>CM031239.1:895038943-896238943 GCA_018340775.1 Taxus wallichiana var. yunnanensis
ATCGGAAAGGATAAAGGACACGGAAGAATTTACTTGTTAATTTGTATACTCATCCCAGACTTTTGTCAACTCTATCAACTATTTATACCACCAATCCTTTCGGTGCGAGAATGTGTTGTCATTGATTTTTACAATTTCTCTAGTGATATTTCTTGAAGAAATAATGGAGTTCTATCGATTATTGGAACCAGTGTGTTTGGAATGTAGTATTATTTTTCTCATACCAATTGAATATTCAATTTTTTGAGAGAAATAGTAAAAAAATACATGGAAAATGTTAAAGGCGGTGAAGAATCAATTCTAGATGGATGCTATAGACTCTATGATAGCTTTGTAGGAAATTAAAAGTTTGTGTCTTATGTACACAATAAGCTGGATTACGCACAACTAAAAAAATCAATGATGAAAGAGAAGAATTCACTAGGGATTGGATGGAAAATTGCCATAATAATTGATAAGCTGAAGAAAAATTGGCCTAAAAGGAACTAAACACCCTTTTCCTTTTGAGTGATCCTATGATTTTTGGTTTGAGATGTTCACTCAATGTTGTTGCTAGGATTTTATAGTATTAGTGCTGAACAATGGTAGTGTCATGCTACGTACATTAGTTAAATCCAATCAGTCTATTGTTTTATTTTTGAGACACATAGTGGGAAAATTTTGAAACATTACTATTCTCATATGAAGAAAGGTTCGTACTAGAATACAACTCGAACATGTGATTATGTTAAAATTATTTCAACCAAAAAAGCTACTTACACATTTCTTATTTATGTAGACAACCCAAAAACAATAGGAATCAATGTACAAACCTCTCAACTTGACGTTACACAACCAACTCATCATGGTGATTGAACTTCAATCGCTTTATAAATATGTTTAATGAGCTTTGTTTTCAATTTCCATTATTCTCTTTTTTTGACAATACTCTATGCTCACCATCTCTAACCACAGATGAGGAGAACTCAACCACATCATCCACGAATATGCAAGAAAATCCTAGTATGTTAGTCGTGTGCATTTATAAATAAGAACCATTACTAAGCCCCACAAATTTATAAGAAAAATTAATGGTTTATGTAGACCACCAACACCCGGAGAAAGTAATAGTGGAGTGCGTGGTGGTAGCGACCATTAATATGTAGACAAAACTAGGTATGTTAGCCATGTGTATTTTAAAACATAACCATTTCTAAGGCTCACATAGTTATAGAAAAATATTTCAGCTAATTCTAGAAGCGGAATCATTTTCAAAGAAGGAATTACAAATAACCTATTTCAAAAGTTCTTGGTGGCATCCAGCGCTACATAGTTTGTAGTTTCCAGGTTGTTTCTTGTCTACTACATAAACCATTAGTATTGACATAATGATACAAACATTAGAATCTATGCTTATTCCATCCAATGATGGCATAGCCTAGCAATCGCTAATCCACATCAATATCTAAAAAGTTTTGTTCACTAATGGGTGGTTCAACAGATATAAATGAACCCTAGTGGGCACTACAATTCATTCAAAAGATATAACATTTTGATTTGTACTTACCATATTACCACGGAGACCGGTGTGTGTTTTAATTATGCTTTCATTTGCAATAACATGAAATTGATTTTCAATTGATTACTGTTGTTTATAACACATATTACATCAAAACAACCAGCATCTAGTAAGGTCAGTGTACGCCATCGCTGGTGAAGCTCGAGTCGGTAAGTGCTAGCTACCTAAAGTGCTAATATTGAATTTATCATTTTACCACATAGTTTAGTATGTTTTTTTCAAATTCGCTTTCATCTTCCATAGCGATAGCTATATTAATGATATTAATATTGTTTGAAACAGATATTTCATCAAAGGATCTAGCAACAAGTAAAGAATATGCAATCCTACACACCAAGCCCACTGATAAGTGGAGCTGTAAGCTAAAATATTATTTTTTTCCATTGCTTAGAATTGATATGAGACTGATTTTTTAAAAAATTATTTACTTCCATATAGTTAGCCGTAAGAAATATTTGCTTATTTCAGATTTGGAGGCTTGTTGTAGGAGAAAAACTAATCACCCTCTAGGGACATCACATTTAAGTTATGTAAGGGGATAATGAGCATGCAAGGTGGAATGAAATATTTTATAAAGTCGTCATCAAGAAAATTTGAAATGGCATTACGGTGGAGACAAAATCATTTTAGCTGATGTTGAAAAGTTGAAAAAGGCCTTCAATAAAAAAATATCGTCTAGCTTGAATCCATTAATCAGCTGGGGAAAAGAACATTGCAATATGGTTGATGGAATTGTAATAAAAAAATCTAGAAAAGGTTTGGAGTAAAACAATGTCCTACAATTATGAAGATGCAATGTGTATTACATTAGGTGCAAAGAAACCCTCTAACAAATTTTATAGTTAGGATGAAAAGCGAGAGGAAAAATTACTCAAAAGATATGTGGTTGATGACGGATTTGCACAAATAATTATCACTAATAATGTCAAAGGGATTGAATGTGGTAGAGGGCATCCAAATATTTGGAGCGATTAAATGTTAAATAAAAAGTTAGCATTTCAAAATGTTATTGTAATGATACAACTTAACATTGTACATAAAATGCATTCATATGTTTTAGTGATTATTCTGCGTAACTATTTAAATTACAGTTGTACGATTATAAGTTAGGGAATTTAAATATTCCTTGATTATAAGTTCATAGTGTGAGTGTATAAGTTACAAATGTGAATTAACAAAAAATCTTTAATGTAATGAATCTTTGAGTAGTTTTTATTAATGAAATATGTATTCCTATATTAATTGTGAACATGCTTAAATACTAGTTTTTTCTTCGATATTACAAAATGTATACCACTTTCCAATGCAATGAAATAACTACAATACGGTATGTAAAGACTCCTCGTCTTTGAAACATTACATTTTATTCAAATAAATTCTTCACAAAAAAATATTCCTAGTATAATAATAAGAAATGAGGAACACCCTTAGATTTTACCTTTGTCACCACCTATGACCATTTGATTTTCGATATAACAATATCAAAAGGGACTTGTTTTTTATTTTTTAATTGATTTCCACCCTTAACCATTTGAAATTTTTTTCATTTGCAGATACGAACACATATAACATGAAAATGAATATTTGATATAAATGGTGTTTTGGCACACACCCTCCACAAGGTATCTTCGGCATTTAAACAATCTAAAAATTTTGGTGGCATCAAGCTCAAAAAAAAACTCAGACCTAATGTGAAAGAGTTCTTTGTAGCAGTGTAAAAAAAAATCAACATAACAATGTGGACATCGACAAGAAAGTCAAATGTTGATGACATGATGCCTTCATTCCTTCAAAACATCAGCTTGGAGGTTGCAAGATTCGAGTTCATATTTACACAAGAAGATTGCATTGAGACAAAATGCTCCAATTATGAAGGTTCTAGGAATCCCAAATTATATCTCAAGAATCTTAACTCTATTTGGTCATGGTTTAATGCATCATACAATTGTAAAAATACAGTGCTTGTAGATGACTCTTTAGAGAAAAACAAGTTCAATGATGTTGCGAACTACATAATTGCTGAAACATTTAACATAGATTCTAAGTCAGAAGACACATACTTGTTAGATGTGTTGTGGCCTTTGTTGCAACCATTGAAGGATGTCGAAGATGTTTCGGGATTATATTAGATCACTAAAACAATTTTAGGGAGCTTTTTTATTGGAGCTTTACTATGATTTGTATTTTTGATTTGGAAGCCCAACTTCAAGAATAGTGTTACATTATAATTTCAAATTATTCATCAAATGTTTTACTATAATTCTACCTACCTTTACTAAAGGAATTTCAATTTATTTCATAGCTATATTTAAATACTAAAATATATATGGGATAGTTTTACAGTTAATTTTAAATAAGTTCATATCCATATTTGAATATGACAAATTTTATGTCATGTCTCTTACAATTGATTTTATATCTACATTTAAATATGAAAATATATCTGGTATGGTTTTACAATTAATTACATTCTCCTACGTTGGATCATCGCCCTCTGCTAATTTCTTCATAACATCTTCAGAAATTCTCTGGTTGTCTTTGAGGTTCAATCACACCATTATAAATGAAGTAAATATGAGCTCTAACTTTAAATATGAAAATATATCTGGAATGATTTTATAGTTAATTACATTCTCCTAAATTGAATCGTCACCCTCTTTAAGTTTCTTCATATTTATAGGGGTTAAATTTGATGGCCATTTAGACATTTTATACGATTTTAGCCGTAAAATACTTGCAGATATTTGAAAAAACTGTCACATGCAACTTGTAAATTGTAAGTATAACCGTCATTTTTATATAGATTTATTAGTAAACTATACAAATATATATTAGAAAGAGTGAAATACATATAATATAATATTTTATAAATCTTATTAATAGTATAAAATAACACTATTTTACATTTTCAAGGGAAATTTTTGAAAATTTCCCTTCAACTAAAAATTGTTTGACAGGCATAGGTGGCTGCCAAATTTAACCCATAAGGTAATTCTCTAGTTTCCCCAAGGTTCAATCGAACCATAGTAATTAAATGTGGAAGTGTCTCACATCTCATGAATGTCATTAGCCTAGCGGTCACTTGTTTAATTATGTTTGAAATATTCAAATTTGTATAGTTTAATCTTAAAAAAATCTTAAAACTTATAAGAGCATTATTCCAAATCTTAAGCCTAGCCGCCACTAGCCCTTATAAATCAGAACATGTATCTGTTCTATACGGGCTAGTGGTTGTCAGCATTATTTATCATATCAATGTTGGATTCCCTAAAATCATTAAACGTTATTTCACAAATTCATAAATTTAAATCATGACTAGATATATTGGACTTGGAAGGAGAATTAACGAATTCCAATATTTTGATTTTTCGATTCCAATATATGTTATTTTGGAGTACAGTTAATTCCAATATAGGTGATTTTGGATTATGATATATGTGATTCTGGATTCCAATATATATGATTTTGAATCCAATATGTGCAATTTTGGCATCCGATATGAGTGACTTTAGAGTGCGATAACTCCAATATTTGACATTTAGGAATCTAAAAATAACTATATTGGATTCTGATATTGAGTATATTTTTAGTTGTTGGGACTGGAATAAGTCCCATTGATGAAATAAGCGTTATAAGGAAACAAGGGGAAGAACTTGAAAAACTATATTTAAGTTTTTACACATATTGATGTTGTTTATATTTGGCTAAAGGAGCATGAACATTAGGTAACTAGAATCAATTCAGGCGTATTTAAGGAAATAGTACAACTTAAAAAGGATTTTTTCTCATCAAGTCAAACAAGGAAATGTTGTGGAAGGATGCTTGGGATCAATTACAAAAAAATAGCAAATAGGTTGTTATTGTTAATTAAAAGAGAAAATTTTCTTGGTGTGTAAAATGGGTGCTCAACTATCTTTGTGTTTATCTCCAACAAGTTTTTATTTCTTAATCATAAAGGAGAGTTGGATAAAGACGTAGCTAGGGAGGTTAGTTTAGTTATGAGCATTGACATAGATAGACCTCATAGATTCTTTGAAATATTTTTGACTTATTTTGAATAAGATATAAATTTATTATGTGAAGTATATGTTCATAATCTATTTCTTACCAATGCACTTGCATGGAATCCAAATCCTTATGTTGTGTATGTTCTTCCCAGCTCATTCCTCTAATATTGAAAAAATGAGATTAGTTGTGGTCAAGAAATGAACAAATATATATTCCTAAGAGAATGTCACATTTTATGGTTAAAAGTGGATTTTCGAAAACTAATGAATTTTTAGAGTAATATGGGCATCTATTAACAAATGATTAGATAAGGAAGAAAAATCTTAGGAAAAAACATATTTGATGGCAATAAGAGAAAAATTACAAAAGGAATTAGGATCAAAATCCTATATAATTTTTTTATCTTAGGTGGAAGTTGATTTCTCATCACTTTAGAAGGAACCTTTCCTCCTTATAATATAGGAGACGGAAGATTAATATCCAACATGTACATAAGGAAAATGAAGAGAAAGGATGTTGAATGGATAAGTTTGAGATTTTAATTTATTTATTTTTATTTCCACTTCTCAATTGGAGAGATAAGTCACCAATTTATAGAGAAGAGGAATTAAAGTATTAGATGGAGATTGAGGAGAACTTGGGGTACTATTAAGAATTAGATTAACTTGATTTTTGTAGGTGGAATTTAGGATGACTTATGAATCAATAAGGTTTACTTTGAGATGTATTTTCCGAGAATTCATACTATAAGAGGGTCAGTATAGATACTAAGTACTTTTCAGTAAAGAAAGGACTTTTTATTAAATTTCTATATATATGATAAATAAAAATTATAAAATATCCTCACCTTGAGATTATAAAATATTAGGAAATATTTTATTTAAGTATGGATTCTTAAAATCATATGGTTATGGAAACACCTTTTGTGGGTTGAAGGTACACTTTTTTAGGGTTGCAGGATATTTGGGAACTTTAGTATCATTCACATAAATATATGTTTTAAATAAACTTATAAGGAATGGTATATTTTTAAGCTAACACCAATAAGGGTACCATGAGAAGCTACCTAGAGGGAGTTTTTTTGTAAAAAAGTTTAATGATATTGATGAAATAGTAAGGGACCCTTGAACTTTTTGATATATTAAACAAATTAGTAATACTAAATATTTATAAGGCTTCTATTATAAGGTTTGATCTTTTAAAAAAATATAATAATATAGCTAGAGTTATATTAATCCTAGGAAAATTACGAAGGAAAATATTCAATTATTAATTAAATAATATTATAATTATAAAGGTTGCTTTATAATATCTAATTCATATATACTTAATTAAATATAACTATTAAATAATTATATATGTGGGATCATGACTCCAAACCAACCTAGGATGGATGGTTTTCACTCAACCATTTTGTATGTAGTGGGAATCCTAAATAGGGAAAACACACACATGTGTCATTGTGAGATAGTGGCACATAAATATTTCCGTATCAATAGTAATGAATATGTGTTTAAAATGTAAATTCAGAATAAAACATTGCATGCATTTTTATATAGTTGTATGAAAATAGAGAGATGTGTGAGAGGAATAAAATAATGTTCTAAAGCTAGGTTCTTGTGGTCTATAATGGTCAAAGAGGTCTATAATTGTCAAAACATATTGTTTCCTAACCATAATTAATAAATGTATGATGTGTTTAGTGTGATATTGTTATCCAAAATGGTTTCCCCACATATATCTTGTGTATTATGCATTGTTTATATGGTTCTTTTTAAGTAACTATTTCTTTTAGTATTATTTTTATTCATGTTTGAAATGATTTCCAATTGATTAGATAATATACTAAAACCCTATAAACAATAAAAATTAAGATGCATAAAAATATAAAGCAAAGATATCAAAATTAACAATAAAATCTAGATACCTCACCCAGGATCATACAAAAAAAAAAATTCTCGGTTAGAACCATATGAGTATGGTGTTTGCACCCTCTCGCAGCTATAAATTTAAATTAATGACTTTGATATTATACTTATGGGCTCTTTAAGCCTCACTTGAATTTAATATTTTTTTAAGTCATGAGTATATTATTTTCCTTCCTCCAAACGCTAATATAGTAATAACACCTGAAACATAGTTTTAAAAAGGGGTGAAATTTTGATATCCCGCCCCGCATGAAACTAAGATGATAGAGGGGCCTTTTCTTGAGACTTGTGGGAGGTCTTACAAAAATTTTAGGGGTTTTGTTGTTAGTTCGATAGGCACAGCCAAGGGAATGGTTGTTATTTGGAATGAAGAAAAACTCAAAGGTACGAAGCTCCTTAACAAAAAACCATATGGCGGTGCTTTTCAGGATAAAATATCTAAAGAGTTCTAGATCTTATCTAATATCTATGCTCCTAATAGTAAAAGTGAAAGGAAAAAACTTTGGGCTGATCTCTCCAAATTTTAGAATGTAATTAAAGGCACGAAATGGGTGATTTTGGGGGATTTCAACACTCCTTTGTGTCCTGGGAAAAAAAGGGGGACATATAGATCTCACTAAAAGCATGGAAGACCTTCAAGATTTTATTTCCCTCAATAATCTTATGGATGTTGAGCTTAGAGGAAGTAGATTTACTTGGACTAACAGAAGGAAGGGTGACCAGCTGATTCAAGTTAAACTTGACAAAGTGTTGATCTCTTGGGTTGGTTGAACAAAGAAGCTAGGTTGTTTTCCCTTCCTCGCATAGGATCTAATCACAATCCTATCCTATTCCAGATCAAGGCTAAGGATAGGAGGAGATTCCCTTTCAGATTTGAAAATATGTGGTTGCTTGATGAGGATATTACTAAGTTGGTGAAGGGGTGGTGGAATATAAAAATCAAAGGTATAACTTTATTCAGAATTGTTAAAAAGCTTGCTCATGTAAAAAAAATGAAAGAATGGAATAAAAAAGTTTTGGCAAAATTTAAAAAAAAATCCTTGGCTAAGGATATTTCTTTGCTCTAGAAAGATTTGGAGTCGTTGGAGGTTTGAAATTCTATATTTACCCAAAATAATGAGAAGTATTTACTTTTTGAGTATCATAACATCCTCCGGAAGGAGGAAATTTTTTGGAAACAAAAATCTATAGCCCTTTGGCTTAAACAGGGTGACAAGAACACAAAGTTCTTTAATATCTCTACTCTCAAAAGGGGGAGATCTAATAGAATTATAAGCATAACAAATGGATAGGGAGTTATGCTCAATGACTCTAAGAAAATTCAACAAGAGGCGTGTTCTTTATTCAATAGGCTTATGACCTCTTCTCGGGTTCCTAACAACACTAAGGAAGAGCAGTTTCTTGACATGATCCCCATCTAATAAATGATGATGACAACCTCATGCTCACTAAAATCCCTTCAATGGAAGAAATTAAATTCATGGTCAAATCTCTAAACCTGATAAAGCCCTCGGGACTTGATGGTTTCCCGAATTTCTTCTTTCAAACTTTTTGGGACATTATGAGAGATGATATATGCAGTGCTATCCAGGAATTTTTCAAGAACAAAAAGATGCTACAGGAGATAAATAGCACTTTTCTAGCTTTGGTTCCTAAGAATCATGATCCTATGGAGTTTAAAAATTTCAGGCCCATAAGTCTTTGCAACTGTGTTTATAAAATGTGCTCAAAAATTTTGGCCTTAAGAATCCTAGGTTGTGCTACCTTCAATTATCTCTGATTAGTAGGGAGGTTTTGTTATGGGTAGACAAATTCAAGATGGCATTGTCACCATACAAGAGACCCTCCACTCTGTGAAATAGAACAAGAAAGAAGCTATGTTCATTAAGTTGGATATGGAAAAATCCTATGACAGAGTCTCTTGGTCTTTCCTTCTGAAGATTCTCTCAAGATTTGGCTTTGGTGAGGATTTTAAGGAGATGATTCTATCTTGTATTTCCACTGCCAAGTTCTCGGTCCTAGTTAATGGGACTCCTTGTGGTTATTTTAACAGCATGTGTGGTTTAAGACAAGGTGATCCTATCTCACCCTTTCTCTTCATTATTTTGGCCGAAACCCTAAGTAGAACTCTTAATAAGGCTACCATGGAGGGCAGAATCAGAGGTATCTCCCCTACTATAAATTGTCAGAGGGTTTCTCATCAACATTTTTTTGATGATACCATGTTGATAGGAGTTTCTTCTGTCCTGAGGCTAGAGAATTCAAGCAGTTAATGATGGATTATGAGGAAGCTTTGGATCAATTGATAAACTATGGGAAAATCTCTGTCTTCTTTATCAATACCCCTAAAAGAAGAAGCATCAAAATTGCTGGTATTCTTGGTTGCCCCTCTAAAACCCTCCCAACCAGATACCTTGGTATGCTTATTGGGATGGAAAACCAAAGAATGCTGAATGGAATTTCTTAATTGATAGATTTCTGAAGAAACTTGAAGGGTGGAAAGGATCGCTTCTATCTCAAGTGGGAAAAGTTGTCCTTCTTAAATGCTCTATATAGAATTTACTAGTTTATACGATGTCTATCTATAGATTACCCTCTGAGATTGCATGCAAGCTAGAGAGCATACAAAAAATATTTCTATGGAGTGGAACTGAATCAAAAGATATAATTCCTCTAATTTCCTAGGATAAGGTTTGTTTCCCCAAAAACTTTTGGTGGCCTTGGTATCAGAGATTAGACTAAAATGAATAAAGCTATGCTAGCCAAAATGAGTTGGAGACTGTTAAAGGAAGATAGTGTCTAGACTAATATCATAAGATGTAAATATCTACCTAACCTATCTACTAATGAATGGTGCTTTTGTACCCAAAACTCTAATGCTTCTTCATGCTTCTAGAAGTCCTTAAATTGGGCTAAACATGTGTTATCTAAAGGATGAAAATGGCTTGTTGGAAATGGACGCACCATTAACTTCTGGGAGGACAACTGGCTGAGAATTTTCCTCTCAAGACTATTTTCCCTACTATCTACAGAGACTCTGTGTCCAAATATGGGACTAAGGTTAGAGATTACTTCAATTTGGATGATCCTTTGGGATAGTGGAAAACCATATCTTTGGATCATTCTAACAGCTTAGAGATCTCTTCTATTAACAGAAAATTAAGAGGAGTTATTATTAATAGAGAGAATCCTGTTGAAGATAGCTTATATTGGTCTAAGGAAGAAAATGGTATTTTCTCGGTCAAAAGTGCCTACCGCTCTTTCTTTCATGAGGAGGAGATAGGTGATAATTTTAATTGGGGAAGCATATGGATCAAATAATTAATCCCCAAGATTAATATGTTTTGGTGGTTGGTTATCCATGATAAGATTCTAACTGTTGGAAATCTGAACAAGAGAAATTTCCACATGGTTAATAGATGTGTTTTGTGTGAATCTGATTGTGAAGATGCCTCACACTTGTTCCTTAATTGTCCCTTTCTTGTTTTAGTTAGGGAAACCATCCTTAACATCTTTGATGTCAACTGGGTCTTCCTGGACTCCATAAAATTGTTGTGGATCCAATGGACTAGTCCTTTTAAGAGCCAAGGTCTGAAGTTCTTATGGATTTTCTCTATAATACATTTGGCTTGGGAAATATGGAAGGAAATAAATAGAAGAATATTTAAAGGAAAAAAATAATCCCATGTCAAAATTGGAGCCCGCTGTGTGAGATCCATCCTTGCTAACTTCTCTATCTTGAACTCCCAAAAGAAGTCTTTCTCTCAGCATGAATCTTGTTTCTCCTTGAAGTGGGGTCTAGGACCTTCTACCCTTAGGCCCCCTAGTCTAAACCCTAGACTAAATGGATGGGTCAAACCTAGCAAGGACTAGTTTAAAATTAAAATTTGATGGTGCTTCCAAGGGAAATCCTAGTCGAGTTGGCTGTGGTGGGGTCTTTCATGATTCTGAAGGAAGTTTTATTCTTGGATACTTCTACAATTTGGGCACTCAAAATAATAATGTTGCTAAAGTCAGTTGGGGTCTTTTGGGGTCTATCTATAGCTCTTCAACACAACTTTGTTAATCTGGAAGTGGAAGGTGACTCCCTGAACATAATTAACAACATAAATAAGAAAGGTCCCATCTCTATTGCCAATTTTAACTCTATTAAGAGTATTAAGAAAATGGCCCATTCTTTTAATTTTATCTCCTTCAAACATGTGTATAGGGAAGCAAATGTCGTGGTGGATTTCTTTGCTAATATGGGGGTTAATGGGCATGATTTGACACTTTTGAGGAAGGTGGAAATTCTCGATCCCAAGGTGTGGGCACACTTATTAAAAGACACTAATGCTCACGTATAAGGTCTCTTCATGGGGTGTCTATCCTGTCATGATCCTTTATTGTATGATGAATTTGCATTTATTTCTTAATTATGAGAAGATCAGGTTTGTGATTTACACGTATTTTGGAGAACTCTATTTGGAAACCGCTATTGTAGAATCATTTTGTGGTGTGCGAGTAAGCTCTCGGCTCTCTGGTTTCTGAGTCATTTTTTGAAGAGGCCTTTGTTGTTTAGCAAAATGGGTGGGGATCTCGTCAGGACTGAACTTGCTGACCTTGCTGGGGTCACTCCTGAAGCTATGTCCATGTTTGATAGCAAGGGTTTTACCCCCTTTCTAAAAATCTTTGAAGGGCACTACGAGAATCTTAGCAAAGACTTTGCTAGCGCATGGAAAGTGACCAAAAAAGGTGCTATTTTTGAGATGAAGGGGATCAGTCTAGAGATCACTGTGGATTCGGTGGCTAAAGTTATGGGCATTTCAACGGTGGGGAGGGAGGTCTACAAACCGAAGAAGGAAGCCTCTGAAGAACTAAATTTGTTTCTTAAAGGTAATGAGAATCTCACCTCCCATTTTGTTGGCTACCTTAGAATGTCTTTACCTAATCCATATGATGAGGTGGCTCTCACCTTAATTCAATTCTTAACCTTGGAAGGCCGCCACAAATGTATTTATGCTTACCACCTCCCAATGCTAAACCATTTTAGATGGGGGCATGCTTTTAGTTTTCCCTATTTCTTGTATCGTTCTTTGTGTGCCTCTATTTTATAGTTTAAAACACATAGGATATTTGTCCCTCTCCACCAGGGATTCATCCTTTCCCTTGTCAAAAGTAAAAGGAACAATAACCAAATTGTGTCAAGCCAAGAACATAGATGCTAATCAAACATCACGATCAATAATATGAAAGAAATTCGCTAGAATAACTTTACATAAACCTTTGCAAACAAATGAGCAACAATATCATATATTATTATGGAACTCAATGAAATACAATGAGAATGGACCTTGCTTATATAGGCAAGGAATAACAATCTAAGAACCAATCAAGGTCGTAGATCAAGCCATAAATCATGGAAAGAACTAGTCATCAAAGAACTAGTCAAGTCCATAGATTTATGAGAGAACTAGACATCAAGGATCTAGTCAATACCATAGATCTAGGAAAGAACTAGTTAATACCATAGATCAAGGAAATAACTATACCTAACAACTAGATAATATCTCCTAATATCTAAATAAATAAAAAGAAATATCCACACACATAAGTGGATGAGGATAAATACAATAAAGGTAAATAATGTAACTAGGTGAACATGAGCTAAGGTAAATACCTACTCTAACACCCCCGCTCAAGTGAAGCTAGGGGAAAAAGAGAAGTGGCATGTCCACGATGAGTCCCAACAACTAAGCTTGACGAGGTACTCATGTACAATATATCCATGAAGAAATCTCAAACCAAAAGAAGGAAAGAATCCTGCTAGAAGGAAAGAGAAAGAAGAAGAAGAAGGAAGATGTTCTCACGAACACCCCAAGAACAACTTCTGAAACCCCAAGCATTCCACGCAACTCAAGGTAGCAAGGTGATGCAAAAGGCTTCGTAAATATGTCTGCAACCTGTTGCTGAGTCGAAAGGTACTCCAAGCAAAGAACTCCATCCTGAATGTGCTTCCGAATGAAGTGGATGTGTATCTCGATATGCTTGGTCCGTTGGTGCTCAACTGGGTTGCGAGAAATGTGAATTACACTTTGGTTGTCACACCAAAGTATAGTTGGTGAATCCTGTGGGAATCCAAACTCTGTCAATAACTAGTGAAGCCAAAGAATCTACTGACTCACTATAATTGCTACCCTGTACTTTTTCTCTGAAGATGAAAGTACAATAGCACAATTGATTTTTACATGCCTAAGCAATCGGAGAAGAACCAAGATAGAAAAGATAGCCGAAGTGGGCCTATCATCAATATAACCTCGTCCAATCAATCAGATACCCAACCAACTGAGTAGAGCCCCTAGTGTAGTGTAGGCCAAAGTGGAAAGTGTCATGAAAATAGCACAAAATCCTTTTAGCATCCTGCCAGTGACTACTATGAGGAGAATGTGCAAACCGAGATACAAGCCCTACTGCAAATGAAATATCAGGGCGAGTATGGGTCAAGTACATGAGACTCCTAACCAACTACCTATACAATGTACGATCACAAAGTGGTGTGGTACATGTGGATGTAAGAGTAACTCCAAACTGAAAAGGAGATGGACTTGGCTTACAATCAGCCATATCAAAGCACCTAAGAAGATCATGGGTGTACTTTTGCTGACTCAAATGAATCCCTAAATCTGTCTAAGAAATCTACAAACCAAGGAAATAATGCAATAGCCCAAGATCTATCATGTCAAATTGTGTAGAAAGAGCCCTCTGAATACTCTAAATGTGGGAAGAAGAGCTACTAGTAAGTAACAGATCATCAACATACAAGACAAGTATCACAATATCCTCACCGACATGTTGGAGATACACTGTATGATCGGAGTGGCAATGAACAAAACCAATAGATAGAAGAAAAGAATCCATCTTCTCATACCAAGCCCGGGGCTTGTTTGAGACCGTAGAGAGACCTTCAAAGCCGACAAATAAGAGAATAATCCTAAACAAATCCAACCGGTTGCTCCATATATATTTCCTCTTGTAGATCTCCATGTAAGAAGGCACTCTTCACGTCCATCTGGTATATGGGCCACCCCTGTGATGCAAAGCAATAGCAAGTACAAGGCATACAAAATCCATCTTGGCAACGGGTGTAAAAGTCTTAGAGTAATCAATACCTTCAACTTGTGAAAAACCATTTGCAACAAGATGAGCCTTATACTTGTCAATGGACCCATCACCAAGCGTATCGAGCAATAGTAGTTCCAAGCCGAGTTAAGCTAACATTTACAAACAAATGAGTAGTAATATCATATATTATTATGGAACTCAATGAAATACAATGAGAATGGGCCTTGTTTATATAGGCAAGGAATAACAATCTAAGAGCTAGTCAAGGTCTTAGATCAAGCCATAAATCATGGAAAGAATTAGTCATCAAAGACCTAGTCAAGTCCATAGATTTATGAGACCCACCCAAACAAATACCTATTCTTATTGTTAGAGTAGGTATTTACCTTAGCCCATGTTCACCTAGGTATTTTATTTACCTTTATTGTATTTATCCTCACCCACTTATGTGTGTGGATATTTATTTTATCTTATTTAGATATTAGGAGATATTATCTAGTTGTTAGGTATAGTTCTTTCCTTGATCTATGGTATTGACTAGATCCTTGATGTCTAGTTCTCTCCTAAATCTATGGTCTTGACTAGTTCTTTGATGACTAGTTATTTCCTTGATTTATGGCTTGATCTATGACCTTGAATGGTTCTTAGATTGTTATTCCTTACCTATTTAAGCAAGGCCCATTCTCAATGTATTGCATTGAGTTCCATAATAATATATGATATTGTTTCTCATTTGTTTGCAAAGGTTTTATGTAAAGTTATTCTGGTGAATTGCTTTCATCTTATTGATCATGGTGTTTGATTAGCATCTATGTTCTTGGCTTGGTATGATCTAGTTATCATTCCTTTCATGGTATCAGAGCAGGAGATTGTTGTTGACATCCGTCTATAAGTTTTATTTTACAAATAAATTCATTGTATATTCATATATTTGGGATTTTGTCATATGTTGTTGCTGCATGCATTTTTATGGAAAACAAATGCTTCCATTGGATTCGGAATGAATGAAAACCCTAAGATCGATTGCAAACTTGATTTGTTTCACGTAGACACCATTTTTGTGTTTTTTGTTATTACAGAGAAGGACACTGGATTGCCTCGGGATTCACACCCACCAGAAAATAAATCACGGGATTATTTTTTGGGTCTATTGGGTTTTTCGAGATCTACACAGAGCAATTTTCTATTGCAACGTATGTATCTCGGTTTACACGCATGAAGGTTTTCGTATCTTTCCTTTTTTGCAGGGGTCCACGAATGTTGTGCACGTTTTTTGCTATTTCGGGTAAATCCATGCAGTTGCTATTTTCAGCAATAAAATTCATTGTCTACATAGTCCATAAAAGCTTGTGATTCCTACTAGTAGGTTCTTAACTTTAGCCCCCTTTAATTTTATTTGTGTGGTGAAGGCAACAACAATTTATTTAGTTTTA
The DNA here is from genome assembly GCA_018340775.1 of Taxus wallichiana var. yunnanensis. Classification (NCBI taxonomy): domain Eukaryota; kingdom Viridiplantae; phylum Streptophyta; class Pinopsida; order Cupressales; family Taxaceae; genus Taxus; species Taxus wallichiana. The sequence goes on from CM031239.1 coordinate 895,054,972, forward strand.
GTGGCAACTAAAATAAATAATAGCATAAAATATTAAAAAGCTTGTATCTTTTGATCGGTAACTTGGTTTTGAGTGCCATTTTTGTAAAAGTGCTTGTTTTTCATGCTCTTTCCATTGGAGTTATTTATTTTGAGACTTGAACTATAATTATAAAGTGCCAAATATGGAGGAGTGTTGTAATCAATTGTGGACGCAATTTCAGCTGAGCCCGATGTCCTAAATTTTTGGGAGTTATAGTTTGTACCTATCATGGATTCTAAGAATGATATACTTTTCTCTGAAGTATGTGGACTTCAAGAGGATATTGTAAAATTTTAGAAGAAAATAGATCGCTCAAGAAGTGAAATTCTCTTCTACAATCACTCATTCATGATAAGGATACAATAATACACTTCCTACAGAACAAACTTGCTAGCCTACAACATCACCATCATATTGTGGACAACCATATCCATGCTCCTAGTCCACTTGCAATGTTGCACTTGTACCCACCGACATTAATCTGTAGTCTTTGAGCCTAACTCCGCTTTTGATGCTTCTAAACCTGTGAAACTTGTTACTGCATGCTCTTCCACATATGTGCCTATTACAGTACCACATGTTGTGTATCCTACTTCTGCTCAGCTGCATGGCTTTTTTAAGAAGCATACCACTACATTCAGTTCTTGCATGCTCCATTCTATGGGTCTCACTAGTGGAGTCATTGACAGAAATTCACAGGTATTGTTTTCTCTATTCCACATGTTAAGTGGAATTCTCTTTATGACATTAGTTTTCGAACAAATACTTCATTAGCATCACACATTGACAGAGCTCCTTTTTTGTTCACTCAATTTTTTCTGAGGATCCTAAGCAACACATGAGTTCTACATCTTCACTTAGGCTTGAGAAACCTAAGATTTCAATTGTCAGACATGATCAACCTGACACACATTCTGATGTTCTTTTACATGCACCCATTGTGCATTTTACACCAAGTCATATGCAGACATCTTCTTCATCCATCCATGTTGATTTGGGGTGGATATCTAATCACTCATGGAGGTGACATAGGCATTCATTAATAGGACACTACGGCATGGGTCCTCCACCATTTGGCCTCTGCTTCACTTTCTATACCTTCTCGCATTGTGATGCTTCTTGTTTTGAGTATTTTTCTTTAGCAGGTGTAGTGTATCTCTCTTGTTTGTTGAGAGATTTTGTATCTGTATTTTCGACACTTTTGGCATGTTGTGCCTCTCTTATGGGGCAGCTATTCTCGTGGAGCCCAAAGTGTTATTTTGTCAATGTTTAAGTAGTTGATTTTGGGCAACTTATACAGATTTATAACATCACTCCACCCATTCAAGCGGTATGAGAGGGTGTGGTGTTGATCCTGCTTCTTCGGGTTTCATGTCCTTGCCTTGTTACCGGGCTTTTCTTGGATCGTGACACTCTAGATTTTGTGTCCTTACCTTGTTCCTTACCTTGTTGCTTTGATTATTATTCTTGGGTCGTGGCACACCTATTTACAAAAGACTTGATTGAATTATGTTTGGTATTTTTTGCACTTTCAACATCACTCTGTTCACCTAGGTATTTTATTTACCTTTATTGTATATATTCTCACCCACTTATGTGTGTGGATATTGCTAAGGTAAAATCTTAACTCAACACAACTAGTAAGCTAACTCCACACAACTAGTACACCTAAGCAAGCTAACCCAACAAGTGTAAGAATAACACAAGTGTAAGAATTATTTTGATAAATAAATAAAAGGATAAATAATAACCTACACTAACACCCTCTTGTAAACATAGCTTAGGTGGGTGGAAAAGAAGGTGGGTCCCGGCAACAAGGCCTGATGAGGTACCCACGTACAACAACTAAGAAAATGGACACCGCAAGGTACCCAAAACCAATAATAACAAAGTAGAGAGAAAAATCTTGCTGCAAGATATCCTCAGAAGCTTGACTCTAAAAACTTGTACAATGCTAAAGAAGTGTGGTGCACACTATGGTCTGAATCCACTGCTCGATCATATAACTCAAAAACAACTAACACTAGGCTTCACCAGAATAGCTCCATGTAAGGAGACTGTTAATGGAGTGATGTCGAAAAGTGAAAAACAAACACCAAACATAATTTGATCAACTGCTACAAATAGGTGTGCCACAATCCAAGAAAAAATTAAGGTAATAGGCAAGGACACGAGATCCAAATAAATAGGAGTGTCATGATCTAAGAAAAGCCAAGGTAACAAGGCAAGGGCACGAAACCCGAAGAAGCAGTATCAACAACACACCCTCCCACACTGTAGAATAGGTAGAGTGACACCACAGATCTGTATGAGTTGTCAAAATTAACTACTCAAACACTGACAAACTAACACTGGGCTCCACCAGAATAGCTCCCCCACTAGAGAGACTCATCAACATGCCAAAAAAGTGTCGAAAATATAGATCTAAAATATCTCACAAACAAGAGAGATATAAATCTATACACCTATAGATACAATAATGCAATACCCAAAATTTTAGGATGTCGAGCTCAACCGAAAATGCATCCACAAGTGATCACAACACCCTCCCAATTTGGCACTTTATAATTGAGTGCATGTAAATATTACAATGAGTAACAGTACCTTTTACATTTGAAATATGTGTATAAAAATGTCACCAATGTGTAGATCTCAAAAAATACACAATTTCAAAAAAAGATCACCTTAATCCGAGCTACGGATCAAAAGTTATGAGCTCTACAAGGTTTTGCTATTAAAATAATATTTTAATGCTTGATCTTTTTTTAAAAGGTACATGTGACACCAAAATGTCCAAAGGGTAAAAGAGTGCATCCACATGATACATGCTTGCAACCAAAGGATAAAAGCCTGTGCCCAAAACCTAAAATGTCCAGAGGGTAAACCATTGCATCCAGAGGGTACACGTCAATATCCAATGGATAAAAGAATGCACCCAAATGGTATAGATTTGTGTCCAGTGGATAAAAGACTGCATCCAAAACTAAAATATTCAGAGGGTAAAAGAATGCATCCGAAAGGTACACGCTTTTATCTAATGGATAAAAGAATGCACCTAGAGGGTACAGATCTGCGTCTAGTGGATAAAAGACTACATCCAAAACCAAAATATCCAGAGGGTAAAAGACTGCATCCGGAAGGTACACGCTTTTATCCAATGGATAAAAGAATGCACCCAGAGGGTACAGATTTGTGTCTAGTGGATAAAAGACTGCATCCAAAACTGAAATATCCAAAGGGTAAAAGACTGCATCTGGAAGGTACACGCTTTTATCCAATGGATAAAAGAATGCACCCAAAGGGTACAGATCTACGTCCAGTGGATAAAAGACTGCATCCAAAACCAAAATATCCAGAGGGTTAAAGAATGCATCCGGAAGGTACACGCTTATATCCAATGGATAAAAGAATGCACCCATGGTACAGATCTACATCCAGATTTGACTGTCTCAAAACATGGTCAAGTTTACAATGGATTCTAGGGTTTTGGCACCTTCCAAATCCAATGGCACACTCCGTTTTGCATAAAAATACATGCTGCAGAAAAGTGCTAACAAATTTCGAATACATTAAAATAATAAACTCTTGCTTGCAAAGGAAAACTTACAAATGGATGTCTACATCATCTATTGCTCTGATACCATGAAAGAAATGATAAGAATATTGTTCCAAGCCGCGATCTCAGATGATAATAGCACACCACATTAGATTTGCAAAGCAAAAGAGCTAAAATACCATATATGGAAATCCATCATAATCCATAATGCTCAATACATTACAATAGAATGACTTGAATTATTCAATAAGAAAGATGTACATATAGGAGAAGGAAGTGCAACTACTACCTAAATCAGTGGTGAAGAACTCCCACTAACTGATACTGGTAGTTAAGTTAACTCCAAAAGACTAGTAAGCTAACTTCACATAACTGAGAAGCTAACTCAACACAACTAGTAAGCTAACTCCACACAACTAGTACACCTAAGCAAGCTAACCCAACAAGTGTAGGGATAACACAAGTGTAAGAATTATCCTAATAAATAAATAAAAGGATAAATAATAACCTACACTAACACAACTAGTAAGCTAACTCCACACAACTAGTACACCTAAGCAAAGAAGCCCAACAAACGTGTATATGGCTATGAAAACACAAGTGTAAGAATATTGTTCCAAGCCACGATCTCAAATGATAATAGCACACCACATTAGATTTGCAAAGCAGAAGAGCTAAAATACCATATATGGAAATCCATCATAATCCATAATGCTCAATACATTACAATAGAATGACTTGAATTATTCAATAAGAAAGATGTACATATAGGAGGAGGGAAGTATAACTACTACCTAAATAACTAGTAAATAACTCCCACTAATTTATACTAGTAGTTAAGTTAACTCCAAAAGACTAGTAAGCTAAGCTAACTCACATAACCGAGAAGCTAACTCAACACAACTAGTAAGCTAACTCCACACAACTAGTACACCTAAGCAAGCTAACTCAACAAGTGTAGGGATAACACAAGTGTAAGAATTATTCGATAAATAAATAAAAGGATAAATAATAACCTACACTAACACCCTCTCGTAAGCATAGCTTAGGTGGGTGGAAAAGAAGGTGGGTCCTGGCAATAAGGCCTAATGAGGTACCCACGTACAACAACTGAGAAAAATAGACACCGCAAGGTACCCAAAACCAGTAATAACAAAGTAGAGAGAAAATTCTGCTGCAAGATATCTTCTCGTAAGCTTGACTCCAAAAACTTGTACAATGTTGAAGAAGTGTGGTGCACACTATGGTCCGAATCCACTACTTGATCATATAACTCAAAAACAACTAACACTTTAGGCTTCACCAGAATAGCTCCATGCAAGGAGACTATTAATGGAGTGATGTCAAAAAGTGAAAAACAAACACCAAACATAATTTGATCAACTGCTACAAATAGGTGTGCCACGATCCAAGAAAAACCAAGGCAACAAGGATATGACATGAGATCCAAATAAATAGGAGTGCCACGATCGAAGAAAAGCCAAGGTAACAAGGCAAGGGCATGAAACCCGAAGAAGTAATATCAACAACACACCCTCCCATACTGCAAAATGGGTAGAGTGACACCACAGATCTGTATGAGTTGTCAAAATTAACTACTCGAACACTAACAAACTAACACTGGCTCCACCACAAGAGAGACTATCAACATGCCAAAAAAGTGTCAAAAATACATATCCAAAATATCTCAACAAACAAGAGAGATATAAATGTATACACCTATAGATACAAGAATGCAATACCCAAAATTTTAGGATGTCGCTCAACCAAAATGCATCCACAAGTGATCACAACACCCTCCCAAATTTGGCATTTTATAATTAAGTGCATGTAAATATTACAATGAGTAATAGTAAATTTTACATTTAAAATATGTGTATAAAAATTTCACCAATGCGTAGATCTCGAAAAAATACACAATTTCAAAAAAGAGATCACCTTAATCCGAGCTATGGATCAAAAGTTATGAGCTCTACAAGGTTTTGCTATTAAAATAATATTTTAATGCTGATTTTTTTAAAAGGTACACGTGACACCACAATGTCCAAAGGGTAAAAAAATGCATCCACATGATACATGCTTCCAACCAAGGATAAAATTATGTGCCCAAAACCTAAAATGTCCAAAGGGTAAACCATTGCATCCAGAGGGTACACGTCAATATCCAATGGATAAAAGAATGCACCCAAATGGTACAGATCTGCGTCTAGTGGATAAAAGACTGCATCCAAAACTGAAATATCCAGAGGGTAAAAGACTGCATCTGGAAGGTACACGCTTTTATCCAATGGATAAAAGAATGCACCCAGTAGGGTACATATCTCGCATCCAAAGTGGATAAAAGACTACATCCATAACCAAAATATCCAGAGGGTAAAAGAAAACATCCTGGTACACACTTTTATCCAATGGATAAAAGAATGCACCCAGAGCGTGGATCTACGTCTAATGGATAAAACATTTGCATCCAAAACCGAAATATCCAGAGAGTAAAAGACTGCATCCGGAAGGTACACGCTTTTATCCAATGGATTAAAAAATGCACCCAGAGGGTACAGATCTGCGTCCAGTGGATAAAAAACTGCATTCAAAACTAAAATATCCAGAGGGTTAAAGAATGCATCTGGAAGGTACACGCTTATATCCAATGGATAAAAGAATGCACCCATGGTATAGATCTGTATCCATATTTGACTGTCTCAAAACATGGTCGAGTTTACAGTCGATTCTAGGGTTTTGGCACCTTCCAAATCCAATGGCACACTCCATTTTGCATAAAAATGCATGTTGCAGAAAAGTGCTAACAAATTTTGAATACATGAAAATAATAAACCCTTGCTTGCAAAGAAAAACTTACATATGGATGTCTACATCATCTATTGCTCTGATACTGTGCGCTTAAGCGTGCCACCCCGGAGTAGTTACGGGATGGGTGACCTCCCAGGAGATTCCTGGTGTCACTGCCTCCTAATGTTGTTGGGCCTGATTGGATGTATACCCCGCTCCATCATGTGGGAGGGTGTTGGCATAGCAGCTGATTAACATGATGAGATCCCTCTCCACCATAAGTTTAAGCTTGTGGTGTGATGGCAAGTCGTGCAGCTCTGATACCATAAAAGGAACGATAACCAAATCATGCCAAGCCAAGAACACATATGCTAATCAAACATCACGATCAATAAGATGAAAGTAATTCACCGAATAACTTTACATAAACCTTTGCAAACAAATGAGCAACAATATCATATATTATTATGAAACTCAATGAAATACAATGAGAATGAGCCTTGCTTATATAGACAAGGAATAACAATCTAAGAACCACTAAGGTCTTAGATCAAGCCATAAATCATAGAAAGAACTAGTCATCAAAGAACTAGTCAAGTCCATAGATTTATGAGAAAACTAGACATCAAGGATCTAGTCAATACAATAGATCAAGGAAAGAACTATACCTAACAACTAGATAATATCTCCTAATATCTAAATAAATAAAAAGAAATATCTACACACATAAGTGGGTGAGGATAAATGCAATAAAGGTAAATAATGTACCTAGGTGAACATGAGCTAAGGTAAATACCTACTCTAACAAAAAGGGTGGCCTTGGACATTCACAAAACTAGTGCCCTCAAGCTGGCTTTGGAAGCTTATGCGGATGGTTCGGTGTCTGATTGAGAGGAGGAGGATTCGAGCGATGTTGAAGATTCTCTAGATGGTGACATGGAAGAGGATGAGGTAGAGGTGGTTGCGGCCCAAAACCTAAAGGATCTTAAATATAAGAAGACCCCAAGAACTGGATCGAAAACTAAGGGTGAGTCTAGTAAACAAGATGCCATGGCTCCTATAAACGCTCAATTGGAACAAAGCACTATGAGACTATGGGTCATGTCGGCGTGATCAAAGGGGACAATTACTTAGCTAAGATGGTGACTGATATCGATTAACTCAAGGGGGACATGCGGCTCACTAAGAACTTAGTCTAGTTTCTTTTTAATGATTAGCACGAGATGAAGGAGCAGGGTGCGGGAAGTCATTAGCAATGGCGGGGTGGTGAGATTGAGATCCTAAAGGCCAATGTACGTACCCAAAATTATAAGGTCTTCGTCTTTGCGGAATCGTGTAATAAATGCCCGATGATGATACAGTCTCCTCGCAAGGTGTTCGGGATCCTAAAAGCCTTGAGTATGCGTTAACATCCATGCCCAACTTAGCCCCTGCGCCCTTTGTTTTCCCCTTTTTCCCTCTTTCCTTGGCCTCTTGACCTTCAAGGTGAAACCACCGCCACGAACAGGCGGCGGCGGTCCTGTAACCGCCGCCCTGCTCAAAGCGGCGGTCTTGTGCGTGTTTTCCAGAACACTCTTTTGACGCGACCCACGTGAAATATCACATTTCACCAGCTTTTCTTTGCCGACTTGAGCATGCATTTATGTTTTTGGTCCCCTGGAATAGTGTTTTTCCTTTGTTTATTGTTTAGGAGTTCAATTTGGTTTTGGTTCTTGGATGTTTGAATTCCTATAAATGCATGGTTTTTGCACATGCAAATGGTCTGGAGTTTTTGGTCTGAAGCTTGGCTGGATTTTGAAGTTTGATCTTTGCTCTCATTCCCTCATTTTAGTGGTTTGGTCTGTCAGCTTGCTTAGGATTGATAGCATAGTTCATTTCATACTTGGTTAGTATTGTTCAATTTGTTGGTAAGCCACGAGACCCATCTTGTGCGGCGGTGCTATTGTTCCATCCAATCCAGGTTAGAAGCTTGCCTCTATTCCTCTTTCTGTAGATTTATCTTCATCGTGTCTTAGAATTCTTAGTTCAATTCATTATATACCTGGTTAGCTTTATCCAGCTGTTGGTAAGCCACATATCCAACTTGTGCAAGCAGTGTCTTTATTTTATCCAATCCATTGGAACAGAATAGCTTAGGAAGCCATTAAAGTTGTAGGTTTTTCTCTTCGTATAGGATAGTTACGGTGTTACGGTCGCTTCATGTTTGCATGACTTGCAGTAAAATCCCGCTAGGAATCGCATAAGCCAAGCTCTGTACTCTTGCGCTATCCCTCTCCTACTCGCATTCTCGGTCTGCATTCTGAGCTATCCTTATCCCAAAATCTACTCCTATCGGTGCTAGCATCACACGCTTTTCTGTATCCACGTGAACATGAAAGAACGAAGAGACCATACTGAGGGGATGAGATCACACACACACCATCGGATTCGCCACTTCATGGAATCCAGGTTTTAAATTTCAAAGTTCTAGTCAGAATCATATCAAATAGAGTAGTTAATCGCTTTATTTCATTTCATTCTATTCTCGATATTGCCAGGGAAGCTGTGGGGATTGATAGTTTCTGAGAAACTGTGATTCACTCCTCACTTCTGAGGTAGGATCGAGAATCTTGCAGATAGATTAGATGAGCTATTTTACTTATTTAGAATTCTACCAAATCGCACAGGCAAATAACTACACTCGGTTATCTTGTCTGTTTTAATTACTGTTTAGTTATTATTTCTAGATACGTTTAAAATAGTTTGCTTTCCTTAAAATTATTAAATATTTCATAGAAAAATAAAAGTTATATGTAGTTAGATTTATTTCACTTAGTTAGAATTTGTTTCATCACAGTTAGATTGCATTTTGTTTCGTATGACAATCACGGGACCTCAAGAGCCCAGGGAATATATATTTGAGCCAATCGTGCCTCAACCAAACCTCATCACAATGATAGTTGACATAGACCAAAATCTCAGGATACAAGTATTCCAAACAACCACAGATTTACAACTGATCAGTTCACAGTTAAGAGGACTAAACATAGAAGACGACCAAGCACATACGTTTTGGTCAAGTCAGCCAAACTACATATTACCCTAGAAAACATCCACATGACTGTAGAAGGGCTCGAAAGAGAACAAACATTCGGGTGTGATCCTTTAGCTCCACAACCAGACGTTGGAGACACCCTCGTAGATATAGATACCAGCTTAAGAATCCAGGTTGCGAGAACGCTGTAAGGTATTCTGAGAAGATTGCACAACTGTTGGTTCTAAACATAGAAGCTGAGAAAGCATACGATTACTGGATACTAGGGATTAGAACTTGATTTCGCGTATGACCATAACAGGACCGCAACAACCGAGAGTCTACGGTTGTGATCCACAGATCCCACAACCCAACGAGTCCACAGGTCAATCCGATATAGACGCTAGCCTATGTATTTTGGTATTCAGGTCCACTCCACTTCCACCTATCATCATCGAACAACTGTCCTTACTAGATATAGCGGCTAACGAAGCTAGGGAATTCTGGACTAGGCCAGAAAATCGTCCATAGAATCAATTGTATTCATCATCCACTATATGACCTTATCAGGAGATATACACGAAACAATCCCAGGTCATTTTCCACGTATTCCACAACCCATAGATCAAATCACGCGAGCTCGATATTGATTGGAGCCTTGAGCGATCATCCTCGCTGATCGATCTATCACACTAGTCCAAGTTAGAAGGGCCTTCTTTGCCTTAGATTTGTAAATTCCACTAGTGCGTGTCGAAGACATTAGACTGCCTAACTAGTTTGTCTGCATATTCCATCCCCACCGGCTATCTCAAAGCACAACCTCGGGAGGTCGGGTGCACGCGGAAGAGTTACTTGTTGATTCTCACGCTACTTGTCACTTTTTCGACGTACACAAAATTGGTGAACCCGACGTGATACAAAATTGGTGAACCCGACGTGAAACAAACAACTGTTTCACCTTCTATACCTCATCACATCACTTTCACCAATAAAATTGGTGAACCTGACGTGAAACAAACAACTGTTTCACCTTCTCTTTGAGAAGTTTCATCCTCTCTCATCCACCTTCGCTCCTTCCCATTATTCTGCGGGTATTCATATACCCCCCGAATATGTCGGGATTCGACGCATATGGCAGACCCCTCCTGGGTCTTGAGGCATACTACGCCCAACAAAATAGGCAATCATCACCCTCACTCTCAATGTGGGGCGACAACTATTCAACTAATCAGTTGTCAACGCAAACTCCAAGGACTAGATATAGCTCGTCCTTCCAAGCAGAGGGGTTGGAACAACTCACTCAAACACAAGCAGAGCCTTCAGTCTCAAACAATATGACGTTCACTGGAGAATCTGGTTCATCTCCTCAAATGTTACTCAGACCACAAATTGGTAGGCAATCAGATCCATACCTGGTCTTAGATGATGGACAGTCAACACGTTATCCTAGGAGTGAACAACGCTCCCGGGGAATGTACCCATCTATAGGAGGTTTACAAATACAACCCGAAATCTCTCTTCAAGAAAATACCTCTATGCCACTACATACAGGAAATATTCTGGGAGAAACTTGGCAAGATAGCGATCAGTTTATGACAGGATATCATGTACCTTTACAACACCAAGGTATACAACAAACGCCGCTCAGGCAAAGTACCGTGACTTCACCAAATGAAGTCATTTCAACGTTAGTAGAAAGAGTGAGAGGGTTAGAACTGGCTCAAGCAAGTCAAAATTCTCCGTTCATACAAATAGGAAGTTCCAATCCCCCATACCACTCTGGTCAGGTAGATCTCCTTACGGGAGTAGGCACGTTAGGCATGCCTCCTCAATATCCACAGCAAACGCCAACAAGGCCTATCATCTCTAACACTACTCCTCCCGGTCTAGTGTCGAACAGTCCGTTCCTCGACAATACCCCGTCCTACTTAAACATATACTCTAAATCACCACAAGGAGATATGTTCTCCTCTCCCGGCATGTTTGCTCAAATGCAGGGACCTCCCTATGCCCCTGCCAACACGTACGCTGCACCGTATCAACAACCTATCCCACCACCACTCCCTCACCAAACACCATCAATGGTCGAAAGCTATGCAATAGGGACGTATTCAGAATATCTAAAGGAACCCTTAGATTTCACCATACGAAGCGTCATGCTTCCAAGACCTCTCCCTGATTTTCCCAAGTTCAAGGGTGAGGGAGATCCAAATGCACATATCAAAGCTTACGCTACTGCCATACGAGAATTACTTCCTTGGGATGGGGTTGTTGCTAAAATATTTCCCAAAACCTTGGAGGGCATCGCTCTTGATTGGTATTATAGAATACCTGAAGCTTCCATACATTCGTTTAAATAACTCGTGTCAGAGTTCATCAAAGCCTTTGACATGAATAAACTACTGAGAACAGGAATCAGGGAATTCTTGCATATCAAACAAGAACACAATGAATCTGTCGCTCATTTCATCCAGAGGTGGCGTACAGTTCTTTATTCATCAGCAAGTGCTCCAAACATGGATCGAGATGGAACTATGCGATTTATTCCTTCATTCTCTCGGCAGAGAAGTGAAGGAAGAAGTCCAGTTCCCACTAAGGACTTATGATGAAGTACTTGAGAGCGCTCTACGAATAGACCAGAGGCGAATAGATAGTGTTCGTAAGGCGTATGGAGCAAGCGCGAGGTTAATCACCTCCACTCAAAATACTACAACTACCACAAACATCAATAAAGGACCCAAAATCCTTAACAAAAATCGTGGGGTAACAACGGATGGGGTAACCGACTAGCCCAAGAGGGTAAATGTTGGTAATACTCTGTCACAAACAAACAACCAGCGAAACAACAACTTTACCCCAACGGTCAATACAGTGGATTTTAATCATCCACAACAACAACAACGGTGAAATCCCATGCAAGGACCGAGCCAAAACTCATTTGGTTATCAAAACCAAAGTCAAAACCAGAAACAACAAAACTTTAGTCCTAATAGGCAACAGTTTGATCAGAATTTTAGGCCACAATACACACCAAACCAACAAAACGGGAATTACAACCCCAATTCTTATTGTGGTTTCCATAAAATTCGGGGTCACGACACTAGAACGTGCCGTGACTACAATAAATTTATGCAACGCTTGCCAGAAGAACAAAGACAGTTCTTCACAGACTTGTTTTTGGCAGATCCCGTCTCACCACAACCAAATACGCTCGCAGGGGCAGTTTCCCCCCAGAATGCTCCCCTTAAGATCTTTAATGATCCACTCCCAAATCATGACAGCAATAGGCTGAATCCAACCGGAACAAGCAAGGGTGCAATAACGGGAAACAATGATCATGAAGCTTCGACTTCATTAAATCCGTCAGTTGCTCCACAATTGGGAGCTCAACCAAGACCTAAGATAGTTAGTTTGGTAGAATTAGACGCTGAACTACCTATCGAAGCTATAACAAGAACACGAGAGTATTTCTCTCAACCGAGCCCAAGTCATCTGCCAGAGACAGATAAGAGTCAGCAAATAGTTGAAAAACCCATCGGTGCCTATGATTTAATTAGTGACCTAACAAAGACCTTTTCACACATTTCATTTTTGGACTTACTAAAGAACTCTCCCCCTCACAGAGCTGCTCTTTTAGAAGCATTAGGTCTAGGCCATCTAATTAACATCACTCCACCTCCTGAAACACAAGTAAATCACGTAGATTTTGATATCCACCCTCCGGGGCAGCCGGACAAGGATGTCAAATTCATTTTCGAAATAAGTAAAATGCCCACAGATGCTGAGATCGCACGCCGAGGTGACCTAGCCTTACACTTGCAAGTGTGGGTTTATAATAACTATGTAAAACGGGCAATGGTTGACGATGGGGCCGCAGTTAACATAGTCCCTTTCTCTTTCCTCCAAAAACTTGGATATGGAGAAACAAACTGTTCCACTACACGAAATACCTTGAGAGGCTATGATAGCCTTAAAGCCACTTCGATAGGAACTATAATACTGCCGGTCACCTTAGGGCCCAAAACCATCTTGACTGAGTTTTATATTATAGATCGGGAAACTAACTATAATATGATCCTCGGCCGACCTTGGATACATCGAATGAAGGCAATCCCTTCCACGCTATTTCAAGAAGTAAGATTCTTGCATCTGGGAAAGGTATTTGTAGCCAAAGGCGATCCAAAACCTTTCGATTTGCACCTAGCTGATTTAAAGAAAAGACCAGGGGTGCACTCAGAATTTGAGCTGCCAACAAACCAACTTAATAAACCCTCTGACCCAAAGCCAGAGGAAAAGTTGATACCTACAACGGATCTTGAAACTACCAGCATAGCCAAAACAACTCCAACCCCTAAAGGTAAAACTAAAGAAACAGTATCATTAGGGACTACTGCGAAAATCGTTGAATTGATAGAACAAGATTCACCAATGTTCTTACCATTCGATTCAGTAGGCATAGGATTTTCCCTAGGTGTTGGTTCCTTACCGGCAGAGGATCTCTGTATGATAGAAGTAGAGTGTGCAAACACGACTGATGCCCCAACATCTATACTCCCGGCTAAGTATTGGACTCTCCATTTCGATGGAGCTAAATGTCTCTATGGAGCGGGGGCAGGTATAATTCTTACTTCGCCCGAGGAGAAAGTCCTTCCATTCGCTTTTAAGTTAAACTTTGAATGCACAAACAACGGCGCCAGTCACGAAGCCCTCCTCCTTGGTCTCACTTTAGCCAAAAGAATTGGTGTTGATAATATCAAAGTTTTAAGAGACTCGCAATTAGTGACAAACCAAGTTTCTGAAATATATGCAACTAAAGCCGAACATTTACAACTCTACAAAAACGATGTATTAGATTTAAGCAAGGCGTTTAACTTCATATCCATTGAAGCGGTCCCGCGAGAGAAAAATCTTCTCGCCGATTCAATAGCAACCTTAGCATCCCGTTTTACTCCAAGCAATGAGCTAGAAAATACTCACTTCACGGTATCCATTCGTGACGAACCATTAATAAAAACAATGACAAATCCTCTTTTAAGCGAGGCGAATCTACCATCCTAGACCATGTTGGAAATGATGCGGCCACTTTGGATTATTTAAATGCCTATGCAGCATTACATCTCTCCTATCACATGCTAGATTTATCCCTGATTCCGCATTCGTCCTCCTACTTCGGAAATCCCGTAACGGATCTTCCGTCACAAAGGGAACCTAACATATACGCAATAGAAAATGGGGATGATTTAGATTTACCTCCAGCACCACCTGAGTTTGAAGAGGGTAACGCCTCTTTAATCGAAGAAACAATCGATGTCAACATTGGGACAGAAGATGAACCAAGAATATTGAAACTAGGTTCTTCGTTAACCCCAGAAGAAGTGGAAATACATACTCAGGTTCTCAAAGAACATCAGAAGGCATTTGCATTTAATTACAAGGAGATGACGGAGTCGCACCCCACATTGCGGTACACAACCTCGTCACTAGGTCAGATGCAAAGCCAATTAAACAAAAATCAAGACCCATGAAGCCCAAAGTAGCTCTCATGGTAAAAGAGGAAGTAATAAAACTCCTTCAGGTAGGATTCATCAAGCCAGTAGACTACTCCCAATGGGTATCTAATATCATTCCCGTTCTCAAGAAGAATGGAAAGATACGCATTTGCATAGATTTCCGAGACATCAACAAAGCGTGTCCTAAAGACGATTTCCCATTACCATCCATAGACGTTATTGTTGATGCAACAGCTGGTTTTGAACTCTTGTCTCTCATGGATGGATTCTCGGGATACAACCAAATCAGAATATCCGAGCAAGATCAAGCTAAAACCACGTTCATAACTCCTTGGGGAACCTATTGCTATGCTGTCATGCCTTTCGGTCTCAAAAACGCTGGTGCTACATACCAGCGGGCTATGACTTATATATTTCACGATTTAATTCATAAAATCATGGAATCCTACGTAGATGACTTGTTGGCTAAGGCCAAGAAGCGTTGTGACCATCCCGAAGTACTCCGCATCATTCTTTCACGTTTAATAGAATACGGAGTTACGCTAAATCCGAGAGAAATGCGTCTTTGGTGTAACAGGAGGAAAGCTCCTAGGTTACATCATATCGTCATGAGGGATCGATGTTGATCCAACCAAAATTCGGGTTGTCCTCGAAATGGTCCCACCTTCGAGTGAATCTGGAATCAGATCATTTCTCGGGAAGCTGGGTGCAATCCAGAGATTCATCCCGGACTTAAGCTTCGCTATTCATCCAATCAACAATTTACTCAAGAAAGACTATAGCATTGATTGGATCGAAGACTGCAACGAAGCTTTCAACGCAGTTAAACGTTTCTTGCTGTCACCACCTACGCTAATGCCACCTAAGCTGGATTGCCCGTTAATCCTATATTCGCGAGCTACCAATGTCTCGCTGGCCTGTATGTTGGCCCAAGAAGATGATGACAAGAGAGAACGTGCGATTTATTTCATTAGCCGAACATTGCTCGACTATGAAACACGCTATACACAGGCAGAACGAGAATGCCTTGCCATAGTCTTTGCTACTAAACGCCTAAGACATTACATGCTGAATCAAGAAACGAAGGTCATGGTAAAGACGGACCATTTACGGACTTTTCTCACACAAGGGTCCTTGTCCAAAAAAGCTGGACGTTTTATAACCTTAATGGGAGAGTTCGAATTAACATTTGTAAATCAGAAGTCGGTAAAAGGACAAATCATCGCAGATTGGTTAGCTGATAACCCACTAGACGGAGGTGATTTAGTAGATTTAGACTTTCCAGATGAATGCGTATACTACATCAAAACTCGACCTGCTATCTCTGAGTGCCCTTGGTACACTTGATATCATTAATTATATCATGGACCATACGTACCGGATGCGGATTACACTACCGCAACAAAGAAGGTGATTACGCATAATCGTAGCCAAATATGTCATTATAGAGCAGGTGCTCTATCGAAAAGCATTCGATGGAATGCTCTTAAGGTGTGTCGACACAGAAGAGTCCAAGAGGATTCTCCATGAATCCCACAGCGGTATATGTGGAGGCCACTTGGTGGCCATGCCACCGCTTTCGAAAAATACATCGAATGGGCTATTTCGGCCCACTCTAGAAAATGACGCGATAGAGTTTGCACGCAGGTGTCATAAGTGCCAGGAATTCTCCCACGAGATCCACATGCCAGCACAAGCTCTACAACCAATCGCAACTCCATGGCCCTTTTCTACATGGGGCCTAGACTTGATAGGGAAGTTCTCTCCCTCATCCACAGACGGCCATAATTTTATAATCACGGCCATTGAATATTTTACCAAATGGGTGGAGGCCATGCCTCTTACTACTGTACCTGGTTCTGTAATCGCTAAGTTCATTTTAAATCAAATCATTTGCAGGTATGGTATCCCACAAATCATTATCTCCAGATAATGGAACTTCTTTCAAAAATGAAGAAGTTCGCGAACTATGCGATAAATTTAAAATAAGCCATCATACGGCTTCCTTGTATTATCCCCAAGCTAACGGACAGGCTGAAGCAACAAACAAAATGCTGAAAGCCATTCTCCTTAAAACGGTGAAAGAAAACAAGCGAGATTGGCATTTGAAGTTATATCCGGCCTTGTGGGCCCACCGAACCTCAATAAGAACACCAACAGGAGCAACTCCTTTCTCGCTAGTATTTGGGGCAGAAGCAGTTCTCCCGCTTGAGGTCGAAATACCCAGTCTCCGCATTTCACTACAAGGGATTCTGGATGAAGACGCTTACAGAGAAGCACGTCTTTCCCAATTAGAAAGCCTAGATGAAATTAGGTTAGATGCTGAACAACGGCATAGAGCTTATGCTGACCGAATGTGCCAGCAGTATAACAAGAAGGTTTATGAACGCGATATATACGAAGGTGATCTAGTTCTAAGACTAGACAGCCGGATCGACAAGAAGACCGGCGAAGGAAGGAAATTCCGGCCCAAATGGTTGGGCCCATACCGAGTCACGAAGGACTACGGAAATGGTGCATACCTCTTATGCACGCTAGAAGGTGAGGAGTTTGGCGAAACAGTCAATTCCCTCCACCTCAAACGTTTCTATGCATAAGCAGCTAACGCTACTTATATAACTATCTACATTGCATTTTCATATAGATTAGGATCATTTTGTCCACTTGTTCTTACACAAATTGTGATCAAGGAATCTATTCTCAAAGCAATTTATTACAAACTCATGATGTTGTTGGCACAAAACTTTCTAATCATATCTCTCCATTTTCACGATATCATCAATCACTTCAGAATCTTTTATCAAATAAAATCAAACATGATGAAGTCTTAACGGTAACCATACCAAGATCTGCAAGTTTGTTCTCGCTTTGATTTCTTCTTAGGATTGGTGTCTTGCCTATGGTCTGTTCTAGAAGCTTCATGGTGTCACATCTATCCCATATACACATCTCTTTGGAAATAAGCATATACTGACATTTTACTCAAAAAGACAAGTCAAAAAGTGATTAAACAGAAAATTTTATTTTTACACATTTCCTTGCCCTACCAACCTTTGGTGATGAGCTTGCGTCTCTTACTAGTGACGTAGGGTTGGGAAAGGATGGAAATTCCCTTACTCGCCTATGCCTTGCCCACAGCGATAAACCCATGCTTCTTACAGGTAGCATGGGGCAAGGTGTAGGGGGTCCTCTAGACAATGCAAACGTTAAAAGGTCATAAACAAACTATTCAAACTTTGAGTCAAAAATGAATGAATCAGATGTTCAAAATTCCAAGAGAGTTAAAAATCCTAAAAACCAGATTTTGTCTACTATGTGGCCATCTACGGGTCTAAGTCTGGATAAACCGCAAAGCAAGTTGCACCCAAAACTATGAAGTCATTCGGGTGGAGTAAGCTTGTAGTTTTCAATTTGGTTCCACCAAAGCTTCGTTTGTCTTTCATCACTATCGTTTCACCATATTTCATACACTTGCGCCCTTCTTGGCTCTTGGTGATGAGCCCTCGCATCCTACTAGTTGCGTGGAGTTAGGAGTGGGGCAAGTTAATCTGTTCATCATACTGGTTATTTTCATCACTTTGCCAAAACAAACATGAGGTATCCAAATTGCTCACAGAAGCTAAGATTTAAGATCACAATATATCTACAATATCATGTATCAGCATCATGAAACACAAAAAGAAAGCAAGCATTTGCATCATCTGTTCTCCATTGCATACATTCTAGAAAGCATATAAAACATACATCGTAGTATACACGAGGAAGCTGGAAACAGAAAGGGAAAATACGAGTGACAAAGTTTTGATCCAAAAGTGAATGCATATACAAATAACCAATGTTTATATACAATGCCATCATGCTCTAGGCATGGTCAAAACGCTCAAAGAGCCCGTGATGTACAAAAGAATCTACAGTACAAAGCATACAGGGCCAAGTCGCCTCTCAACCCCTACGCGACCCCTCCGAGGGTGCGCGCCCTCGCCTAGGACTCCGGCTACGCCGGCGCTCTGAATGCACGGAGGGCTCAGGGTCTCAAGGAGCAGCTGTAGTCTCACCATGAGAATGACTCCTCATAAGACGCTCGGCTGTCCTATAGCCTGCCAACTCTGTACGGAGAGTCGACACCATCCTGGCCACATGCCAAACAGGAGCGAAGACGTCAGTATGCCTACCGGCTGCTGAAGGCTCCCCGGCATCTACAGATAGCTCCGCACGGGTCTTATCCATAGGGATCATCAGAGAATCAGTGCATACCCTACGGATTAGATCCCGCCACTCGTCAACAGTCTCTGCAAAACAAAGAAGAAAAACGAATTAGAAGCTAGGCAAGAGACTAAAAGATACAATATCAAAACATAAGGAGAGATAGCAATTAAAAATCCTAAATTAAACAAACATTGAAAAGATGAGAGGATAACTTACTCGGGTCACCGGGCCTCCAAGATGGGTCACTAGGGCCAGCACCCGCTGCAGATGCCGCTGCCGACTGAGGGGCTGCTCCTGTAGTAGGGGCAACATGACGTCCCGCAACGGACTCGTCCTCTCCACCACGGCCCTGAGAGAGTGGCTCCTCAGAAACTAGAGTCTCTCTCTCTGCACTCTGCTCGGCCCTCTCTGCCTGTAAAATATCCTGAGTGTCATGCCACTCAGGATCGCTATCATCCGTCTGCTCCTCCGACCCTCCCTCTGTAAGCTCCTCAGAATCGGAGTCGATATCTATAGGGTCATCGCTGCTATGAGCAGGACCCACAGCAATCTGAAGCAAAGGTGCCCAAGGCGCACCAGCTCTCCCTCTGGCCCGAACAATCCCCCTGGCTACAATAGGAATACCAGGAGTGACCACTGTCCAACCACGGCCTCTAGGCCCCCCTCTAGCCTCGCGGACTGATCTATAAACCGGTGCCACTGGAGGAAGCATGCCCGCATATGGAAGGCCGAACTGCTGAGGAACCTGCCGAAAGGATGTACCTCTACTCATCCCACACGGTCAATAAGCTGCCCTGTGGTGGAGCAGGAGATCAATGTAAGGGTCTCCTCACCCCATATGCTGGCCATAAGCCGGTACGGCGTCGCCTCCATATCTGCTGTGGTAAGGGAGGCAACTGGCTGGTGAGGTGCTCTAAGCACTGACATATCTGACCATCTAGCTGCCCTCACAGCCCCTGGGTCTGCCACCTCTACCCCTCTGCCATAAGGAATAAAATGCTCGTACACCCAACTCATGACCAGAGTCGGGTGGCTCAATGACTGTCCCTGCAAACGGACCACCCTGTATAAGTCATGGTAGGTGGTCCCCAGAATATCTGTGCCCCAGGCATATATCCGGCCATGCCCCTCTATCTGTGTAATGATGGGGGCCCAGCAGTATAGTAAAGTATCCCCTCCCTTGTCCCCGATCAGCCTCGAGGCAAGGATCCCCATGATAGCCTGTCGAAATACGGGGATGGGCAAAGAAGGAATGGATCTAACTCTCACTCCCTTCTTTGGCCCCGTGGAGATAGCTGCATCCCCCATGTAACCTGCCCACTGTGCAATCTGTGCTCGGGACCCTGTTGTCTCTAGTGTGAGTCTCCTCCCGATGATCGGGACCCCCAGGATATGGTAAACATCCTCCAAAGTAATCGTCCACTCACCGCGGACCCCTGGCAGTCGGAAAGTGTTCCGATCTGCATCCCAATAAGAAAACAAGTCACAAAGGATGTGACTAGATGGTGCGACATGAGGCACGCGCGATATACGCAGTATGCCGGCCCTCTGCAATGTGTCCTCCTCATCTGGTGAGAGGGCATCCAATACCCCGGCAACCAATCACACTCCCTCTCTCGACTCCATCTGATGTACTCCTCTCTCGCCTGCATACACCCAAAAACACACAAAACAGAGCAAGTTAGTATCTAATCAATGCCGAGAGAGTCGTAAAAACATATAGAAATGATAAAAATACAAGTGCAATGTCTAAAGCAAGCTCCTTTTGCTTTCTGTGCAAAACCGCCGCCACGAGCGGAGGCGGTTACATAACCGAGCCGCCTTTAAGGCGGTGGTCACTTAACTGCCCGCCCCAGTAAGGGGCGGTCGTGTAACCACCACCACCACAGCCGGGCGGCAATCACGGTCCGAAAACCCGCGCGGGTTTTTAAACCTAAAAAGCCCAAAATGAGCAAAAAATGACCTTTTTAACTAAAAACAAAGCCTACCCAGTAGGCGCCTCCCTAGGTGGACCTTTTGAACCTAACATTTTCAAAAATACCCCCATTACAAAAAAATTTGCCATTTCAAATTTGAAGGGGAAAAATGCAAAATTAAAGAAAACCGACTTTGTGATCTCGTGGGGTGGCATTCTACACGTGGGGGCATGATCGCTATCTTGCTCCAGACGTTTTGACTCTATTCATGCAAGAAACCGTCACCGTGGGTCCCAGAGCTCAAAATCAATCGAATCGACTCGCGAAAATGAATAGGAAAATGGGCCCACTTTCATATATATATCGTTTTGTTTCATTTTAAAATGGCTTTTTCACAGGTTCGAGCTGTTGTTGGAGGTAAGTTTCTATCCCCGCACAAATGGTACGTTCTCTTTCCCTGTTATTTTAGTGTTTGTTTTCCAAATTATTGTATCTATCTGCACTTGAGTTCTCTTTTCATTTTGCAGGTAGCGGGAATTTTGGAATGGCGTCATTTCAACACACGGACGTGTAAGGTATAACTTCTAACTCCCCATTTCGGGACGGCCATACTCGGACCCACCGTTTTATGCCTCTTCATGGCTAAAACGCTTCTCCAAGGGGGCAATATGTACGTACCCAAAGCGTAAGAAGTACTTGTATCTTTGCGAACAGTGTAATAAATGCCCCAATGATGATACAGGTCTCCTCGCAAGGTGTTCGGGATCCGGAAAAGCCTTCGGAGTATGCGTTAACATCCCGCATGCCCCGCTTAGCCCCCACGCCCTTTGTTTTCCCCTTTTTTCCCTCTTTCCTTGGCCTCTTGACCTTCAGTGACGAAACCGCCGCCCTGCAGGGCGGCGGTCTCAGAACTTCACCGCCACAACAGGCGGCGGTCCTGTAACCGCCGCCCTGCTCAGAGCGGCGGTCCTGTGCGCGTTTTCCAGAACGCTCTTTTGACACGACCGCGTGAAATATCACATTTCACCAGCTTTTCTTTGCCGACTTGAGCATGCATTTATGTTTTTGGTCCCCTGGAATAGTGTTTTTCCTTTGTTTATTGTTTAGGAGTTCAATTTGGTTTTGGTTCTTGGATGTTTGAATTCCTATAAATGCATGGTTTGTGCACATGCAAATGGTCAGAGTTTTTGTCTGAAGCTTGGCTGGATTTTGAAGTTTGATCTTTGCTCTCATTCCCTCATTTTAGTGGTTTGGTGCATCACCGCTTAGGATTGATAATAGTTCATTTCATACTTGGTTAGTATTGTTCACATGTTGGTAAGCCACGAGACCCATCTTGTGCGGCGATGCTATTGTTCCATCCAATCCAGGTTAGAAGCTTGCCTCTCGATTCCTCTTTCTTTGTAGATTTATCTTCATCGTGTCTTAGAATTCTTAGTTCAATTCATTAAATACCGGTTAGCTTTATCCAAATGTTGGTAAGCCACATATCCAACTTGTGCAAGCAAGTGTCTTTATTTTATCCAATCCATTGGAATGCGAATAGCTTAGGAAGCCATTAAAGTTGCAGGTTTTGCTCTTCGTATAGGATAGTTACTGAGTTTTTGGTCACTTCATGTTGCATGACTTGCAGTAAAATCCCGCTAGGAATCGCATAAGCCAAGCTCTGTACTCTTGTGCTATCCCTCTCCTACTTGCATTCTCGGTCTGCATTCTTAGCTGTCCTTATCCCAAAATCTACTCCTATCGGTGCTAGCATCACATGCTTTTCTGGATCCACGTGAACTGTTAGTGTGCAAATCACAGCACCCTGGATGCACATCGAGCTTCTAGGTTGATGTTCAGGCATCCAGTGTGATTGCACAACATGGAAACCTCTCTCTAAGCATGGGACTTGTGAAACCGAGAGAGGAATCTCCAGAGAAGGCTGGTTCCTGCTCCTAAACTACCTGCCACAAGCTATTCCAGTGCAGGCAAGCTAATCTAATCCTAATCTAACCATGCCAAGGAGACAGAGAGAGAGAGAAGGGAAAAACAGCAAAAGCCTACACTAAAACGGTGATACACCAGAGAAGGAGGATGTTGAACATCTATCAAAACTGCCATGGGACAAAGAGAGGTGAGCAATGGGAAGGATGGACAGATGCATCACAGGCCCAAGGATAGATTTCACACAGAAAATGTCCCAAAACTCCATGAACACAGCTCCAAACCTGCAATGAACATTTAGACATGCACAGATACCTGCAAATGAAGAGAGGCAAGGAGAGAACAAGCAAAAACGAGAGAGGATGGACAGATGCATCACAGAACATGTTTTGTTGCTCCAGAAGTTTGCACAGAACATCATTCCATTAGTAAAAGGCAAAAAATGCCATTACAGAGCAGGGAGGAGGCTCGAACTCCATTTTCAACCCTAGAGAAGAAAAGAAGGGAGGGCCGAGCCGAAAGAATGAACAACCTCT
The DNA here is from genome assembly GCA_018340775.1 of Taxus wallichiana var. yunnanensis. Taxonomy (NCBI): domain Eukaryota; kingdom Viridiplantae; phylum Streptophyta; class Pinopsida; order Cupressales; family Taxaceae; genus Taxus; species Taxus wallichiana. Next base: position 895,078,446 of record CM031239.1, read on the forward strand.
TTTTTTAAAATGAGCCAAATCTGGCTTTTACATTGCATGGGTCGAGCCCAGGGGACAAAAAACGTGGGAAAACATGTAAGCCCATTCCTCATTGAATGCCAATGCATTAAAATGGCATAGGATACCTTACCAACCCATACCCTGCCATCTTTGACCGATTTGGAGGAGAATGCGACCCATTCTGCATTAATTTGGCCGCTGAAATGTCACTTCTGGCCGTGCACACGCGTCAGAGCCGTTTCTCAATTTTCTCTCTTCAGACTGCACCAAAACTCAAGGTTGATCCTAGAATCATGTAGAGCATCTCAACAGCTTTCCGTTGATATAAAGAACGTGGAAATCCGAGCTCTGGATCAAAAGATATGGCGATCTGAAGATTTAGGGCACGGAACAGACCAAGACAGATTTCGAAATATTTTCCCGCGCTTCGCCACCTAGACGACACGTGGCAGGCTCTGATTGGTCACGCAATTCTCTCTCCTCTACCTTTCGGCGGGCTGTCTTTTGAATTTTCCTTGTGGGCCCTAGCTGGGACACGTGGCACTATCCCATTGGTTCGGATCGGTGCTCGAAAACTCGCCCCTTGACTTTTTGACTTTTCTCTTTGTGGCACGTGGCGATTTCTCATTGGTCCTCGGCCCCTTCGGCTCCTTCGCGTACTTCGCCTCCATTTGTCCCGGATGTCCCATTTGATTTTGGGCCCTTTGTGCTCATTTCGGCCGGTTTGGCCGGTTCGGGTATTTTTGGCCCGCTTGTCCCACTTTGTTTTGGACTGACCTGACTCTTTTCGGCCGGTTCGGCCGATTCGCGCCTTTGCGGCCCAGATGTCCCAATCGCTTTTTGACTGCCTGTGCTCATTTCGGCCGATCCGGCCGGTTCGGGTCTTTCTGTCCCAAACGTCCTGAGCAACACTTAGCCAATTTTTCTTCTTTCGGCCGGATCGGCTTTTCGCGCCCGCCGCGTACTTCTGGCCCGATTGTCCCAAATGCAATTTGGGCCGCCTGGAGGCTTTTCGGCCGATCCACGCCTTGACGTCCCAAATGTCCCAGTTGCTCCCTTGAGCAGGACTTAGCCAATTTTTACACTTTTTCCTGGATCAACTTATTTGCCTTTCTGCAACCTTTTTGCATTTTCTCAGAGCTTGCTCCTAACTACCTAGACAGGAGAGTTAGAAAAATATCTGAGAGAACCTCAGAAACATGATGTTTGCTCTGAATCAATCAATGTGCCTGGGACTTGAATATTCTGATGCATGTTATCAAAATTACCCAGGGGGGGTGAAATTTTGACAACAGTTTGGCGACTCAGTGGGGTCATCTGCCTGCTAGATGAAAAGACCAGTAGCCTGAAGCAATCCATTGGGCATGGAGTCATAAGCAAGCCTGAAAACTGATCTGAACTTGAAAATCTCCCCTCTGAGCCACTTGGAAACCACCGGGCATGGAGTTGTTCTCACCAAAACCACTGAAATGAACTGTGCCAGAGCAAAACCAGCCACACCAAAACTATGTACAGAACTGAAAATCATACATGTCCCAAATGGAACATGCAGAGTGTGCACGAGCACTTCTTCTACTGAAAGCAAATCTACCTACTCTACTCTAGCTGGAAGCAAAGGCAAGCTAAACAAACCCCTGCGCAATCGGTTGTGAGAAATAGCTTCCTTTCTTTAAAATTGCAGCCATGCCATTGATTTGGCACGATCATGGCTGTTTGGATGGATGGAAAATCAACAAGAAGTCGGTCTTCTATCCAAATCATCAAGGTATCAACTGAAAAATCCAATACCTCTTTTAGTTGCTCGCATTTGGATTGGAGAGGTATGGCAGCTGATCCTTGGTACTTTGTAGCTCATCCTCATGCTCAGAAGCAAGCATGACTGGTTGTGGCTTCTCCTTTGGCTCCAATGAAGCCAAATACCTGATTGGGCAAGGTCTGATCAGTTTAATATGCCCATAGCTCTGATTTTCAACTCCAAGAATGGAGTCTTCTTGTAGACCCACCTGAATGGATGATGTGGAAGAAATGGTGGAATTCTTCTGTCCTTTCTCTTCCTCCAATGAAGAACATGGAAGATAAAAATCTTCCAATCTTGATCCCAAAGAGCTGCTGTAAGATGCAGGCTGCTGCAAATGAAAGCTCTCCTTCATGGCAGCAGGCTCTGGTGTTTGGAATGTGGATGATGAAAGAGAGAAAGGTGAAAGCTCAACCGGCTCTTCTCCATCAAAACAGTCCTCCAAATCTGACAGGTAAACTGCCTCATTGCTGTCCTGCTGCTCGTTTTCAACTTCCTCCATGGTGTCCTCTTGATCTGCAACTTGACCACCATGGTTTCCTTCACTCTCCAATATTGAGTTTGAGAGATCAAACTCCTTTTCAGTGCTAGAACTTGAGAGAGATGAAGTGGAAAGAAGAACCGAAGGTTCTCCTGTAACCTACTTTGTGCTCAAAGCCCTTGGATCTACATTTTCTCCTCCAGAGCTAGATTGTGCTCCTCTTCTTTTGGATTTGGAGCAGCTTCTCCTTCCTCCAATGTTTGAAGGCAATCTTGCTCTTGGTTGAACTCTTCCTCCAGCATGAAGTTTGTCAAGTCAAACTCTTCAATTTGTTGCTCTAGAGGACAAGTTGGGACTGCAAGATCTTCTTCTTCTGCTGCAACAGAATCAGTCCTGACCACCATTTTTTCTCCAACCCTAGCCTCTTCTGTAGGTTTAACCATCAAGGGGATCTTTGTCATCCCAAATCTAAGAGCCCAACTCTTCAGATTTTGAATTTCTTCATCTTTGTTGGCACTCTCTTTTTGCTGTTGTTTTCCTTGACTGGCATTCTGATTTTCATCCTCCCAACATGGATTTGGGAATGCAAGAGGAGGGATGGGTTGAAACTCAACTGATTTGACATTTTTTTGTGGTGGTGGAGGAGGAGGTGAAACCTCTTGTTTCTTTGGAGGGGATGACTGTTTGGAAGGGAAAAGGAAAGAAGAATTGAGATGGGGTGGAAGACTAGGGGATGGGGGAATGGATTCAACACTTGGGACAGCAGATGGAGAGTATGAAACTTGACACTGCTGAAATGAAACAGATTGGGAAAGAGGAAAAGAAAAGGCATGAGATGGTGTGCTTACCCGTTGACAAGGTTGCTGAATACTTCTCTCATACACCTCTATTTCTTCAATCCACTTTGCAAGCAAAGGCAGCGTTGCAATCATGAAGTCAAGCTTCTCCTGAGGGCTGTAATGCCTTGGAAAAGGTCCCACCCATGGACAGGGTGCTCCATAACCGATTCCAAAAGCTTTCATTTGTGCTTGAGCCCTGGACTGCACCATCTCCACCTCCATCTTTTGGATTTTCTCCAACAGACCAGCATCTTGGATCTGATGGTCTTCATTGTATGCATACTCTTGCTCTTGGAAAGCTCCATAGCCAAACTGACTTTGGCACTGCTGCTCATATGGGTATGCATACTGATCTTGAATCTGCTCAAAATGCTGATTTGGAGGATTTGTAAAACATGTTGGAGGTGGAATATACTGCTGTTGTTGATGTGAATTCCATGATGGAAATGAAGTCATGATTGCACAACTTCATGGAATGGAAAAGAATGAAGGGGATGGAAAGAAAGATGGATGAAAATGGATGGAAATGAATGGAAAGGAAGGTCTGCAACTTCAGAGATGGGTTGTTGACCAGATGGAGTCGCCAGATGTGTTTGCAAGTGCCTCCAAAGGCTGAAATCTTCACAGGAACACATCAACCTGCAAAAGATGAAGTGAAAGACCTCTAAGGTCCCACCGGGCGTGCCAAAACTGTTAGTGCAAAATCACAGCACCCCTGGACGCACATCAGGCTTCTAGGTTGATGTTCAGGCATCCAGTGTGATTGCACAACATGGAAACCTCTCTCCAAGCGTGGGACTTGTGAAACCGAGAGAGGAATCTCCAGAGAAGGTTGGTTCCTGCTCCTAAACTACCTGCCACAAGCTATTCCAGTGCAGGCAAGCTAATCTAATCCTAATCTAACCATGCCAAGGAGACAGAGAGAGAGAGAGAAGGGAAAAACAGCAAAAGCCTACACTAAAACGGTGATACACCAGAGAAGGAGGATGTTGAACATCTATCAAAACTGCCATGGGACAAAGAGAGGTGAGCAATGGGAAGGATGGATAGATGCATCACAGGCCCAAGGATAGATTTCACATAGAAAATGTCCCAAAACTCCATGAACACAGCTCCAAACCTGTAATGAACATTTAGACATGCACAGATACCTGCAAATGAAGAGAGGCAAGGAGAGAACAAGCAAAAACGAGAGAGGATGGACAGATGCATCACAGAACACGTTTTGTTGCTCCAGAAGTTTGCACAGAACATCATTCCATTAGTAAAAGGCAAAAAACACCATTACAGAGCAGGGAGGAGGCTCGAACTCCATTTTCAACCCTAGAGAAGAAAAGAAGGGAGGGCCGAGCCGAAAGAATGAACCTCTTTTTTTTTAAAATGAGCCAAATCTGGCTTTTACATTGCATGGGTCGAGCCCAGGGGACAGAAAACGTGGGAAAACATGTAAGCCCATTCCTCATTGAATGCCAACGCATTAAAACGGCATAGGATACCTTACCAACCCATACCCTGCCATCTTTGACCGATTTGGAGGAGAATGCGACCCATTCTGCATTAATTTGGCCGCTGAAATGTCACTTCTGGCCGTGCACACGCGTCAGAGCCATTTCTCGATTTTCTCTCTTCAGACTACACCAAAACTCGAGGTTGATCCCAGAATCATGTAGAGCATCTCAACAGCTTTCCGTTGATATAAAGAACGTGGAAATCTGAGCTCTGGATCAAAAGATATGGCGATCTGAAGATTTAGGGCACGGAACAGACCAAGACAGATTTCGAAATATTTTCCCGCGCTTCGCCACCTAGACGACACGTGGCAGGCTCTGATTGGTCACGCAATTCTCTCTCCTCTACCTTTCGGTGGGCTGTCTTTTGAATTTTCCTTGTGGGCCCTAGCTGGGACACGTGGCACTATCCCATTGGTTCGGATCGGTGCTCGAAAACTCGCCCCTTGACTTTTTGACTTTTCTCTTTGTGGCACGTGGTGATTTCTCATTGGTCCTCGGCCCCTTCGGCTCCTTCGCGTACTTTGCCTCCATTTGTCCCGGATGTCCCATTTGATTTTGGGCCCTTTGTGCTCATTTCGGCCGGTTTGGCCGGTTCGGGTATTTTTGGCCCGCTTGTCCCACTTTGTTTTGGGACCGACCGACTGACTTTTCTACGGCCAGGTTCGATTCACGCCTTTGCGCCCGGATGTCCCAATCGCTTTTGATTTTTGTGCTCATTTCGGCCGATCCGCCCGTTCGGTCTTTCTGTCCCAAACGTCCCGAGCAACACTTAGCCAATTTTTTTTTTTCTACTGGATCGGGCCGGAGGCTTTTCGGCCGATCCACGCCTTGACGTCCCAAATGTCCCAGTTGCTCCCTTGAGCAGGACTTAGCCAATTTTTACACTTTTTCCTGGATCAACTTATTTGCCTTTCGCAACCTTTTTGCATTTTCTCGAGCTTGCTCCTAACTACCTGGACAGGAGAGTTAGAAAAATATCTGAGAGAACCTCAGAAACATGATGTTTGCTCTGAATCAATCAATGTGCCTGGGACTTGAATATTCTGATGCATGTTATCAAAATTACCCAGGGGGGGTGAAATTTTGACAACATGAACATGAAAGAATGAAGAGACCATACCGAGGGGACGAGATCACACACACACCATCGGATTCGCCACTGTTTTGCGGAATCCAGGTTTTAAATTTCAAAGTTCTAGTCAGAATCATATCAAATAGAGTAGTTAATCACTTTATTTCATTTCATTCTATTCTCGATATTTCCAGGGAAGCTGTGGGGATTGATAGTTTCTGAGAAACTGTGATTCACTCCTCACTTCTGAGGTAGGATCGAGAATCTTGCAGAATAGATTAGATGAGCTATTTTACTTATTTAGAATTCTACCAAATCGCATAGGCAAATAACTACACTCGGTTATCTTGTCTGTTTTAATTACTATTTAGTTATTATTTCTAGATACGTTTAAAATAGTTTGCTTTCCTTAAAATTATTAAATATTTCATAGAAAAATAAAAGTTATATGTAGTTAGATTTATTTCACTTAGTTAGAATTTGTTTCATCATAGTTAGATTGCATTTTGTTTCGTATGACAATCACGGGACCTCAAGAGCCCAGGGAATATATATTTGAGCCAATCATGCCTCAACCAAACCTCATCACAGCAATAGTTGACATAGACCAAAATCTCAGGATACAAGTATTCCAAACAACCACGCAGTTTACAATCGATCGGTTCACGAAAGAGGACTAAACATAAAGACGACCAAGCACATATGTTTTGGTCAAGTCACCAAACTACAGATTACCCTAGAAAACATCCACATGACTAGAAGAAGGGCTCGAAAGAGAACAAACATTCGGGTGTGATCCTTTAGCTCCACAACCGTATTAGAGACACCCTCGTAGATATAGATACCAGCTTAAGAATCCAGGTTGCAAGAACGCCTGTGAGGTATTCTGAGAAGATTGCACAACTGTTGGTTCTAAACATAGAAGCTGAGAAAGCATACGATTACTAGATACTAGGGATTAGAACTTGATTTCGCGTATGACCATAACAGACTACAACAACCGAGAGTCTACGGTTGTGATCCACAGATCCCACAGCCCAACGAGTCCACAGGTCAATCCGATATAGATGTTAGCCTACGTATTTTGGTATTCAGGTCCACTCCACTTCCACCTATCATCATCGAACAACTGTCCTTACTAGATATAGCGGCTAACGAAGCTAGGGAATTCTGGACTAGGCCAGAAAATCATCCATAGAATCGATTGTATTCATCATCCACTATATGACCTTATCAGGAGATATACACGAAACAATCCCAGGTCATTTTCCATGTATTCTGCAACCCATAGATCGAATCACGCCAGAGCTCGATATTGATTGGAGCCTTCGAGCAGTCATCCTCGCTGATCGATCTATCACACCAGTCCAAGTTAGAAGGGCCTTCTTTGCCTTAGATTCACAAATTCCACTAGTGCGTGTCAAGACATTAGACTTGCCTAACTAGTTTGTCTACATATTCCATCCCCACCGGCTGTCTCGGCACGACCTCGGGAGGTCGGGTACGCGGAAGAGTTACTTGTTGATTCTCACGCTGCTTTGTCACTTTTCCGACGTCTGACCAACTTTAGGGCCTTAACCAAGGACATGGATCAGGTAAAATCTATCCTCCATAGCTATATGGAATGGAGCATCGTGACTGTTAATTCGACCTTACTACACCTTCAAACTCTAGGGCAGCTTGCCAATTCTTATTGTGTTGTGGATAGTCAAGGAAGGAAACAGAAGGTGACCCCGATGGTTTAGACCTAGGCTCTTTGGCTATTAATATTGATGCTCTTGCAAAATAATGGGCTAAGGTGCTTTGGAGGGGCTTGAAAAATCCTACAAATGACTTTGGTGCGGGGTGATCTATTTTTTCACTATCTTTGTCTATGGTTGTTAGTTCCTTTGATGTTGTTAGTTTCACTATGGTTTTTTGTTGTTGTTAGTATCACTATATGGGCTCCTAAGTGCTCTTATTACTATGAAATTTTATACTATGGTTTTTTTATGTTATTATAATTGGCTTTATCTGCTCTCATGGAGCTTTCTTGATGTACGGGTAGGGTCCCCTTAACCCTCTTTTTACCACTAATAAAAAAGGGGTGCAAATTTTAGGCATGTCTCAATTTTTCCCTTTGAGGAAAAACTCTTGAAATAACCACTTGATGCAATCCATTCTTTACAATTATCCCAAACCTTATTGCATCAATAAATGCACTAAGTAGTAAATGCAAGATGTTTTCTAGACACTTAACTTTTCTTTTGGCATGGAGACGCTTTTGAAAAAACAAATCTCTTAGAATTCAATATATATTATGTAAATAAAATTTATGTTTCTTGATTTTACTAAATTAAATAATGTATTCATGTGTTTATATACTTCTCAAATTCAAATTAGGACCCTATTAGAGCACAAGTTGGAAAACCATGTTGGACCCTTAAAAGGGTTTAAATGGTATACACAAGAAATATATTAAACCATACAAATAAGGTTCGGAAAATATACATAATGGTGGGAAATACATAGGAATATATATATATATATATATATATATATATATATATATATATCTCTGTGTGTGTGTGTGTGTGTGTGAAGATAGAAGAAATATGACAAAGAATCAGGCATAAAGAGAAATGGAAGAATAGAGAGTTTATGAGAAGAAGAAAAATACACAAATGAAAAATACAAAGTGTAAAGTGTTGAAATTCATACATAACAAGTAAGGGAACAAGTTAAAATTATGAAAACACAAGGAACACATGTCAAAATGCCTAATTTATACTAATAATCAATTAATACATGTAGATACACTAGCACCATATTAATTAACTAGTCTCCTACAAAAATCAGGTATCTAAATAATTATACACTTTGATTTGAGTGTGATTGTGAGTGAGTGAGTGAGTGTGCATGCACGCACTCACATGTGCATGAATATCAAACAAATACAAACAAGAACTTACAAATAAATTTTGATGTAGTTACCTCACAATCTATTGATTGTTCTTGAAGTTATTAAAGTAATACTAGTGAATTGAGATTCAAGAAAGAGATATCACCATAGCTCCATAATGGATGGATAAGAAGATCCAAAGGATTATCTTATGTTCTCCTATTTCTAACATATTGTAATTTTTTCTCCTATAAGCATATGGAGACATGTGCAAGAGAATTGGTGTTAACAAATAAATCCATAATCAAGGAGCTACTAAATTATAAAGCATGAAAGAGAATATGAATGGATAGACATGTTTGTTTTGAAGATTACAAATATACCTCTATAAAATACATATCTCAAAATGTGTGGATTTTTTAATCTAATTTGGATATGTCTAACACCGATACCAATTAGAATTATTGTTATAACACCATATGATTTAATAAAGAATGGAAGTGCGGCAATTTCTTGAAGGCATGGAGGCTTGAGATAAAAATAAGTGTAATATATGCCCCCATTTTGAGTTGTGGTATGAACATGTGAATCGTATATATCAAAATAAATAGAATATATGCACCATGTGTAGGATTAGAAAATAAAAATATGATGTAAACATAATAATATGTCATAATGAAAACATGTATGTAATTTTAATACCATAATTTTGGTCTAAGGAATTTGGAAACAGCAAACATCTATCCTTACTATAAATTCATCCACTAATACATATTTTATCGTATCCAATCTTATTTCCCCATTTTGAACACCCTCTAATCCACTAGTTATTCTTATTCTCTAGTTCAACTACATAAAAACCACTTACAATATACATAAGTACCTTATAAACATCCTTAAAAACATTCTCCAACTTTAAATTATTAGTTTCATGACCTATGAAAATGTTTGCATCTCATGGATATGTTTGAACCTATAAATTTTGATGCGGGGACATCATAAAGCATATAATTAACAATTTTTGGTTTTCTAGAAAATTTTAGATTTAAGTAGGTTTAGCAAGTCATTTTTTGGTGGTTTTTCATAGGTTCCAACCTATTTGGACCTACCATGGTGTACCAAATGGTCATTTTCTGCTTTTCCCTCCAAAATGCACTATTTAAATATTTGAATTTCTAAGTTGTATTTAGGGGTCTAGATAATAAATTATGGAATCCTATAATTATGTAAAATGTGAAAAGGATCTCATGTAATGTAAAGAACATGTTTTCACATAGTAAAGTATGGTTTCATATGTTGTAGTCGGGTTTTACCATGGTTAGGTTACCTAAACTAGTTATAACTATTGCCTCCATTTTGGACTATGAAAGGAGATATTTGAATAGGAGGATATAGTTTTAGGTTAGAAGAAGTTTTCATAGCTTGTAATCAAGTGTGGAAGAGATAAGAAGGATCTGAGGAAATATGTATGTAATCAAGAATATCATATAATGCGAGATAAGAAAGGATTTTAACTCATAATCTTGTTGTTATAGACTTTGAATACAAGTCGATGAAGTTTTGTAGGATTTAGTTGTGTGGAAATAATGAGATTATGATGATAATTTTATCCTAGAAAAATAATAATATATTTTTAGTAAGATTAATGATAATCTTTTCTTAGTAAGGTAATATTATAGATTTGTGTCTTAGAACAGTGAAGTTTTCTAATTTTCTAGAGTTATTACAATTGTTACAATACATGAAAAAGGATTTATATGAAGAAAGAAAGGAATATCAAACCATAATATTTGGGAATACATTTTCTAAGGTTTTTATAGTAACTTCATTCATATACATGCTTAAATTTGGTGGGTACAATCGTTTCTTAGGTCTAGGATTGGTTGTTTTAGAATATTTGAGTAGGTTTATTAGGTAATATACCTTTGCAGGCATTGGGAAAGGTAAAGAGAACTTTTTAAAAGGTATTTCTCTAGTTGAGAAGGACTTATATGATATAAAAACTTCCTTCATTGAGAATCTATACAAGGTAGGTTGTGTAGCAAAGTTTGATACGATTTATGAAGTAAGGATAATTTCCAAGAAAGATACTTTTAGTTTCTAAGGGGAGACACAAATAAATACTCTAGTAATTTTATTTCATTTTGTTGAAGTACATTTGGATGACTAGACATGGGAAGGTATACAATCGGATAAAATGTTGATGTGTAAGTGCATTTTTCACCTTGTTTTCCCAAAGTAAAACCCTTCTTGTAGACATTGTGAATAAAATTTAAAGGATGAAATTAGTTTTTAATGTTGTGGAAGAGACTTACAGACCCTATAGGTAAATTATAATTTTTGAAATTGAATTTTGAATCAAAACCTTAATTTTTCTCTTCTCGACCTATGTAAAATCATACTTAGGGTTTAGTCAAATTTGGTGTTTCAAGGAATTTAAAGACTTTTCAAAGGATAAAATCGAAATGTAGGATTTACTAAATGTGTTCCACTTGATTTTATATTTTTGGATATATTTTGCACATGTGGAAGATTTATATCCATCAAAATCAGTTTTAAGAGCTAGTGACCTAATTGAGATCTATGACAAGTGATTTAAAGGGGTGAATTTAATTACGAATCGAGATTTAACATGAAGTAGTAACTCCATAAAGGGTACTTGAAAATGTGTTCATGTTATCCTAAGTCTTTTTGGGTTATTCAAGACAGTAAGGTTTATACAAAATCAAGGCTAGTAGACCCTTCTTTAGGTGTGGAAGGCTGAAAATACAAAAGTGGTGCTTGCATTTGTATACATGCTAAGACTTTAAACTAAACTAATTGAAAGAACTTAATACCAATTAGATCCTAAATTAGTTAAATTCAAGCTAATACATCATGATAAAGCATGAAAGGAAATCTAATTAACTTGCATAAAACATGAATCTAATATTAAATATAAACCTCCCTTTGATATTTGGATGTGCTTTGGATTGTAGGTACTTCCTTAATGAGCCAAACATAGACCACACATGATCAAGGATTTCTCAAGAAAGAGGAAGAGATCTCATCAAGTATGGCTTAATTGCCATTTTTTATTCTTCTCTTACTACTCTTTAGCAAGTAGAAAGGGGAGATTTAACAATCCTTCCAATAACATGAAATGCTCTTCTCAAGTATAATGTTTGTCAAGGACATGGTGTGTAAAGGTGTAGATTGGTAGGAAGGTACTAGGTTTCTTATATAGCTTTCCATTTTGGGAGAAGCTTGCAACCTAGTGAATGTGGGATAAAGTGAATGTAGAATTAGAAAGGGATAAGTATGATTAGAAGAGATTAATTAGATATTAGCAACTCATGGGAGTTTGGGAAGGTTTAATTAATCAACTAGGATTAATTAATAGGCCAAGTTAAGCTTATAGAAGCCATTTGGAGATGATTTAGAGGGAAATTAGTAGAATTTGAAGGGTTTGAGAGGTAATTTAACCAATAATAGGGTTTATTGATTAAATACGAGATTGAAAGATTAATTAATTAATAATGGTTAATTAATTAAGTAAAATGGGATTTGAACTAAAGAAGAAAAGTTAATTGGCATCCGGATGGGGGACAAGGCTAGTTAATTAACGAAATGTTGTTAATTAACCGAGACAAAGGGAATGTTATCTAATTAGCAAGAAATAAATAATTATAATGAAATGATGGTAAAGAATACAATTAGTGTAATTTTAGTATAAAAATTATGTGGTTGTAATTAGATGTCTACATTTTCCCCTCTTTTATGTGGTGTAAGCGCAAGTGATGCCACTTCAAAGATAATAGACAACTATGTTTTAATGGGAAGAAGAAAAATTATAAGGATGAACGATGCCCCATTGAGTGTTGATTGGATGATATAAGAGGTCGATTGACTCTAAAAAATAAGAGAGAAATAATCATAGAGAAAAAAAAATACCCCTCACGGCATAGCGGGGATTTGAACCTTGCTCGATTGGCCATTGTTCAATTTGATTGATTTAGTTAGATCCATTAGAGGATGAGGGTTATAAAAGACAGGGAGGGAAGGAAATAAATAAGGCATTATTCAACTATGTCTTGGTAGATTAGAATAAATAAACAAGGTTAGTTAGAAGTAATGTTAGTTAGAATGGGAAATAGGTTAGAAAGTAAAGAAAGATAGATGAGGGATGGAAATATCATAACATAACTTAGGTACCATCTTGGCTTGAAAGTACCTTTTATTTGATATAAGCATACAAAAAAAGGTAAAATGAAATGAAAATCCATAAGACCAATTTTTTTGCAATGTTAAAGGACTGACTCAAAGCCAAATACTTAAGCAATGCGATGCTGAGAAAGAAAACAAATAAGTAAAAAAATAAACAAGAACAATAAAATACACTTAAACTAGCAATGTTTAAGACAATTGTACTAATATTTTTTTTATCCAGCTTCAGTACCTAAATGTATGAGTTATAGGAAAAGGGTTAAAATGATGCCCCATGTAAGGGATTGGATGGAGGACATAGAAGTCCTAGGAAAAGAAAATGTGCACTATGAAACTTCCCAAGTAACGATATATTCTAGGAAGAAAAACATAGCAAGAAAATAATATTTGTTGATGAAATTATATCACAATATGATCTGCATGTTGTGTGCTAGAATGAGCAAGCACTAAATTAGGATGTTTTGTAGTACATCTTCCAATGTTTAGTATTTTTAGTTTGTCATTGTTTTTGGATTTTAAGAGTTTTGTAAATATTTTTGAGTTTTTTTAGTTTTTTTATATTTGTAGGATTTTACTAATGTTTTTGGATTTTTCGAGGTTTTACCATTTTTGAAGGTTTTTAAAACTATGTATAGGAAGAACCAAGCACCAAGATGCCCAGGAGAGAGATAATAATATACAAGGGAAATTTTTGTGCATTTATAAAAGAATAGGATAAGTTAAATCAAGGCAAAGAGGGATAGGTTCAATAAGATAAAGAAAAGCTAAGGACAAAGCTAGGAAAAAGTGAGCATTCCCCTAGTGTAAGCTAGCCAAGAAACAAATTGCAAAAAGAAGTACAAGACAATTTATTAAAAAAGGGGACAAAGTTTCCTTCAGACATTGTAAAAAGGAAATTTATGCACATGGATGTTCTAAATGAAGAAGAAGAAAAGTGTGAATGCTATGGAAGAATATGAAAAATGCCACTAGAAGATTGGTGATGAAAAAGTAATAATCCAAAGGCATAAATTGTGAGACAAACTATGGACTAAAGTAAGATTCTAAAAAATGATAAACAACATCGGTAACATAATAATCTTGTTTTCTCATCAAGATCTAGTGTGTGCACATGAAAATTAATTTCCTCTTGAAGTGAAGATTTAATATGAATAAGTGAAGACAAACTAGTCAATGTGTAGGAATGATTGATTTTGATAGTTTATTAGTGAATGGAGGGTGAAAAGAGAGTCATAAAATTATTTGCTTCCATCAGTGTCCATAGCCCCAATGGAGATGTATTTGATTCTAGTTGCAGCATTTTTTTACTACCATCCAGGCATCCATAGCCCCGATAGAGATATTGGAAATACCCCTAGAGAGATTTTTTGTTTATTTTTATTTGTGATTGATTTTTTTCTTTCTAAAATATATTTCAGCTCTCTCGATTGTTTTGATAAGGGTTTAAGAACCACTAAAAGCTTGATGGAAGGATGTGGAAGTGATTGTGATGATGACATTGGTTAGTGTCAATAGATACACCCAAAGCTCTTTACAACAATTTTATTAAATACATGTTAGTGAAAATATCTTTAATAGGGCATTCATTCTTTAATTTACTATGCTAATGAAAGACCAAGTTCAAACGGATATAATAGAGATTAATTCCACACAATGAGTGCAAATAGACTAACCAAAAGATCATCAAAGGGATGAAAATGATGGGTGATTTGCAGAGGAATGGAAAGAATGGAAAATACATATATGTGTATTCAATACCTTATTACGATGTTTGATGTTTGTATCTTTGATTTTTTTGTAATGTTTGAATGTTTTTTCTTTTTTGTTTTTTTCAAAAAAAAATTGGATTTTGACAATTTTTTGGGGAAATCACAAAGAGATAGGACTTCTTGAGCATTAAGGAGATGATGGAAAGGGAATAAATGGGGATAGATATGAGGAAAATATCCATGATAGGGTAGGAAGAATAGGATAGGATGGATTAGAAGGTTGGGACCAATAATGTCACTCTGTGTGATAGGATCCAACAATAATGTTTGTGATTTATTTGATGAGGGAGACTAGGAGTTTTTTCTTATCAAGAGTGATATTATCTCCAATCTCAATGATCGTGGTGAGATCATACTCGATAAGTGACTACGACTTATCTTGCAATATGGATTTTATATGTGGAGCTTGAGTTCCATATCCATATATTTTTGTACTTTTCACCATACTTGGCATTTGTATTGTTGTGCATTTTCTAATCACGTTTGATTTTTGGATTTGTGGATGTTGGATTTTCTTAGAGATTTATATCTCCTCGTATTTTTTATTTTGTATTGATGAAGTAGTTGTTAATGCTTCATACAAGTGAATGTGTGATTTTTTGGACCCGAGAAATGGGGAAGAAATTGGATGTTGGGGATTGATGATAGGAGTGTAAGTGATGATGGTCGATCTTCCACGATTATTAGTAGAGGGAGGATATGATGGATGAATAGGATATGGTCCAAGGATTGAAGGGAATGGGATAGTAGGAGGTGGCCCAATGATATAATGTAACAGTAGGAGGAGGTGGCCCAATAATTAATGGTAATGGGCTACTAAGAGGCCCATGAATTGATGGTAATGGGCTAGTAGGCAATGGCCCAAGGATAGTGGATAATGGATTAGTAGGAGGTAAACAAAGGATAGAATATGATGGGCTAGAAGGTAGACCAAGGATTGAAATTAATGGGCTACTATAAGATGGTCCAAGGATTGAAGATAATGGGCTACTAGGAGGTGGCCCAAGGATTGACGATAATGGGATACTAGTAGGTGGACCAAAAATAGAAGATGATGGACTAGTAGGAGGTGGCCCAAGGATTGAAGATAATGTAGGGGTGTGATATGTAAGGTAGGATTGAGCGATGAGGAGATAGGAGAGGGATCAAGGACAGACCCATGTGTTTCACCATGTAATGGGAAATGAGATTATGGGAGGATAAGAGGAGGTCCTTGTTGGTCAATAATAGAAGGTAGATTTGAAGGAATATTTCCAACAAGTGTTTAGGATCCATAAGTTATCTTATGATGGAGGCAATGGGATTGGCTGGTTTTGACCTTGTTATGTCCACAAAAGGACTTGATAATGCTTTGAAAAAATATCTTGGCACATCATTGTTTGTTAATTTTTTGATGTGGACATAAATATTAGTTTTAGAAAATTGTTGAGGATAGAATAAGACATGGTTGAAATGTCCTGAGGGGCCATAGAGAGATTAGATTTGGATTGGTAGATGAAGATGACTAGATAAATGAATTAGATTTGGATTTAGAAGCCTCGAGAATTAAATTAGATGTAGATTTAGGGTAGGTTGGTATTGACTTGCTTATAATATTGCATAGTGCAAATAGAGGAAGGGGATCTTGTAGGGAGATAGTGGATCATGATCCTGGGGTCAAATTAGATGTTTGATTAGAGTAGTTTAGATCGACATGGATTTTTAAAGGAGGACGATTTCAATTAGGTGACTGATTATTATATAAGAGAAATTCAAGGGAATGAGACTTAGGATTCTGAGGAGGATTGGTTTGTAAATTAGGATATGAAGGTTGGGAAGTGGAATATAGAATAGGTACCCTATTGTCGAATAGTGAGAGACATCATTAGATATCTAGTCATGGTTGGCATCATTTGATTTGAATGCCTAGACCTAGATTGTTTGATTGAACTCCTTCATATTGAAGGAAGTTACATGTCAATTCGAGTAATGTAACAGCTACAAACTAGACATTTTGTAAATAATGGGTGCTTATGTGAGTTTCCAAAGGGAACCTAAGGAAAATAGACATCATAATGACACAATTTTGACAATCAAGAAATTTTGGAAAACAAATGTCAAGTGTGAGTGTGAAAATGGTTGATGTAATTTTGGAAGAGCTTCAAATTTTCTCTTTAATAAAGGAAGCCAAAATTAGGAAAGAAGTATGATTCATGATGGAAAATTATGCGGCACAACTTGGAAAAATTTCTGCCTTGTTCTATCACTAAAACAAGGTTATAACTCAAAAAGAGTTTTTTCTATGTACAATTTATGATTAAATGATATGCAGACTAACTTGGACAAAGTTTTTCCTTTTTCATTACTAAAGCAATGTTTCAACTTGAACAAAATTTTGTTTTGTATGAATTGTGGTATACACAAATAAGATAGGATAAGGTTGGCCTCGATGTTGAAAAGCTTCCTAGGGATTTTAGATTGTTCACTCACTAATATTTTCTTTAAAATTACATGTACCATAATAAATCTTGAATAAAAACTATACCATGCAATCTATATGAATGGGGTTTTCACCATAGACAATATTTGGTATTACTCATAGGTTTTACTTTTCAAGTGGAAAAAAGGGGCACTACCCATTTCATGGTCAGTTCTCTCAATGTGCCAACTACTTTGGGGTTCCTATGGTACTCCTCATAATTATTAATAAGTCTTAAGCCAAAGCACTTCCAGTAGTTAAATCATATGGTTTTATCCTTATCCGAACATGCAATGACAATGTGTTTTGTTCATTTTATCTAATTTAGAAAAGTTTGATTTTGTCTTTTGACCAAGCAATTTGTATGTAAACTTTGTACGTAGTTTGTTTGTTTGATATTGTGTGGTAAATGTTTCCAATTTTGAAAGGGTACTACACACAAGCGATTAGTAATTTTCCATGTACCCATAATGTTAGAAAAGTACAAAGGATTGCAGTTGTTTCTGATTCTCAAGGTCGCTTGAGAGCGCAAGAGAAGAGCATATGTGGCATTGATCAAATCAAACAAATGGAACTTTAAACAAATATGTCAAGTGTTAGCACTAATTTTAAACAAATAACTTGTAGATTAGATTTAGAATTATATGTAAAATAGCTAGAAATTGAAGATCAAAAATCTGAAATTTGGGAAATTTAACAAAAATGAGGGAAAGTTTACATAGTATGCTAGCACATATACCAAAGGTATGTTAGCACATGAAGGAAAATATGTACACTAGCGTGTGAACATAAACATGAGCACGTGAAACAGGATGTTAGTTCATGTAACAAGTAAATAAAGTTACATTAATGCATCAATAAGTACGCAAGCGCATTAAGCTAGAATGCAAGGTTACACAAATGCGTCAAAAATTTACACTAGGGCATGAAACTAAAAAATAGAGTAACACATGTACATAGAATAATGTGTTAGCACATACAATAGGAAAATAGAGTAACTTAAGCGTGTGAAGAATAAAAAATAGTGTAACACACGTGCGTGAAGAACTACACTAGCTTGTGCATAAAAAAATATTGTAACGTTAGCACATCAATAGGTACGTAATTGTGTGTAGCAAAATAAATAGAATAACGCTATCGTGTAAAATTATATGTAAGCATGTGAAACTAGAAAATAGAGTAACGCTAACACATCAATTGTTTTGCTAGTGCATGAAAACTTTTACCTACACAAAAGAATGTCAAAAAATGACCAAAATAGTAAAAAATCATATTTTTCCCATCAAGATTCAATTTTGACAGCACTTTACCTCCTTTATACCTACAAAGAAGACTCAACACTACCAAACACTAACATACATGCTCAAAAACAAAGAAATTTCAACAAATTGAAATAAATTGCATGTAAAATGGAAAAATGAAGCTTTAAACTAAGAAAAATAAATGAATGTACATGAGACAAAGGAGTGTCCCACCGGGTGTGCCATATGTATGCATGTTAAAACTTTAAACTAAGATAATTGAAAGAACCTAACACCAAGTAGATCCTAACTTAGTTAAATTCAAGCTAATACATCATGATAAAGCATGAAAGGAAAGCTAATTAACTTGCATAAAACATGAATCTAACATTAAATGCAAACCTCCCTTTGATATTTGGATGTGCTTTGGATTGTAGGTACTTCCTTAATGAGTTAAATGTAGACCACACATGATCAAGGATTTCTCAAGCAAGAGGAAGATATCTCATCAAGTATGGCTTAATTTTCTTTTTTATTCTTCTCTTACTACTCTTTAGCAAGTATAAAGGGGGAGAGATTTAACAATCCTTCTAATGCTCTTCTCAATTATAATGTTTGTTAAGGACATGGTGTGTAAAGGTGTAGATTGGTAGGAAGGTACTAGGTTTCTTATATAGCTTTCCATTTTGGGAGAAGCTTACAACCTAGTGAATGTGGGATAAAGTGAATGTAGAATTAGAAAGGGATAAGTATGATTATAAGAGATTAATTAGATATTAGCAACTCATGGGAGTTTGAGAAAGTTTAATTAATCAACTAGGATTAATTAATAGGCCAATTTAAGCTTATAGAAACCATTTGGAGATGATTTGGAGGTAAATCAGTATAATTTGAAGGGTTTGAGAGAGGATTTAATGAATAAAAGGTTTTATTGATTAAATACAATATTTGAAGATTAATTAACTAGAAATGGTTAATTAATTAAGTAAATGGGGATTTTAACTAACAAAGCGATGTTAATTGGCATCTAGCATGGGGGACTTAAGCTAGTTAATTAATGAACTATCATTAATTAACGATACAAAGGTTAATTCTATCTAATTAGTGGGAAATCACTAATTATAATGAAATGATGGTAAAGAAGAGAATTAGTGCACTTTTAGTATTAAAATTATGCGATTGAATTTAGGTGTCTACCGCATCCCAACAGGTTGGTATTAGTAACTATAAGGAATGCATGTAGATGAAGACCTTAGGAAGGTGGAATGGGTGCTATGAGCTAGTAAGTGAAATTTATAACTGACAGTATTAGAGAAACTAGTCAAGAAACCATCCAAATACAGTACTAGTAGAAGCTCTAAAAATATAAGAGTAAGTAAGATAAGTTGTATTGGAGTCTTGAACAAGTAAAATAGGTAATTTAATATGTGATAGTTATTCTAGTTCATGAAAACTTTCAAGAAAGTATGTTAAGGTAAGACACATCCTAAAGCATGGTTTAAAATAGGGAAATGTTAAAAACAAGGAAGAGTCTAGAAAGAACTTCAAGTTCTCATGATTGATTGGCACTCTAAAAATAGGGCGGATGTTAAACAATATCACATAGTGCATGGTGAATTAAAAATTTAAAAGAGATAGTGAATGGGTTGCTAAGGTTGATAGGGTGCAAACAATTAGTCGAGAACTAGTGAAGACATATAGTGAACCATACGGTGGTTAATCTAAGATTTGTAGAGATAAAATACATTGGTATTAAGGATATGGAAGAATAGATAGATATGGATTAGTGAATAATTGATGGTTAGGTGTTAAGAATCATAAAGGAGAAACTATATGTTAGAAGAAGTGTAATTTCCCAAAGAATTTATACTTTGAATCTTCAAATATTTGTATATTGCTTGTTATATTAGAGTCTAACTTATGTATTGGCCAAGTTTATCATTTTCTCTACATCATTTGGTATCATAGTAGGTTTTCTCCTTCAAGGAAATAAATATATATTCAAGTGAAGAGAAGTGAAATTTTTATAGTAAGTGGTATGTAAAGAACCATTAGCCATTGAAGCTTAACAAGAGAAGTACAAAGTGAAACATACTTGGAGGTTAGAATATAATTAAATGTGTTCCAAAATACCATGTGATACCTAGAGTGAGGTATTAGGAAGGATCAACGTGCAAAAGACTTGTTTAAAAGAAGAAAAGAGAGAGAGTTGAGAAACAGATTAAATAAAGATGAATACTTTATTTCCATAGGGATACCAAAACAAGATGAAAGATGTTATAAGGAAGAAATACATGAAAAAATAAGAGATGGGTGTTGAGATAAGGGAGATATAGGAATAATTGCAGTTGATGATAGAGAAAAGAGAGAAGGAAAACAAAACTATTGGTTGGAGTATGAGGAAAAGAGTGAAGTGGCCTATAGAGCTACTTGTAGAGAGAAGAAGGAAGCAATTGGTTGCTTGGAGAAAAGAGGAAAGAAGAAGGAAAAATAATATGAATTTAAGTTATTTTCTATCCAAAAGAGGGAGTGATGTTAGGTGAATAAGAAGAGGAAACCATTGAAGAGGAAGAAAAAAATATAATATGGAGAATAGCTCTTGCAAGGAGCTTCTAAAGGGGCTATGTGGCCTTAAACAATTTATTCTAACATTGATTTTTATGTGTGAATACAAGTGAAAAAAGTGAAGAGCTGAAGACATTGGAAAGTATATTAAATGAGGGCCTAGAAGATAAAAATACTAAAGATTAAATAATACATGAAGACATGAAGAATATAATGAGCTAATAGCTAAAGAAGAAATGATTGGGTAATAAATCATGTAGGAACTGAAAAATTCGAATCTATTTAGAGTGAAGAAGACTACAACTAAGCAAAAGTAGATCTCATAAAGATATTGAATGGTGAAGAGGATTTAAAAGGATATTATGGTAAAATTGAATCAGTTATGAATAATCCATGGGAAGATGAAAAAAAACGTGAACCGGATCTGAAAATGCAAATTGAGAAGTGAAGGTGAAGAGAAAAAGAAGGATAGAGAAAGAGTTAAGAAAAATAAAGATCAAAAATAAAACTAGAGACTAAGAAAGTAAAGCAAAGAAATCAAATTTAAATTTGAACTCAATTATATCAAGAAAAGGAGGCAATATAAATAAGAAAAGGAATTGGAAGAAAATGAAGAAGACAAATATTTGAGCTGGAGCTCAAATCTTCCCACTTGGGGAGTATGATTCTTGAGCATCATAAACCATGTAATTAAAAAAATTATAGAAATTTTTGGTTTGAAGTAGGTTTAGGGATTCATTTTTGGTGGTTTTTCATAGTTTCTAACCTATTTTGACCTACCATGGTGCACCTAATTGTCATTTTGGGTTTTCCCTCCAAAATACACTATTTGAATATTTTGAATTTCCTAGTTGTATTCGGGGATCTAGATATGAAAGTATGAAATCCTATAATGATGTAAAGGATGAAAATGCCCTTATATAAAGTAAACAACATGTTTTCACCTAGCCATGTAGGGTTTCATATGTTGTAGTTAGCTTTTACCATGGTTAGGTTACTTAAACTAGTTTTAACTACCTCCATTTTGGACTGTGAAAGGAGGTATTCAAATAGGAGGATATAGTTTTAGGATAGAATAAGTTGACATAGCTTGTAATCAGGTGTGAAAGAGAGAAGAATTATCCAAGGAAATTTATATGTAATCGGTAATATCATATAATGCGGATAAGTATAGGATTTTAACTCATAATCTTGTTCTTATGGATGTGAATGCAAGTCAATAAAGTTCTTGTAGGATTTAGTTATGTGGAACTAATGATATTATGACTAATATTTTATCCTATGAGTGATATAATATCTATTTAGTAATATTAATGTTAATCCTCGCTTAGTAAGGTAATATTACAGGACTATGTTTTGTAACAAGAAGTGAAGTTTTCTATTTTTCTAGAGTTGTTATTACGGTGGTACAATGCATGAATAAGAATTTCTATAAAGAGAGGAAGGAAAATCAAACCAATATATGGGGGAACATAGTGTGTAATATGTTTTATAGCAATTTCATATCATATACATGTTTAAAGTTTGTGAATACATTCATTTTTTGGTCTATGAATGGTTGTTTTAGAAGATTTGAGGAGGTTTATGTGGTAATATACCTTCGTAGGAATTAGGAAAGGTAAAGATAAAATTTTAAAAGGTATTTTTTATTTTAGGACTTAGATGATAGAAAAACCTCCTTCATTGAGAATCTATGCAAGGTAGGTTGTGCAAGAAAGTTTGGATACATTTTGTGAAGAAAGGATAATTTCCAAGAAATATAATTTGTTTCTAAGGGGGAGACAAATTAATAGTATCGAATTACATTTTATGTTTTTAAGTCCATTTAGATGACTACACATAAGAAGGTATACAATCATATAAAATGTTGAATGTGTAAGTGCATTTTCTACCCTTTATGCCTAGTAAAGCCCTTCTTGTAAACATTGTGATTGAAATTTAAAGGATGAAATGGGTTTATAAAGTTTTGGAAGAACCATAAAGACCCTATAGGTAAATTAGAAGCATTGAAATTGAATTTTTAATCAAAACCTTAATTTTTCTCTCTTCTTGGCTTGTATAAAACCCTACCTAGAGTTTTAGTCAAATTTGGTGTTTTTAGGAATTTAAAGACTTTCAAAGGCTAAAATTAAAATTGTATGATCTATTAGATGTGTTACACTTTATTTTGGAGTTTTTGAGCTATTTTACATGTGTGGAATATGTGTATCCATCAGAATCAATTTAAAGACCTAGTGACCTAATTGAGATCTATGACCAATGATTTGAATGGGTTGTATTTAATTACAAATTATGAGATTTAACATAAAGTAGTAACTCCATAAAGGATACTTTCAAATTTGTTCATTTTCTCCTAAGTGTTTTTGGGTTATTCAAGACAAGAAGGTTTGTAAAAATTCAAGGCTAGTAGACCCTTCTTTAGGTGTGGAAAGTTGGGAATACAAAATTGGTGCTTACATCCTAAAAATTGGTGTTAGTAACTTATAAGGAAGAATGCATATATGAAGAAGAGTATGAAGGCCTTAGGAAGGCATAATGGGTGCTCTGAGCTAGTAAGTGAAATTTATAATCAAGGTATTAGAGAAACTAGTCAAGAAATCATCTAAATACTAAGACTTGGTAGAAAGTCTAAAAATAGAAGAGTAAGTAAGATAAGTTATATTGCGGTATTGAACAAGTAAAATAGGTAATTTAAGAATTGACTATTAGTCTAGTTCATGAAAAATTTTAATAAAATTTTTCACCGGAAGACACATACTATCATGGTTCAAAACAGAGTAGAGTTAAGAACAGGGAAGAGTCTATAAAGAAATTCATGTTCTCATGATTGATTAGAACTCTAAAAATAGGGAATATGTTAAACAAGATCACATAGTGCATGGTGAATTAAAAATTTAAAAATATCTAGTGAATGGATTTTTAGTTTTGATAGGGTGCAAGAAATCAATCATAAAACTAGTGAAGACATATTGTGAACCATACGGTGGTTAATCCAATATTTGTAAAGATAAAGGGCATTGGTGTTAAGGAAATTGAAGAAAAAATAGAGAGGGAGTATTGAATAAGTGATGGTTTGGTGTTAAGAATCATAAAGGGAGAAACTATATGTTAGAAGACAAGTAGCAGTCCCAAGAAGTTACACTTTGAAACTTAAAGGCTTTTTACATGGTTTGTTATCTTAGAGTCTAACTTATGTATTGGTCAAGTTTATTGTTTCCTCTACATCACCTTTCCACCTACTAAGAACCTATCCTTCACCAACAGTCATAGTTTTCAAATTGGTAACTTGTCTTAATCATCCTTAACGGGATTATATAATAAGTTGAGTGGGAAAATTAATGATAAATATTCTATAAATATAAATTTTTCTAATCAATTTGGATCATTTGGGAATCCAATCACTCCTTGCAGATTGTTGGTGTGAGTTATCCTATGTGTCCTCCTCACATATTGGAGGGTCATCTCACATGGGTTAGGTTTAGGGTTAGGTTTAGGGTTTGCTATTGATTCATGCACTAGGGTTACTCAGCACCCTATATGTACCTTTTCACTATTCATTTATGAGCATGCCAAGACACTCCATTGTCTTTCCTCTATGTGTAAGCTTTGTTTCTGTTGAGCAAGTTCTTCCATTATTGATCGATTCTTCCTTGTGATTACACTGGAGCTATCATGATTCTATTGGAGTGCAACTACTTCATGGTGCATCGTTTCCAATTCGATTCTCACAAAATCTTTTCATGGTATCAGAGTAGAGATCGGGTAAACGTGCACTCATTATTTTTGGTTGTGATTACTCTTGGTGTATTACTTACTCCTCGTGCAAGTTTTCGATCATTATTCTGGTTTTCTTGCTAACATCTTTAACAAGTTGTTCTTGGAAGTTACTCGGTTTTGTTGTGTTCTTCGTGCATGTGCAGATCTCTTTGAGCTATCAGGTGTTTAGCAACTAACTCTAGCTAGCTGTGGATAAATTTAGCAAATCATCCAAATAGAGTATTTTCTAGTTTTTTTTTTTAAATTATTAAACTAGAAATTCTTTAGATCTCTGTTTTCTAGATTTTCTCTATTTTTGCTATTTTTTTGTAGGTTCAGTGACTAAATCTGTTCTACGGAAGGATCTTTCACTCCACACGCATCGACCATTTCTTCTGAGCACTCTGTTTTGCCAAAAACCTATAACTCATGCTCAGTACTCTGCCTGTAGTGGCTCATGTATTCTTAGGCTGCGTGGACATTTTGCGTGGAGGGCTTAACCTTTTTGTGTTTTGCTGTGGCATTTTTGTTGCGTGGGAGCTCGTGTTCCTTGTTGTTGCCATGCCCTAAGTTCCCGCTAGTGGCATTTTTGTTCTTCTTGTAGTCTCTTTCCAATGGCTGCCCTTACTCCTTGCCATGGTCCTTCCCAAAAGCTTCCCTTCCCCACGGCTTCCCCTAGCCACGCTCGCCCCCACAAAACTTGGGATCCTCACCAAAAAGGCCGCTCCAAACGGCAACACGCACACTCTACAAATAAAAACAGCAGGCTGTGTTTTTTTGGTATTTTTTTAGTAAGGTTTCTTTCAATTGAATGCATTCGTATTTTTTAAATACATCCTTTCCATTTAAAAAAATATATCCTTCTTCCTTTGCCATCTTTTTTAAAAACATAAAAAGCCTACTTTCCAATTTTTTACAAAAGGCTTTTTATATGTTGTTTAACAAAAATAATAATATATTTTCCTTCTAATTTAAACAACGCAAAAAGTTATTAAAACAAGATTGGTAAGTCTCCTTTTTTTTAATCTAAATTAAAAAACAAGCTTTTTAAATTATTTCTTTCTAAAAAAAAAAATGTAGTTAGATTTCTTCAATTAAAAATTGTCTTTTACATAAATTTAAAAAAAAAAGGAAAGTATTTAAAATATTTAATTAAGATTTAATTAAATCTTCATTTGTTAGTTGAAATTAATTAGATTTAATTTAATTAAATCTAGTGTTATTAATTTCAATTTTCTTCCTTACTATTAATGGAGTTTTTTCATTATCGACATTTAAAATAACATTCATCTCCTTTTTAACTCCTAACCATGCTCTACATTTAGCGAACCTGGACGTTTCCGAATGATAATTTATTACACGTTACTGTCGATTTTTTTCTCTAATTGTGCATTCAAGTGTGTAGCGACATTCAGGGCCTTCTTTTGTCCTCCAGGAGCGTTTTCACCCTTCTGAAGATCATCGGGATTCCTTTTTGAATCCTTATTTGAAATCATTATTTTTACCCTTATTATTGCTTACGACTAGTGAGCGCATCTACCATGATCTACGGAAGGGGGTATTTCATTTGTGACGTGAGACATTTTTTCTCACAACCAGGATTGGCTTTCACCTCCTTCCTTATTTTTTACTTGTGCTTGTTTACGGTGTCCTATTTGCTTGCTCCACAAAACATTGTTGTGGTCTCCTCTCTTGCGTGTTATTACGCTGATTGCAAGATGAGTTACCAAGTGTTTTAAACCGCACACACGGACCCGATTGTAATCAACGCACTAAACTATAAAGTGCTGAAAGCAGGGGGTTGTTATATTGTCCTAGGTGGTTGTGTTTCTTTTTTGCATTTCTTTCTCTCTTCACTATGGATGCACTTTCAATTCCTTTTCTTACGCCGTTCAATTTTTTTCGAATGGAGATCAAAAATAATAATGAAACTAAGGGGTAAAGGGTTATTTTGCATCACCATGGGAACTGAGACTGAACTAGATGACAAACCTAAAAAATCTAAGTGGTTAAACCGTAGTGATGAAGCTTTAGGTCTTCTTTGCATGTTTGTTTCTCCTGACTTTCTCTTCCACATTGAGGCGTCCGAAACACCTAAATCTGCATGGAAAACACTAGATGCAATGTTTGGAAAACTAGATGACATGAGAGCACATGAGTTGGAAAATGAACTACTAGGGTTAAATCCTAGTGACTTTGAAAACCTACAAGCTTTCTTCTTGAAATTTGTCCACATTAGATTGTTGTTAAAAGGATGTCAAGTAGAGAAGAAAGATTCTCAACTGATCTTGTTGATTCTCTCTAAGCTAGGTCCCGAATATTTTGTCTTCGTGTCAAATTTCTACACTACAAAAGTTGCTTTGGGTGATACTTGGACTATGCCCTCCTTTGACTTTTTTTGTCCCAACTCATTCGAGAATAGGAAAAACTCATTCAAATGGGGTCTCTCAAGTCCAAGTCACATGCCCTTGTAGCAAGTACTAGCAAGGGAAAGAAGACTGAAAAGAAGAAAGAAACAAAGGATCAACCTAAGAAAGAAACCAAGACCAAACCTAAAAATGACACAAACACTTCGACTTTTGAGCCTAAGGCATAAAAAAGCAATTTTTGTGCTCTATTGCAAGAATTTTGGTCACAACGAGCAACACTATTTTCAAAAACAGATTGATCACTTATCTCATTTACTTGAGAAGAATAAAATAAGTATTCCTGAATCCATAAAACAAAGTGCTCTAAAGGTCAAGTCTTCTACTGCAAAAGGTGCTAAAAATGATAAGAAGAAAGGAAAGGCCCTTGTAGCCAGAGTTTCTCCTTCATCGACATGGATTATAGATTCTTGTGCCTCGCACCAAATGGGTTCTTCACATGTTGAGTTTTCCAAGATCGAACCTTGTGGAATGTCCCAAATCACAATGGGTAATGACATGACAGTGTCGGTTTCAGTAGTGGAGCGGTAGAGATGGATGGGGGAACATTTAACCAAGTGTTGAGTGTTCCTGATCTCTCTACCAATCTCCTATCGGTTTACCAAATTCCTCACCTTGGTTAAGGAATGCGAGTGGAATTTGGTCCTAACTCGGTGATTATTCATGAGCTTAACAATGACACTACACTGGCTGAGGGAAAGGTTGATCACCATTCACGGTTATATACCTTTTCCCTCTTCTATTCTACGCCCACTACCTTACTCACTCATGCAAATGTGGTTAGTAAGCTATGGCATGAGCATTTCGGAAATCTAAATTATCACTACCTTAAACAATTGAGCCAAAACGAAATGGTCAATGGGTTGCCTCGCGTCAAGTTTTCTAAGGGTCTTTGTGAGGGTTATACCCTTGGAAAGCATCTTGAAAAGATCTTTGACAAAGGAAAAGCCTGGAGAGCCACTCATCCTTTGGATCTTGTTCATAGTGATGTTTCTGGTCCATTTCCTTCTCCTTCATTTACTAGAGCTCTTTATGTGCTAACCTTCATTGATGACTATTCATGATATACTTGGGTATATTTTCTTAATCTTAAGTCTGAAGTCTTTGAACATTTTTCAGGACTTTAAGGCTCTTGCTGAGAAACAGGAAAAATGGTCTATCAAGGTTCTTCGAACCGACAATGGAGGTGAATATGTAAACAATAGGTTCATGGGTTTTTGTACTTTTGAAGGGATCTCCTTGCAACGTATAGTTTCTTATAGCCCTTTGCAGAATGGAGTCGCAAAAAGAAAGATCCGTACTCTTAAGGAGATGGCCACTTGTATGATTCACTCGAAGTCTCTTCCTCCGCAGTATTGGGCCGAAGCAGTAAATTGTGCAAATTACATTCAAAGCGTGTTCTGCACAAAGGCAATAAGAGGGATGACACTCTTTGAAGCTTGGTTTGGACACAAGCCTAATGTTGAGCACTTTTGAGTCTTCAGATCCAAGGCTATGGCTCAGATTCCCAAGAAGAAATGCAAGGCCTTGGAACCACAATCCAAACCTTGTATCTTTGTAGGGTATTCTGATGGCGTGAAGGGATATCGATTGATGAATCCTACTTCTCATGAGATATATATCGAGAGAAGTGTTAAGTTTGATGATTCTTCTTCGACTTCTACTTCTCCACCTATTGAGGTTCTTCAGCTCACTGATTCGATTCTGACTCATCAGATGATGATGTTGTTGAGTGTGCTCCTCTTCCTGATCCTCCCGACCATCAGACCTTTGAGTCTTTTGATTCTGACAGTAGTGATGATGAGGACTATGTCCCTTCTCACTCAAGTGAAGAATCTTCCAACTCTGAGCCTGATCCTCCTGGTCCCCTTTGGGCTAGGAAAACTTTGCAAAGTGCTAGAGATTTAGTTGGAGATACTTTGGATATGAGACATACTCACTCAGATTTCGTTGGACCCCACTCTTTCTTTACCTCTACTTCTGATCCACAGTCTTTCCGGGAGGCTTCTGGTATTCCTGAGTGGGATTCTGCCATGGATGAGGAGTATTCCTCTCTCATGAAGAATGATACTTGGGATCTCACCCCTCTTCCGAAAGGAAGAAAAATTGTTCGGTGTAAGTGGGTGTTCTAAACAAAGTATGGAGTAGATGGAGACGTCGAAAATTTTAAAGCGTGATTAGTAGCTAAGGGTTTCTCCTAGATAGTTGGGGTTGATTATATTGAAACCTTTGCTCTCGGTTGTGAAGATGAATTCTATTCGACTAACCCTAGCCATTTCCACAGAAAACAGATGGAAATTCCATCAAATGGACATTAAGAGTGCCTTCCTTCATGGTGACCTAGAGGAAGATATCTATATGGAATAACCTCTGAGTTATGTCCAAGATCCCTCCCTCATTTTTAAGTTAAAGAAGTCTCTTTATGGCCTCAAACAAGCCCCTCGGCTTGGTATGCCAAGATGGACTCTTTTTACTTACATCAGGGTTTACTAGGTGTCACTCGGATCCAAATGTTTATATTCTACGGCAAGATGACTCCATATTCATTCTTGTTCTATATGTTGATGACTTGTTGATCATAGGTAGCTCTTCCTCTATTATTGATTTTGTGAAGATTGCCTTGGCCAACAGGTTTTCCATGACTGACTTAGGTCTGCTTCATTACTTCCTTGGGATCCAGATTTCACAATCTAACTCGAAATTTTTATTTCAAAACCTAAGTATGCTCTTGATTTGCTAGCTCATTTTCAGATGTCTGATTGCAAGTCTTCTCCTACTCCTTTTCTTTCCAGGGTTAAGTTGGTTTCAGATTGCTCTACTCCCTTGGTTAATGGTACTCTTTATTGATAGTTGGTGGGGAGCTTGATTTACTTGACTCACACTCAATCGGATTTATCGTATGTTGTTGGGATCATGTCCAGATTCATGCAGGAGCCACATGAGCTACATTGGAAAGCAACTAAATAGATCCTTCATTATGTTCGTGGCACTTATATTGATGGAATTCACTATCATGGAGGGGTAGCTATTGACTTGATTGGGTTCACGATTTACGATTGGGCGGTGACTTAGATCATCAAAAATCTACTTTTGGCTATAGTTTCTCTCTTGGTTCGGGTCCTACTAGTTGGTCTAGCAAGAAGTAGAATGCAATTACGATATCATCTACAGTGGTAGAATACAGAGGAGCAATCAATGTTGCCACAGAAGATATTTGGCTATAGGGTATTCTGACATAGTTTGGCATCCACTTTCAACGGCCTACCATTATCTACTATGATAACATGAGCACTATCTCTATTTGCATAAATCTATTTTAGCATTAGCAGATGAAGCACATCAAGATCCATATGCACTTCATATGGGAGCTTATTCATGATGGTATCATCGACATTCAATACATTCAGATAGCTGATCAGATTATAGATTTATTTACCAAGCCCTTCACTGAGATGAAGTTTCTTCACTTACGGTCTCTTCTTGGGGTGAGGTCTTCTGCAGCTACTCATCTTCTTCGGGCTATGTAGTCCTTCTTTTCTTCTTCTTCTTCTAGGAAGATTGTGTTTTTATATGGGCACCTTATCAGGCCTTTCGTTGTTAAGCCTCATTGACACATCTTTCTTAGTTGTTTAGGAGTGTCTTCTCTTTTCTGTCTGACTCATCATAGCCACTACCCCAACTTTGATGAAGGGGGGTTGGTGTGAGTTATCCTATGTGTCCTCCTCACATATTGGAGGGTCATCTCACATGGGTTAGGTTTAGGGTTTGCTATTGAGTCATGCACTAGGGTTACTCAGCACCCTATATGTACCTTTTCACTATTCATTTATGAGCATGCCAAGACACTCCACTTTGTCTTTCCTCTATGTGTAAGCTTTGTTTCTGTTGAGAAAGTTCTTCCATTGTTGATTGATTCTTCCTTGTGATTACGCTGGAGCTATCACGATTCTGTTGGAGTGCAACTACTTCGTGGTGCATCATTTCCAATTCAATTCTCGCAAACTCTTTTCGTAGATCATTATACACAAAGAGCATATTCCTTCTAAATCTACCAAAAATAGTCTAGATTAGCCAAAAGTATAATTTTTAAGCATACAAGGTCTCAAAATGTGTGTTGTTAAGTGTAAAAAGTCAAATCAAGTGTTTTATCCTAAGTTTTGTATTATTTCCACTCATTATGTCTCATAATAGGATTAAAGGAGTACATGTAGGTTAGAACCCTATTTGGGGTATTAGTACACAAGAAATTTTTAACCATCATAAGGGTGGTTGGGGCTAGTGTAATCCATAGTGAAAACCCATTTCAAAGGTTTCTCATAATCAATAAAGAAAATTCTGAGGTTTGGAAAAAATAGAACACATTCCATCTTTTGTCACCATCAACACAACATTAAAGATTAATAAGACAAATTATTATATCTATTGCAACCTTTACGAAGAAGTGAATAACATTTGAAATTACTTAGATGCAACCATAACTTATGTACACATTTGGTCTCTATAAAATTAAAGACATAAATATTCGGACCTAAAGTTGTATATCATTTTTAAATCCTTTTAAATTATAATTCCAATCCCTAATTTTCCATTAGCACATTGACGACTTCCTTTTCACCTTCTATTTTTCATCCGAGTACACAATTTCATTATTTGTAATCCCTACTTGGTTTGTGTGTTCCTTTCTATTCCCTAATCTCTCTTTATCATATTTCTATATTGAATGAATTTTTATAAATTTTCAAATTAACATAATTCAAATATTTTTATGATTTCCATTTATTAAATTATAATTTTTTTACATTCCCTTTTGATTATATTATGCCTCGATGTAAAATATTTAAAACAATAATAAGAAAAAATCTCATATGTCGGCGTGAGTATAAGTAATGTATGGATGGGAAATTCATGCCCCAAATGGGTAGATGTAATATATGTAAGAAAAGGTGTAATATTCCCGAATGGTCATGAGGTATAGTCTATGTAATCACAAAAAAATTATGCTCCAAGTGGTTATGTTATAATAAATAAGTTTCAAATGGTGTTATTCCCCAAGTGGGTAAATAAGAAATGTAAGCATAAGAACAAATTTGCCCCATTTATGGGAAAGATATAAGTAGTTTCAACAAAACAATAAGATTCACATTTATAGGCAAGATGAATCAATGTAAGCACATAATATAAGTATCCACAAGAGGGGAAAAATATTAAAAATACGGTCAAGAACCAAAGTAATCCTCAATGTGGGAAATATATAAAACTAAGGAATACCAAGAAGGGCTTGTAGACACTCAAATTTGGTAAGTTATCCTTTGACAATGATAATTTTGGTTGTGTTCCCTTGTTAAGACAAATTTTCATATTCTAATTTAAATAAGTACATCTCTAGCTCTTTCTTGACTTGGTCATCTCCACACTTTGTGAATGTTATCATTCATTCAGAATTATTAATTAATAAAAGTAGTAAATTATCCATATGCATTAATAAAGAACTTTTTTTATATAACACAATTTTCCTAGGAAAAACTATATAGTTTTGGCTAGAGTGGACTACGTTCATGACCGACCCATATAGGGTTTTTTCCCTTTCATTCGACTCTACTTTTGATTTGAATATCTTAATTGTTTCATTTCATCTTTCTAGGTTCAGATTTATCATACTATTTCACTTGTTAGATGTTATATAAGTGAGTCAATATCACTTAACTACTCACCTAGCATTTACATAAGCTCTTATTATAAATATCAATCCAAAAACACTCAAGGATACCCTAAACCTTACTAAATCAAGTTCATATCACTTAGATTATCCACTAATATAGGTTTAAAGAACTCGACCAAGTCATAAAGTATATATTCCTCCATTTCCAAGCATTCAAAAGTCTTAGAGCCACATCTTATTATGATAAAATTCAATCCAAGAATTATTAAAGGTTTTCAAGCAAAAAAGGGTTTATTCTAGTAGCTAATCACAATGTTTCACACTACTATCATGTTGGTTACATTCCATACTTTATAGTTATCACACTATATTTGTGTCAAGTCTATCAAGTTATCCAAAATAAGCCCCTTGCTTATTTTGTGGCTAACTCCCTTCATTCTTTCCTCCCTTGTGCCTCAGTAAGAATTTTTTATCTTTTAGGCACTCAAAACCTTCTAGAAATGGTACCAATGGATAAAGCTCCTTCTCAAATTTCCAGAAAGGTAAAATTTTCCTCCTAACTCCATGTATTTTCGAAGTTATGACTCGGTAGAGTTTTTGTGGGAAATTTTCCCATGGGAGTCCCGCCGACCAATCGGGGCGCCACATCGGTGAAGGGGTGGCGGAGGGCGAGAAAAATTTGGAGAATTTGCCCAAGTGTTTGGTGGAGGAAATTTTCAGCCCGAGGGCCCACCGGTGAATAATATGCGGACACGTGTCTAAGCGAGGAGAAGTTAAAAAATCTCCTAAGGGTTGGCACAAACAATTTTTCGGCCCCAAGGCCCGCAACGAATAGGATCACGCCACGTGTCTTCAGGAAACGGGGGTCAGAAGTGTGAAAGGATTTTTCCTTTTTCACTTGGGTGTGGAGAATTCAAAAAAGAAAGCCCACCCCTCGAAACCCGAGCCAATACGAGGAGGCCACGTGTCCCACGGGGCGACGGGGGTCGAACCGGTGAGAAGAAGTTGGGAAAATTTCCAAAAGGTTAGCGCAAAGAAAATTCTTGGCCCCAAGGCCTGCCAACCAATTGAAAGAAGCCGGTGTCCTTAGGTCGGTGGATTTTTTCCCAAGGCAAAATCAAAGGGAAATATTGAGGGGAAAAGCCCGAGCCAATAAGACCATGCCATGTGACGACCAAAAACATAAGAGCAGGTCCACAGGGAAAAATGAACATGAAAGGCCCATGTCCAATGGGTTTCGCCATGTGTCCAACTTAGGGAAAATGATCAACAGATGATGGAAGAATTGAGAGCAGAGGCCCGCAGTGAATCAAATCATGCCATGTGTCCTTGGGTCATCCAGCCGGCGGAGAATTTTTGGAAAATTTTCCAAAGGTCGAAACGATGCTAAATGAAGTAGAAAGGGCCCACAACCAATCAGAACATGCCACGTGGCACTAGGATAGTGGGGCATGGAATTTTTGGGAAATTTTCCCAAATGCAAAAAGTGGGAAAATTTCAAATTTTCACCTGCCAACTCATTTTGGCCTGTTTTGCCCTAAATTTTCGAGGGGCATAACTTTCAACCCATAGCTCGAGTTTTTGCATTCTTTATATTAATGGAAAGGCTGGTGGAAAGTCTGTGAAATTCTCTACATGATTAAGGGCTCAATTTTTTTGATGGAGTTTGGAGGGAGAAAATTAGAAAATGCCTCCTGGCATGTGGAAATCAACAAAATTGACATTTCAACCACTGTTTTTAATGAAGTATGGCATGCATTCTCTCCCAAAGATGGTTAAAAACATCAAGGAATGGACTTTTGAGGGTTCCCATGCTGTTTTAATACCATTTGGTTGGTGGTTGAAGCATCTCTCACGTTTTCCTGCATTTCTCTCTCCCGAGCTCGAATGGGCATTGTATAAGCGAGAATGGGCTCATTTTAGAAAAAGTTAGACAATATTCTAGCTCTGTAACTTCCCTTTCCTTCCTCATTCTGGTAGATTTGTGAAATTTTTACCTTTTCATGGAAATACAGCATCTCTTTTGCCTCTTGGTCATTATAATGCACTTGTATTGGAACCGGAATGATAATGTATGTTCTGTGATTAAAATGTTCTCAATATTTTCATACGTTTATCATTGTTTCCTGATATTTCATTAAATTTTGGTAATTTTTACATGTTTTGTGCTATATTTTCTTATGGATTGTGTATGTTTTGCAGTAGTAGGTGTCTATTACTCCTTTGGTGCATCACCTTATTAGACTAGGTTTATTTTTTGTATATTCCAAACCAAGTCCCCTTGGAAAAGTTTCATTAAAATATAGTTAAACCCTCTACAGAATGTTATGCACACTTGAACAGAGGAGTTGAGGAACCAGCCTCTAATCTGGAGGATCTTTTCCAGTCCTACAATTCCCACACTTGTGTGAAAAGATCCAATGTTGTGCAATCACACTGGATGCTAAGATGTCAAACTAGAAATCTGATAGAACATCTAGAGGGTGCTATTGATTTGCACTAACAATTTTGGCACGCCACGGTGGGACCTTAGAGGTATTCATCTTCATTAAAACAAAATTGATGTGCATTTGTTGCAAGTTTCTTGCTTAAAAGAGCCCTGAATTGCACATCTGGTGACTCCAAAGAAGAAGAATCAACTGGTTTTAGCAGTCCAGACCTGAAAAACTCATGAGAAGAATCTCCACAAGGTCAAGAGTTGGAGAAGAAGAAGTGTTGTTTGAGTATCTACAATTATCTATAAGAAGAAGAAAAAGAGGGAGGATAATTCAAAGGTCTCCATCTCCAGCAAACAAAACTCTATCAACTCCTCCACCTGGTAGACCTTTCATCCAATCAAAAAGGGTTATAAGGCCAATCGAATGGCACAACACAACCCATATGTCAACTTCACTGGCAGCACCCCACTTTCTCTCAATGCATAAAATCTAATCCTTGTTGTAACATTGAAGAACATTCCATACTTTACTGGAGAGAATCAGACCACTCCTGGTGATCATGTCAAGGATATTGCTAATATTTGTGCAATCCATGAGATTAATGAGATGCAAGTTGTTGTCAAACTGTTGGTGTCTTCATTCAAAGGGAAGGCTTTGCAATGGTTCAGGAGCCTTGCTTCAGGATCTATCCAAAATTGGAACCAGTTATGTATAGCCCTCCATGAGTAGTTTGGAGAAAAGGGAGATAACTTGTCCCTTTTGGAACAATTGACAACTATCAAGAGAGCTCCCAATGAGCAAATGGTGATTTCAACTTCAAATTTCAAAGGACTTGGGAGAGAATTCCAATGGCGGTAAGGCTAATAGCATAAGGTTATTTTCTATATTACCTTAAAACTTTAAATTCGATATTTCTATGTTAATTCAATCCATGGGAGGTACAACTATACTGCTTTGCTTAAACAATTGCCATTAGAGCTGAAAATTGTCCGATCGATTCAAGCTAGTAAGCTAGCTCCTAGGCCTCCAATGCCATTGTATCCAAATTTAGAGAGTCCAAACACTAGTCAAGTGCCTAATTTATCTCCTATTCCCACTCCTAGAAATCGAGTTCAAGTGAAACTTCTACTTCATCTTCTAGTGCCTCAAATGAACTTCAAGAAGTCATGAAGCAATTGCAAAATTTAGGTAATTATCTAGTTACACTCAAGAGGCAACAAGCCCAAGCTCAGCCTAATAGGCAGCCATATCAGCCCCAAAGACCACCCAATCCAGCTGCAAGTCAAAATCAAGCAAGGCCTCCCGCCAATGCAGACCATTTCAGCCCTATAATCACAATGCTACATCTACCTCTAAAGCACTAGTGCCGATACAAAACATAATAGCTCAAGAGTATGATTGGTGTTTCCCATGTAATGAACCTCACAACCATCTATGTGCTTTGATGGTGCTCTAAATCAAGCCTTAATGGTAACAACAACTAGTGTGGAGGGTGAAGGGAGTCAAGAAAATAACCAACAACCGAAACATCCCAGTGACAATCAGCTCCAAATGATACCACACTTGTAAACTAGCGGGCATAAGACTTTTGTGGCCTAAATAAACCAATCTCTCAAAGTTTTGCAGCCAACACAAGGTCAAAAAGGAGAAATTTGGGTGAAGGACAACCATTGGCTCCAAGTAATCCACAACCTTCTATCACTCCACAGATTGTTGGCAAACAAAATGCAGTTTCAAACATGCAAGGACCGCCCAAACTAGCCCCTAGACCAACTTAGATGCCAGTTGTTGCTGCCCATGTGCAAGGAATGAATGTGCAAGTCAAAGGATAGCAAAGAGATTCTTCATCTCCATTCAACATCATTGATCAAATGAAGAAGACAAATTTAAACATATCAATGTGGGAATCACTATCCATCCCAAGCCAAAGAGATTTGCTACAAGCTGCCATGAAGGACTGGTCAACTTCAAATCAACAGGTCCAAATGTAAGAGAAGGTACTCATAAATGTTTCCTAGTCTGAAGGGAATCATGGAGGATAGCAAGGTAAAATGTTGAAGCCCCTCCATTCTATGTTTCATTAATCATTTGGGGACAAATTAGTGCACAACTACATTATTGATTAAGGGTAAGTAGTTCAAGAATGCCCAAGCATTGCTGATCGACTGGGGCTTCAATATGAATTCATATCCAAAGGGGTAGTGCAATTGGATGGGACAGCAAAGGATAGCAAGAGGAGTGAATAAAAACTTAAGTCTTACTTTGCATGCATGCCCCAACGTTGTTGTTTTGTAAGATGTCTCAGTGATAGATCTTCCACCACTCTTTGCCCTATGTTTGTCTAGGGATTTCACAACTAAGATTGGAGGTTACTTATCTATTGATTGGTCACACATGTTGTTTAGAACAAGATATGGAACCAAATCCACAATCAGATCTGAGCCTATTGGAAACTTTCACATTGAGCCTCACACTCCAAGAAAAATCAATAAAGAATCTGTTCAACGTTTGATCAAGAATATTATCCAAGCACCGATAAAGTTGACACCAAGGTTGGGAGCATCCCAGATTTGACTCTTGATGAATGGCCAAGCAAGGTGCATGCTTTTGATCCTTATCAAGAAATAGAAGAATCTGAGCTAGGCGTCTATTGCATGCATGAAGAAAATCAGCCTATTCCTAGCATCACCAAGCTAGACCACAAGGATGACAATGAGGTATGGCAATTGTTCTTTGATGGAACAAGAAGTAAACAAGGTGCAGGGGGGGCTATGCTTGTTTCACCTCAAGGAGTTAAGTATTATTCAGCTTTTAGATTTCAATTTGCATGTTCTAATAACACCTGCTGAATATGAAGCTCGATACAAGGATTGCATTGGTCAATCAAGAGAGGAATAAAGAACTTGCAAGTCTTTGGTGATAGTGAGCTGATTGTCAACCAAGTTAAAGGGTAGAATGCTGCTAAGAATTATTTGCTCAAGTGCTACAAAAATAGGGTGTGGGACATCATTGAATATTTTGAGGGCTTTAGAATCAAATCCATCCCTAGAAAAGATAACCAAGCTACGACGGTCTTGCAGCAATTGGAGTAGGCTTTGATGTTGTTGAAAGCATCAAGAAAGATAAAGTACAGCCAAACATTCATCCGACTATAAGGGCTTCAAAGTGCCGAGCACAACAATGTAAGTTGGCAATTGTTTGAAAATGACAAACAAATCATCCATTTCTTGCAAGAAGAGGCTGAGTTCTCGCTTAAAAATCAGGAAAATTTAGAACAACAAAGATGGTGATCAAGTGGTATAGTTGAGAACCAACAAACTACCAAAGGGACTTGTCACTTTGGAGTCCATTTTCAATCCTAATGATCAGTTTAGGAAGGAGAAAGAAAACATCCAAGTCAAGGGAGAAGATTCAGTGCCCATCATGGTGGAAGAAGGCAAGTCACTCCAAATTGGTAAAGTGACAATTGAGCAAGAAAGGTATGAGTTCATACAGCTTTGTCAAGAATTCCCTGATTTGTTTTCTTGGAGCTATGAAGATTTGAAAGGCTTCAATCTCAAGTTAGCTCAACACACTATTGAATTGGACCCAAGTGCTAAACCCATCAAGCAAAAACAAAGGCCAATCAATCCACACATGGAGCCTCTCATGAGAAAAGAATTGAATAAGTTTATAGAGTCAAGTATCATATTCCCTATCAAGCATTCTAGTTGGGTAGCCAACTTGGTTCTATTTCGAAAGAAGAGTGGAGAAATCAGATTGTGTGTTGACTTCGAGATATTTGAATAGAACATATCTCAAGGATCATTACCCACTTCCTTCTATGGAGTATATTTTACAAGTTGTTCTTTGGCTCTAAAAGGTTTTCATTACTTGATGGCTATTCAGGGTATAATCAGATTAGGGTGAAGGAAGAGGATCAGTTCAAGACAGCCTTCAAAACCAAATGGGGGACCTATGCATATAGAAAAATGCCATTTGGGTTGTCCAACACTGGAGCTACATTCCAAAGGGTAATGGATGTGGCGTTCAAGGATTTTATTAACAAAAAGGTGCTGATATATCTAAATGATATCACCATTTTTTCAAAAAATGCAGCAGACCATCCCTTTCATTTGACACAGGTGTTCCAAAGGTGCAAAAGATTTGGGGTATCGTTGAATCCCAAAAAGTGTATTTTTCTAGCTCATGAAGGAAAGCTCCTTGGCCACATTGTCTCCAAAGAAGGGTTAGCAATTGATCTAGAAAGAGTTGAAGCCATAAGAGCACTACCATTTCCAAGCCACAAGAAATCCCTCCAAAGTTTCTTGGGAAGGATAAATTTTGTTCGGAGGTTTGTCCCAAATTTTGCAGCCCTAGTCAAGCCTATCACCAAGATGTTAAAGAAAAGCATAGCTTTCAAATGGACAGCAAAGGGCAAGGAAAGTTTTGAAGCAATCAAAGAAGCTATCTCACAAGCTCCAACCCTCATTAACCCATATTTCTCCAAGGATTTCATCCTCTATGCATTTGGAGGTGATGATACTATTTCTACAATTTTGGTACAGCAGAACAAAGACAATGATGAGCAGCCAATTGCTTTCTTCAGCCAAAGCCTGGAGGACTATGAGGTGAGATATTCCTTCATTAAGAAACATGTTCTTGTAGTGATTAGAAGCTTGAAGAAATTTAAGCATCTAGTTTCAAACAACAAGGTTCAACTGCTGGTTTCTCATGTGGGAGTCAAAGACTTCCTCCTCAATAAAGACCTAAATGAAAAGAGAGCACAGTGGATTACTCGTGTCATGGAATATGACATTCGATCAAAGTCACCAAGTTGGTCGGGAGAAAAGGATTGTGTGAGCAGCTGGTCTTGAGCAAGTAAACGGAAGCATACAATGAGAAAGAAGTGGTTTTGGCATTGTAAGACAGCCGTGAACAATGAAGCACTCAAGAAGAAAATGATGGTGTCCTCACTCCTTGCTAGACCCAAGACATAATGCACTTCCTAAACATAGGCCTATGCCCTCCAGAGATGAATAAAACCAAAAGGAGACACTTCAGATTGCAGGCTGTCCCATATGCCCTTGTTGATGGTGTTTTGTTCAAAAAGGATGTGAATGGAGTGTTGTTGAGATGCATTGGTACAAATCAGATTCACAGAGTGTTGGAAGAGTTCCATGGTGGATCAACTGGGGTCATTTTACACAGAGTGATAGCTCTCAAGATCATGAGGGTTGGCTATTATTGGCCCAAGATTTTTAGTGACTGTTATGCATGGATCAAGAGGTGCAAGAATTGTGCATTCTTCATAGGTAAGGAGAGACTAGCCACCCTT
Source organism: Taxus wallichiana var. yunnanensis (assembly GCA_018340775.1). Classification (NCBI taxonomy): domain Eukaryota; kingdom Viridiplantae; phylum Streptophyta; class Pinopsida; order Cupressales; family Taxaceae; genus Taxus; species Taxus wallichiana. The sequence goes on from CM031239.1 coordinate 895,118,860, forward strand.
CCATTGCATCCAATTTCAGTTGACCAGCCATTCATGCAATGGGGTTTGGACTTCATTGAGTCATTAACCCAAATTCAATCTAAGGACATAAGTGGATTCTAACAGCAACAAATTAATTCACCAAGTGGATGAGGCGGTGGCGATCAAGGAAGCAAATGAATCTAGCATCCTAGACTTCTATGAAGGGATAACAACTAGATTCGGCATACCTGTGACAATAATATCAGATAATGCATTAGCATTCATTGGGTCCAAGGTAACTAAATGGGCTGTCAAGAATGGGATCTACCTAAGCACTTCATCAAATTATTATCCTCGGGGTAATGGCCAAGCTAAATCTACAAACAAGACCTTGTTAAGGATCATCTAGAGGACTCTTGATGAAAATTAGAGGTCTTGGCATACTAAGTTGAAATCAGCCTTGTGGGCTGATAGGATAACCCCCAAGAGATCTACAGGTAACTCCCCATTTAAGCTTGTTTATGGAAGAGAGGTAATTTTTCCCATGTCACTTGAGTTGCCAACATTGGAACTCATGAATCAGTTGGAGTTTTTGGAGCTTGAACCCATGGAAGTTAGATATGCAAAATTGATGGAACTCCAAGAAATCAGAAATCAGGCATCCCAAGCAATGGAGAAGGATCAAGCTTTGATCAAGAAGACCTTCGATAGAAAGGCCAAGGATAGATCTTTCAAGTTCGGGATCTAGTGTTAAAATGGGATGTAGACCTAGAAAAACCAGGGAGACATTCAAAATTTGATGCCATTTGGAGTGGCCCCTACATGGTTACAAACCGTAAGGACAAAAATGCCTTCCAATTGTCCACATTGGATGGTGAAGAATTGTAGATTCCAGTCAATGGAATCCATCGAAGCATTCTTCTTGAAATAAATTCTCCACCTTGTACATATTAGTTTAGGTTTTCATTCTTCCAAGTGCTTATGCACATTGTTTTGTTGTAGTTTAGCTTTGCTTTCCCTAAGTTCCTTTGTACACAGGCTTATTGTCCCAGGGATGTATTTTTACAGCCTTGCTCCAAATTAGATGGTGTTCTACCCTCCTCTTCCTCCTTGCATTGTTATAATCAGGTTGAGGTACCAAGCAAGAATTTGATGACTCCATGCCCAATGGATTGCTTCGAGTAACTGGTAACTTCATCCAGCGGTAGATGACCCTCCGAGTCACAAAATTGTTATCCAAAATAAGCCCCTTGCTTATTTTGTGGCTAACTCCCTTCATTCTTTCCTCCCTTGTGCCTCAGTCAAAATTTTTTATCTTTCAAGCACTCAAAACCTTTTGAAATGGCACCATTAGATAGAGCTCCTTCTCAGCTTTCTAGAAAGGTAAATTTTTCCTCCTAACTCCATGTATTTTTGAAGTTATGACTCGGCGGAGTTTTTGTGGGAAATTTTCCCATGGGAGTCCCACCGACCAATCGGGAGTGCCACGTCGGTGAAGGGATGGCAGAGGGCGTGACAAAACTTGGAAAATTTTCCCAAGTGTTTGGCAGGGTTCAAAGAGTAAATTTTTGGCCCGAGGGCCCGCCGCCAAGTAAGATGCGAACACGAGTCCAAGCGGGAGAAGTTAAAAATCTCCTAAGGGTTGGCACAAACAATTTTTTCGGCCCCAGGCCCGCAACGAATAGGATCATGCCATGTGTCTTTGGGGCATCGGGGTTGGAAGTATGAAAGGATTTTCCCTTTTCTCCCGACAGTGTGGAGAATTCGGAAAGAAATCCCACCCCAAACTCGAGCCAATACGAGGATGCCACGTGTCCCACGGGCGTCGGGGTCGAACCGGCGAGGAAGAATTTGGGAAATTTTCCCAAAGGTTACCACAAAGAAAATTCTTGGCCCCAAGGCCCACCAACCAATTGAAAGAAGCCACGTGTCTTCGGGTTAGCAGAGTTTTTTGGGGAAAGTTGGGATTTTTTCCAAGGCAAAATCAAAGGAAAATATTGAGGGGAAAATCCCGTCCCTCAAAGCCCGAGCCAATAAGACCATGCCACGTGGCGACCAAAAACATAAGGCAGGCCCACGGGGAAAATGAACATGAAAGGCCCACGTCCAATGGGTTTCTTCCATGTGTCCAGCTTAGGTAAAATGATCAACAGCGATGGAAGAATTAAGAGCAGAGGCCCACTGCGCGAATCAAATCATGCCATGTGTCCTCGGGTCATCCAGCCGGCGGAGAATTTTTGGAAAATTTTCCAAAGGTCGAATGATGCGAAATGAAGCAGGAAGGGCCCGCAACCAATCAAAACATACCACATGGCACTAGGATAGTGGGGCACGGAGATTTTTGGGGAAATTTTCCCAAATGCAAAAAGTGGGAAAATTTCAAATTTTCGCCCACCAACCCATTTTGGCCCCGTTTTTCCCTAAATTTTCGAGAGGGGCATAACTTTTGACCCGAGCTCAGTTTTTGCATTCTTTATATCAATGGAAAGTGGTGAAATTCTCTCGCATGATTCCGAGCTCAATTTTTTGGAGTTTGGAGGAGAAAATTAGAAAACACCTCGGCACATGGAAATCAACAAAACTGACATTTCAACCACTATTTTTAATGAAGTATGGCATGCATTCTCTCCGAGCATGGTTAAAAACGTCAAGGAATGGAATTTTGAGGGTTCCCATGCTATTTTAATACCATTTGGTCGAGTGGTTGAAGCATCTCTCATGTTTTCCCGCATTTCTCTCTCCCGAGCTCGAATGGGCATTGTATAAGCGAGAATGGCCTCATTTAAGAAAAAGTTAGACAATCTTCTAGCTCAGAACTTCCCTTTTCTTCCTCATTTAGGAATATTTGTGAAATTTTTACCTTTTCATGGAAATTCAGCATCTCTTTTTCTCTTGGTCATTATAATGTGTAACACCCCGAACTATTATTACTTCCTCCCAGCATGCAAGTGTTGATATATGATTTCTTTTGTATGAGGATGTGTTCCTTTGATTGTGAAGTCATGCTTGATATGGATTGTATCTTCTTTGCTCTTGAAGATCTTTGATTGAGTCAGGATATGCTTGGACTCTTTTATTTCTTTCATTTTAGCACCTGAGTTCAATTTGATTTCGGGAGGAATTGTGGATTTATCCGTCTTTATGACTCAGCCTTGGATCAGTTGCATTGATCCAAGAGATGTTTTAAGTTTGTTCAGGATGAACAAAAAGAAAAAAATTATTGACCTTTCGAAGATGCAAGGTCTGAATGAGTTGAATAAGCAATTCCTGAGTTTAACTCAGGCTGATCGTGTAAAATGAATTTGGTTTCCGATATCGTAATATCAGGAAGGCCTAGACCTTAAGCCAGGTAAGAAATTCTGGTGGTTACTGCAAGCTTAGTAGCGATACCGGATAGAATCCAATACGGGAATGATATACCCTGTTTGGTTCTAAAACTGATCGGTCCTACTTATGAGACCTTGACTGAATTCATTAAGGTTAATAACCTTAACCTAAACTATAACCTATTGGTTGATTGATTTCTAATCTAAACTAACCCTAATCTATAAGCGTAATGCTCCTAAGGTTAACTACACCTAGCACTATGGAAGTAAGACTAATGTCTTACCTTATGATCTAACCTATGTTCTAACCTATCTTAACTAATGGATGGATGGAGGGGGACCTATGAAGGGGTGCGAGTCATGGGCGGTGGTTTCCATGGCATTAAATGAGGTGGATAAGGATGAAGGACTTGGGATTTGGCGGAGGTTGCTAACAACTATTGTGACTGACGTGGCAGCATCACCAAATTTGGAAATGGTTGTTTGCTTTCATTTGGCAATCACCAACTTAGGCGGTCGGTGGCAATGGAGAATAGGTGGGAATCTTGGAGTTAATGCCATTGATGAACTTTGGTTCCCGAGCGCGGATTGCTTGGGAAGGCATGCAAATGGAAAATTTGTTGGTATTTTGGTTTTCCATGCGTTCCATTTTTCTCTCTGCTTGATGACTGGTTCTTCGAACCAGTCTACTCTGTGTTGCATGGCAACCATGAGAATATCTAACTCTTTTCTCTGTCGGGGAAAGTTTATAAGGCATGAAGGTAACAATTTATTGTTGTTTAATCTATCGTGGAAGAAGAAGAGAAGGCGCGAGCACATTCAGAGGTCTTCTTCGGATTTTTACGCGACACTATCAGGCATGATAGGCCCTAACTTTTAAAAGTCTTGCTTTCCTTCAAATGATTTCATTAGAACAACTCTGTTCAGATGATTTTTGGTTCAGATGGTTTTAATGGTAGCAATGTGTGAAATATCTTGCTGTGTTTTCATGCTGGTTCGATTATTCCGATGAATCCTTGCTGAGTGTACATTTGGGATTAGTTATGTTGGAATATCTTGTTGTGTTTTGATTTTTGGTTAGATTCCGTTGAAATGCTAGCATGGATAATATTTGGGAACGACTCTGTTGGAGTCTTTGAAATGTCTTTTTGTATGCTATCGACTTTTGTCGAAGCCTTGCTGTTAACACTTGTGGGAAATGACTCATTAGAGTCTTTGAAATTCTTTTTGTATGCTATCGACTTACCAAAAGCCTCACTGTTAACACTTGTGGGAAACGACTCTGTTAGAGTCTTTGAAATGTCTTTTTGTATGCTATCGACTTCTGTCGAAGCCTTCTTTGTTAACACTTGTGGGAAACGACTCTGTTAGAGTCTTTGAAATGTCTTTTTGTATGCTATCGACTTCTGTCGAAGCCTTGCTATTAACACTTGTGGGAAACGACTCTGTTAGAGTCTTTGAAATGTATTTTTGTATGCTATCGACTTCTGTCAAAGCCTTGTTGTTAACACTTGTTGGAAACGACTCTGTTGGAGTCCTTGAAATGTTTTTGTATGATTCGTCTTCTATCGAAGCCTAGTTTTGAGCACTTGTTAGAAACGACTCTGTTGGAGTCCTTGCTGTATTATCATGTGAATGCGACTCCTGTTGATGTCCTTGAAGTGTTGCGTGTGACTCGATTTCTGATATAAGACTTCACTGTGCATGCTTATTGATTCGACTCTTCTTAATGTTGTTGTATTATTCAGTTCGGTTCTGTGGAAACGTATGCTGGGTTTCATTACAAACCAGACTCTGTTTGAGACCCTACTGTAATTTCATATTAGCTCGAATTCGGATGGAACTTGGATGAAATTAAGATAGGGAGTCGACTTCTGTGAAGTCCTTGTTGTGGTTATCTTCCTTGAATTCGGCTTCTGATATAAGTCCTTGCTTGTATTTTAGTAGGGTTTGGATTCAGTTGAATGTTGCTGTGTATGTACGTGTTTCGATTCAGTTGAATGTTGCTGAGTGTTCGACTCAGTGGGAATGTCATTGTGTTTGCACAGGGTTACGTCTTCTATTTTTTTAGTGTTATCTAGTCTCGTGCTTGACTGAGATAAAGAGTTCCTAGCTGTGCCATATCGGGCGATGGTGTTGGGCATTTTCATGTTTGATAAATGATATGGAAAGTTTTGTTGAGTCTATTGTGGTTGAATTATTTATTACTGCTTTATCGCGAGAGTTCTTGTATTACTTAATAAGCTACAGATGATTCTTATATTTGAATTTTGGTGAAACTGTAGTTTCTTCTTGTTATCTCTACTGACTTAGTCGCATGCGTATAATGTAATTGCATTATTCTTGAAAATTCGGTACAGTCCTGATCATGATTGGAATGGAAATCTGAATGTCTCTGTTTCTTTCTCCTCAGCTGTAAAGTATATGTTGATATATTTAACTATAGGAATAATAAGATATTCTTTCCTTGTCTAGAAACTTTGAGTGCTTTCTTCTTTTATATTCCTTATGTGAACTCTACGGTACGGGCTTAAGATGAAAAGACTGTTAAACTGTAGGGAGAAACTGGTAAAAGTGTATTGCAGTAAAGATGGTGTATTTTCCAATACCATTGAAATATTGTAATGTTTTAAAAGAATCTCGTTGGATGAACTTGATGAAAGTTATAATCGCTTTTAATGAAATGTTAAAAACATACCTGTTGGATATACGAATTGATAGGATATTCATTTTTGAATGGAATAATTTGTAGGATTATTGCTGTCCTTGGGATTCGGATGGATGGATGTTTTGGATTCATTTTGTTCTTCTTAGTCTCTAATATTTATGATGAGTCATCTGAAAATATTCAGGTTTAATTGGCAGCTATAATATGAGTCATGCGTTATAGTCATGTAGAGTTATAGAAAGATAATTAGCCTGATTCATGTTGTAGGATTTGATGAAATGATTTCATTTAAACAGGTTGTTTAATGAGAGCAATTGGTAGAATGCAATTGTTTTAAGAATTAGTGCTTATCATGCTCAGTTCACAGAACTGACCCGTGTTGGCAATTTTTGCAGATGGTTGTCATAAGTGGTAAAGGCACGCAGATCTGATATGAAGCTCAGATTATTTAATTTGGTTTTATGATGAATTCCAACTTGACTTCTCTAATTGTATTATATGAGAAAGTTGATCTTATGTTGTTGAGTATTGTATCAAATATGCTGAATGCATAGATTGTAATTATTTGGCTTAGAATTAAATGAAATGAGGGATTTGATACTATATGGCTGTATTTGTATTTTGAAGGATTGATCCTCTTTGGTTCGATTGTTTAGAAGTGCATTTTTATTATTATTGTATACCTTGGAGATATTAGGATTCTCTAAGTAGGCCTTGTAAAGATTTTGTGACTAAATACTTGTGAATGATTAGTAGATCTGTTATATTTCATATCAGGCTAATTTGGAAATTAGACCACTGTCTTCCTAGAAGTTAAGGTTCAAATACACCTTAATAGGTAGCTGAACGGGAAGAGTAATCTATTACTCTCTAACCTTGATCTAAGCCAAGGCAACGTACATAATGAATCTAAATCACTATATCTTAATACAAATAAGTATGATATAATACAGTTTTGGAAAACCGATATAAACCTAAAAAGGTATATTTAGCATCCTTAAGAGGAGACTTAGGGCTACTGCCCATTTTCGTTGATTAAGATTATGGTGAATAAAAGAACTCTTGACGAGATCTCAAATCTTATTAATTTCTCTCTGTGAAATGGATCTTAATTAAGTAAGGCAACTCAATGATGAGGAGCCCAGGAGTTGGGATAAGACTAATCGGAAAGGAGAGTCTTAAAGTATAATTTCAACTCAACGTATGTAACACCTTAGGATAAGTAGATCTTTCCGAGGTGGTTTTGTAGGATGTCGGCACATGTCGACTGCAGGGTTGTACCCTCGAGAAGATTAGGATCTTCTCGAGGATACAACAATGCAGGTGGCTTATGGCGACACCCTTTGCATTGATCGTTAAGATTTACACCTTAAACTCGAACAAGTTTTACTCGGGATCTGGTTAGGAACATGGTCATGTTATGAGGCTGCCCTTGGAGATTTGGGGTACATTGACACACTGGGTTAACTAGGGTTTATCCAGTATGTCAGCTTATCCCTAGTCCTCAAGAGCATCCTTATAACGTTGTCATGTTATTAATCCATTCCTGAGTGAATGACTTGGGGGAGGGATGGCTGACAGAAGTCAGTATGGGACATTCTATATAACATCGGAGTAGGGTGGAGGATGTATTCCAGATTGACGAGTATGCCGTCAAGGAATATGAGACATGAACAATATGTTTCAAAACTTTGGCCAAAGTATTGCAAATCTTGCTGATTGCGTTGTCCTATGTCACCTAGTCTAAGGGACGAGATGCCGATGAATAATGGTAATGATTATTCAGATAGGTTCCTTGGACAGAGCATTCTGAAATCCCAGATTAGGGAAGAGAACCGCAAGAGTGAAGAGTTAGTAAAAACGCCAACTCTGTGAAACACATGAATAGATCGGTAGATCACCGAGTCATGGAATGAATAGATCGGTGGTGCACCGAGTCATTACAGCTACATATGGTTATCTATTATAAGAATGGTTGTTTTGATTTGTGAGTGTATTTAGAACTAGGAAGCATTTATCAAAAAAAAAAAAATTACTTGTTCTAATGTACTAATTTGGGGAATGTTACATAATGCAATCGTATTGGACTGGAATGATAATGTATGTTCTGTGATTAAAATGTTCTCAATCCTTTCATGCGTTTATCATTGTTTCTTGATCTTTCATTACATTTTGGTAATTTGTGCATGTTTTGTGCTATATTTTCTTGTGGATTGTGTATATTTTGTAGTAGTAGGTGTCTATTACTCCTTTAGTGCATCACCTTATTAGACTAGGTTTATTTTTATATCTTCTCAACCATGTCCCCTTGGCAAAGTTTGATTAAAATATAGGTAAACCCTCTGCAAAATGTTATGCACACTTGAACAGAGGAGTTGAGGAACCAGCCTCTGATCTGGAGGATCTTTTCCAGTCCCTGCAATTCCCACACTTGTGTGAAAAGATCCAATGTTGTGCAATCACACTGGATGCTCAGATGTCAAACTAGAAATCTGATAGAACATCCAGAGGGTGTTGTTAATTTACACTAATAGTTTTGGCATGCCCAGTGGGACCTTAGAGGTCTTCATCTTCATTGTAACAAAATTGATGCGCATTTTTTGCAAGTTTCTTGCTTAAAAGAGCCCTGAATTACACATTTGGCGACTCCAAAGAAGAAGAATCAACTGGTTTTAGTAGTCCAAACTTGAAACACTCATGAAAAGAATCTCCATAAGGTCAAGAGTTGGAGAAGAAGAAGTATTGTTTGAGTATATAAAATTATCTCCAAGAAGAAGACAAAGAGGGAGGATAATTCAAAGGTCTCCATCTCCACCAAACAAAACTCTATCAACTCCTCCACCTGGTAGACCTTTCATCCAATCAACAAGGGTTCTAAGGCCAATCAGAATGGCACAACACAACCCATATGTCAACTTCACTGGCAGCACCCCACTTTCTCTCAATGAATAAAATCCAATCCCAGTTGCAGCATTAAAGAACATTCCATACTTTACTGGAGAGAATCAAACCACTCCTGGTGATCATGTCAAGGATATTGCTAATATTTGTGCAATCCATGAGATTGATGAGATGCAAGTTGTTGTCAAACTACTGGCATCTTCATTCAAAGGGAAGGCTTTGCAATGGTTCAGAGCCTTGCTTCATGCTCTATCCAAAATTGGAACCAGTTATGTATAGCCCTCCATGAGCAGTTTGGAGAAAAGGGAGATAACTTGTCCCTTTTGGAACAATTGACAACTATCAAGAGAGCTCCCAATGAGTAGCTAACTGACTTCAACTTCAGATTTCAAAGGACTTGGGAGAGAATTCCAATGGCAGTAAGGCCAATAGTAGAAGGTTATTTTCTATATTACCTTAAAGCTTTAAATTCTGATATTTCTATGTTAATTCAATCCATGGGAGGCACAACTATCCCTACTGCTTATAGCATTGCCATTAGAGCTGAAAATTGTCTGATTCAAGCCGGTAAGCTAGCTCCTAAGCTTCCAATGCCATTGTATCCAAATTTAGAGAGTCCAAACACTAGTCAAGCACCTAATTTAGCTCCTATTCCCACTCCTAGAAATCAGAGTTCAAGTGAAACTTCTACTTCATCTTCTAGTGCCTCAAATGAACTTCAAGAAGTCATGAAGCAATTGCAAAATTTAGGTAATGAGTTGGTTACACTCAAGAGGCAACAAGCCCAAATTTTTAGGCCTTCTTATCAGCCTCAAGCTCAGCCTAATAGGTAGCCATATCAGCCCCAAAGACCACCCAATCCAGCTGCAAATCAAAATCAAGCAAGGCCTCCTGCCAATAGACCATTTTAGCCCTATAATCCCAATGCTACATCTGCCTCTAAAGCACTAGTGCCAGTACAAAACAACATAGCTCAAGAGTATGATTGGTGTTTCCCATGCAATGAACCTCACAACCAGGTCTATGTGCTTTGATGGTGGTCTAAATCAAGCCTTAATGGAAACAAAAACTAGTGTGGAGGGTGAAGGGAGTCAAGAAAATACCCAACAACAAGAAACATCCCAGCAAAAATCAGCTCCAAATGATACCACACTTGTAAACTAGCGAAGTGTAAGACTTTTGTGGCCTGAATCAACCAATCTCTCAAAGTGTTGCAGCCAACACAAGGTCAAAAATCAGAAATTTGGGTGAAGGATAGCCATTGGCTCCAAGTAATCCACAACCTTCTATCACTCCACAGATTGTTGGCAAACAAAATGTAGTTTCAAACATGCGCAAGGACCCCCAAACTAACCCCTACACCAACTCGGATGCTAGTTGTTGCTGCCCATGTACAAGGAATGAATGTGTAGGCTAAAGGAAAGCAGAGAGATGATTCATCTCCATTTAACATCGTTAATCGGATGAAGAAGACAAATGTAAACATATCAATGTGGGAATCACTACCCATCCCAGATAAAGAGATTTGCTACAACCCGCCATGAAGGACTGGTCAACTTCAAATCAATAGGTCCAAATGCAAGAAAAGGTACTCACAAATGCTATCAAGCCTAAAGGGAATCATGGAGGATAGCAAGGTAAAATTTTGAAGCCCCCTCCAAAGATATGTTTCATTAATCATTGGGGACCAATTATTGCACAACTACATGATTGATTCCGGGAAAGTATTTCAAGAATGCCCAAGCAGATTGCTGATTAATTGGGGCTCCAATATGAAGTCATATCCAAAGAGGTAGTGCAATTGGATGGGACAATAGTGACAGCAGAGAGGAGTGATTAAAAACTTGAGTCTTACTTTGCATGCATGCCCTAACATTGTTGTTTTGCAAGATGTCTCAATGATAGATCTTCCACCACTCTTTACCCTATGTTTGTCAAGGGATTTCACAAATAAGATTGGAGGTTACTTATCTCGCCGATTGGTCACACATGTTTTTAGAACAAGATATGGAACCAAAGCCACAATCGATCTGAGCCTATTGCAAACTTTCACATTGAACCTCACACTCCAAGCCAAATCAATACCAACTATTCAATGTTTGATCAAGAAGATTATCCAAGCATTGATGAAGCTGACACCAAGGTTGGGAGCATCCCGATTTGAATCTTGATGAATGGCCAAGCAAGGTGCATGCTTTTGATCCTTATCAAGAAATAGAAGAATCTGAGCTAGGATTCTATTACATGCATCAAGAAAATCAACTTATTCTTAGCATCACCAAGCCGGACCACAAGGATGACAATGAGGTATGGCGCTTGTTCTTCTGATGCATCAAGAAGTAGACAAGGTGCGGGAGGGGTGGCTATGCTTGTTTAACCTCAAGGAGTTAATTATTATTCAGATTTTAGATTTCAGTTTGCATGTTCTAATAACACTACTAAATATAAAGCTCTAATACAAGGATTGCATTGGTCAATCAAGAGAGGAATAAAGAACTTGCAAGTCTTTGGTGATAGTGAGCTGATTGTCAATCAAGTTAAAGGGTAGCATGCTGTAAATAATGATCTACTCAAGTGCTACAAAAATAGGGTGTGGGACATCATTGAATATTTTGAGGGGTTTAGCATCAAATCCATCCCTAGAAAAGAGAACCAAGCTGCTGACAGGCTTGCAGCAGTTGGAGCAGCCTTTGATGTTTTTGAAAGCATCAAGAAATAAAAAGTACAGACAAAATTCATGTGATTGTAAGGCCTTCAGTGCTAGACAACAATGTAAGTTGGAAAGTGTTTGAAAATGATCAACAAATCATCCATTTCTTGCAAGAAGAGGCTGAGTTCTCAGCTAAAAATTAGGAAAAGTTAGAACAATAGTATGGTGATCAAGTGGTACAGCTGAGAACCAACAAACTACCAAAGGGACTTGTCACTTTGGAGTCCATTTTCAATCCTAATGATCAGTTTAGGAAGGAGAAAGAAAACATCCAAGTCAAGGGAGAAGATTCAGTGCCCATCTTGGTGGAAGAAGGCAAGTCACTCCAAATTGGTAAAGTGACAATTGAGCAAGAAAGGTATGAGTTCATACAGCTTTATCAAGAATTCCTTGATGTGTTTGCTTAGAGCTATGAAGATTTGAAAGGCTTCAATCTCAAGTTAGCTCAACACACTATTCAATTGGACCCAAGTGCTAAACCCATCGAGCAAAAACAAAGGCCACCAATCCACACATGGAGCCCTCAAGAGAAAAGAATTGAATAAGTTGATAGAGTCAAGTATCATATTCCCTATCAAGCATTCTAGTTGGGTAGCCAACTTGGTTCTATTTCGAAAGAAGAGTGGAGAAATCAAATTGTGTGTTGACTTCAGAGATTTGAATAGAGCATCTCTCAAGGATCATTACCCACTTCCTTCTATGGAGTATATTTTACAAGTTGTTGCTGGCTCTGAAAGGTTTTCATTACTTGATGGCTATTCAAGGTACAATCAGATTATGGTGAAGGAAGAGGATCAGTTCAAGACAGCCTTCACAACCAAATGGAGGACCTATGCATATAGAAAAATTCCATTTGGGTTGTCCAACACCGGAGCTACATTCCAAAGGGCAAAGTGGACATGGTGTTCAAGGATTTGATTAACAAAATGGTCCTGATATATCTAGATGATATCACCATTTTTTCAAAAATGTAGCAAACCATCTCTTTCATTTGAGACAAGTGTTCCAAAAGTGTAAAAGATTTGGGGTATCGTTGAATCCCGTAAAAGTGCATTTTTCTAGCTCGTGAAGGAAAGCTCCTTGGCCACATTGTCTCCAAAGAAGGGTTAGCAATTGATCTAGAAAGAGTTGAAGCCATAAGAGCACTACCATTTCCAAGCCACAAGAAAGAGCTCCAAAGTTTCTTAGGAAGGATAAATTTTGTTCGAGGTTTGTCCCAAATTTTGCAGCCCTAGTCAAGCCTATCACCAAGATGTTAAAGAAAAGCATAGCTTTCAAATGGATAGCAGAGGGCAAGGAAAGTTTTGAAGCAATCAAAGAAGATATCTCACAAGCTCCAACCCTCATTAACCCATATTTCTCCAAGGATTTCATCCTCTATGCATTTGGAAGTGATGATACTATTTCTATAATTTTTGTACAACAGAACAAAGACAATGATGAGCAGCCAATTGCTTTCTTCAGCCAAAGCCTGGAGGACTATGAGGTGAGATATTCTTTCATTGAGAAACATGTTTTTGCAGTGATTAGAAGCTTGAAGAAATTTAAGCATCTAGTTTCAAACAACAAGGTTCAACTGTTGGTTTCTCATGTGGGATTCAAAGACTTCCTCCTTAATAAATACCTAAATGAAAAGAGAGCAGGGTGGATTACTCGTGTCATGGAAAATGACATTGAGATCAAAGTCACCAAGTTGGTCGGGGAAAAGGATTGTGTGATTATCTCGTCTTGAACAAGCAAACGGAAGCATTCAATGAGAAAGAAGTGGTTTTTTCATTGCAAGACGGCCATGAACAAGGAAGCACTCAAGAATAAAGTGATGTTTTCCTCACTCCTTTCTCGGACCAAGACATAATGCACTTTCTACACATAGGCCTATGCCCTCCAAAGATGAATAAAACCAAAAGGAGACACTTCAGATCGTAGACTATCCCATATGCCCTTGTTGATGGTGTTTTATTCAAAAAGGATGTGAATGGAGTGCTTGATGAGATGCATTGGTACAAATCAGATCCACGAGAATGTTGGGAGAGTTCCATGGTGGATCAGTTCGGGCTCATTTTGCACCAAGAGTGATAGCTCTCAAGATCATGAGGGTTGGCTATTATTGGCCCAAGATTTTTAGTGATGTTATGCATGGATCAAAAGGTGCAATAATTTTGCATTCTTCATAGGTAAGAAGAGACTAGCCGCCCTTCCATTGCATCCAATTTCAGTTGACCAACCATTCATGCAATGGGGTTTGGACTTCATTGGAGTCATTAACCCAAATTCAAGCCAAGGACACAAGTGGATTCTAACGAAATGATTACTTCACCAAGTGGACTCGAGGCGGTGACACTCAAGGAAGTAAATGAATCTAGCATCTTATACTTCTATGAAGGGATAGCAACAAGATTTGGCATAGCTGCTACAATAATATCGAGATAATGCATTAGCATTCATTGGGTCCAAGGTAATCGAATGGGCTGTCAAGAATGGGATCTACCTAAGCACTTCATCAAATTATTATCCTCAGGGTAATGGCCAAGCTGAATCTACAAACAAGAACTTGTTAAGGATCATCTAGAGGACTCTTGATGAAAATTAGAGGTCTTGGCATACTAAGTTGAAATCAGCCTTGTGGGCTGATAGGATAACCCCCAAGAGATCTACAGGTAACTCTTCATTTAGTCTTGTTTATGGAAGAGAGGCAATTTTGCCCATGTCACTTGAGTTTCCAACATTGGAACTCATGAAGCAGTTGGAGTTGTTTGGAGCTTGAACCCATGGAAGTTAGATATGCGAAATTGATGGAACTCTAAGAAATCAGAAATCAGGCATCCCAAGCAATGGAGAAGGATCAAGATTTGATCAAGAAGACCTTTGATAGAAAGGCCAAGGATAGATCTTTCCAAGTTCGGGATCTAGTGTTAAAATGGGATGTAGACCTAGAAAAACCAGGAGACATTCAAAATTTGATGCCATTTGGAGTGGCCCCTACATGGTTACAAAATGTAAGGACAAAATGCCTTCCAATTGTCCACATTGGATGGTGAAGAATTGTAGATTCCAATCAATGGAATCCATCCGAAGCATTCTACTTTGAAATAAATTCTCCACCTTGTACATATTAGTTTAGTTTTTCATTCCTCCAAGTGCTTATGCACATTGTTTTGTTTTAGTTTAGCTTTGCTTTCCTAAGTGCCTTTGGCATAGGCTTTTGTCCCAGGGATGTATTTTTACATGCCTTGCTCCAAATCGATGGTGTTCTACCCTCCTCTTCCTCCTTGCATTGCTCTAATTAGTTGGGGTACCAAGCAGAGAATTTGATGACTCCATGCCCAATGGATTGCTTCAGGTAACTGGTAACTTCATCCAGCAGGCAGATGACCCCTCTAAGTCACAAAATTGTTATCCAAAATAAGCCCCTTGCTTATTTTGTGGCTAAATCCCTTCATTATTTCCTCCCTCGTGCCTCAGTCATAATTTTTTATCTTTCAAGCACTCAAAACCTTTTTGAAATGGTACCATTAGATAGAGCTCCTTCTCAGCTTTCTAGAAAGGTAAAGTTTTCCTCCTAACTCCATGTATTTTCGAAGTTATGACTCGGCAGAGTTTTTGTGGGAAATTTTCCCATGGGAGTCCCACCGACCAATCAGGGAGTGCCACATCAGTGAAGGGATGGCAGAGGGCGGATGAAACTTGGAGAATTTTCCCAAGTGTTTGGTGGGGTTTAAAGAGGAATTTTTTACCCGAGGGCCCACCGGCGAGTAAGATGCGGACACGTGTCCAAGCGGGGAGAAGTTAAAAATATCCTAAGGGTTGGCACAAACAATTTTTCGGCCCCAAGGCCCGCAATGAATAGGATCATGCCACGTGTATTCGGGCGTTGGGGTCAGAAGTGTGAGAGGATTTTTCCCTTTTCACCCAAGTGTGGAGAATTTAGAAAAGAAAGCCCCCCCAAAACTTGAGCCAATACGAGGAGGCCACGTGTCCCACGGGGCGTCGGGGTCGAACCGGCGAGAAGAAGTTGGGAAAATTTCCCAAAGGTTAGCACAAAGAAAATTCTTGGCCCCAAGGCCCACCAACCAATTGAAAGAAGCCATGTTTCCTCGAGTTAGCAAAGTTTTTTGAGGAAAGTTGGGATTTTATCCCAAGGCAAAATCAAAATGAAATATTCAGGGGAAAAGCCCATCCCTCAAATCCCAAGCCAATAAAACCATGCCACGTGGTGACCAAAAACATAAGACCAGTCCACAGGGAAAAATGAACATGAAAGGCTGCGTCTAATGGGTTTCTCGCCACATGTCCAACTCGGGAAAATTATCAATAGCAAGCAAGAAGAATTGAAGTTACGTAACCTCAATGCAAGAAGGTCTAATACCATACACTAACATTTGAGATTGTACAAAATCAAGGAAAGGCTATATAATAGTTGTATGTCCTACACTAGGGCATTTTTAAATTCCAACCTCGTAAAAAACATCTTCAATCTCATAATAGATATTATTATAATAGGATATTTTAGTGTAAATGGAAAAGGATAATGGAAAAATAAATTTTGAAATGTGTAGACTAATAAGTAAAATTGAACAATTGAGTCAATAAAGATAGATAATTTAATAAGGTAAACTAAATAAGGAATAACTCATACTTTCCTACTAGTTTCATCATAAGTATACACTCTTAGGAGAATGGATCCATAACTACCATGCTTGACATCGTTGAAAGGTATCATAATTTGGGTTGTGATAAATTAAGCTAAATCAATAGTATGACTTGAAACAACCGAGAAAAAGGAAAATAAACCGAGAAATATTGAAACGGAAATAATAAAAATGCATAAATATCAAATAAGTCACGAAGGAAAGTAAAAGGTTGCATTTGGGACATATCAATATAAGGATATTCTATCACAAGTAAATTTAAGGAAAAATCTAAAGAAGCTAAAAATGGGGAAAATCATGAGAAAATCAAGAACCCAAATAGGTAAATGAAAAGTTAGAGAAATAAAAATCATGTGTCAAAGGAAAACAATCATAGAAAAAAATTAGAGACATAATTCCTAAAAATTAAGATTCAAATAAAAAAATATGTACAAAAGTACAAATGAAACTTTTCATAATAAGGAACAAACATGAACTATGAAAAATAAGGAACAAATAGAACTATGTACAGTCAAGCTCATTATCATGTATAATTTTCTAGTTGTATGACTAACACATCACTTAATCACACTTAAAGGAATCATAATATTAATTTATATGTTGAGAAATAAATTCATCAATTGGGGCAAGTATGAGAGTATCCATCAAGATATCTAGTAGAAAAATGAATGCACATGAAGTTGTAGAATTTGAAATAACTAACAATAAAATGCAATATGATATTAAACTCACAAGTGCATGAAAGTGCTAAACAAACAACACAATATGTAGCAAATCTAGTAATCAAAAGATCCTCCAATACTTTACCTAAATATCTCACAAATGAAGATGTACAAATAGGAGAGTGAATGTGTAACTCCTCCATGAATAGTGGAAAAAGAGCCCAAAATAGAAATGTAACTCCCACACTTGGCATAGTCAGTCAAAGAGTAACTCCCACTTAGCTAACAATGATGGTAAAGTGTACATCATGTGACTAAATTCAAATTTAACTCCTATGAATAAGTACTGTAAGAAATCTAACTCCTAAAGTGTAGGAATAATCCATAATAAATAAATATGAGGAAAATAATATCGTACACTAATAACAAGATCCCAAGGAACAAGTCTCAATAAGTCTAGAAAATTGAATTCATTTGTATCATTGTCATTTTTATCACTATAACATTATGTTGTACTTTATATGCGTGCAAGATCATTTATATTATTATATGATCCTTTATTTTAGAAGTGGATTGAGATATAATATCATTTATATCCATTCTATATAATTATGCAATAATATGTTGAGAGAATACTCTTTAAAGTTTGATATAGCTTTTGGAATTTTTTTCTCATGTGCTTTAGGTGTTGATGGTTACCTTCATATATTTTTATGTGTGACCTTACTTGAAATTCTTGTTGTCTCAAAGCAATATATTGATGTTGTGTAATCCTTTGATCCTCATTTACAAATTTTATTAATCCATGTTCTTCTAAGCAACACGTAGTAATAACTATTGTTAAGAACCACATAGATTTAAACTAATGTAGTATTAGAAACCTCTATGACAAGTAAACATATTGAAATAAGGGATTTATGAGTAATTTTTTCATATCCCATAATAATTATAGTAGTTTATGCTAAATATATCATGTGGTATCCAAGTGTTTGAAAAATAATTTGTCACATAGGAAAATTAGATATCTCTCACCAACAATGCGGGGACTAAGTCCCTCTACTTGAATGGGGAAGTTCCATTTATTGAAAACAAGGAAATTACGTAATCTATTCTAATATTTGGGGTGCTCTTTTGACTAGGATCACACAGGATACTTCCCAACACTTGTGGATAAATGTTTGTAGATATTACAAGGAGGAAATAGCTTGAGAGAGAGGTGTGGAGAGAATAGTGAGAGGGTTTCACATAATAAATAACATGGTAGAGTTTATTTCTTAAAACCAAAATACATGCATGATTTAAATGAGAATACACCATTTACATAGAACAAGAAACATGGTACAAATAACACAAATTCTAAGTGCATAACATTTAACAAGTATAAGCTCATAGAGTTTAGTTTAGATGGAGAGGAAACACATAAAAAGAAGATAGAGGAATTTGATCGCTTATTCCTAGAAATAATATGGGAGATAGTAAAAAGAATAACCATCCTTTGAAATGAGGAAGCTCTCTCAATTTATAGCTTTATAATGTAACTCTTCATCTACCCCCACATGACTCTTCATGTCCCACCACTTATGACTTTTCAATTTCCCTTAGAATAAAAAAATGAAATAACTCTCTTATAATTTGAGAGAGTAATTTTACATTTTACAAATATTTTATCGTCACTTAAGTAAATAGGACAAAATGTCATGATTACATACAATGAGGAATTAGAAAGGGGAAGAGAAGAAGAGAAAGAATAAAGGGAGTAGAGAAAAGGATGCTCCAAATCATCAATGAAGGTTCCTTTTCCATTGATGGATATCAGATCCAATGATGATGAAGATGAAATCTTAATCTATGATGAGCCTCTACTATGATGCACCGGTGAAGAGCTCCAATGAAGATCCTTTGAAAACTTTTCCCCTTCAAAACTCTTGAAATGATGAACCTTTGCAACACTCATGTTTAGAAATATCAAGAAGAGGATTGATGAAAAATTGATAGGTAAACCACCGAGAGAATTGAAATATAACTTCCTCATTTATACAATCCTTATAATTCTTGACACATTTTCATCTTTATTAACAATCATTCTCATGTGGAGAATTTGGTGCATTTTACTCACACAACCATGATCATGATTTTATCACTATTAGAGCAATCGATGGTAAATGAAGAATGAAATCAAATCCTTTCAATAGCATGGTAAGGGAAGGAGAAAGGTACAAAAAATAATTCCATCCATCTTATGATCATACACTCCATGTGAGATGAAGTGAAATGGTTCTCGAGATAAAACTAGTAGTTTCCCATTAAGACATGTTATGCTTACCGCATCGAGGAATGCAGAATTTACTTTAGAATTAAGGGAAAGAATCTAGTGATTCCCTGGATCATTAAAAATACATGAAATAATTATATGTGGTCATTTTGAGCTTATTTCATCCATTTACTATTTTTAGCATGTTCATCATGATTGTCTAGTTTTTATCGGTTTCACCAATCTGCTTGTTTGTTAGTGTCTCAAATAGGGGGAATGAAATGAGGTATCCAAATTCAATTTTTAATCATAATTAATATTATTAGTAATTTCTAAAATGGATACTTGATAACAATATAAATTGTTCTCGGTGTCATATTCGAACGAAACCAAGTGCGTAAGTTTCTATTTTGCATTCTAGGTCTTTGCTCCAATTTTCTAAGGATTCCAATCACCAAGTTTGTGTAGATATGAAAAATTGATATTTTTAGATGAAAATTTCATATGGCATAGGTATGAAATGGAATATATTATTAATGTAGGCATGTAGATACTCCCCTTAAAGGTGTTTTCACAAGGATTTTATAGTCTGGATTTCATGGCAATCGGAGTAGGGGTTTGGGAGCAATGAGAAAATTTGTGTTTTGGGACATGAGTCATGAAATTTCATAAACATAACAGAAATGGATCACGTGAATATATTTTTAAAATGACCAAGGACAACCTTTATACAATCCCTCCTTCATTTCCATTCTTGAAACCTAGTTAACTCATGTTTTAACTCACCTTGTTTAACCCGGTCAACCCAACCCAAGTGGAACCACACACTATGCTTTATCCCCTAAAAATAGGGGGAAATGGACAAACGGATACCATCTCTTCCAAAATGCGCTAAGGGTGAGTGAAACATGAGAATGGGACATGGAAAAATAAGTTTGTGAGGGTGATTCAATAAAATCTTATTATTTTATTAAAATATAAATGAAAAGATCTATCAGTAAATGATGTGAAATGAAATATAAATAATAACAATTTATTTTATTGTAACTATGAAAGGAAATGAGAGGGATAAGGTAATTATCTAAATTTTTCTTATCCCGCAATGAGTCTAGACTAGACAATTTGATGGAATAAAAGCACGTAATGTCATAGCGAACCATAGAAAAATACAAAGATAGGAAGTAATGGATGGACTAGGGCACCTGGAGAGGGACAAGGGTGCTCATAGGCACCCTATGCCTATTTTTGGGTTCCTAGGTATGTAGAAAGGGTCAAAACTTGGTTCTGATATGGTTGTTAGGGCTTCACACTTGCTCACCTTTTGTCTCCTATATGTCACACATGAATCATTGATGTACCTATAAACCTGTAATGAAGTATAGACCTATAAAACCCTCAAATAGACATCAAATACTAAAAATAAATATGCAAAATGAGGGGTTAGGCTATCCTCACTATCATAGTGATGGAATTACAACCGAGTGTTGCACTACATCTCGCACTCCAATGTAGTTATTATCACCGAATCATAACACCCTCCAATTGCTATATTTTTACTAAGGCATTCGGTGTGACTAGGTAACATGGGATTATCTCTCAAGTCGTGGGACTTACGAACTTGAGATAACCCTCCGAAGAAGAAGGCCAACTTCCTCTTCTTAATCTTACTACTACAACTACTCATAATGTAAGAAAAACACCTATACAAACCTATCCTAACACTTCCAAGGAGAGAGAGAGAGAGAGAGAGAGAGAGAGAGAGAGAGCATGAAAAGGGAAATCCTACACTAGAAGAAGTTATATCACCAAGAGAAGGGATTGCTAGACAATTTTCAGCATGCAAATGGAGAAAGATGAGCATCGAGAGGGTGGACATGCACCACGACCAAATTACATATAATGCACCATTCTAATAAACAACAATTAAACCCTGCAATGGAAACAAGAATATGCACAAAACACATGTGTCATGAAGAGAGGCAAGGTGAAACAATAAACTCATGCAAGGTTAGAATAATTAACACAAACATAATTTTATTAATCCATAGATTGTGCACAGTAGATCATAGTATAGAGAGAGGTAGCATTCCCATTGCAATATTTAAAGTGAAGGCTTGAAGCCCCCAAGGTTAGAAGAATTAACACAAACATAATTTTATTACTCCATAGATTCTCGCACAGAGATCATAGTATAGAGAGAGGTAATATTTCCATTACAATATTTAGAGTGAAGGCTTGAAGCCCCTAAATTCACAATAGTCTAGCTGAGAAGAAGAGAGGAGAAGCATGAAAGAAAATTTCTAACTCTTTGTAAATGTGTACCCATTTATAATTTATAGAATAAATTTAGCAAGAGTGAGAGGAATTTCAAATTTATAGGCATGAGATCACCCATAAGGAGCACCATGCCTTCTTGTATCACATTATTGGAGCCATTTTTATGCCTATGTCTCTTGTACTCTGCCCTATGGGAGAAGAATGTGTGCCCATACCTCATTTATTGCCCCTCACCCACCCGCACCGTTAACATCTAGGAGAGTTTCTATAATTTCGAGCACCAAATCCTCCCAAAATCCATTTTTTTATGTTTCCATCCTATAGGGCTCTAAATCCTATTTCGAATAGCTATAATTTCATGAAAACATTCTATGTACAAAGAAAGATATACCCATTTAAGCAGAGGGTGATTTTTGTTAATTTTGGCTCTATGCATATTGTGTTTGGGTGATCATTTCACCGAGCTACCATGAGAGTTTGTTCCTTCACCCCTACACTACATCAATGATGGGCTTCTTGCATGGCTTGCATCCAAAGCACTAAGCTACTAAATTCCTCTGTGCTACATCAATGGTGGGATCCTCTCCACTTTGTATGGTCTGGACACCCCGTGAAAACACCTCACCCAAGTCTCACTATCATCTTTGAAGCCCCCACCTTACCTATTTTGAGTGCATTTTTCTCCAACCCGCCGAGTCCCAAAAATGACTTGGCTCACATTGATTTCCATGCCATGTAGTTAACTTGATTGACGCCTCACCTACCATCCTACCAACTCGGTTGATCACCTCGAGACCACCCCAATGAACTCGTTGACTTGTACATTATCTCACCATAGACTTCAAATTTTACACCCCGCCGAGCATTACATTTGATGCCCTCAACTCGATTTCGAACTCCAAGTGGCTTGCCACATCGAAATCAGAATCCTCCCTAACTTGAACCTTTTTCCCCCAACAACTCGGTGAAATCTGATGCAAAATCTTCGACGACTCCCAAAACTCTGAAAGTCTCAAGTCTAAAATCATACTTTAGACATTCACCGCATCTAAATATAACCCGGTCAATGCATGCAATCACGCCACCCGATATCCGATGTCTAAAATCCCGAGAACTCAAAAACTTAACTCCTACACCGCATTCCCCTCCAAACTCACCCCTTCATTCTTCCCAAGCTCACCTTGCCATGACCATGGCCGAGCTATTCTCCTCACCGCACTCGAGCAGCTCGGATCTTTTCGAGCTAACGGTGTGGTCTCACCTCAATGCTCGAGCCAATCTTCATGTCAAGCCTCTCCCATGCAAACATGTTTTTGAGTGACTCGGTGCATATTTCTGCACCTTTCCCCGGTTGTGAGATTTTCCCCTTCATCCCCCGACTCACTATGAAATTTTCATCCCATGCATAGCTCGATTCGAGCCACTCACTTGCCAACCCCACTAAGGAATCCTCACCGACCCTATGTGCATTTCCCGAGCCATGAACCAAAAATGTGGCACCTATCCCATGCTCATAGGCTCAACGTCAACACCCACCTCACGCACTATCCGAGGCAAGTTAACTTCTTTTAACACCAACCTAATCTTTGCTTAACACACCCCAAGATATTCTCCTGCTCGAGTGAGTTACTCACCCTATGCAACATTAGTCATCCTTGCCTCCTCGTACTATTTCATTTTCCAAAGCCACCATTATTTTTTTGAATTCTCCTCTTGCCTAACCCAATGATCCATTTTCTCGAGCTCAAAACCTTTTCCATCCTTTTCGCCTCACCCTAGATTGGCCCCTCCATGAGCTATTCCATTCACTAACCCCTCTATCTTCACAGCCCAACTAGCCAAGGGGCTCACTGAGTTAACTCGGAAAGCTAACTTGGCCTCGATCTCTGCCTAACACCAAATTGACACCGTTGATTAGCTCAATCTTTGCATTGGCTTGTGCACTACTAACCAACCAGCTCACCCAAGCCATTTTATGAACCCACATACTTGCTTGTTGAGTATCTCGGTGAGTTGTTTTGGCTCAAAGCCAATCTTTAACCCTCGACCCCAAATGTTTTTCCTAATTTTGGATTTTTTCTCAAATTTCTCTGTATCGTAGGACTAACGGGCTAGGTGAACTGCGTGTGAGGGCTCGTTATGCATTTCTCACCATTTTTTCTTGTTTTCGTGAAGGTGGGCCCAAGGAGCCCATTTTATTCCCATAGGTAAATCTAATTCCTTTCAAAACCCAGAAGAGGAAAAAACTCTTCAAAAAATCCAATTCTTCCTAAATATTGTGAATACCCTCTAAATAGTGCTCCTAGGTTGCCCTCATGTCAATGACGCCAAGATAGTGGGAAATAGCTAGATAAAAATGCAAATGTGTGGATGGAATAAAATGAACTCCCCTTCCTATGTAGTGTGTATGTAGAATAATGTGCCCAAATGCAATCCCTTGCTCTATGTAGATAGCTAGCCCTTGATAAGAATTTTCCACCCTTATAATGGTATGTATGTTGTGTTTATATAGGGATCTTTTGTTTGAATTTCAACACTAATGACCCGACATGCCAACTAGTACCTCGGGAGATGAGAAGGAGAAATACTGACCTCAAATATCAAAAATAAGATCAAACATAAAGAGGATAAGGGCTCCCAAGATGGAAAGGAGCATCTAAAACTATTGTCTAGCCCTAGGTGCTAGTTTCTAGAGACAAGTGATGAAAAATGAGTGAGAACTGACGGATAGGGATCCCTGTAACCTAACTAGAATCGTGTGTGTGAGTGACAAGTGTAAAGGATAAAAAACAATAAAGACTAACAAGACAAGTGGATTGACTATGGAATTGGTCATCATTGAAAATGTTTCTTACAACATACCCATATATAAAACAACATACTTGATGGCATAATAATAGTATTAAGTGCATTATTTTGTGTCTACAGAGGGTGAAAACATCATGCCTAACCACCAAGGTTGTTATCTAAGTGACGCAAGTTGAACTTCTCATGTGGTGACTCATTAATTTTTTTCCCATGTCCCTTTATCACAAGGAAAAAGGGACATGATCATGAGAAAAGTGTGCCACAAGTCAAAGCATCATGGAGATGGGGTAGGTAGGGTTAGGTGAGAGGAAGACTCCTTTCTAACCACAAAGTTGTTATTTAAGTGACACAACTTATTTTTTAATGGGGGAGCACACTTTTATGTCCCCCATGTCTCCTTTAACTTATTAAAATGTAAAAAGGGACATCAGGGGTGAAAATTTACACATTTACCCAAAATAGATGTATGCTTTCACCGAACACTACCTGAAATAGTTATCTCGCATCCATTTTCTTGCCACTGGAGCTAGGAGCAGACTTCCAAGGGAAATTTTAATATGATTTTTACTCCAAAATGGATGATGATAACATTACCACCATTTTTATGAGACAATTATTCCTTAAATTTCCTATTTTTCCCTTTATCAATTCTATCCAAGCTTGTGCGCCAAAGAAAGAAACTACCACAAAAGTTCATGATCATAAAAGAACCAACACATTTTATGTGAATGGGGGATCATATATGTCACATTGGCCTTTTAATTAAGTCTCAAATCTTCACTAGGTGTCCAATATTTGCTAACTAACCTCCCCCGAGAAAAGGGGGCCTTTCCTAGCCCTGCCAAACAAGTTGTCAGTGTTTCTCACTCCCAAAACTTGAAAATAATTACTCCATAATAACTTAGGCATCATAATATTTCTGATGAGTATCATAGTACCTTCCAACTCCTTTTGAAGCTCTGTATATGTATGGAACAAGACAATTAGTTTTTTCATTGCTTTCATTTCCTTATACCATGATAAAAATAGCCTGGTATTGCACAACTTGTTCCTAGTCCTTATTTTTCTTCCAAAAATTTCCTAAAATACCTAAAATTATTACATAAATCTTTCACACACTTCTTTGGTTCTTTAACATTTCCATGTACTTTCTAGGAGGGTGTTCATGAGGTACAAAAAGGCCAAAAATATCCCTTTCGTGAGCCTTTGGGAGCACTTGTATTCTCATGGATCTCTAAATATTCATGAATAAAATTGAATAACATCTGCTACACATGAAACACACTTTAAAATGACATTAGCACATTCCTCTTGGCCATTTCAATGGTAACACAGTAACTAAGTTGGCCAGAGGACATGTTTACATTGACCGGGAGAGGGATTTTTGAATGTGGGCTAGGTTGTCATGACAAAAATTGAATTTTTCATGCTAAAAATTTTGCATTACAACAATTGGCTTTAGCTTAGGGACTTGTTATGGATTGACCACAATGAGGACAAGACAAGAAGGAACTCCATAATCTCAAGACACTACGTGGACCAGTTCCTTATCCATTGGGCTTATATAGAGTCGTATCATAGACGTACAATGAAGCTTCCTTTATTAAACACACACACATAACAAGAAAAGGGAAACAAAACACACAACATGAAAGGAAAAACTCAACCTAAAATCACCTATGGTATAGGTGAGGGACAACCCACTTTCACTTAAGCACTTTTCATCTTTTTGAACATGTTACATGTGCACCAAATGCAATTTCTCAATGAACCCATTCATTGGTTCAAAAATTATGAACCCTTCTTAAGTTGTTTTATAAGATCTGGGGCTGTGAGAAAACTCCAAATATAAAATGAATAGAAGGTGACATCTCTACTCCAAGAGAGGCCAAAATGGCAATCCATGTATTTAAATATTAAGTTGAAGATTTTTTTTTCCTCGCCGAACTAGAAATATTTTTCAAATGGCCAATCCATGTCTTCACTTATTTGTGTAGGTTTTCTTTCATCCAAAGATCTCATGACTATGACAAGACTAATTTATAATCATGTTTATCTCATCATATTCTTCATTATTCCCATCAATGATCTTCAATTATTATGCCTTTCATGATCATTTTTTCCACAAGATGATCCTTGATAAGCATTGCATCAACACCATCAATGAATTCTCGGATGTTTACTCCAATTGATTGGCCAAAATGTTTTACTTCCATTACATGAATGAACTCTTCATGTTAGAGACATGGATCTTATATATGATATTATCTACATGAGGTTCCCATAACTCATTTTATTCCTTCCATATTTCTAGAAAGATAGGAAAGAGAAAAAATTAGGCTCACATCCATCAACCATTGTCTTAAGAGAGATATCAAATTTTTCATCTTGATCTATTTCATCATGATAAATTTTTGAATCAACTGAGAAGTCAAAACTGGATTCATACCTATCTTGTATTTTCATGGCTTGCATTAGGAGTTCAAGGCTGAGTTGGGGATATTTTGTTTCTTCTACAACTCTCAACATTTCTTGCATAGATTCCTCTTTCAAATATTTCAAAGGCTCATCAAAAATTAGCCTCTCTTCTTCATGGATGACATCCTCAATGAGAGGCTCAAAAAAAAATTATCAATACACTAATCACCAAGAGAATCCTCTTCTTTGAATGGAAATAATAACACCTCTTCTTCACAAACAAATGCATTGGCTGATTTTTCAGTTTAGAAATCACCAAGAATCACTTCATCTTCATTGTTTCCTCCATCATTTGGTAATTCTGGGTTGTTCTCTTATGGGTCATGATCTTTCCACTCTTCATAATTACCAATACCCAGCTAGAAAGGAATGTTTGTTCCTATCAAGATATAAATTTCAACCTCATCTTCAAATGTTATGAAATGATTTCCATTCCCATTGTCCTAGTACAAGATATTAGCTCTTAGATCTTCTGAATTTTGTACCATGTATTTCATATTTCTTATTGGAAGTAACTTCTTCATTTTTCCCTTAATCAGAATGGTTGAAAAGACCAATACATTTGGATTTCACCTCCCAGTCCCGGAAGAAACTTTTCTTAGAAACATTCTTAATGATTTTGTAAGATTTGCTACCAAAATAGTCAACAATACTTTCTTATCTGGAAATTCAGCAAGAGCCACCTATGCATCCTTGATCCTACCACAATTGGGACTTCCTTTGACTCCATAGAGTATTAATGACCATTAGTTTGAGTTAAGTTAAATCTGAGATCTTTGGAAAAAATTATGGGAATTACATTAGCATAAGCTCTCGAATCTATTATGTAGCTATTCAATTGATATCCTCTAATGAGAAAGGAGAGATAGAATGGATCAATCTTATTGATATTTGATGCACTCATAGAAATCATATTTTGAGATGGAAGAGTAGGTGGGGTTGATATTATTCCATTTGAATAAGGAACCATAGTGTTAGGCTTTAAACTGATACCTTTGATATAATGGAAAAGCTTATTAAATTGTCTCGGGTGAGTCCAAAAATATTCAGATTTGGAAATCTCCACTTTAGAATTATTTACATGTCCTATGATGTCAAAATAGGTGGATGTAGATGATTTATATACCCCTTGGTATAATGGTGCTTTGAGGGGAAAAGGAGGTACTACCTTTGGAGTTGGAACAAACTTAGCAATGGGAGAATATGCTTGAGGAGAAGGGGCTGATTTTGTAGGCACACTAGAAGAAGGAAGCTTTTTAGAAAATAGAATTAGGGAGAGCATTGGGAGACTTACGTGGAATAGAAAATTTTCTCTTTCTTGTCATGAGATCCAGCTTCTCCTTTGCAGACTCCATGGAAGGTGGAAGTGGAGATCCTCGTCGATTATCTTATTATTTAGAGTTGTTGTGAGGACGATTATCAACCTTTTCCTTTTTGGAGTAGTGGTGGAGGAACTTAATTTTTTAGATTAGGAATGGGTGAAAAAATTACATGATAATCTAGGAACATCATCATCTTCTTCTTCTTCACCTTATGAATATTCAAGGAATCTAATTTGTGCATCATCCTCCACTTCTTCAATCTCTATGACATTATTGTCCTCACTTTCTTGTTCTAGATCTATAAATTCTTCTTCATCTTCTTTAGTTCTACATATTACATTAACTAATGGAGCTTCCAAGGCAAGCCTTTGGGGTGCTCCTACAATCTGATTTTTATTCCATTTTGGGTGGGATGCTCATTAATCAACTTACTTCTTCAACATTGTCAAGTCATTAGCCAACTTCTACAACAATGAATCATCTCTCTCATCTTTGGAATTTTGGGCCTTATCCTTCATTGAATGATTCTTGATCTTTCCTGACAAGATGAGGTCATATTCCACTTCAATGGAAATTTCTTGAGTGTTTTCCAAATCTCTTGGTTGAATTATCTCAGTAGAAAGAAACTAACTTCAGGAAATTGGGCATTCACAAAGAACCTTTTCAGATTATCTACAATAGGATGAGAAATGGTGGGAATCTTGTTGATCAACTTATTGAATTTTTCCACAAATTCTCTCATGGAATCTTGTGGTTCTTTCTTCATTTGATTTAATTGAGAAAGGAGGGCATGAGCATCTTCTATATTCTTGAATCTTGCTTCAAACTTTATTTTCATATTACCCCAATTAGTAATTTAGCATGATGCTAAATATTAAAACCAATCCACAACGGCATCTTGTAATGTTTCCATGAATATCCATACTGCAACATCTTCATGTTGTACCCCAATAATTCCATAGGATGTGATGAAAGTTGTGATATGATCATCTGGTCATTGCTTTCCATCTCCATAGAATTTTGGAAAGTTCTTTCTTGACCCTTTTAGAAGTTCATGAAGTGGAGGATTCAAATCCAACAGACTAGTGTTCTGTCCCCATGGTATAAGTGTTTGTGCTTCCATTTCTTCCTCTTCTCTTTCTTCTTCTAGTGGAGTGAGGACTAATGGTTCTACAACTGGTAATTTGGTATGACCTTCAAGAGGATTTTCAAGAACTTATCTTCTTGCATGTATAATGGGAAGTTAGAAATCAACTTACAATTATTCTTCAAATGTTGGATCAACAATGCCACCTACATGATCAACTCAGGTGTACCTTCTTTTTCGCTAATTTTTCTCAAGTACTTAGAAAGGAAAGAAACTGAAAAAAGTGTAGATTTTTCAACATGATTGCAACAAGGCCTATGAACATTCAGATGGTATTTTTGGTATTTTTTCAATTTTTCAGTTTTTATGGGTGCATGAGAGTAGATCTTTCCCCAAAGGAGTCATAAAAATGATTGGAAAAATAATTTTTCACATGGGAAAATTAGAGATGTCTCAATAACAGGTGGGGACTAAGTCCCTCTGCTTGAATGGGGAAAATCCATTTATTGAAAACTGGGAAATTATGTACACTATTCTAATAATTGGGGGTGGTCTTTTGACCGAGGATCACACATGGGTACTTCCCTACACCTATGGAAAAATTCTTGTAGATACTATAAGGGAGGAAATAGCTTGAGAGAGAGGTGTGAAGAGAATAGTGAGATGGTTTTGCACAATAAATAACATAGTAGATTTTATTGCTTAAAACCAAAATACATCCATGATTTCAATGAGAAGACACCATTTACATAGAACAAGGAACATGATACAAATAACACAAGTCTAAGTGCATAACATTCAACAAGTACATGCTCATGGAGTGTAGTTGAGATGGAGAGGAAACATAGACAAAGGAGATAGAGAATTTGATCACTTGTTCCTAGAAAGAATATGGGAGCTAGTAAACAAGAATAACCATCCTTTGAAATGAGGAGGTTCTCTCAATTTATAGATTTACAATGCAACTCTTCATCTACCCCCCAATGACTCTTCACATCCCGCCACTTGTGACTTCTCAATTTCCCTTAAAAAACATAAATTAAATACCTCTCTTATAATTTTAGAGATTACTTTTACATTTTACAAATATTTTATTGTCACTTAAGTAAATAGGATAAAATTTCATGATTACATACAATGAGGAATTATAAAGGGGAGAGAAGAGGAAAAAGCATGAATATATGAGAAAACAAGATGATCCATCACATGGATGAAGGTACATCTACCCTTGATGGAGATAATATCTGATAATGAAGAATATAAAAGCTTGATCTATGACAACCATCCACTATGATGCACCAAAGAATATATCTAATGAAGATCCATTAAAAACTTCTCCCCTTCAAAAATCTTGAAATGATGAACCTGCAACACTATTTGGACACACCAAGAAGAGGAGTGATGAACACTTGATAGGTAGACCACCAATAGAATTGAAAGATGACTTCCCTCATTGATAAAATCCTTTTGCTTCTTGAGACATTTTCATATCTTTATGAACAATCATTCTCACATGGAGAATGAAGAATGAAACCAAATCCTTTCAATACTAGAGTAAGGGAAGGAGAAAGGGACAAAAATAAATTCCATCCATCTTATGATCATGCACTCCATGTGAGATGAAGTGAAATGGTTCATGAGACAAAACTAGTAGTTTCCCATTTACACACTTTATGCTCACCGCATCAGGGAATGAGAGAATTTACTTGAGACTTAAGGGAAAGAATCCTATGAGTGCCTTGATCATTAAAAAATGCATGAAGGAATGATATGTGATCATTTTGATATAATTTCATTCATTTACTATGTTTAGCATGTTCATCATGATCGTCTAGTTTTTGCCAATTACACCAATATGCCTCTTTTTTAGTGTCTCAAACATGGGGGAATGAAATGAGGTATACGAATTCACATTTCTCTTAAAATTACTATTATTAGTAATTCATCCAATGTATACTTACTAAACATATAAAGTGTTCTTCCATGTGTTTCATTCAAACTAAACCAATTACAGAAGTTTCTATTTTGCATTTTGGGCCTTTGCTCCAATTTTCAAAGGATTCCAATCACCGGTTTCTATAAATCTGAAAAATGGATATTTTTAGCTGAAATTTTCATATGGATGTATAAAATGGAAGATATAATCAATGGATTCATGTAGATAGTCCCATTAAAGGATTTTTTCAAGGATTCTATAGTCCAGATTTCATGGCAATCTGAAAGCGGGGGGGTTGGAAGTAATGGGAAAATTTGTGTTTTGGGGCATGAGGGTTTTTGGTGATATTTTAGTAGCATAACAGAAAGGTATCACGTGAATATATTTTTAAAATCACAAAAAATGGATGAAAAATGATTAATTACAACTTGTATACCATCCCTCCTTCATTTCCCTCTTGAAAACTAGTTAACTCATGTTTTAACTCGCCCTCCATAATCCAAGTCAACCCAGCCCAAGTGGAACCACACACTATATTTTTACCCCTAAAAATAGGATAAGAAGGTACAAGGTGAGACCAGCTCCTCCAAAATGTTCCAGGTTAGGGAACCATGAGAGGGGGACATGGAAAACTGAGTTTATGAGGGTGAAAACAACATCCCTAACCACCAAAGTTGTCATTTAAGTGACACAAGTTA
Source organism: Taxus wallichiana var. yunnanensis (assembly GCA_018340775.1). Lineage (NCBI taxonomy): Eukaryota > Viridiplantae > Streptophyta > Pinopsida > Cupressales > Taxaceae > Taxus > Taxus wallichiana. The sequence continues at coordinate 895,150,594 of CM031239.1, forward strand.
AACTTCTCATGTGGTGGCACATTGTTTTGTCCCCATGTCCATTTAGAAAATTTACAAAGGTATATGAGCATGAAAAAAAAATCCAAGGGGAAAAGCATCATGGAGAGAGGGTATATGGGGTTAGTTGAGAGGAAGACTTCGTTCTAACCACCAAGTTGTTCTTTATATGACGTAACTTATTTTTTAATGGGGGGGCACAATTTTATGTCCCCAATGTCCTCTTTTAATTATTAAAAGGTAAAAAGTGACATCGGGGTGAAAATTTATTTATTTATCCAAAATAAATTCTTTCCTTCACTTAACACTACCTCGAAATAACTATATGAGTTCATTTTCTAGCCACCGGAGCTAGGAGTAGAATTCCAAGGGAAAAAATTATTTTATTTTAACTCCAAAATTTATTATGATAACATTCCAACAATTTTTAGGAGCCAATTCTTCTTGTAATTTTCCATTTTGGCCATTTTTCAATTATGCCCAAGTCTCATGTGCATCGATGAAAGAAACTGCCACTGAAGTTCATGGTAATCAAAATAAGAACCAACACCTTTTATGTGAAGGGGTTATAATATATGTCACATTGTAATTTTAATTAGGTCTCAACTCTTCTCGAGGTATCTAATATTTTCTTACCAATCTCCCCGAGAAAAATGGACCTTTCATTGCCCACTCGGATAATTTGTTAGTGCTTATCACTCCCAAAACTTGAAATGAGTTTCTCCATCATAAATTAGGCCTCATAATATTTTTTATGAGTATTTTATTACCTTCCAAATCCTTTCAAGGCTCATGATATGTCCAGAATAAGCCAACTAGCTTTTTCACCGCTTTCATTTCCTTATACCATGCTAAAAATAGTCCGGTATTACACTCAAGTGGTGTGTGTGACTATTCAGGTCATCATCCACATCACCTAGGTGAGTCATCTCGCCTTGTGAGAGTCATAGGTCTTAGGAAGTCAAATTACAAGTGTCGATTCTGTCATAGAATCGACATTATCATTTGCGTCATCGTCCATAGGAGTTACATTCCTTATTTGGAATTGTAACTCCTCTTCTAGTGGCATCATATGTGTCGATTAACGTCATATGTGTCGGTGGCGTCATTGAGATTCTTTCCATGTTTAGGCATGGGGGTTACACAGCACCCCTATTTGTACTTCATATTTTTTGATCTATAAGGATGAGCAGACCCATTCTTCTTACTTGCAATCTTCTTTCCATTGATTCGAATCTTGCGTATTGTGTTGGCTTGACATTACCATCGGAGTGAAACTTCATTGTGGTGCATCACTTTTCAATCTCGGTTCTTGTGAATCCCTCTTTCATGGTAGCAGGGCTAGTTTCGGTAAATGTGCACTCTTCGGTTCTCAGTTGTTTATTACTTCTGGTTTCTTCTCATTTCCTCGTGTGCAAGTTTTTTTTCGATTATCATTTTGGAATTATTGCTCACCTCGTATTGAGGTTTCAGCAGTTGCAAGTTAAGGTATTTGGTTGGTTTGCTTATCAGCTGAGTTCGTATTTGGATATTTCTAGATCTTTGTGGCTATTGTTTCTGGGTTGTTTGTGTGTTTCTTGCTGGTTGTGTTCAGATTCAGTGCCTACAGGGTAAAAGAAGAGCTCGTTTTTGGCGTGGACCTATGATTACTAGTTGGAATCGTTGTTTTTTTTTCACCGGTGTATACTCAGACTATTCCGAGATTTTTGCTCATCGTTGTGGTTCATTGTTGTCTCAAGGTTACCTTTGCATGCACGTTTTCTGCATATTGACTCGTGTTTCCCTTCCACTCCTTGTGCTTGGGCATTTTCTGCCTGTCAACTCTTTTGCATTGCCTTGCTTGCATTGCTGGGGTTGTTTTCTGTGTGCCTATTCTACCGTGGTTCTTGGACTAGTGTTTTGTTTGCAGGCCCTTTATTTCTCGCTTCCTGTGCATTGGGTTCTCGCTACCTTGGGCTCGGCTCTACATTGATCTACAGTTCGAAATCTCACCTTTCCTAATCAACGTTCAACCTGCACGTGGTTCAAACTACATTTTCTCCTCTGCTTGGCCGTTTTCTCTACAACTCAGGCATTTTCTGTGCAACCATTCCTATCTCGCACTTTGTTCAGAGCTCCCCTCCTACGGTGGCATTATTTTTGTATTGTTCTCGAGCATTTTCTCCTACAGCTGGCATTATTTTTGCAGTAGACAGTTACACTCGGTTATCTATTTTTACCTGCCTCTCCTGGTACGTGGCCTGCCTCCTTCCCACGTGGCTTTCTCATCTGCCTACCAGGTAATATCCTTCTAAAATACATTTTTTTCATTCACCTTTAAAAAAATGTGTTTGCATACATTTTACTTTATCACTTTTCTTAAAAACATTTTGTTTCATTACTTTTTAAAAGGTATAAGGTAAAAACATTTCATTTCTTTGGCATTGTAAAATTTGGTTTTTTGGCTTGTATTTTTTACCTTCCGTCGAGTGCCGAAGATGAAGGGTGAGGTCTCGGGATTGGCAGGTGGCTAATCCCCCCTCGTAATACAAACAAACCCTATCTCAAATTCCATGCCATTTCCAATGGGCATACATATGACACCTTTTGCATGCGTTTAGGGTGCTTTTTTAATCCATTTGCAGGCTTATTGGCTTTTTCTCATCAATTGCGGGAATTGGTTTTTGCTATAACTTTTGACTCGTTGCTCAATTTTGAGCACTTCTTTAGTCAAAGTTACATGTTTTTTCACACTCTAGATGATGGGATCATTAGCTTTGTAAACACACTAATTTTATAAAGTGCCACATTCTAGGGGGTGTCTTTGTATTGCTTAATTCAACTCTTTTTTTCTTGAGCTTTGTTCTATTCCTTTTTTCGTGGACTTGTGAGCGCGTCCACCATAGTCTTACGACAAAGGGATTCTTTCATGTGACGTGAGATGTTGTTTCTCACAAATTCCTTTCTTCCCCTCTTATTTCTCTCATTCTTGTGCTTACTTGCCATGATAACCTACTACGCCCAACAAACCTTGATTGTTGTCTCCACCTTTGCGCGTTATTATGCTAATTGCAAGGTGAGTGAAAAACTGGTTCTCGGAACACAGTCGCATCTGGTTGTAATCAATGCACTGAATTATAAAGTGCCAAACTTGGGGGTGTAATTTTGTTCTGGGGTGGTTGTTTCTTTTATCTCTCCTTCCTTCTGCATTCCTTGGTTCTATCTCTTCATTATGGATATATATAAAGTACCAGTGCTCACACCTTTTAATTTCTTCGAATGGAAATCTAAAATTATATTGGTTTTGTGAAGTAAAGGGTTATACCAAGTTACCATGGGGTTAGAGACCGAACCTACTGATGAACCCAAAAAATCTAAATGGTTCAACCGTTGTGATGAAGCCTTAGGTCGTATTTGTATGTCTGTCTCTCCCGACTTGCTCTTCCACATCAAAACTTCCTCAACACCCAATCAAGCATGGAAAACACTCAATGATATGTTTGGGAAGCAAGATGACATGAGAGCGCATGAGTTGGAGAACGAACTACTAGGGTTAAATCCTAGTGACTTTGAAAACCTACAGGCCTTCTTCTCAAAGTTTTTCCACACTAGACTGCTTCTAAAGGAATGTAAAGTGGATAAGAAAGAATCTCAATTGATCTTGTCAATTCTTTCTAAGTTAGGTCCTGAATACTCTTTCTTCGTTTCAACTTTCCACACCACGAAATCTGCCTTAGGTAGTACTTGGACTATGCCCTCCTTTGACAGTTTTTCATCCCAACTCATTTGAGAACAGACAACCTCATTCAAATGAGGACTTTAAAATCCAAGTCACATGCCCTTGTGGTGAATAAGGGAAAGAAAATGAAAAGAAGAAAGAAACTAAGGACCAACCTAAGAAAGAAACCAAGACCAACCAACCCCCAGTTAAGCCCATCACTCATACTTCGACTTCTAAGCCTAAAGTGAAGAAGGAAAAGTATAAATGCTCCTATTGTAAGAATTTTGGCCATGACGAGCAGCATTTTTTTCAGAAACAAATTGATCACTTAACTCATTTACTTGAAAAGAATAAAATAAGTGTTCCTGAATCCGTTAAACAAAATGCTCAGAAAGGTGAGTCTTCTAATGTCAAGGATACTAAAAATGAAAAGAAGAAAGGTAAGGCCCTCGTAGCTAGATCAACTCCATCATCAACTTGGATTATTGATTTCGGTGCCTTGCACCATATGGCTTCTTCAGAGGTTGAATTCTCTAGCATTTAACCATGTGGCTTGTCCCAAATCACGTTGGGTGATGACATTCATGTGTCAGTTTCTAGTAGTGGATCGATAGAGATAGAAGGTGGAACATTTAACCAAGTGTTGAGTGTTCCCAATCTCTCTACCAATCTCCTATCGGTTTACCAAATCACCCACCTTGGTGAAGGAATGCGAGTGGAATTTGGTCCTAACTCGGTGATTATTCGTGAGCTTAAATCTGACTACACTGTGGTGAAGGAAGGCAGATTGCCATTCACGGTTGTATACCTTTTCCCACTTCTCTTCTGATTCGACGCCCAATGCCTTGCTCACTCATGTAAATGAGGTTAGCAAGTTATGGCATGAGCATTTTGGGCATCTAAATTATTGTTACCTTGAACAATTGAGCCAAAACGAAATGGTAATTGGGCTACCCCGAGTTAAGTTTTCCAAGGGTCTTTGTGAGGGTTTTACCTTGGAAAGCACCTGAAAAAAATCCTTGACAAGGGAAAATCCTGAGAGCTACTCATCCCTTGGATCTTGTTCATAGTGACGTTTACGCCCTTTTCCGTCTCCTTCTTTTACTAGAGCTCTATATATACTAACCTTCATTGATGAATTTTCACATTATACTTGGGTACATTTTCTTAAGCTTGAGTCCAAGTTTTGAGCATTTTCAAAACTTTAAGGCTCTTGCTGAGAAACAAGCGGAACAGTCTATCAAGGTTCTTCGAACCGACAATGAAGGTGAGTATGTGAGCAACAGGTTTGAGGATTTCTACACTTCTGAGGGGATTTCTTTACAGTGTATAGTTTCTTATAGCCCTTCCCAAAATGGAGTTGCAGAAAGAAAGAACCGAACTTTAAAGGAGATGGCTACTTGTATGGTTCACTCAAAATCTCTTCCTCCACAGTATTGGGCTGAAGCAGTGAATTGTGCTTGTTATATTCAGAATCGTGTTCCACACAAGGCAGTAAGAAGGATGACACCCTTTGAAGCCTAGTTTGGACACAAGCCTGATGTCGAGCACTTTCGAGTCTTCAGATCCAAGGCTATGGCTCAGATTCCCAAAAATAAACACAAGGCATTGGATCCACAATCCAAACCTTGTATCTTTTTGGGTATCCTGATGGCGTGAAGGGATATTGATTGTTGAACCCTACCACCCGTGAGCTTTATATTGAGAGGAGTGTGAAGTTTGATGAGTCATCCTTGACTTCAACTTCCATTGAGGTCCTTTTGCCCACTGATTCAGATTCTGACTCTTCAGATGATGATGTTGTTGAGCGAGTTCCACCTCTCCCTGCTCCTCCCGATCCTCAAACTTCTAAGTCTTTTGATTTTGATAGTAGTGATGATGAGGACTATGTCCCTTCTCACTCAAGTGAAGAATCTTCTAACTCTGATCCTGATCCTTCGGGACCTCTTTGGGCCAGGAAAACTTTACAGAGTGCTTTGGAGATTTAGTTGGAGATCCTTTGGATGAGAGACGTACTCGCTCAGACTTCACTAGACCTCACTCCTTCTTCACCTCTGCTTCTGATCCACCATCTTTCCAGGAAGCTTCTGGGATTCCTGAGTGGGATTCTGCCATGGATGAGGAGTATTCCTCACTCATAAAGAATGACACTTGGGATCTTACCCTTCTTCCAAAAGGAAGAAAAATCATTTGGTGTAGGTGGGTATATCGAACAAAGTATGGAGCTAATGGAGAAGTCGAGAAGTATAAAGTGTGACTTGTAGCTAAGGGTTTCTCCCAGGTAGCTAGGGTTGATTACTCGAAACCTTTGCTCCGGTTGCAAAGATGACTTCCATTCAATTGACCCTTGCCATCGCTACCACTAACAGATGGGAAGTCCACCAAATGGACGTTAAGAGTGCCTTCCTTTATGGGGACCTAGAGGAGGATTTATATATGGAACAACCTCTCGGGTTATGTCCATGATCCATCCCTCATTTGCAAATTAAATAAGTCTCTCTACGGCCTTAAACAAGCCCCTCGGGCTTGGTATGCCAAGATGGACTCCTTTTTACTTGCATCAGGGTTCACTCGGTGTCACTCTGACCCAAATGTGTATATTTTGTGACAGGATGACTCCATGCTTATTCTTGTTCTCTATGTTGATGACTTGTTGATCACGGGTAGATCTTCCTCTATCATTGATTCTGTGAAGATCTCCTTAGCCAACAAGTTCTCCATGTCTGAATTAGGATTGCTTCATTACTTTCTTAGGATCCAGATTTCACAATCTGACTCGGGAATTATGATCTCGTAGCCTAAGTACTCTCTTGATTTGCTTGCTCGGTTTCACATGTCCGACTGCAAGTCCTCACCTACTCCTTTTCTTTTCGGGATTAAGTTGGTTTCTGATTGCTCTTCCCCCTTGGTTGACGGTACCCTTTATCGACAGTTGGTGGGAAGCTTGATCTACCTTACTCACACTCGGCCAGATCTATCGTATGCCATCGGGATCATGTCCAGATTTATGCAGGAGCCTCATGAGCTGCACTTAAAAGCAGCAAAGCGGATCCTTCACTATGTTTGTGGCACTCACACAGATGGTATTCATTACTTAGGAGGGACTGAGATTGACTTGGTTGGATTTACAGACTCAGATTGGGCCGGTGATCTAGATCATCGAAAGTCTACCTCAGGCTATAGTTTCACTCTTGGTTCAGGTCCTGTTAGTTGGTCCAGCAAGAAATAGAATGCCATTTCCATATCATTGATGAAGCAAAAAATACGAGAGGAGCAGCTTAATGCTGCCACGTGTGTTTGGTTACAGGGTATCATGACAGAGTTTGGCATCCACTTTTAGTGGCCTACCATTATCTACTGTGACAACATGAGCACTATCTCGATTTGTAGAAATCCAGTTCAGCATCAGCGGATGAAGCACATTGAGATTCATATGCACTTCATATAGGAGCTGATACATGAAAACATCATCGACATACAGTATGTTCAGACAACTGATCAGGTTGCAGACATTTTCACCAAGCCCTTCACTAAGGTAAAGTTTCTTCACTTGCAATCTCTTCTTGGGGTGAGGTCTCACTACTGATCGTCCATCTTCTTTGGCCTATATAGTCCTCCTTCTTCTCCTCTTCTTCTTTCTAGAAAGAAGTTGTTTGTACATGGGCACCTTATCAGGCCTTTAGTTGTCGGGGCCCATTGACACATCTTTCTTAGTTGTCTAGGGGAGTCTTCTTTTTCTTTTGTGGCTTACCTTGACCTTTTCCTCGGCTTCGATGAAGGGGGTGTTGGTGTGTGTGATTGTCCAGGTCATCGTCCACATCACCTAGGTTAGTCATCTTGCCTTGTGAGAGTCGTAGGTCTTAGGAAGTCAAATGACAAGTGTCGATTCTGTCATAGAATCGACATTGTCATTTATGCGTCAATCGCGTCATAGGAGTTACAATCCTTATTTGGAATTATAACTCCTCTTCTAGTGGCATAATATGTGTCACCAACGTCATATGCGTCGGTGGCGTCATTGAGATTCTTTCCATGTTTAGGCATGGGGTTACACAAACCCCTATTTGTACTTCCTATTTTTCGATCTATGATGATGAGCGGACCCATTCTTCTTACTTGTAATCTTCTTTCCATTGATTCAAATCTTGCGTATTGCATTTTCTTGACGTTACCATTAGAGTGCAACTTCATTGTGGTGCATTGCTTTTCGATCTCGGTTCTCGCGAATCCCTCTTTCGTACACAACATGTTCCTAGTCCTAATTTTTATCCCAAAACTTTCCTAAACCGACTTGGATGATTAAATATCTCTTCCACACACTTATTAGGTGCTTTAAATTTTCCATGTATGTTCTTGGAGGGTGTTCACTAGGTGCAAAAAGTCCAAAAATAACCCTTTTAGAGCCTTCGAGAGATCTTGTCTTCTCATGGATCTCCAAATATTCATGAATAAACTTGAATAACATCCCCTTCACATGAAACACACTTAAAAATCACATTATCACATTCTTCTTGTTCATTATAAGGGCAACACAGTAACTAAGTTGACCGGAGGACATGTTTACATTGATCGGGAGAGGGATTTTCAAATGTGGGCTAGGTTGTCATTACAAAAAAATTGAACATTTTCATGACAACACCAAGGTTATCAATAAATTTATTTATTTATAAGTTATTACTTATACCATTAATACTCATGAATCCTTGTGTTATAGACATGTACAAATAAGATCTCATATGAATAGTGGCTCATTAAAATATTCATCATTGTAGATGTTCACTTTCATCAAACACAATCAAAGTAATCTCCCTCTTTACTAATGCAACGGTGATAACACCAAAAATGTTAAGTAGATAAGAACTAGACACCAATAGTTGGTCCTTTTCATTTATTATATAAACATTATTGATATTTTGTGACTCATTTCCATGGTTTAGAACAGGATTCATAAATGTTTTCAAATTTTGGCTAGGCTGAGACATATTATTTTAATACAATATCGATTCCTTTTACTTCAATGTGACTACCTTCAATAAGATCATGGATCTTATATTTCAAAGTTGTGTTCATTGGAATAATTTATTAAGACTCTATGATAATCATGATATCCATCGGCATCATAACACATAAGAAAAGGACTAGATGGATCTATCTCTTGAATAGGAGGTAAAGAAATCAAATTACACTTTAAAAAAATGTAGCACTTTGTATGAGGACTCTCATTAACCTTGTAAATTGTCTCTCTCTTTTTATGCAAAGAATAGCTTGTTATTTTTGGATTTTATACTAGGTTTACCACACTTTTGACCTTAGGATTAGGTTGGAAATTAATATCACCAAATTTTTCCTTGAATTTTACCTTTGATTGAATTTTCCCCAATAGGTATGGGTATTAATCCCATAGTTGATCAAGTTGGAATATAAAATCTCGATCTCTACATTTTTAATTACGTGATAACATTTCATCGAAATGTTGATAATTATTGAATGTTACTTTGTATTTGATATGAACAAACAATATTTAATAAATTGAGATGATGAGTTCACTTTTCATAAACTTATGGGTCATCTTGATGACAATAATATTTAATATAAGCACATATTCACTAATAATTTCATTGGAACCTTGTATTGATTAAGAATATATGTAAACATGACCTTCATGTACATGTTGATTGAAAAATGTACAAAGAACTCATTAACTAGTGTGGAAAATTCATGTATAGATGCAAAACGTAAATCATATAACTAATTGAGAGCATAATCCTTTAAACTATTAGAGAATATATTGGTCAATATCAATCACAATATGCAAAATCTAAACAAGATGTATAAAATGACCTAAAATGTTGAGATGGATCTCTTTTTCCATTCTATAATTCAAAGTTTATAGCAATAAAACCTATTTTAAAGTGGTAATAAATCACATCATAATCCAAATGTCAAGTAATATTTCATTTGAAGTGACCATGTCACATAGATTTTGAGAACCTTGGGATAACATAATCTATTGTTTCAGTCTAAGCACAATGTTCATAATGTTATTCATTTGAAAATAAAGATAACTAATAACAGTGAGAATAGGTTGGAATAAAAAGTTAGGAAAAGGAACTGAGAGAATATAGAGCAACATAGGGGTTTTGAAAAGCAAGTGGATTTGTAAAATATCGAGAATAAAAAAATCAACCAAAGGAGGAAAAGGAAAAAGGTTAACATGGAAACTTGAGAAGTATTATGAGTAATAATATTATAATAAATATGATAAATTACTACATGAGAAGGTAAAAGAGGTTATTCCCTAAGTTCTTGGTCATTTTAAGCATTAAAATGGTTCACATTATACATGTTATCTTTAATACCAACCCCTTGGTAGTTTCTTGACATTGAGTTTGGGATTAGACCTCTAGTACAATATTCAACATTTTTGCATCCTCAAAAGGGAGGATAAATCTGAAATTTAAACCTACTTTATTCTCATTGTGATAATGGATCACAAAGCATTACCTGAAATGTTGATTAAAAATTTAGTATTTATTACAAAATCTCTCCCACATAATCATATGGATTATGGAAACAATAATATCTCTTGTACATTCAATAGATGATATATTTCATTAGGATTTTTTAATTTATCTTTTAAGTCAACCATTCCTTAGACTATAGCTTGATCATCTAGAGAAACATCTTTCCCTTTACTACTTTGATCTTCAAGGGGAACATGAGAAAGATTCAAATAATTATCCTTCACATAAGTCTCGACATGAGGGATTGGTTATTTTTAAGATTTGACATGAGTCCCATTGAGAGCTATATTTTATTTTTACAAAGTAGATAGGATTAATTAAGGTAATTTTAACAAAACGAATTGGATTGGAATTCAATCCACTTTATATGGCTGGATTCTTAGATCTAATTACTTTGGATGACATAAAATATATAACATGCAAAAGAACAATATGTAACCAAGATTACACACAAGATATAGGGATAGAATATTGGAACAAATGAAACGAACCATAAGACAATCAATTATATCACCAAGAGGCTAGAGATAGTCCTTATAATATTACAAGAAATTACACATGTTCACATAAAATGTAGAAACCCCTAGGCCTAGTTGTTCAACAATGCCCCTATTCACACAAAAAATGTAAATGTGGAAAATGTTTTGCATTAAGAAATGCCCTACAATAACCACAATCTATGGAGCAATTAGTAATATCTAAATATAACATAATGAGTCGACTCTGATTACACTATTGATGTAAATTATAGGAGTCTAGGAACATCTAGAAATGATTAAATTAATTTAATAAATAAAGTATTATGGTTTCTAGAATGATAGTGAACTTGTATCTAATCTGGAGAAATTTGTCAGCAACAAACAATGGAAGATATGCCCAAATAACAAGGTGAATGAAACCCAGAAATAACAAAAATATCTAGCAACCTCAACCAAAACCATACAAATACGGTTTTTAATCAACTAGAGTTGTAGGAGTATGGTTTTGACACACTCCCAGGAATTTCACTTAGTTAAAAATCATAACACATGAGATCATGGGATCTAAAATATTACCCCTTATTTTTGGGATTTACCACTACATACCCTCATTTTTAGACCCAAGCTTATACTACTACCCCTATTCTAACAAGTATACTATGATAAATTTTTATGTTAAAGATTTTCCGTGCATGATGGAACATGTTATGTACCATCTTACTAAGGTGAAAACCCTAGGGGGCACACTATGAAACTATTACATTAACTTGATGAATATCATGTACTTCTTAACTTCAAAATTTTCACTTATTATCCCATAATAAACTACAAGTCACTTGGATATTGTTCTCCTTCCTCCAAACCATATTCCAACACCAACACCTTTAAAATTAGTAAAAAAACACATTGTGGATTCCAAGACATATCACAAGAAAAAATCCCATCTAAGAAAAAAATCTTGAAATTATCACTCGGTGTAATCCAAAAATTATTCCTATGTATAATCCAATCGGTGTTGATAATGTGGGGAGATAAAACTCCTAGACCTAATGGGTTTCAGTGTTTTTCTTCTAAATGTATTGGGATATACTAAAAAGGAGGTTGTAGCTTTAGTTCAGGATTTCTTTTTATCGGGATATATTCTCGAAAAATCTAACCACACCTTCATTGCTCCGATTCCAAAAAATATGGGAGACAAATACCTTGGTGATTTTAGGCCCATCAACCTCTACAACATTCTTTACAAAATAATCTCAAAAATCCTGGCCTTCCATCTGAGGGATGTGCTCAGTAATTTCATTTCTCCCAATTAGGGAGCCTTTGTTTCGGAAGACAAATATTGGACAGCGTCATCTCTATACATGAAACCATCCACTCTGTTGAAAAATCCAAAAGAGAAGTGATGATTATCAAATTGGATATGCATAAAGCGTATGACAGGATTTCATGGAAATTTCTCTTTAAGCTTCTTCAAAAGTTGGGCTTTGATAGTCATCTCATCAATATGATCCAATCATGTATCACCACATCAATTTTTTTAGTCATTATCAATGGACAACCTCATGGTTTTTTCAAAGTTGAGAGGGTTCTTAGGCAGGGTGATCTACTATCACCCTTTCTCTAAATCATTGTTGTTGAAGTTTTGAGAAGGCTTTGCTCAAGAGATAAAAATGAGAGGAGAATTGAGGGAATTAAGGTTTCCAATGGGGTTGAGAATCAATTCTTTTTAACAATTCTTTTATGACATGGTCCTGCTTAGGTCAAGATTTTTTCGAGAAGCCGATCATTCAAATTCATCACTAAAAACTATTAGGTGGTTTCGGGAAAAAAGTTAACTTCAAGAAGATCTTGTGCTACTTCATCGACGTTAATAAATAGTACCAACAACACCTAGCCACTATCCTGAAATGTAATATAAAGACTCTAATAGATAGTTATCTGGGAATGCCCTTGTGTGGCAGCAAATTGGATGATACTAGCTAGAATAAAATCATCAACAGATTCCACAATAAATTGTCTTCTTGGAAAGGTACTTTCTTGAAAAAAGCCGAGAAATCTCAATTGCTCAAGCTCAATGCAAGGAGTGGCCACATACACAATTTATATTTTTACCATGCCCTACAAAATCAGGAAAGATATTGATGGCATAAAAAAAAAAATTGTGTTATGGGACTGAAGTTAAAACTAGGATACCTCTGATAGCCTAGGAAAAGGTGAAAACACCAAAATAAGGAGGTGACCTTGGCCTCGAAAAATATGTAGATGATTAGTCAAGCTCTCATTGTTAAATTTGGATGGAGGTTATATAAAGAGGTTGGCATATGGATTGCCATACTAAAGGTGAAATATTTACAGAATGTTGGTTGCACTTTAGGTTTTTTATCTAATAAAGATCTTCCTAAAGGCTCTATTTTTTGGAATAATTTGGGGAAATCGAGGGATTATGATACACTTAATATACCATAGGTCATATATTCAAGATATCGAATATCAATTATCATATCGAAGATTGATTATCAAATCAAATAATATTCAAATGTGAATATGAAGGTAAATACATGGAATAGAAGTGAGGAGGGAGTTACTGGACGAGTGGATGTAAAAATTTCTCACATAATGGATTTATTCTTCGTGGTTTTTACCCATTTAGGGATTTCCATGTTATATGAGGTGCTACTGTGTTTATGTGTTATTTACATTTATTTATAATTTTTAACTTCACACTTAATTAAATTGGTTAATATACTTTCCACACCTTATCCTAACATGGTATCAAAGCGGAATTAATAAATTAATTTAATCCTAATTTCCTAAGGTTGTAACAGTTGGGAATTTAGGTGGTTAAGTTGTTTGATATTATATTCAACCCCCCCTTCACTCTCTGTATGGGTAGATTGATGTTGGTTGCATAGGTGGAAAGTGTTAGTGTAGGTTATTATTTATTAGCATAATGCTTACACTTGTGTTAACCCTACACTTGTTGGGTTAGCTTGCATAGGTGTACTAGTTGTGTGGAGTTAGCTTACTAGTTGTGTTGAGTTAGCTTCTTAGTTATGTGGAGTTAGTTTACTAGTCTTTTGAAATTAACTTAACTACCAATATTAGTTTGTGGGAGTTCTTCACCACTGATTTAGGTAGTAGTTGCACTTCCCTCCTCCTATATGTACATCTTTCTTATTGAGTAATTCAATTCATTGTATTGAAATGTATTTAGCATTAGGGATTATGATAGATTCCATATATGGTATTTTAGCTCTTCTATTTTACAAATCTAATGTGATGTGCTATTATCATCTAAGATCATGGCTTGGAACAATATTGGAACAATATTCTTATTATCGAGCAATAAATGATGTAGACATCCATCTATAAATTTTTCTTTGCAAGCAAGGGTTTATTATTTTCATGTATTCATAATTTGTTAGCGCTTTTCTAGCATGCATTTTTATGCAAAATGGAGTGTGTCATTAGATTTGGAAGGTGTCAAAACCCTATAATTGACTGTAAACTCGACCATGTTTTGAGATAGTCAAATATAGACGTAGATTTGTACCCTCTAAGTGCATTATTTTATCCATTGGATATAAGCATGTACCTTTCGATGCATTCTTTTACCCTCTAGATATTTTTGTTTTGGATGCAGTCTTTTATCCATTAGATGTAGATCTGTACCCTCTCAATGCATTCTTTTATCCATTGGATATAAGTGTGTACCTTCCGGATGCATTCTTTTACCCTTTGGATATTTCTGTTTTGGATGCAGTCTTTTATCCACTGGACACATATCTGTACCCTCTAGGTGCATTCTTTTATCCATTGGATATAGACGTGTACCCTTCGAATGTAATGATTTACCCTCTGGACATTTAGGTTTTGGGCACAAGATTTTATCCTTTGGTCGCAAGCTTGTATCATGTGGATGCACTCTTTTACCCTTTGGACATTTGGGTGTCATGTGTACCTTTTAAAAAAACATCAGCATTAAAATATTATTTTAATAGCAAAACCTTCTAGAGCTCATAACTTTTGATCCATAGCTCAAATTAAGGTGATATTTTTTTAAAATTGTGTATTTTTTCAAGATCTATGCATTGATGAAATTTTTATACACATATTTAAAATGTAAAAGGTACTTTTACTCATTGTAATATTTAAATGCACTCAATTATAAAGTGCCAAATTTGGTAGGTTGTTGTAATTACGTGTAGACATTATTTCGGTTGAGCACAACGTCCTAAAATTTTGGGTGTTACATTCTTCTATCTATGGGTGTATACATGTATATCTCTCTTGTTTGTTGAGATTAATTGGATCTATATTTTCGATATTTTTTTTTGGCATGTTGACAGTCTCTCTTATGGGGGAGCTATTCTGGTGAAGCCTAGTGTTAGTTTTTTGGTGTTCGAGTAGTTGATTTTGGAAACTCATACAGATCTATAGTGTCACTCTACCCCATTCAGAAATATGGGAGGGTGTGGTATTGATACTTATTCTTTGGGTTTCATGTCATTTCCTTGTTACATGTTGATCTTTGCTTATTTTGGTTTCATGTCCTTGCCTTGTTACCTTGGCTTTTCTTGGATGATGGCACTCCTATTTATTTGAATTTCATGTCCTTGTCTTGTTGCCTTGGTTATTGTTCTTAGATCGTGACTCACCTATTTATAGCATTTGATCTTGCTTCTTTGGATTTTGTGTCCTTTCCTTGTTACCTTGGTTTTTCTTGGATCGTGGCACTCCTATTTATTTGGATCTCATGTCCTTGCCTTATTATCTTGGTTGTTCTTAGATCATGGCACACATATTTTTAGCGAGCTTAATCAAATTATGTTTGGTGTTTTTGAAGCTTCATTCATTGAAAGTCTCCTTGCATGGAGCTATTCTAGTGAAGCCCAATGTCAATTTTTTTTGAGTTCTATGATCGAGTAGTGGATTTATACTATAGTGTGCACCAAACTTCTTCAACATTGTATGAGTTTTTGGAGCCGAGCTTCTTCGGAAATCTTGCAGCAGGATTTTTCTCTCTACTTTATTATTTCTAGTTTTGGGTACCTTGTGGTGTCTAATTTTCCTAGTTATTGTACATGGGTACCTCATCAGGCCTTGTTGTTGGGACCCACTTTCTTTTTTCCCACCTAAGCTATGCTTATGGGAGGGTGTTATTATAGGTTATTATTTATCCTTTTATTCATTTATTAGGATAATTCTTACACTTTTAGGTTAGTTTGCTTAGGGTACTAGTTGTGTGGAGTCACTTACTAGTTGTGTTGAGTTAGCTTACTAGTTGTGTTGAGTTAGCTTCTCAGTTATGTGGAGTTACTTTACTAGTCTTCTAGAGTTACCTACCAATATCGGTTAGTGGGAGTTCTTCACCACCGACTTAGGTAGTAGTTGTGCTTCCCTCTTCCTATATGTACATCTTTCTTATTGATTAATTGAATTCATGATTGTAATGTATTAAGCATTATGGATTATGATGGGTTTCTATATATGGTATTTTAGCTCTTCTATTTTACAAATCTAATGGGGTGTGCTATTATCATTTGAGATCGCGGCTTAGAACAATCTTCTTATCATTCCTTTCATAAAGTTATTCATATTTTCAACGTGCATAACAACTCATGTTCAAGAATTACCACGGTCTAGTAACTAAGGTAAGGGTTATAAAATTGTTGAAATATTTTATATAGTTTATATAGTGTGTAGGGAATTCAAGAAATCAAAAAGAGGGAAAGTAAAAATTCAAAGTGAAACTTGAGTTTACAAGGGGAGACAAGATTCGACAAAATAGGTTTTTTTAATTTTTTCATTGGTTGGGTAAAAATTCTTTTCTTCTTGTTATACATATTTTTTTACTTTTTCATAGTGAATTCAGAATCCCTATCCCATGTCCCTGGATAGGGCCTCTGTGAATTATTTTTCACCTATAGTTTAATATAAACTATAATATTTGTATAGTTTTTATAAAATCTTCGTATTTTATAAAATATAATATATATATATATATATATATATATATATATATATATATAACTATATAAAAATATATAAGACTATGGTTTATATAAACCTAATTCTAATCTATATAAACCTAAGTCTAAAACCTAAAACCGAACCTATATAAACCTAACCATGTCGCTTATATAATAAAAAAATATAATCAAATATATATCAAGGGTGGCCCCCTCCAAACCACCCCCTCCTTGTTGTGTGCCAAGTGACACCACCGCTCACCCTTGTGAGCCTTCCCCACACCCGTCATGTGTCCCTCATGGGACCCCCTCATCATTTGTATTTCGTGACCCCCTCTCCTATGCTCAAGGATTAGTCCCACAATGGGACAAAGTGGGAGATGGTGGTAGGATTTATAAGCCTTAGCATGTTGGTTTAGTAAATCAAATTTTGGGATTTATGGAGTTAATTTGGGTTATCTCTTTAACTTTAAAAAAATGTTGTTAATGATTACTGAAGGAGAGTTTGGAAAAAAAAAGCTTATTCCAAAAGTTAATATTTTCTTTTGAGAATTTTTATAAAATAAAATTCACACCGTTGACAAGCTTAGAAATAGAGGTATGATAATCATAAACAAGTGCATCCTTTGCAAAACTCAAGAAGAAACTGCTAATCATCTTTTTTTAGAATGTTCCTTTTCTTTTTAGGTATTCTTAGCGATGCTTGATGTTTTCAAATTTTAGATGATCCTTTCTTGGGAAATCTCTAACCTCCCTGAACAATGTACTTCCATTTTCTACCATGATAGTGTCAAGGAATTATGGAAATTTTCCCTTCCACATACTCTATAGGGTATATGGATTGAAAGGAATAACAGGCTTTTTAGGAACCAAGGATCTAATCCAAAGAAGGTGGTGAAGCTAATCATCCAAAACCAAACTATCAAAAGTAAGTCTATCAAACCTCCATTGGGTTTGGATTTGGATATTCTTAATAATCTAAATCTCATGATCACAAATGAGGAAAATAGGAATGAGAGGGAAGATAAGAAAAAGAAGGTAAAGTGGAAATGCCCCCATTTGGTTGGTGCAAACTAAATTTTTGGTTTGGATAAGATAAGGGAAGGAAATGTGGTACCATAAGGGGGAATGTCTTATTGCATATGTTGGTCTGGTTGGGCACCAGTCTAATAACCATGTCGAAGCCATAGCTATGTTATGGGGATTAAAGCTAAGTGAATCTATGAACATACAAAGCCTAATAATTGAAGGGGACTCCATGTGTGTGATTAATGATCTTAAGCACAATGATAACATGGGATGGAAGCTTAAAAACATCATTAGGGAGGCTAAGTAGATGATGGGAAAGTTTGAGAGGGTTGAGATACAACAGTGTTCGAAGTGGGAACAAGACCACGGTTAGACCGCTAATAATGGAAATGATCTTCAAGAACAAATGAGCTAGAAGTATGAGGATTTACCTTGGAATCATATCAAAAATTGATTAGTGAAGACAATATTTTTGAGATCAGGTTTCATAATTATTGGGAAATGCAGGTCGAACTCGTGTGAATGTGAATAAAAATTTAGAGAGGGCGTCTGAAGCCGACATGGTGTCTAATCTATGTTTTTGTTCCTTTTCTTATTCTATCTTGATACTATGATTAGTTTTTGTGGTGGGAAAAACATGGGTGGTGATAGAGTGAGAATAGAACCCACTACCTATATGCATATGAAAATGGATGCTACTATATGGCATCTCCTTCGACAAGGTGGTTTGTCGATTTATATTGAAAATTTTCGTGGTCATGACCCGCAGCTTGCCAATGAATTTGTGAAATATTGGGAGGACAACAAAGTCAAGATGAGTGGAACCAAAATCAAGTTCAATAAGAACATCATCGCTGATGTCATTGGTATGTCCATAGATGGTCTTAAAATTTTTAAAGATAAAACTAGGAAAAAACATGAAATTTCAATCTTCTTTGGCCCTAGGGAAAATATTGTTCAATATGATGATGGTATTGCTAGAACTTATTTTTGGGTAGGTGGGCGGATTTTTTCCTTGTGGTGATGAAATACCTCACACTCGAGGGTAAATTTAGGAATATTTTCTCTTATCACTTGTCCATTTTGAATTATCTTTGTAGAAACCAGGAGATGAGCTTCCCATTTTTCCTCTTTCCCATTTTAAAGACTCGCTGAATGAGAAGCTAGAAACCCCTCTTCACCATGGTTTAATTATTTTTATTTTTAAGAAAGGGATAATCCTTATCCCCCTCATCCTAAGGAACAAAGTGAGGATTTAAATAATGAGACCTTGGCTTCTCACATAAAACAAATGAAAAAGGGAAAGCATCAAGAGGGGCCTGTTGGCATAGATGACATTCTATGTGACATGAAAAAGGTGACCAGACCATGGAGGAAAGTGTTGGGAATAGGGAGAGAGCTAGAGAAACTGTTGACTAGGAATCCTACATTCTTAGATTGGAGTCTACTACGGACACCATTTTGGTTGTCAACAAGAATTTGGTTCAAGAAGTCAAGGATTTCCACAAACAAATTAAAATCCAAAATAGGCGTATTGGTGGTTTGAACACTGATATCATTATGTAGGAGTAGAGGATATCGATTCTTCAAGATCAGATTACCAAAATGGAAGTGGAGAAGGAAGAGGTTAACATGTGGTTGGAAATGAGCAGTACTAATGAGGAAGACATCAGGGAGATGGAGGAAAATAAAACTGAAAAAATGCCTTCCAGGGTCATCATCAAGTGCAAAGGGAACAAGGAAGTTGGCCCATGCACTCGTACTTGAAGAAAGATTATCGTGGCAAGGTGGACTGATGGCTTCCCTTTGGCTGAAATTTTCTTTACTGTGTGCCTAGTAGCTCTAAGTATTAAGTTTTTTTAAAATTGTATTATAATACTTAAACCGCTTCTCGTATGCTCTTCTTTTGTTTATATTGCTTGTCAAGATTGTTTGACAACTGTGCTTTTGGATCTTTTTGTTGGCTTGTGTGCCTTGGATTATTTTTTTGTAAAGGATTTTTATTCCCTTCAAAACTAAATCTTATTACCAATCTAAAAAAATCCTACCCCCTTATTGTTTCAATGGATGCAACAAGTAAATAAAGTAATATGGTCTCTAAATGCTTGAATTTTATGTTTTTACTCAAGGATGATCTTTAAGAAAATGCATTTTACTTTTATAACTTGTGTGAATATAATTGATTTCCATTTATTGTCTTATATGTATTAATACACTCATGTAATTATAGACTTCCTGAAATCAAAACATGACCCTCTTAGCATGCAAGATGAAAAATATTGGGCAAGAAAAGCCGGCAAAAAGGGATATGAAACCTCATGAGTGTTGGCATTGTGTCATCATTGATGTCAAAATGTAATGATGAAATTATATTTTTCATTAATGTCTGAGGTATCATTGATGTCAAAAGAAGTATCATGTCATGAAGGTTGATTAGTAGTGTCATGTTGAGTTGCTTGATTAGATGGCATGATGTCTTGAGGTGTCTTGGCAAGTATGATAGCTTTTAGATGTTTTGTAGTGAGTTGCAAAGGTAGATGGATGGTTTACTTGATTTCATGAAGTGTTTTGAAGGCTCTTGTATTTATGCAAGAGTGACAAATTCATGAGAAGATTAATATTGATGGTGCAAGCATGTTCAAGATGTTTGGTTTGGAAGTGGTAATTTGGGCTCAAATTGGACTTTCTTTTCCTCGTTGCACGTGTGAAGTCTATATGGGAGGCCAAGCTCTTCATGATAGTTTGGGAAGAGTTCGAGATGATGTTATAGGAATTATTTTGTGGATTAAGGCCTCAATATTTATGAACAATTGTTAAGAAGCTAAGATGGCCTAAAACCCTCCTTAAATTTGTTTCCCAAAATAAGCCCTCAAGTTATTTTGGCAACCCGCATCTTCATTACTGGTCTTGGGAAAAAATTACAGTTGATTTGGGACTAAGGATTTCATTTTTTAAGTGTGTTAGGTTTTCAGTCTCCTCATGCATCTCCATATGCTCCATGCTCATTTTTATTTTTCCCCGAAAAATAATTTTTAGAAATCTAGAAAAATTCCCAAGTGTCAAAAAATCTCCCAATTTCGTGTTTGGGAAATAACTTGCAAATTGCATGCAAATTGTTCCTCAAACCACGAAACTTGAAATACAAAGTATTTATTATATTTGAGGTTTCAAGTTTCAAGTTACAATTTATATGTAAATTTCCACGTGAAACTTGTTCCCCGAAACCCGACCTCCCAAGTGCATTTCATGTTTTGGGTTTTGATGTGAAATTTACATGTAAATTGCAATTAGAACCCCGATTCTGAAAAATCAAAAAAATCGGTGCATTTCGGGTTTTGGGTTCTACATTTCAATTTACATGTAAATTTTTATTTGATCCCAAAACCTGACCAAGTTGCAAAAAGGTGGTCAACTTCCGACGTGAGTATTTTAGGTTTCTCAATGTGCATTGCAAGGGCCAACTTCCATTGAAGACCCTTTTGGGAGTCGGAGGTTGCTTTACAAGTCTTGACTTCCACTCAAGACTATTTTAGGATTTTGTAGTTTCTTTTCAAGACCAAAATCCCACCATTGGTATGTCAGGGTTTTGAGAGATGTTTTTCATGGTTGCAAACCCGACGGAGGCTTGATCTAATAGTTCAACCACTAGCAATTATTGAATTATGGCCACCCTAAACTTAAAACGGCCATAACTTTTGCATCAGTAACTCCAAATTTCACAAAATTAGACTTTTTGGAAAGGTATCACCATGTACTAAACCATAAAAACTATATTTATTAAATTTTATGAGGTTACATTTATGAAAAAAATGAAATACAGTCTCTATATTAAAATAACAGATTCCGGTAGCTCAAACACTAAATTTGATGAGGCATGGTGCCCATTCCTTATCCTACAAGAAAATTACCATGGGGAATGGCCTTGGTACCTATTTTCTAAAATTAAATGTATCTTGTTGGTGGTTCCCTCCTCTTTTTCTCCCATTTTGATATATAATGTAAAATATCTCATTTGGAGTGAGGGGATGTTCTAAAATGTAAAGGAACTATGTAAAAAAATGTTCCTAAGCGGTTGTAAGTTGCATAGCTCCATTTGATCTTGAAAATGTGTTCTTATGCCTTCTTCTTCACATGTAATGGTCTTTACATACTTTGAAAGTAATAAAATATTTATTTTATGGTGTTTCTCAACTCTGACTTATGTTTTGTTGCATTTCCTTGCCTCTCCATTCTTTCTATTGTATTTTGTGTATATATTTATCCTTTGTATGTTCATTTGGTTATGTCTCATGGAGAATAAAAGGTAAAATGTTGTTTTGGATCTGTGTCACTCATGTTTGACCTCTCCCTTCTCAATTTTCCTTTTCCCTTTTCCCTTTTCCCTCATTAGAGTGTCTTCATCCTTGACCTCTCTTTAGCTTAAGATTTACCTTTTTATGCATCTCTCTCTTCCCCTAGTCCTTTGGATTGTTAGAACAGGATTAGATATTTTCATTTCATTGCTTAGGAGTAGTTTAGAATTAGGATTAGGTAGAGGAACTAGCCTTCTTTGGAGGTTTGTCTCAAGTAGCAAGTCCCACAACTTGGAGACAATCCCATGTTACCTAAAAACATTGATTGTTCATGATTCATTCATGAAAAATCAGAGGGTGTTGTCTTTAGTGATAACTTGGTTTGGCACGCCGGTGGGACCATGAAAATTTAATCTCTTTATTTCACCAATTTTGATGTGTTCTTGGTGATATTTCAGCCTTTGGAGACATTTTCAAGCAAAGTGGAGGATCTTGTGTGCAAAACAAGCCCCTACTTTTGCCAAGAAAATTCGGGAGTTAGTAGATGAAAAATAAGGTTTAACTTTTTCCCATTGCATTTCGAATTTGAAGGTTGTAAAGCAAGGTTCAACTCCTACCAAGTCTATTTGGGATTAGAATTTTTAGCGAGGGCTGAGTTTTGTCCAAGAGAAAATCAGATTTTGGGGTTGTAAAACATCAAGAAAGTTCCTACGTCCTTTCTCTTATGTGTCATGTTTCTCGGGTTGCAGAGATAGGTATAGTTTCCCAACTACGTGTTTTGGGTTTCTCATGGTGTAGAACAAGGTTCAACTTCCACCTCTAGTTTTGGGACCTTAAAGATTTATTTTCATTATTGCTAAGTTTTGGTTTGTGACTTAATAATTTTTATCCTTTAGAGGCTTATTTCAACACATATGGCGACACCCAACTACATATTAACTGGTTCTAATAATGTAGTGCCTCAGTTTCATGAGAATAATAAATAAAAGACAAAGGATAGCATCTGGAGAGCCCTTTGACTACTTGCAATTATCACTAAGGAGAAGAAGAATAGGTATATCAATTTAGAGATCACCATCTCCACCAAACAAATTCCTCTCTACTCCTCCCCACATTTCCTTCTTGTTGTCTTCTAGGATTTTAAGACATATCCCAATCATGACACATAAAAGGAATTTTTCTTTTGTCAACTTCAATGGTGGTAGTCCTTTCACCCTCAATGCATGATATGATATACCATTTTTTCCTTTAAAAGCATTCCCTTCTTCACTGGTGAAAATCATACTACCCTCGCTGACCATATCCAAGATGTTAATGTTTGTTCAGTCCATTTTATTACAAGATGATGTCGCAGCCATAATCTTGGTTTCATCGTTTCAAGGTAAATCCATTCAATGTCACAGATTTTGATACTAGCCATAATTCATAATTGGGATGAACTTGACACATCTCTTTACAACCATTTTGAAGATAAATCAGATCACCTATCTTTGGTAGAGTGGCTAACAACAACAAAGAGGGCCCCTAATGAGTAGATGACTAATTTTAACATTATATTTCAAAGGATTTGGGACCGAATTCCTCAAGTGGTAAGACCTACACCCCAATATGCATTTCTCTATTATCTAAAGGCTTTGAATAGTGATATTTCAGTCATGATTTAGTCTATGGGGGTAGAACATTACCAAATGCTTATGATTGCTATTAGGGTTGAGAATAGCCTTATTCAAGCTGGGAAACTTTCTCCTAGCCTTTCAATGCTTATATTCCTAAGATTGAAGCACCTACTTCCCATCAAACCCTTGAGTAAGATCCTATTCCAATCCCAAGAAATCAAAGTTCTAGCCAAGCATCTCGATTGAGTTACAAGAGGTAATGAAACAATTGCAAAATTTTGGGAATGAGTTGGCATCCATAAATAATCAACAAGCCCGGAATTCATACCTTATCAACCTCCATACAAATCCAACAAGTCCCCATTTTAACTAAACAATCATCCCTTTCAAGATGCTCCTTAGAATCAGAATCATTTCCCTCTTGCAAGGCCATTTCAACCATATAATCACAATGTGGCTAGTTCATCCAAAGCTTTAGTTCTTGTGCATAATAACCTTGTACAATATTACGAGTGGTGTTTCCTTTGTCATCTTCCTCACAATCAAGCCACTTGTCCAAATATAATTTTGAACCAATATTCAATGGTGCAAAGTGCATCTATCTCTCAAGATGCAACTTCAGAAGAAAATTAGAAGTAGATAGTCACTCAGAGACACCACCAAGTGAAACTTCACTTGTAAATTGGTAAGTGGTTGACTTTTTAGGAATAAATTAGACCTTGCCTCAAGGTGTGGTTGCAAATATTAGATCTAAGAAGATATTTGTGGAAGAGGGAAAGTTAGAAAATGTAGGTCCTTCTTAACCTTGTTTGACACTCCAGGGAGGTGGAAAATTAATCATAACTCCAATTGTACAATATCAACCTAAAGGACCTTCCATATCAGCTCAAGTGCAATAAAATTTTGTTGTAAGTAAGGTGCATGAGAAGGATTATCCAACTCCCTTCAACATCCTTGAACAAATGAGGAAAAATAATGTATCTTAATGTGGGAATCCTTAGCAATTCTAAGACAAAGATATATCTTCCATGCATCTATGGCCAACTTATATATTCCAAGTGAGCCACACAAGGAACAAGAAAAATTTGTTCTTACTAATGCAATGCAACAAAAGGAGGATCATCCAAACAAGAATATGAAGCCTCCATCCTTCTATATATCTTTTATCATCAGAAATCATTAAGTGCACAATTTTATCATTGATTCCAGATCAAGCTACTCATCATGCCCAAGTAAATTGCAAACTAGTTGGATCTCAATTATGAACCTCTTTTTAAGGGTGTCGTACAGCTATATGGAGAATTAGTAGGAAATTTTGGAGTTATCAAAGGTATAAGACTCACACTACAAGCATGCCCTAATATCTCATTTCCTTAATATATTTTCATAATTGATTTGCCTCCATTTTTTGCTCTCTATTTATCTAGATACTTCACTGCAAAATTGGAGGATATCTATGAGCTAATTGGTCTCATATGCTCTTCATAACTAGGTATGAAACTAAGGCTACCATCAAATCTGAACCAATTTCTACATATCATATAGAACCTTATGTGCATATCCCTATCAATGCAAAGTGTACCATCTTTTATCATGAATATTATCCAAGCACTAAAGAGACAGATACTCAGATTGAAGGCATTCCTGACTTACTACTTGATGAGTGGGGAAATGAATGTTATGGTTTTGACCCATATAAATATATTGAAGAAGTTATCCTTGGTATTTATTGTCTATATGAGGAGAATTCACCCCTTCTTAGTATTTTGAAATTAAATGATCCAAGAAGGCATTTGGAAAATGTTCTTTGATGGATCAAGAAGTAGACAAGGTGTAAGAGGAGGTGTAGTTATTATGTCTCCTACAAGTATTAAATATTACTCCTCTTTTAGATTTTTGTTTAATTTCTCCAACAATACAAATGGAATATGAGTCCCTCATCCATGATCTTTAGTAGACAAGAAAAAAGAAGAATATCAAAAATTACAGACTTTTGAGGATAGTGAACTAGTAGTGAATCAGATCAGAGGATCAAATGCAGCCAAGAATGACTTGCTAAAATCTTACAAGCACAAAGTATGGGATATTTTAGAATATTTTGAAGCCTTCAATATTCAGGCCATTCAAAGGAAAGATAAAGAAGTTGCTGACATGTTGGTTGTAATTGGGGTAAGATTTGAGTTTGTTGATAATGTTAAGAGAGACAAAGTGCAACCACATATCAAGGTGATAGTGAGGCATGTTATACTAGACAATAACACCAATTGGCAAGTGTTTGAAAATGATCAACATATTGTTAATTTATTCGAGAGAAGAGGCTGATATTTCTTCAAGAAATCAAGATAAGTTAGAGAATTAATATGGAGACCAATTTATTCACTTAAGACAAATAAGTCTCCTAAGGGCCTAATGATATTGGAATCCATTTTAAACTTTAATGATTAATTTAGAAAAGAAAAGGAAAACATAACAGTTAAGGGTGAAGATTCAGAACCCATCTCAATTGGTGAAGGAAAATTTCTTCAAATTGGTAAGGTAAGCACTCCACAAGAAAAACATGCTTTTGTAGAACTTTTTCAATAATTTTCTGATATTTTTGCATGGAGTTATGAATACCTTAGAGGTTTTGATCCTAGTTTAGCTCAAAGACACCATTGAGTTGGATTCAACTACCAAACCTATCAAGAAAAAATAAAGACCTATCAATCCACATATTGAGCCCCTGATGAAGAAGGAATTAAATAAGTTAATTAAGGAAAGCATAATTTTTCCCATCAAGAATTCGTCGTGGGTTGTTAATCTAATTCCAAGTCTGAAAAAGGAATGGAGAAATCAAACTGTGTGTTAATTTTACCTTCAATGGAACAAATTTTTCATATGGTAGTTAGGTCGTAAAGGTTTTCCCTCCTAGATGGTTATTCGCTACAATCAAATCATAATAAAGGAGGAAGATCATTTCAAGATAGCTTTTTCCACCAAATGGGGAACCTATGCTTATAGGAAAATTCCTTTTGGTTTATTTAATGAATGAGCAACCTTTCAAATATCCATGGATACAAAGATTCAATGCATAGATCAAAAAATTTTTCTTGTGTATCTTGATGATATCACAATGTTCTCTAAGAATGCGAGATGGTCATCTTATCCATATAAGGTAGGTATTTGAAAGGTGTAGGTAGTTCAGTCTTTCTCTCAACCCCAAAAAATGCATCTTACTAGCTCATAAAGGTAAGATCCTTGGCCATATTGTCTCTAAAGAAGGATTGGCCATTGATCCATAAAGAGTTATTATCATCCTTGCATTGCCATTACCTAGTCATAAGAAATCACTCCAAATATTCTTAGGGAGAATCAACTTTTTCATATGGTTCATCCCAATTTTTCCAACCTTTTCAAGCCACTGACATTGATGTTAAAGAATAATATGGCCTTCAAATAGACCAATGATGGAAAAGGTGGCTTTGAATCCATAAAAAAAGCAATGACGTAGGCCCCAACTCTCATTAATCCTAATTTTACAGAAAAAATCAATTTAAACACTTTTGGTGGTACTGAAACAATATCCACCATACTTGGTACAACTAAATTGAAACAATTGATGCATTTTTAGCCAATGTCTTGAATATTATGAGGTGAGATACTCGTTTGTTGAAAAACATGCCCTTTCTATTATAAGAATCTTGAAGAAGTTCAAACATTTTATCTTCCACAAAAATGTCCATATGTTAGTTTCACATGCTGGTGTGAAATACTTCCTTTTGAACAAGGACCTGAACAAGAAAAGAGCTGGTTGGATAACCAAGGTAATGGAATATGATGTGGATATCAAGGTAACCAAGCTAGTTCAAGGAAAGGTATTGTGTGATAAACTAATTTTAGATCAGCCTATGAATAAAGAATCCATTCTCATGCTTTAACATGACCAAAAGCAATCATCCAATGCCTTACCCGACTCTTGTTGAACTCATGATGTGATCAACTTTCTCCAAAAAGGATAATTCTCTCAAGGATTGAGTAAAGCTAAAAGGAGGTATTTCAGACTTCATTACATTCCCTTTGTGTTTGTTTATGGCTTCCTAATCAGGAAATATGTGAATGGTGTTCTCGTGAGGTATATTAAGATAGATTAGATACATAAAGTGTTTTGTGAGTTCCATAATGGAGGAGTAAGAGGTCACTTTTCTCCAAGGACAATAGTTCTCAGGATCATGAAAGTTGGTTACTATTGTCCCAACCTTTGATGATTGTCATTCATGGGTCAAGGAATGTAATAAATGTGTCTTATTTATAGGTAAATAAATACTAGTAGCTCTTGCACTCCATACCATATTTGTAAATGAACCATTCACCACAATCATTTCTAATAATTCTCTAGCTTTTCTTGGCAAAAAAATATCTAACTGGGCTGTAACAAAATGGAATATACTTGAGCACCTCTTCAAACTATTACCCCCAAGGTAATGGGCAAGTTAACTCTACAAACAAAAATATTTTGAGGATCATAAGGAGGACTTTGGATGAGAATTAGAGGACTTGGCACAAAAATTTAAATCAATCTTATGGGCTGATAGGATCACTCCTAAAAGGTCAACAGGAAGATCCCCTTAAAAATGGTTTTATAGTAAGGAAGAAAGGCTACCAATATCCCTTGAATTACCAGAAATGGAGCTCATCAAACAATTGTAAATGTTTTAATTTTAGGCTATGTAAGTCGGGTATGCGTACGTCATGGAGCTAGAAGAGTTGATAATTCAAGCAATGCAAACAATGGAAAAGATCAAGCTCAAATCAAGAAGTGTTTTGAAAAGAAAGTAAAAGCTAGGAATTTCTAAGAAGGGGATCTAGTCCTGAAATGGGACCAAGACAGGGCCAAACCAAGAAGGCACTCAAAGTTTGATATAATGTGGAGTGGCCCCTAATGATTTTAGGCTGCAAGTCAAACAATGCTTTCCAGTTATCAAAATTGGATGGAAAAGAGTTACGAGATCCCGATCGATTGGGATTTATCTTAAAAATTGTTATTGAAGGAAAGACCCTCCCTTGTACATATTAGTTTATTTTTTTAATTTCTCTAAGTGCTTTTATCATGTTGTCTTTTTGGTAGTATAGGTTTTATTTCCTAAGTTATCTCGCACATTGTTTTGTTGCTTGGTTGGTGTTTTTCATTGCATAGTGTTTCATGGGAAACTCAAGAAGATGTGTTGTAGGAAATTGTGGTGTAATTTCAAATTCAAGACAGTTTTCCACTCTCATAAAAACTTAATTTAGGACAATATTTAAAAATGATAATGATCGAGCCTCAAGCAGTCCCTAGATCATCTCCAAGTTCAAGCAATACTTGTGGATTCAGGGTGAGAGATTCAATTTCAAATCAACTTTCAAATTATCAAGCTAACTCCATGCCCAATGGATCACAAAATGCCACTGATCTCCATCTAGCAGGTAGATGATCTCGTTGATTCACCAAACCATTTCCCAAAATAACCCCTTGGTTATTTTGGCAACCCACATCTTCATTACTAGACTTTGGAAAATTTTACATTTGATTCGGGGATGAGGATTTCATTTTTTAAGTGTGTCAACTTTTCAGGATCCTTGTACATCTCCACATGTTCCATGCTCCTTGTTCTCTGCCCCTGAAAAAATCATTTTTAAAAATATGGAAAAATTCCCAAGTGTTGAAAAATCTCCCTTGTATTTTGGATTTCGTGTTTAAAAATTACATGCAAATTGTTCCTCAAACCCCAAAACCTGAAATATAAAGGATTTAGTGTATTTTGGGTTTTGTATTTCAAGTTAGAATTTATATGAAAATTACAACAAGGAAACTCCGATCCATGAAACCCTACCTCCCAAGTGAATTTTGGGTTTTGAGTTCTGATTTACAATTTACATGTAAACTGTAAATCAAACCCTGATTCCTGAAAATCAAAGAAATCAATGTTTTTAAGTTTCAGTTCTAAATTATAATTTATATGTAAATTGTGATTTGATCCCGAAACCTAAAACTCCGACCAAGTTGTAAAAATTTGGTCTACTTATGATGTGAGTATTTTAGGTTTCTCAACATGCATTACAAGGGTTGAATTCCATCGAAGACCCTTTTAGGAGTTAGAGGTTGCTTTACAAGCCCCAACTTCCATCGATGACTATTTTGGGAGTCTACGATTGCTTTTAAAGACCCAACTTCCACCATTGGTATGTCGGGTTTCACGAGATGTTTTACATGGCCATTTGAAGTTCGGGGTTTCCATACTTTAATAAATGCCATAAATTTTTTCCTGTAACTCTAAATTTCACAAAATAAAAAAAAATGGAAAGGTATCATCATGTACTACACCATGGAAATTGGATTTCTTAAATTTGATGAGGTAAGGTAGGTGAAAAAGAGTACATATAATCTCCACATTAAAATAATAGTTCCGGTGGCTCAACTACTAAATTTGATGAGGCATGGTACCCATTCCTTCTCCTACAAGCAAAGTATCATGGGGAATGGCCTTGGCAGGGTACCCATACCTATTTTTATACATTCAATACATCTTTTTGGTGGTTAAAGGAAGAAATTTGAGTTCCCTTTCTTTTCCCTCCTCTCTTTCTCCCATTCTGATATATAATGTAAAATATATCATTTGGAGTGAGGGAGGTTATAAAATGTAAAGCAACTATGTCAAAAATTATTCCTAAGCAATTGTGAGTTGTAGACCTCCATTTGAGCTTGAAAATGTGTTCTTGTGCCTTCTTCTTCACATGTAATGGTCTGCATACTTTGAAAGCAATAAAATCTTTTTTTTATGGTGTTTCTCAACCCTAACTTATGTTTTGTTGCATTTCCTTGCCTCTCCATTCTTTTTGTTGTATTTTGTGCATGTATTTCTCCTTTACAAGTTTATTTGGTTGTCTCATGGAGAATAAAAGGTAAAATGTTGTTTTAGATCTCTGTCACTCAGGTTTGACCTCTCGATTCTCCATTTTCCTTTTCACTTTTCCCTCAGTAGAGTCTTTTCACCCTTGTTCTTTGTTTTATCACCTCTTTTTAGCTTAGGATTTCACTTTTTATGCATATCTCTCTTCCCCTAGTGATTTGGAGGAAATTTTGGAGAATAAGTGTGATGTATCCTAGAATTCACCGCAAATATCCCAAAGTGCCTGGCACATCACTCACTCGAACTGGAGTGCTCACACTCGAAGTGCGTAAGGGTACCAGGTCCCTCTTAGTGAAGATTTTCCAAGATGTTAGCATGAATGAATGTATACTTAAGATCCATAACAAATAATTATATTAAATACTATAAAACTAAGAATTTTCATACATCATATTAATGTCACCATCATTATGTGTGCTAACAAATTTGTAGCATAACATTGTAATAATCACAAAATTACCAAACCATATAAGTCAATACATATTTATAGGGGTTGGGAGTTTCCCTTCACCACCCATGCACCTTCCAAGAATAGGCTACATGCTAATAATATCCTTGCACCCTTACATAAGAATACAAAAGCATGCAAGTGCTAATAATAGATCTCCTACAGTTAACTCTTAGTTTAGATCCTATTATTAGCTTCAAAACTCTACATGGCGCTCAATCTTCTACTCATCCCAAAATAACCTTGCGTAGTCAACAATTCTTCATACCTTTTTGTGCTCTGCGCTCCATGTCCCAAAAATAGCCTTAATCTGCAAAAGTGGCTAAGTCTTATTTTCAACTTGTTCCTAGGCATGGCATGTGTTTCTATACTTTTGTGTGCGCATGCACGTCTCTTGTGTACGTGCACCCAAACCTTCCGCGCTTTCAACCTTGAGTTGTATTTCATCCGCTCAACATTACCCCACACTAATGTCATTTCGCCCGGAAATGGGTAATCACAACTTATATCTCTAGGAATAAAGAATAATAAATGAAAGAGTAGGTAAGTACTTGTACAAAAAGAATGGAAGACTACTCGGCACCTTGCTCTTCTATAGGAAGGATTAACTATGGATATTCATTTTTAATCTCTTCCTCTAATGTACTCAATTACTCAGTGCTTCACTTTTCTTATCTAGGACATTTGTAACCACGGCTTCCAACTCATCATGAGTCATGTTTTATTTTTCATTCTACAAGATCCTAACAATGTTAGCCATGCTAGAGACCATTCCCTCCATGTAATCCATTTTCTGCGTAATGAGCTTCCCAATTTATTTCATTCTTTCCTTGTGTGGATCCTGGGATTTTGTAAGTGCTTTTTATTTTCTTCTACTAGAGCAAGCCTCTCCATGTGCCCAAGCATCTCATTCTTCACTTCCTTCAGGACCTCATTATCCTCTTCAATTTTTCATGTCCTAATAATCAAATTTGGCATTGTGCACATATTTAGAGCTTGATCTGCCTTCTTCAACTCATCCTTTAGTTCCTACAACAAGGATTCATAACTCGTAAATTTCCTTGCAATCATGGCCTTGGCCCTTGTTTCCTCCTCTATAACATATTTTGGTGTTAGCATACACATGGGCCCTTCATCGATTACCAACTTTACCAAAGTGTGTATGTAATGCATCATAGAAGGAAACTTTTCTGAACTTGTGATTCCAGGTGTGGCCTTACCTTTAAAATTTCATCTCCAATTTCCTCTACCATACTAACCAAATATTTTGCCTTTGCCTCAACCCTTTCCTTCTCTACTATCAGGTGCTTTATCTCCTTATCCTTATCCTTGTTATCATCCATCAATGCCCTAATGGTTTCTACTTTATCTATGTTTTTACGCGTAACCTCTGCAGATACCTTCACCAAAGAATTTCTCACCTACTCATTCGACATGACAATGGGCTTGACATTCACATGCCTAACATGGGAACTTTCTTCATCCTGCGTGAAACACATGACTCTTCACACACATCAAAATCAAGCTCATCCATATGAGTCTGCATAGACCAAGATAATTTCTTGTGTGTGTATGTGTTCACCATTTCTACGTCCATGAGCTCCCACCCATACAAATCCTTAGGCTCCAAAGTTCTTTGGAACCGCATGCATATGATTTTTCTTTTATCATCCACATACCCAACTAGTAGGGGTCTCATAGTCTTCATCCTCCTTCTCCTTCCTAGTGTGCTTACCTTTTGGAATTTGGGTGCCCGAGGCCATTATTGGTTCTTCACCTTTTTAGTAGTATGGGAACACCTAAAGGCTCACCCTTTTCTATTTATGTACATTTCTCCTTCAGCTCCTCCTCATCCTTCTTCATTTCTTCTCCTCAAGGCTCCTCTATGTTCTCAAGTTGTGTTGGAGTACTGGCGTGCTTTCCCCAGATTCTTCCTCCTAAAGTTTATACTTGCACATTTTCTTCTTTTTCGGCTCTACCTTCTGAGGTGAAGTCCTAGGTGATCTCCTTAAGGTTTTTGATGTTCCTGCACTCTGAGTCCTTGTTCTTCACAACACCCTTTTAAACTGAGGCTCCTTAGTGGTCTAATCTACATCTATCTCCATTTCATCCGTCTCTAACACTCATCCTCTTGTTTCTGCAATGGAGGGGTCACCTCGCGCTCTCTCTTCTCTCTAACCGTAGGCTATCTTCTACCCATGTGCTCTAGGCCACCAATATCTTCATGAATTTCTTCTTCTTCTCCTTCTTCCTCTTCAACAAGAAAAACATCTTCTTCCTCTAAAGTGCCCATAGTATGTTTTCCCTTGGGTAGTCCAGGAGCTTGAATTCATTCTCTAAATACTTCCCATTTTGTAATTTAGGCTTCAAGTATATATATACCAAATTCGCCCAACTTTCCAATGGCCAAACTCACAGCCTTCATGTTAATATCATCTAGAAATCAACCTTTCAATATAAGCAGTCTTACTTGGATAAACGTAAGACTTCCTCAGTGTGTGGTAGTCGCAATCTACCTTGTCGCATTGAACAAAAACCGGCGTGCATTTGAGAACCTATGTACAGATGCTTGAAAATAGCGCGCAGTGAAGGCATATGGCAGCTTACACCAAGGGCCCCATTTTCCATCCTTCATCCCAAAGTGCCCAATACATAAGTGTTGATACACTACAAATTATACTTGTTTATCCAATACGAAGGTAACTCCTTGGGTATCCTCCATTCTTCTTCAAATGTGGCATGCAAGTGCTCGTACCACATTTCTTCCCTTTTCTTGAAGGGTCCACTCATTGATCCATCACAAGTATAGTTGGAAAATCTTTCTACCAAGGACTTCTTCTCTTCAGAAACTACCACATATTATCTTTTGGCCCATCGGGCACTCCAATTTCAACAAATACTAATGACATAAGTATAGTGCCAAAGCTGATTTTCTCACCTTCCTATGCTTCCTCAATAATTGTCTCAACAATGAAATTTGATAAGTTATATACAACACTTCATCATCTTCTTCACAACATGGAGCCAAGCCTTGTTTACTCTGAGACCAGCGCTCTTGATTATTTATCTTTGTCAGAGATGGGTTGCTACTTGAATAACTAGATACTTCTACAATTTAGGGATGTCCATCTTGTGCCCTCCTTTAGTGTATCCAAGTGCTTTCTTTGTCTTTTTTATGGCCTCCTTGTCAATGAGGTCGTTACTCAGCTCAATACCCGTACTCCTAGCCATGTCAAAATTCTAATCAAAGGCAGAGTGATACTCATTCAGTGCCCAATAAAATAGAAGAAGTCCTCATGGACTCTGCTCATGAGCCACTGGTATAAATTTTTAGGTTTTCCAAAATAAGGGAGCTCATACAATTGTAAAACTCCTACCTTGGTCAATAAATTTTCACCCGCATCATCGTAGACCACCATGTCATCCGTTGTTCTCTTCAAAGTCTTCACCACAAGCAATTTCTCTAATTCTTCCTTGGTATCCTTGTTTATGTGGTTGTAATCGCTAACCTTGCGGTGAATGTGTGAATCCCAATCACATGAAAACACCTTATTACATTTTTTCAGAAAATATACTCTTGGGAGCATCTTTGACTTCAATCTCAACTTCCTTTTTCTTCTTTCCCCTTGTACCAACTCTAGGTGCTCTTTTGGGTGCCATAATAACTATAAAGGTGTGTTCTTTTTCCTACCTCGAGCTCTGCAATTCAACTCTACGTTCCCTAGCTTGAAACCGTATGCCCTAGCTCGAAACCAAACCCTATCTGTCAATCTTCTTCCCCACACCTCTACTTCACTCAAACACTTTGCCAAATGGAGCACAAGATTACCCCATGCACAAATATGACAAAATACAACTGGTTCATAGCTCTCCGCACTTCACAACTGTCTTGCTAGCTTGCTCACCTTCAACTCACTCAAAATCTCTTGTATGCAAAGGTAAAAATGATTTCACAACATGTCCTTATATATATTTTTTAAAAATTATCTCATTTATTACTCTCCACCTACCATTGTTCCCATCATTAATTCATCATTTCGGTAAATTTTCCGTGCCCATGCCACACTCATAACTTTCGAGTGCCCCCTCATGCACCGAATTAATTTACCATTGTGCCTTCTTCTATGTAGTTTCCCTTTCTTATAGCCTATCTCGTGTTACACTATGCGTCCATCCATAAGTGGTCTTCATTCAGAGCAATATTTTTCTATTTGCATCTTTCCTTAAAGCACCCACACAAAATTTTCTTTATGCATACTCATCTTTAGTTAATATTCAAACTTGGAAATGAACCCTGTATATAAACCACCCCACACTAAGGGTATGTGCAGTCCTATGTGCATGAAAACACTTACATAGTAATCAGCTTCTAGCGCACAAGCGCGCTTATTACACAAAACACTTGAACTAAATTGACAAAGCATAGCAACAATGAAGGAAAAGATATAAAGGGAATGCATTAAAGAAATCTAAACTAAGTGGCAATAATGTCTTATTACAAATACCAAAAAGACTTATTTATATTAGGGCTTAAGCCTACTCCCATTCATGTAACCAAGAAACTATGTCCCATCTAGCACCTCTAATTTATAACATATTGTCCCACCCAATGCACCTTAAGCTTTCTAGGGTGGCACAAAAACTTTGAATCATACAAAAGAACCATTTTCCCGATCTCAAGTTTCTTATCCTTGATGTGTCTATCATGCCATATATTCTTCCCGGATTTTTCTTACTTCTGTCTCTAACATGTTATGGCACACATTTCATCTAGGTGTATGAGTTTTCTAATACGTTATTCCATTACTTACTCATTAGTTAAACCTCATGCATGTGTAATGTGAAAAAGAAGGTAATGCATTCCATGTCAAAGAAGGTAACATGAATTCCATAGAGAAAATTTCCTTTACACCAAACACCAACTAAAATGGTGTTGCTTTATTCAACCTCTTCTAGGTTGTTGTGTATGCCCAAAGTACAGTAGAGACTTTATCATCCCAATCTCTCCTTCCAACATCACAAATTTTGTCAAGGTATGGCTCAATATCTTGTTGAAGGCCTCAATAGTTCCATTTTCTTGAGGGTGATAAGGTGTTTTTCTATGGTGTGCAACCATAAATTCATCCAGTAATATCCTGATAGTCTCATTAAGGAAATGAGTACCCCTATCACTTGTTAAACTTAAAGGGAATCCATACCTGCTGATAATATTTTCCCACAGAAACCTTATTGTCATAGTTGTTGTGCAATCCTTTGTAGGCATCACTTCTTCCCACCATGTAAGATAATATGTACAAGTTATAATATAGCGCGATCATGTCCTATGTGCGGCTGGGAGATAGGGCCCACAAAGTCAATTTCCCACTTCTCAAAAGGTTATGCACTAGCAATATGCCTCAAAGGCATCTCATCTCTATGCCCAGGATTTCCAAGGCATTGAAAATGGTCACATGCCTTACAATATTCTTTGTAATCCTTGTATAACATTTCCCACCATAGACCAACTAGTAGAATCTTGCGCGCACGGTGGTATCCCCTGCACAGTGTCCGCCTGCAATACCATCATGAGCCTCCTCCATAATTTCTTCATGCTCATGCTCAAGTACACACCGGCACAAAAAATTCATCACGACCTAACTTTTATAAGTCTCCACTAATCAACATGTAAGGTGCAACGTAAATGGCAAGTTGTTTCTTCTCCAAAGCCTTCATTCCTTCGGCACTACACATGTGTGTAAAAAAAAAAATATCCTCTAAGTCTGAGGGCACGTGGTTTAACTTGAATAGCTATGCATCATGCATTGTATCCTCAATGTTCTATGCATCCTCTCTGATTGAATCCTTGATAAATGCTCTAGACCATAATTACTCTTACCTAGCTTAACAATGATTGTAAATTTAAACTCCTAAAATATTAGAACCCAATGGCATATGTGCCCCTGTAAAATGGGCTTGTTCACCAAGTACTTCAATGCCATATTATTTGTATACAAAATAAAATGTTTTTCCAACAAGTACTATCAAAACTTATGGAGCATGTAAATCATAGGCAATGCCTAACGCTCTGTAGTTGTGTAATTTTGTTCTATTGGAGTTAGCTTCTTGCTAGCAAAGAAAATAAGATGATCGATAATCCCTTCTCTAGGTTGGGATAATATTGCAACAATGGCCATGTCCAGAGGCATCTACATGAACATGAAAGGGCTTGGACCATGAAGGAAAGTGCAAAATAGGTGTTGTAGTAAGCCTCTCCTTCAGTGTCTCAAACGCGCATTGTTGCGCCTCACCCCAATTGAAATTGCCTTTTCCTTTTAACAATTCCTCTAAGGGCACAAAAATCTTGGCATAACCTTTGATAAACTTCATGTAATATCCTATGTGCCCCAATAATCCGTGCACCTCACTTTGGCTAGTAGGTTCCTCTAAGCCCAAAATCACAACAACCTTAGCAGGATCCACTAGTAAGCCCTCCTTACAGATGATGTGTCCTAGCAAAATTCCAAAGGGTGTGGCAAAAAAACTTATTTATGTTTAAATATATTTTCAACTCTGCCAACATCTCACAAACATGAGCCTCATATTATCACATTGATCTTTCATAAGCCCATGTAGACCATCCAATCATCCAAATATGCCTGTAAGAACTTATGAATAAAATCTTGGAATGCATATACAACTATGCATGAAAATACTACAAGCACATTATTTAGTCCAAAGGGCATGACCGTGTATAAAAATATTCACCACTCATAAGTGAAATTTTTCTTCTCTTGGTCATCTTTTCCTATCCTTACCTAATGATACCTAGAAAATCCATCGGTAAAGGAGTATATTTCGCGCCCTGCAACACCCTCCAGAATTTCTTCAGTAAATAGTGTGGGAAAGGGATTAATTACACATGCAACATCAAACTCCCCGTAATCCAAAAAAATATGATTATTCCATCCTTCTTGATACTGATCACCATAGGGCTCACCCATTTTGACTCCTCGATGGGCTCAATGATCCCAAATTAACATTTTGTCAATTTCTTCTTTCACCTTGACGCGTAATTTCAGATTCATCTTGTAAAGCCTCTTCCAAAATGGGCACCTACCTCCTTCAGCTTGATTCTCATTTCACCCAAAGATTCATGTACCCCTTTCAATTCATGATAGCCTCTAGGAACAGATTTTGGAAGTCATGCGGCTCTCATTATCTTAGCAACTTCAGAGTCAAACTAATAATCTCCAATGATGGCCTCCTTTGGTTCAACATCTATTCCAATGTTTACTTTCTTGGTCTTCATAGGTTCATGGTAGGCACATGCCTTCTCATCTGCATTATCCAAGACCTCGTATGTACCCTTTATGTGCTCAATATCCAGGTTCTCCACCTCTTCATCATCAACTATGTAGACCATCTTACCCTTTTCTCTTTCTAGGTAGGCACACCCAAGATGTTACTGCATCTATCTCTTCCTCTTCAAAACATGCCTCTAAATCTGACTCACCTAACAACTCCTGAAGGAGATCCTTAGCCTTTACACTATCTCCCATAGTTAAGCACTTCATAACCTATAACACCTCATTCACCGAAGGTTTAGTGGAAAAATATTCAAAGGTTTGAATCATACCTGTAGTAAGTTATTTCCAATTTCTAGTCTCTCTATTTAACTCTACATAGATATACCATGCACACATAGCCTCACAAGGTGAAGTAGAGCTTGTGCACCCACAACAAAGGTGGTAAAGCTTCCTACCCCTCTATCTAGAGTCTCTCACACTGTTGAACATGGTGCTAAATAGGATCATTACCATGAAATGCACATATCTGAGTAGGTGCATTGCTCCTTAAAAATCTAGTAGATAAATCAATCTTACTTCTCTCCACTCCAAAATATTATCCTTGTGAACCATCCACCAGTGCGCTATTGTCCCATGTAGAGTATAAACTAGCATATTCCTTCTTTCCACTTGACATTCCCACTGAACTTCCATAGCAAGTAGGAATACTTATGGATTCTCTTCACCAATGTACCTTGGTACTGGTTGCTCCCTAAATGCCCCGATCTTGGGCCACCTACTTATGCGCATAATTGCACTTCTTCTCTCGTGCCCAATAATTTCATTAGTGTCATGTGCCCAGTTTTCACATGTAACACTTGTAGTATCGCTCATGGACTATGCATCATCCCATTGGATAACTCCTTCCTTTGATGGCTCAAGAACTTCCGGATCTCGAATGGTGTGCACATAAATTTTGTTCAAGTCTTCTTCACTTAAGGGCTCTACATAAGGTGTAGATTTCCCATATGTCAAGGGGATAATGACACATTCTTCCTTGTTCTCAAAACTTATATACCCCTTATTGAAGTGCAGATCAGCGTTGTTTGCATAACACCAAGGGCACCCAAGCAATTCGAAAACTATCTACCTCTACAAGCACTGAAACCTCAAATTCCCCAATAAAATTGTCCCCGTGTATAGTAATTGATGCATCCTTCAAAACCCCAATTGGCATGGATTTAGTCTTGTTTTCTAAAACAAACATTTGAATATGGTTGTAGAGGTGGTCTTCCCATCTAAACCCCCACATCCAAAGTAAGTACATTTACTTATACACTGTATCAATTAAAATATTCCTCAAAAGGCAACCATCCACAACACCATTCAAAGTTATCTCTTTTTCATAATCCGGGCTATGAAGGGGAAGGTTAGCATGTAAAATCTACTTTTCATGCTCAATACCAGCGCGTGGAGTTTTTCCTTTAACCAGTTCCCCAATAAAGGAATAATGTTTTCTTGGCACAACATCTTACAAACCTCCTTTAGATCATCAACATCCGTCTGATGGAGCTCAACTACCTTCTTTTGTTCTAACTTTTGCATGACTGTTCTTTAAAACATTGTATCTAACCCTATAAATTCCAAATTACCTTCATGGTTTCTCCATAAATTTTCTTTTGATTCATAGGGTCTGGATACTTTGCATGTAGAACCTCCTCTTTAGTAATAATAGGTTTCAATTTCAAAACTTCTCTGGCACATGAAACCTCGGCGTGCGTAGTAATCTTCACATGTACCAACTCAGGATCCGATGCTAACTTTGGCATCCATTGATCTTCCATGGTGCACTTGCACTCTAACCATTCCCGCACCCTTGTTCTCTTATTTTTTCTTCTTACTCAAATGTTCATACAAGTCCGGAACTCTTCATAGTTATGATTCTTTCCACAGAAAAGAACAAACAATGTTTTGAGGACACTCGTGTATGTAATGATCGGGGATCCGCATGTATAACAAGTTCCATGAGGTAAATCACTTCTTCCACCATCATGACCTCGACCTCTAAATCCTCCTTGGTAACCTCGACCTCTACCATGACCTCCATCAGAGCACCCTTCATTATGATCATGGTCATGATGCTCACTTTTCTCCTTAGAATTATTTACAACACCAGTCTATCATACGCCAATATCAATGGCATCATGAATCTGATCAATCAACCTACAATCTTCAGTATCATGAGTAGTAAACCTATAGATCTTGTAATAACAGGACACGTTCTTTCTTATCGTGTGTTGTAACAATGGGCACCGACTTGAACTGTGGTCCAAGTGACAGATCTCGTAATCCAGCAATAAGGAGCGCACTGATTTACAGGACAACTATCCTTAGTATGCCCTTCTACTTCACAATTTGTACACCAAATTCCATTGCATCATCTCATGTGCCGAATTAGCAGATAATTTCTCCAAATGTTTATCCATTGTTGTAATTTGAGCTTCCAAAAATGGGCTTACTCCTATGTCTACACTCCCTACCGCCTCAGTGCGTAGAGCTACTTCAAGTGCCTCATGTGGATCTGTATAAGTCTTATGTGACAGTGCTCATCTAAATGGTGTGATCACTCCTCCAAAAAACCAATGAACATATTGGCTTATGTGTATATCATAAGATAACTTAGACAGAAGAGTTTTGAACCATGCATCATACTCTCAAACACTCTCAGTAGTGCCCTACTTAATATCCTTCAACGCGTTGATGCTCTTTTACTCAAATTCAGGGATATAAAACTCTTTCAAGAAAGTATCTCACAGTGCGGCATAATCTACACAAATCTAGTTAGGGTTATACTCTCTATACCAAAATGTGTGTTCCCCTGTAATGTAGTCGCAAATTGGCTTACCTTGCGCTCTGGAGTAATAATCCCCTTCACACGCAATAGTATCTCACACCTCTACATGTTTTCAGCTACATCTTCAATGCCTCTTTATTCTAGCAGATGGAGGGACATCTCCAAATAAATTTATTGGAGCTGGTGTGGACTGTGCCCACCAGATCCAATACATGTACTTCCTCATGTGATTCCTCCACCTCCAAAGCCACCAAATCCTCCAGTGCTTGAGCCACCTGACCCTCCAAATCCTCCTCTTAAAATAGGCAACGAAGTAGAGGATGCACTTCCTTGTGTCCCAATGATCGTGCTAAACTGGACTCTCATATTCTGCAAAGTTGTGCTACTTCTAGATGTTATACCAATGTTATGTGCGCCCACATTTTGTGTCAATGATGCGCTAAAAATATTCCTCCAGCTGGTCCTCCAAATAAAATAGATGATGATTGGACTATAGATAAATAACCTCACTGATTAACTCCTAAACTTGACTGTGAATTAACTCTATCTACTACAACTATACTACTCACAATAGCTTGCTTACTGTTAACTATCGTAGAATTTGGAAAATTGAGCGCAAAGGCTACACCACTAGGTAGGTTCAAATGCACGCCCACGGTCCACAATCTTTCATCCGACGCGTCCTCATCCAAATTTGAGGAGGGTTCTCTTCCATGCTTTCCCAAATGGGGGAGTTCCAGATGCTCTAGATCCACGTCCTCTGCGTGAGCTCCAAATCCTTCATGAGCCATCTC
Organism: Taxus wallichiana var. yunnanensis; assembly: GCA_018340775.1. Lineage (NCBI taxonomy): Eukaryota > Viridiplantae > Streptophyta > Pinopsida > Cupressales > Taxaceae > Taxus > Taxus wallichiana. The sequence goes on from CM031239.1 coordinate 895,192,490, forward strand.
CTCTCGCAACACCATTATTTCTGCAATCTCTTATTGCTTCATCAAAGTTAAGCCACCTTTCTTCTCTCTGCCACTAGGTCTACCATCTTTACCAAAATTTCTCTTGTCCTCATGTGTGGTGGGGTTTAGCTAGCCATAGGCTTCTCTTCCAAATCTAGGGTTACGATCAAGATCTTAATTTCCAAAGGAATACCGCACAAGTAAGATCCTCTAGGCTCATACAAAAATTGGAACTCAGCAACTTCTGGGAAAGAGTAAGTGGAAATTACGTACTCAAGAATATAGTTATTCAAAACACCATGGAACCAAACATCCACAGAGTGCGTCCAAAAAACCGTGTGAAACCTCTTATTTATCTTATACATGTAAGCAACAAGCCACCCATACAACTCTATAGGAAATATGGAAAAGAAAGTCTCTTAAAGCTCATCATACAAATTTTGTTCAACCCACGCGTGTGTATTAAATTTAGGTCCAGTGCTAAATCTGCAAGCATACTCTTCTTCTAGATCATCCAACCACTCTTCAATACTAGTCAAGGTCAACCAGTACATCTTCATCATACAACATCCTAAAAATAGTTGAGAATGAGGTCCCAAAGAATGGAACCAATGACGTAGCCTAGAATTCACCGTAAAAAGCCCAAGGTGCACGGACATCACTCATCTTGAACTGAGTGCTCACCCAAAGCATGCAAGGGTACCAAGTCCCTCTTAGTGAATCTTTTCCAAGATGTTATCATGAATGAATTTATACTTTAGATCCATAATAGATAATTGTTTAAATCACGATTGCATAACCTAGATCTAGATCAAAACCATGTGAAAAAATAACTAAACAATCACTATAATCAATTTTACCACACAAGATCCTTATTCAGTTACATCTAACACCAATATCCAGTCAATGAGATACATTATATTAAATACTGTAAAACTCATCAGCTTCATACGTCATATTAATGTCGCCATGGTTATGTGTGTTAACCGATTTGCAGCATAACACTACAATAATCACGAAATTACCAAACCATGTAAATCAATACATATTTATAGGGGTGGGTACTTTCCCTTCACCACCCATGCACCTTCCAAAAATAGGCTACATGCTAATAATAGCCATGCACCCTTACATAAGAATACAAAAGCATGCAAGTGCTAATAATAGATCTCCTATAGTTAACTCTTAGTTCAAATCCTATTATTACCTCCAAAACTCTGCATGGCATTCGATCTTCTACTCATCCCAAAAAAACCTTGCGTATTTTGCAAGTCTTCATAAATTTGCATGCTCCGCACTCCATATCCCAAAAATAGCATTAATCTACAAAAGTGGCTAAGTCATGTTTTCAACTTGTTCTGGGTGCGCCCTATGTTGCTATACTTTTGTGTGCCCTATGTACACACGCCCAAACCTTCCATGCTTTCAACCTTGAGTTGTATTTCATCCGCTCAACAAAGTGGTGAAAAATAATATCGTGCAAAGTCAATACGCATGGGTTGAAGTTTCGAGCCTCGATCTTCAACTCATGATTCTTCGTCGCGATTGCACAAAATTTTACCATGTGGTGGGTCCTCAGGCCACCACGTGGCCTACCACCATTTTGCCTCATTAGTTAGCTTAAGTGACTTATATTTAGCTCGGTGAGCTATATAAATTGGTGAGTTTGATTTGTTAACCGAATTGGATATCGATTTATGTAGTAATTTGTAATTACATTAGACGGGTGAGTTGACTATTTAACTTGGTGAGCTATCAACCAAACCATGCAAGATAGAGTAGCGAGTTGTCTTGTTTATATTGGCGAAAAAATATGGATATGTCGCTAGATTCCATGATGGAAGATATGGTCAAAGGCTATATTAAAGCCTTAACTCCCCGCTCCTAATCGATATGGGATAAGCCATATCACCTCGAGCTTGGCACAGCTAAAATGGAGGCTTCACAGGGTGTAAAAGGTCAATGGATTACATGGAAGGCTTGGAAATATGAGGAGGATAGGAAGTTGGCAATTTGGGGGTCTCACACGGCGACATGGACTCCCCACAACAAGGCCGGGAGGGATGTGGCTAATCTATTCAACGGTGAGATAGGGGTTACGTGGTAAGGAGGGCATGAGTACATGGCATAGTTGGCACGGTGGAAGTGTGACGTGTTGGGGTCAGCGATCAACACATTGGAAAAATTGACAATGAGCGAGTTTGGTCAGCCCACTCAACAAACAAGTCAATGCAAAATTGTAGGGGTGGGATTTGAACCGCACCCACCTCCCTCCAAAGCAAGCTCCATAACCAACTCGACATTTAAGCTAGTTATGTGGGAAGTTGGAGTGATAAGGGGTTTAAACGAAAACGTTAGACCCTTTACCACTATGTAAAGGGCCCGACCCCTCTCCACAAACACACAACAATTCAAAGAGCTTCTGAGCCAATTAAAAGGGCGTAGAGAAGAAATTTGTAAAGCATTTTAAAGGCATGGTGTGAGCATTGTAAGGCCTTATAATTTATATGCATTTTTGTGAGTAAGTCCTATTAATTAGGCACTAATGTTTTGGGAGCTAAGACCTATTTATAATAGGAAAATTTTAATAAATTGGGAGTATTATAAACAACCCAATTGGCCCATTGAGCCACACTTCAAATTGCAGAGTTTGGAGAATCGATGTGGGGTGTCATCTGGTATACTCGGTGGATACTCGGTGTATACTCGGTGGATAGGTTTACCATCTTGGTTTCATCTCGGATCTTCGCTCTGTGTAGAGGCATTGTGACCGTGCGTGCGTGAGAATGGTAGTTGATCATCATTTACATCTAACATCGGTCACATAGTCACTCTATGTAGAGGCTTATAGCTATGTAATAGAGTGGTACACGATAGTCATCATGAACAAGAGGCTTCATACCATGTAGAGGTAGTAGTCATGCGGCGGGTGGGAAGTCGTCATTATTGAGCTTGTGAGATATTAGTTCGGATTGTTGTTACGTGTAGAGGAATTATGAACGTGTAGCAAAATGGTAGATGATCATCATGGATGTGACATCTTCCAAACTATAAGACCCCTAGAGGTCAAATTTGGTGATGTTTAAGTATTGTTGAAGTGTAAGACCTCCTAAAGGGAAGATGTAGTAGTACATGTTTCTGGGTGTTGTCAAAATGTAAGACCCCTAGAGGGCAGATGTGGCAATATCTACTTCCATGCAAACTATATGTTGTTGAAGTGTAAGACCCCCAGAGGGCAGATGTAGTAGTATATTCCTCTTGTGTTGCCAAAGAGTAAGACCTTAGCAAGAAAATGTGGCAGTACAAGCGTCAAGGATTGTCGAAGTGTAAGACCCCTAGAGGGAAGATGTGGCAATCAAGACAAAGGAAGAAGCATGGTGGGACCATAACCCATAGGGCCAAGATCGGGACCAAGTTTTTAAAGTGAGAAGAATGCAGTATAGTAAACCAAAGAGTCCACTACAGTAGTACTTCCGATGTGACAGCAGAGTATCCAGATTCAGACAGGGGTGACAAAAGTTCTAGTGAGCTTTTGGTGGAAAAAAATCCTTCTCATTAGGGAGGTGTGATCGGAGGAAATTTTGGAGAACAAGTGGTGAAAAATAAGATCGTCTCAAAGGCGATAAACAAAGGTATAAGTTTCAGGCCTCTGTTCTTTGACTAACGATTCTGTGTCAGTGATCGCAAAAACAAATTCCACGTGATGGGTCCTGTTATCCAAAATTCACCCCCCAGGGTAATTTTGATAACATGCATCAGAATATTCAAGTCCCAGGCAAGTAGGTTGATCCAGGAAAAATCGTGAAAATTGGCTAAGTCCTGCTCAAGGACGCCTTTGGGACGTGTGGGACAGAAAGACGCGGATCGGCCGAAAAGCCTCCAGGCGGCCCGCTAAGCATTTGGGACAATCGGGCCAGAAGTACGCGGCGGACGCGGAAAGCCCGGATCGGCCGGAAAGGAGAACTTTCGCACTAACTGCTTTGGGACATCTGGGACAAAGATACGCGAACCGGCCGGTTCGGCCGAAATGAGAACAAACAGTCCGAAAGCAGTTGGGACGTCGGGACGCGTGGGACGCGGAAAGGCGGTTCGGCCGAAGGAAAGGAAAATCGAACTGTTTCTGGGACAGTTGGAACAAATAGACCCGAACCGGCCGGATCGGCCGAAATGAGGAACTTCAGTCCGGTGGAAATGGGACATCGGGCGCGAGGGCGCTTGAATCGGCAGGTTCGGCCGAAATCAACACTGAAGGAGCACAAGGAAAAATGGGACATAGGGACGCGTGGGGATGCGGATCGCCGAAAGGGCCGAGGAGGACCAATCAACGCATGACACGTGTCACGAGGGAAAAGTCGAGAAAAGTCAAAGGGGAGTTTTGAGCAGTCGAACCAATGAAATAGCGCCACGTGTCCCAGCAGGGGCCTAAGGAAATTTCAAAAGAAATCCCGCCGAAAGGCAGAGGAGAGAGAATCACGCGACCAATCAATGCGTGCCACGTGTCATCCAGGTGGTGAAGCACGGGAAATATTTCAAAATCCATCTTGAGTACATTAGTGCCTAAATCTTCAGATCGTCATATCTTTTGATCCAGAGCTCGGATTTGCACGTTCCTTATATCAACGGAAAGCTTGTGAGATTCTCTACACGATTCTAGGGTCAATCTTACATTTTGGTTCAGTTTGGAGAGAGAAAATCAAGAAACGCCTCTGGCACGAAATAAATAAGTAAGTAATGCTTAACTAACAACTTTAATGCGGCGAGACAGGTTCGCAACTTACATTGGCAGCCCGCCATTTTTCCAGGATCCGCCGCTTCTGCCATGATGAGATGAATTGAATGCAACCTGGAGGTGGTTGGGGTAGATTTGGTTTTCCCTTCTCTCTTTCCTCTCTCATTCTTTCTATATATTGTAAAGAGGAGCTTCTTTTCAAGGTCGGACATTCTTGTTTTGCATCCTCCTTTCTTCTCCTACTCATGAGAGGATTTGTGGAGTTTTCAAGCCTCCCATCATTTGGATTGTAATGCCGTTTTTGCCTCTTGGCCACTATAATGTCTTGTATGTATCGACCTTTGAGCAATGTATATGTACATGTATGTGATTGATTCTAAACCCTCTCATGTGTTCATTCTTTGTTATTTTGATCTCCCATTACATTTTGGCTTATCTGTGCATGATGTTGTATTACATTCTGAATGTGCAGTGTTTTTATTTTTGCAAAATAAGTGTTCAACATTCCTCGGTGCATCACCTCCTTAGCTTAGGTTTATTTTCATGCATTTCTCTCTCCTGTCTCCTTGGTAGTTAGATTAGATTTTGGGTAAATCCTCTGCGTTTTATTGGTGCATCGAACAGAGGAATAGGAACCAGCCTTCTCTGGAGAATCCTCTCTCATTTTTCAAGTCCCACACTTGGAGAAAGGATTCAATGTTATGCAATCACACTGGATGCCAAAGTGATCAACCTAGAAACCTGATCTGCATCCAGGGGTGCTGTGATTTTGCACTAACAGTTTTGGCACGCCCGGTGGGACCTAGAGGTCTCATTTTTATTGCAGCAAAGTTGATATGAATCTGCTGCAATTTTCTTGCTTGAAAAGAGCTATTATTCACATATCTGGTGACTCCAAAAGGAAGATCAACTGGTTTCAGCAGCGCAGGCCTGAAAGCTTATGAGAAGAATCACAAGGTCAAGAGTTGGAGAAGAGGAAGTGTTGTTTGAATACCTGCAATTATCTCCAAGAAGAAGGCAAAGAGGAAGAAGGATTCAAAGGTCTCCATCTCCACCAAACAGAACTCTCTCAACTCCTCCACCTACTCGGCCTTTCATTCAGTATTCAAGAGTCCTTCGACCAATCAGAATGGCGCAACCAGCAAATCCCTTTGTCAATTTCACTGGCAGCAGCCCACTTGCCCTCAATGCACAGAATCCAGTTCCAATTGCAGCGTTGAAGAACATTCCATTTTTTACTGGAGAAAATCATACCACTCCTGGTGATCATGTCAAAGACATTGCTAACATCTGTGCAATCCATGAGATAAATGAAATGGATGTGGCTGTCAAACTGCTGGCATCATCATTCAAAGGGAAGGCATTGCAATGGTTCAGAAGCCTTGAAGCTGGTTCTATCACAAACTGGAATCAGCTGTGTATTGCACTTCATGATCAATTTGGAGAGAAGGGAGACAACTTGTCTCTTTTGGAGCAGCTGACAACTATCAAGAGAGCCCCCAACGAGCAGCTGACTGATTTCAACTTCAGATTTCAAAGGTCTTGGGATAGGATTCCAGTAGCAGTCAGGCCAACAGCAGAAGGTGCTTTTCTATATTACCTTAAAGCTTTAAATTCTGATATTTCTATGTTGGTTCAATCTATGGGAGGCACAACTATCCTGCTGCTTATAGTATTGCCATTAGAGCTGAAAATTGTCTGATTCAAGCTGGCAAGCTAGCTCCTGAGGCCTCCATGCCATTATATCCAAGTTTAGAGAGCCCAAGTGCTAGTTAAGCACTGTCTTAGCTCATATTCCCACTCCTAGAAATCAGAGTTCAAATGAAGCTTCCACTTCATCTCCAAGTGCCCCAAATGAGCTTCAAGAGGTCATGAAGCAATTGCAAAATCTAGGCAATGAGCTGGTCACTCTCAAAAGACAGCAAGCTCAAGGTTTTAGACCTTCATATCAGCCTCAAGCTCAACCTAATAGGCAGCCATATCAGCCTCAAAGGCCACCTAATCCAGCTGCAAATATGAATCAAACAAGGCCTCCTGTCAATAGACCATTCCAGCCCTATAATCCAAATGCCATATCTGCCTCTAGGGCATTAGTACCAGCACAAAACAACATTGCCCAGGAGTATGATTGGTGTTTTCCATGTAATGAGCCTCATAATCAATCCATGTGCTTCAATGGTGCTTTGACTCAAGCTTTAATGGTAACAACTACTGGTGTGGAGGGTGAGAACAGTCAAGAAAACAGCCAACAACAAGAAACATTCCAACAAAAATCAGCCCCAAATGACACCACATTGGTAAATTGGCAAGCGAGGATTTTGTGGCATGAACCAGGCAGTTTCTCAAGGTGTTGCAGCAAACACAAGGTCAAAAAGGAGAAATTTGGGTGAAGAGCAGCCATTAGCCCCAGCCAATCCACAACCTTCCATGGCTCCACAAATGATTGGCAAGAAAAGTCCCGTTTCAAATGCACAAGGGCAGCCAAGAACAGCCCCTAGGCCAACTCAAATGCCAGCTGTTGCTGCCCACATACAAGGAGTAAATGTGCAAACCAAGGGACAGCAGAGAGATCCTTCATCACCATTCAGTATCATTGATCAGATGAAGAAGACAAATGTCAATATATCTATGTGGGAATCCCTATCCATCCCAGGCCAAAGAGATCTGCTGCAAGCTGCCATGAAGGACTGGCCAGCTTCGAATCAGCAGATGCAAGACAAAGTGCTCACAAATGCTGCCCAGCCTGAAGGAAATCATGGAGCACAACAAGGTAGAATGCTGAAGCCTCCCCCTTTTTATGTTTCGTTAATCATTGGAAATCAGCTAGTGCATAATTGCATGATAGATTCTAGAGCAAGTAGCTCGGTAATGCCTAAACAGATAGGCGATCGATTAGGGCTCCAGTATGAAATAACATCTAAGGGAGTAGTGCAGCTGGATGGGACAGCAATAGCAACAGTTGGAGTGATTAGAAATTTGAGTCTTACCTTGCATGCATGTCCAAATGTTGTTGTCTTACAAGATATATCAGTCATAGACCTTCCACCACTCTTTGCCCTATGTTTGTCAAGGGACTTCACTGCCAAAATTGGGGGATATTTGTCCACTGATTGGTCACACATGCTATTCAGAACAAGGTATGGAACTAAGGCTACAATTAGGTCAGAACCTATTGCAAACTTCCACATTGAGCCCTATACTCCAAATCAGATTAATACCAATTGCTCAGCATTTGATCAAGAAGATCACCCAAACACTGATGAAGCTGACACTAAGGTTGGAAGTATCCCAGATTTGACTCTTGATGAATGGGCAAACAAGGTGCATGCTTTTGATCCTTATCAAGGAATAGAAGAATCTGAGCTAGGAGTCTATTGTATACACGAAGAAAGTCAACCTATTCCTAGCATCACCAAGCCAAGCCACAAGGATGACAATGAGGTATGGCATTTTTTTTGTGATGGATCAAGGAGTAGACAAGGTGCAGGAGGTGGAGCCATGCTTATTTCACCTCGAGGAGTAAAGTATTATTCACTTTTAGATTTCAATTTGCATGCTCCAATAACAACTGCTGAATATGAAGCCTTGGTGCGAGGGATGCATTGGGCAATCAAAAAAAATAAAGAACTTGCGAGTGTTTGGGGACAGTGAATTAATTGTAAATCGGTCAAGGGACAACATGCTTGCCAAAAATGATCTACTCGGGTGCTACAAGAACGGGGTGTGGGACCTCATGGAAGATTTTGAGGGCTTTGGCATCAAATCCATCCCTAGGAAGAGAATCAAGTTCTTGCACAGGGCTTGCGGCGATAAGAGGGCAGCCTTTGACATTGTAGAAAACATTCAACAAGACAAGGTACAGCCAAACATCCACGTGATTGTGAGGCCTTGATGCCGATAACAATGTCGGTTGCGGTATTTGAGAATGACCAGCAAATCATCCATTTCTTGCGAGAAGAAGCTGAGTTCTCAGCTAAGAATCAAGAAAAGTTGGAACAACAATATGGTGACCGGGTGATACAGGTGAGAAGCCCGACAAGCTGCCCAAGGACTTATCACTTTGGAGTCCATTTTAACCCCAATGATCAGTTTAGAAAGGAGAAAGCAAACATTCAGGTCAAGAGAGAAGATTCGGTATCCATCTTGGTAGAAGAGAACAAGCCATTGCAAATTGGAAGGATGACAACTGAGCAAGAAAGGTGTGAGTTCATACAGCTATGTCAAGAATTCCCTGACATGTTTGCTTGGAGCTATGAAGACTTGAAAGGTTTCAATCCCAACTTAGCTCAGCATACCATCGGATTGGATCCAAATACTAAGCCTGTCAGGCAAAAACAGAGACCAGTCAATCCACACATGGAGCCTCTCATGAGGAAAGAATTGGACAAGCTGATTGAGTCAAGAATCATATTCCCAATCAAGCATTCTAGTTGGGTTGCCAACTTAGTTCCAGTCAGAAAGAAGAGTGGAGAGATCAGGCTATGTGTTGACTTCAGAGATTTGAATAGAGCCTCTCTCAAAGACCATTATCCACTCCCTTCCATGGAGCAAATATTGCAGGTCGTAGCTGGTTCAGAAAGGTTTTCACTACTTGATGGTTACTCAGGCTTCAATCAGATTATGGTGAAGGAGGAAGACCAGTTCAAGACAGCCTTCACAACCAAATGGGGCACATATGCTTACAAGAAGATGCCATTTGGGTATCGAACGCCAGAGCAACATTCCAGCGAAGCTATGGATATGGCATTGAAAGGCTTGATCAACAAGATAGTGCTGATATACCTAGATGATATTACTGTCTTCTCAAAGAATGCTGCAGACCATTTCTTTCACCTCAGGCAAGTGTTTCAGAGGTGTAGAAAGTTCGGAGTATCCTTAAATCCTAAGAAGTGCATCTTTCTTGCACATGAAGGGAAGCTCCTTGGCCATATTGTCTCTAAGGAAGGATTAGCAATTGATCCAGAGAGGGTTGAAGCCATAAGAACTCTACCATTGTCTAGCCACAAGAAAGCCCTTCAGAGTTTCCTGGGAAGGATAAACTTTGTTCGGAGGTTTGTCCCAGTTTTGCAGCCCTTGTCAAGCCCATCACCAAAATGTTAAAGAAAAGCATGGCTTTCAAATGGATGGCGAAGGCAAGGAGAGAGTTTTGAAGCAATCAAAGAAGCCATCTCCCAGGCACCCACTCTCATCAACCCAGACTTTTCCAAGGATTTCATCCTCTATGCATTTGGAGGTGATGACACTATTTACGCCGTTACAGTGCAGTGAGAACAAAGATAATGATGAGCAGTAGGATTGCCTTCTTGACCCAGCCTAGATGACTACGAAGTGAGGTACTCTTTTATTGAAAAGCATGTGCTTGCAGTAATCAGAAGCTTGAAGAAATTCAAGCATTTAATCTCAAACAACAAGGTCCAGTTATTGGTCTCACATGCTGGGGTTAAGGACTTCCTCCTCAACAAGGATTTGAATGAAAAAAGGGCAGGTTGGATCACCCGTGTCATGGAGTATGACATTGAGATCAAGATCACCAAGCTGGTAAGAGGGAAAGGATTGTGTGAGCAGCTGGTTTTGGGGAAGCAAAAAGATGTTTGCAACGAAGAAGAGGCTGTTTTGACAGTGCAAGACAGCCATGAGCCGAGTGGCAGGCAAGAAGAAGACAATGCTGCCCCGACTCCTTGCTGGACCCAAGGCATTATGCACTTCCTACAAACAGGCCTATGCCCTCCAGAAATGAGCAAAGCGAAGAGGAGATACTTCAGGTTGCAGGCTGTTCCATATACCATCATTGATGGAGTTTTGTTCAAGAAGGATGTGAATGGAGTGCTGCTGAGATGCATTAACACAGGTCAGATCCAAAGGGTATTAAAAGAGTTTCATGATGGACCAGCTGGTGGCCATTTTGCACCAAGAGTGACAGCTCTAAAAATCATGAAGGCTGGTTATTATTGGCCTAAAATCTTTAGTGATTGCTATGCATGGATCAAGAGATGTAAGAATTGTGCATTCTTCACAGGAAAAGAGAGACTCGCTGCCCTTCCATTACATCCAATCTCAGTTGACCAGCCATTCATGCAATGGGGTTTAGACTTCATTGGAGCCATCAATCCCAATTCAAGCCAAGGGCACAAATGGATTTTGTGACCACGGACTACTTCACCGATGGACGAAGCGTGCACTCAAAGAGCGAATGAGTCTAGCATCTTGGACTTTTACGAGGGGATAACTACGGATTTGGTGTACCTTTCTGAATAGTCTCGATAATGCATTGGCATTCATTGGATCTAAAGTGAGTGAGTGGGCTGTCAAGAAGCAGGATCTACTGAGCACTTCATCAAACTATTACCCTCAAGGTAATGGCCGGGCCGAGTCTACAAATAAGAACTTCTTTGAGGATCATTAGGAGGAGGACTCTTGATGAGAATCGAGAGGGCTTGGCATACCAAACTGAAATCAGCCTTATGGGCTGATAGGATCACTCCCAAAAGATCCACGAGGTAATTCTCCATTTAAGCTTGTCATGGAAGAGAGGCAATCTTGCCCATGTCACTTGAGTTGCCAACATTGGAACTCATGAAGCAGTGGAGTTGCTTGAATTTGAGCCTATGGAGGTGAGATATGTAGAGCTGATGGAGCTGCGAGAGATCAGAAATCGAGGCATCCCAAGCAATGGAAAAGGATCAAGCTTTGATCAAGAAGACCTTTGTGAAAGGCCAAGGATAGATCTTTTCAAGTTGGAGATCTAGTGTTGAAATGGGATGCGGATCGGGCAAAACCGGAAGGCATTTCAAATTTGATGCCATTTGGAGTGGCCCATACATGGTCACGAAGCGCAAGAGTAGTAATGCTTTCCAATTGGCCTCATTGGATGGTGAAGAACTGCAGATTCCAGTGAATGGAATCTACCTCAAGCGTTGCCTCTAGAGGGAACTTCACTACCTTGTAAATATTAATTAGATTTTCATTCCTCCAAGTGCTTGTGCACATTGTCCTGTTGTGAAGTTAGGTTCGATTTTTCCTAAGTGCTTCGACACGAGTTTCTTGCTCTCGGGTTTTTTTTTTTTGATTGAGTGTTGTTGGAAAGGAAGTTGCAGTATCAGGCTCGGGATTAGATATTAGGCTCGTTTCAGGTTATTGCTTATGACTCCATGCCCAATGGATTGCTTCAGGCAACTAGTCTTTTCATCTAGCAGGCAAATGACCCCGCTGAGTCGCCAAATTGTTATCCAAAATTCACCCCCCCAGGGTAATTTTGATAACATGCATCAGAATATTCAAGTCCCAGGCAAGTAGGTTGATCCAGGAAAAATCGTGAAAATTGGCTAAGTCCTGCTCAAGGACGCCTTTGGGACGTTTGGGACAAAAGGCGCGGATCGGCCGAAAAGCCTCCAGGCGACCCACTAAGCATTTGGGACAATCGGGCCAGAAGTACGCGGCGGACAGAAAGCCCGGATCGGCCGGAAAGGAGAACTTTCGCACTAACTACTTTGGGACATCTGGGACAAAGATACGCGCGAACCGGCAGTTCGGCCGAAATAAGAACAAACAACAAATCAGCGGTTGGGACGTCGGGACGCGTGGGACGTGGAAAGGCGGTTCGGCCGAAGGAAAGGAAAATCGAACTGTTTCTGGGACAGTTGGAACAAATAGACCCGAACCGGCCGGATCGGCCGAAATGAGGAACTTCAGTCCGGTGGCAAATTGGGACATCTGGGCCGCGAGGACGCGAACCGGCCGGTTCGGCCGAAATCAGCACAAGGAGCACAAGGAAAAATGGGACATAGGGACGTGCGGGACGCGGATCGCCGAAAGGGCCGAGGACCAATCAACGCATGACACGTGTCACAAGGGGAAAGGTCCAGAAAAGTCAAAGGGGCGAGTTTTCGAGCACTGATCCGAACCAATGAAATAGCGCCACGTGTCCCAGCAGGGGCCCACAAGGAAATTTCAAAAGAAAGCCCAAAGGTAGAGGAGAGAGAATCACGCGACCAATCAATGCGTGCCACGTGTCATCCAGGTGGCGAAGCGGGAAATATTTCAAAATCCATCTTGGTACATTTTAGTGCCCTAAATCTTGGATCGTCATTTCTTTTGATCGAGGCTCGGATTTGCGTTCCTTATATCAATGGAAAGCTTGTGAGATTCTCTACACGATTCCAGGGTCAATCTTACATTTTGGTTCAGTTTGGAGAGAGAAAATCAAGAAACACCTCTGGCGTGAAATAACAAGCAGAAGTAATGCTTCAACTAACAACTTTAATGCGTGACAGCGATTCGCCAGCCACATTGTTAGCAGCCCGCCGTTTTGCCAGGATCCGCCGCTTCTGCCATGATGAGATGAATTGAATGCAACCTGGAGGTGGTTGGGGTAGATTTGGTTTTCCCTTCTCTCTTTCCTCTCTCATTCTTTCTATATATTGTAAAGAGGAGCTTCTTTTCAAGGTCGGACATTCTTGTTTTGCATCCTCCTTTCTTCTCCTGCTCGCAAGAGGATTTGTGGAGTTTTCAAGCCTCCCATGCGGATTGTAATGCCGTTTTTTGCCTCTTGGCCACTGCAATGTACTGTATCGACCTTTGAGCAATGTATATGTGTCTGTGATTGATTCTAAACCCTCTCATGTATTCATTGCTGTTATTTTGATCTCCCATTGCATTTTGGTGCACTTTTGTTATGCATGGTGTTGTATTACATTTGTGCGATGCATATTTATTTTTACAAAGCAAGTGTTCAACATTCCTCGGTGCATCACCTCCTTAGCTTAGGTTTATTTTCATGCATTTCTCTCTCCCTGTCTCCTTGGTAGTTAGATTAGATTTTGGGTAAATCCTCTGCGTTTTATTGGTGCATCTGAACAGAGGAATAGGAACCAGCCTTCTCTGGAGAATCCTCTCTCATTTTTCAAAGTCCCACACTTGGAGAAAGGATTCAATGTTATGCAATCACACCTGGATGCCATAGTGATCAACCTAGAAACTGATCTCGCATCCGAGGTGCTTTGTGATTTTGCACTAACGAGTCCTCAAGCCACCACATGGTCTCGCCACCATTTTACCTCATTAGTCAACTCAAGCGAGTTATACTTAGCTCGATGAGCTATATACATTGGCAAGTTTGCATTTTTAACCGAGTTGGATATCTATTTATGGAGTGATTTTTAATTACATTGATAACCGAGTTGACTATTTAACTCAATGAGCTATCAACCGAGCCATGCAAGATAGAGCGACGAGTTGTCTTGTTTATATTAGCGGAACAATTTGGATATGTGGCTCGATGCCACGATGGAAGAGATGGTTAAAGGCTATATTAAATCCTTAACTCCCCACTCCCGAGATCAATATGGGATAAGCCATATCACCTTGGGCTTGGTACAGTGATAATGAATGCCTCACGGGTGTAAAACAATCAATGGCTCACATGGAAGGCTCACATATATGGTGAGGATAGGTAGTTGGCAATAGCATCGAGGTCTCACAATGGCATGGACTCCCACAACAAGGCCAAGAGGGACGTGGCTAATCCAACAATGAGGTAGGGGTTACGTGGTACGACGGCACGAGTACATGGCATGGTTGGCAGTACAGCAGGAAAGGCCGACGTGTCGGTCGGCCAGTCAACATGGTGGTAAAAGAGAAAGTGAGGAGTTCGGTTGGGTCGCTCAATGGAAAATTCAATGTGAAACGGTAGGGCGGGATTTGAACCACATCCACCTCCCTCCAAAGCAAACTTCGTAATAAACTTGTCATGTAAGATGGCTATGAGGAAGTTGGAATGATAAGGGGTTTAAACATAATTTTCAGGCCCTTTACCACTATATAAAAGGGCCTAACCCTCTCCACAAACACACAACAATGCAAAGAGCTTCCGAGCCAATTCAAAGGACATAGAGGTGAAATTTGTAAATCCTTTTAAAGGCATAGTGTGAGCATTGTAAGGCCTTATAATTTATAGGCACTAATTTTGTGGGAGCTAAGACCTATTAATAATAAGAAAATTATAATAAATTGGAAGTATTATTAACTACCCAATTAACCCATTGAGCCACACTTTAAATTGTAGAGTCGAAGAATCGACGCGGGGTGCCATCTCGAAAGACCAATTGATATACCGTAGGACTTTGTGCCTAAAGGATAATATTGAATCAAATTATAAGTGCAGGTGGCTACTCGATGTTCAAGTTCTCGTTCCATTTTGTATTCAGTATTATCTGCTTGGATTGTAATTTTGTATTGAGATTATAGTTATTAAAGTAGGTAATATATCGGTTCAATTATGAACCCGAAGACGTAGGCTATTACCAAACTCTGTTATCAACCTTGTGTACATTGTGCTTGTCTTATTATTTTTTTTGGAAAGAGGGTAAAAAGAGGGTTTTAGAAGGTCCCACAACCTTATACAAGGAGCCCAACGGCAAGATTAAGCATTAAAGTATACATAGTGGCAAAAAACCTAAGAAAATTTCCAAAAAAATAGGCCAAAGAGCAAGGCCGAAGCAGCAAAACATCATTAGATGAGCTTCTTAAGCTCAATAACAATATTCTTGGCCTTGGTAGACCCCGATTCTTCAGCAAGTTGGTCAACAAGCAATAACATTTGGTACAATCTTTGGTAATGGCCTTCTTGGTATTATCAATGAAGTTCTCCCACACCTTGAGAATTGAGAAGGAGCATTTCAGCTTGTCCAGGATGGAAGTCACCAACTCCACATTTTGGCCATCTACACGGTTTTCGATGTCGTGCGGCAGGATTAGTGTTGGCATTCTCAATGTTGCCCGAAACAGAGTTAATCCAGTTGGTGCCATCATCCAATTGATCGTCCTGGGGTTGGTGTCATAATCCTCCATGATAGTGTTGTCATCATCCAGCTAAAACTTGAGACCCTCCTCCGTGAGGAGCTCCTCCTCTATGGCAATCGGGACATAATCAGGAGAATCATGGTATAACTGAGCAAGCCCCCGGGGGCATCTCGAGATGTGGAGCTCCAGTGGAGGCCGGAGAGGAAGCAGCGAGTGCCACCGAGGCCACGGGAGTAAATGAAATAGAGCCAAACTCGGGGAGGGCAGATGAATAGGGAAGGCGGGGAACAAAATCCACCAGGATTTCGACATCGATTCGATTCGAGAGGAGATTTGTTGGTGGTAGAGGCAGGTGGAGGAGGGTGGGAAGCGGGGAAGGAATGGGGAGGAAGTGGGTGTATGTTGTAGGGTTAAGCGTGCTTGGGAGGAAAAAGACTCAATTCAGTAGAGGAAGCAGAAATTTTGAACATAAGATAAAGGAGGCCACGATGTAGAATCATCCCTTCACCCTCCCTGGCCAGTTGATGGAATGCTCAAGTGATTGGAAAAGGAAAGTAGCCAAGTTGATCTTTTTCCCCCACCACAAGTGTGAGAGGATGAAGAAATGGGGACCATAGACTAACCTATAATAGCCATCAATGGTGAAGTACCTCATGATCACCTCGGTGACTCTATCCCAAGGAGGAAGGAGGGATTCCCACATGTAGCCCGAGAGGTACTTTGTTGGCTTCTCCCCTTTGGCGATGAAGTCCTGGAGCTCCATTTACAGAGGCTTCTTAAAATACACAACCCCTGAGGAAGGAAGGCGTGACAGAAGCTATGGCATTAGTGGAGATAGTGAAGCGGTGTTTCCAATCTGAACTCTGCCACGAGACCAGGTAGCCAGAGCACCATACGAAACTAGCGCCGAGTAACCAGACATCCTATCGAGGAATGTCGTGATGCCATTATCACTAAGGATGCTCCACACCTCGTGGTCCTCCTGTAACTCTGTGCATGAAGCGGGTTCAATGCGCTTGAGCTGCCCTCCCATTTTTAGAAAATCGTGGATGTGGTTCGAGGAGACAATCTGCGACTCGGCTTTAATAAGCTCGCCATAACTGTGGGAGCCTTCCACATCACCCTTCCATCTGAGACGGGAGTAATTATGATGTGGAATGGGGAATCCCGGACCAAGATCCACACGAGTGCAGTAAAACTCATCACACGTGCATTGCTCCGTGGAGTAATACTTCAATTTAATATGGAAATCATTACCACCATCAAAAGCGAGAATGGAGTGTCTATTGCCGATTTACTGACATAGGAATCAGACTCCCATCCCCACATATTAGTTAGATAGAGAGCATTCATTTTGGGTAATTTGAAGGAGATTGGCAGGGAAATTCTCAAGCCAAGTTTGTTGAGAGTCAAGGAGGACACCAATGTTAGCCAAACAATCCGCCGCCTTGTTTCCTTCCCTAAGAGTGTGCTAAAACTTGAGTTGCTGAAAATTTCTTTGGAGGATCCGGATGTCAGCAATAATGTTTTTAATAGTCCATTGACCTAGTTCATCCGAGTTGAGGAGAGTTATAATATTGAGAGAGTCACTTTCCACTATTAGGGGATCGTTGCCAAGTTTAAGACTCATCTCCAGCCCTTTTAAGATTGCTAAGGCTTCAGCCTGTGATTGGTACCCAGGTTAAAATTGACTGCAATAGCAGCTTTTGGGGAACCATTTGAATTTTTGAGGATCGCCCCGACTTTCCAAGGTTACCTTTAGAAGCACCATTTGTATTGAGTTTCAACCAACCCAGAGGAGGAGGGAGCCACTTAACCTCCACGAGCTGGGAAGAGGATTTGGTTGTGGGAAGGATCATCATCTACTGACACCAGTCCTTGTGATTACATAGCTGAATTTTCTGCTGATATTTTTTCCATAAGCAGCTATTGAGATTATCCTGAAGAGAATAGCAATATGACTAGCCACCCTCTCCGGATCCCAACATTGATCTTTGAAGATTCTCCTATTCCTCTCTTTCCATATACCCCAAAGGCCGTGAGGAAGGATGGGTGAGTGAAGGGGGAGTACCATTGTAGGAGGGTGTCATGAATAGAACTTGGGAAGGTCCAGACAACTCTAAAACACGACAAAAGCCCACTCCAGACAGCTTGGGCAAAAGGGCAGTGAAGAAGGAGATGAGAGGAGGATTCCAAGGCTTTCCAACAAAGAACACATCAAGTGGGAAGTGAGAAACCTCTCCTCTTAAGGTTCTCACCCGAGAGGAAAGCATTCTTGAAGGACAGCCAGGAAAAGAAGCCAATTTTGGGAATAGACTCTTTGGGCCAAATTTTGAAGAGGGGAGGGCTAATAGTGGTCCGAGGCTTAGTGAAGTACTCAATTTTGACAGTGAAGGCACCAGAGGGGGAAAGGGGCCAGATACGTTCATCAGCGGGGAGGAGAATGGAATATAGAGGGAGGAGAGGGAAGATCTCAACTGAGACAAAAGTTGACTCTGAAGATCACTGATGCCCAACCAATCTGGAATGTGCCAAGATGGAATAGAGTTCTGAATACTCCAGTAACCATACACTTTTCTACCATGCCTATTGATGAGGCTCCTTTTGATAGGATCCCAAATAGAGTTGAGACTCAGAGGTTTATCCCCAATCCACCAGTCTGACCAAAAGTCAATACATCTGCCATTTCCCAATCTCCATTTGGTCCCATAGAACGGAGAAGAGGAAGAGAGCTAATAACCGAGTTCCAGATGGCCGAGCCATGGGGGGATGAGAGAAGGAAGTCTTCATCCTGTATCAGGTATTTGGATCTTAGCAGCTGAGCCTAGTGCGAGTTACCTTGAGTAATTTCCCAACCGATTTTGGCCAACAGAGCAACATTCATATCAACAATCTTGTCTTATACCAAGCCCGCCCAGATAGGTCGGTTTACAAACTTCATTCCAAGAGACCAGGTGAATCCATTTTTTGTCTTCAACCCCTGACCACAAAAAAAAATGGATTCCTTCAACAACAGCAATCACTGAGGCAGGCATTTTGAGAAGAGACATGAAGTAGATAGGTAGACTCTGCAGAGTAGCTTTGACCAGTTGAAGTTTGCCAGCTTGGCTAAGAATAGCACCTTTCCAAGCAACCAATTTTTTTGGTATCTCTCAATGACAAGATTCCACAAATTCTTGGTTTGTTTTCCTTTGAATAGGGGGATGCCAAGATAGGTGGAGGGAAAGTCCACAATTTTACAACCAAATATGTCAGCAATCCTTCTTTGAGTTTGAGTTGTGGTGTTTAGGAAGGAGATATTGCTTTTGTTGAAGTTGATTAATTGTTGAGAGGCATGTTGATAGTCTTCTAAAATTTATTTCAGGGCACGAGCTTCAATCACCAAGCAACACTCAAAAGCGGGTGTCATCTGCAAATTGGTTGTGAGTGGCGGTAGGGGAGCTGGAAGTGATTTTGATGCCAGAAATGATCGAATGACTTTTGGCCGCCTCAAGAGCTCTGTTGAGGGAGTCCGCCATTAACAGGAATAGAAATGGAGACAGAGGGTTCCCCTGGTGCAAATGCCTCTTCTACTTTTGAAAAATCTTGTCAGGATGCCATTGATGAGAATCGAGAAGCAAGGGGTCACAATGCAAGACAAAACCCAGTTGCACCATCTGTTGTCGAACCCGTAACTTTTTAGAACGCGGATCAAAAAATCCAGCTAACTTTGTCAAAGGATTTTTGCATGTCTAATTTGAGGATCATCCCCGCAACCTTCAGTGGTGGGCAGAGTGGATGGCTTCATGAACGGTGATTATCCCCCTTGAATAAGGCACCCACTGATGAAACCATTTTGATTCTCCGAGATGAGGTGATTCATCAGAGGCTTAAGATGGGATGCTAGCATTTTGGTAATGATTTTGTAGGAAGTGTTGCAGAGGCTGATTGGCCTGAAATTGGAGACCAATTTGGATCCAAGAGCTTTGGGGGCAAGAGCTATAAAGGTGGTGTTCCATTATTTTAGAAGGTCATTGCTGGACTGGAATTCTCTAACTGCCATGTAAAGATCTTGCTTGATGATTTCCCAAAAGATTTGAAAAAGGTAGCAGGAAAGCCATCGAGGCCAGGAGCCTTGTCCCCTTTCATAGTGAAAACAACTTTATGGATTTCCTCCATAGAGAAGGGTTTTGTTAAGTTTCCATTCATGTCATCCGAGATTACTTTGGGAATGTGTTGGAGCATCTTGGACATAGCTTGCTCGTTGGGAGGGTCCTCTTCCTGAAGGAGATTAGAATAAAAGGAGACTAATTCATTAGAAATGTCAGTGTCAGAGGTTAAGGTGTTACTTGCCGAAGTAAGCAATTCCTTGATTTTGTCTTTGCTTTGTGTTTAGAGGCAGTAATGTGGAAGAACTTGGTGTTGCGATCTCCCTTCTCCAGCCAAAGTGCTCGAGATCTTTGTTTCTAGTAGGTCTCTTCTTCCCTTAGGGTATTGTGGAAGTCGTTGAGAATATGTCTTTCTTGATTGTGGAGTTGTTCTGTTCTTCCTTCAACCTCCATTAGAGTGGAAATGTCAGCAATTTCTTGAGTCACCTTTGCTTGCGGTTTTTGATGTTGCCAAACACCGTGTTCTTCCAGATCTTGAGCTATTTTTTTATTTCCTTAAGTTTGCTTTGGAGAATTTAAACATTTCGATCCCTTAACTTTGATATTCCACCAGTTCTTTATGAGAGGGTCAAGTTGATTATTTTCCAGCCAAGTGAGCTCGAATCTGAAGGGAGGATTTTTTATGTTCAACTTATTGTTGGCACAGAGGATTAAAGGGTTGTGGTCAGAAGCTGCACGGGGTAAGGAGCTAAGAAATAAATCAGGATACAGTGAGATCCAGTCCAAGGAACCTAAAGCTCTATCCAATCTACTTTGTATGTGATTTCTGCCAACTCTGTGATTTGACCAAGTAAAGGATGTCCCATGGAGGTCCATGTCCAGAAGAGTCTCTCCCCTTATAAAGTCAGCCAAAGCTGTCATGTTATGTTGGGGTTAGGTGGGGCTCCTCCTTATTTTTCAGAGGGGTATAGAGTACAATTGAAATCTCCCATAATGAGCACCGGTAGATTTCCACAATTCTTTATGAAATTAGAGATGTCCTGCCAGAGTCTTTCACGCTGAGCTTCCAGGTTTGGGGCATAAACATTGATTGCAATCCATGAAGCATTAGAATCCACTTCCTAGAAGAGAGTGCACAAAAAATTGGGGTGCTTTGCAAAAGGCAGTCACCTTTGAAATGTTTGGGGTCCCAGAGGGTGCAAAGGCCTCCCGAATTACCCATTGTGAGCTGAGAAGCAAAAGAAGCAATGGCCAAATTTTCAAGAGACATTGTCCTTTTTGAGTTTGGTTTCCTGAAGCATGATAATGTTAGGAGAGTGTTTAAATTTCATATCCTTGAGGACTCTCTATTTTTGCAGAGAGTTCAGCCCTCTAATATTCCAAGAGATCACCTTCATTTCTTGGATTTAGATTTGTTCCCCACCACCATGGGGATGGTGCTTTGAGTACCTTGGGCCACATTTAGGGCTGATTCTTGTTGCAGCTTGACATTACCTGGGATACAACCACGCACTTTCTCAAGGCCAGTATCAGGTTTCTTACAACTGCTGCGGGTCATGCGGGGATTTAAACTGTCATCAGAGGATTGAGTGGAAGGGGAGAACAGGGAATCTGAAGGGGGAAGGAAGGGTGTGCTGATGGAAGGAAAGTTAGCGAGGGGAAGCTCTGAGCCCAACTCTGGGAGGGGGAAGGGAGAGGAGGGTGTTGGAATGAGGGGAGTGGGAGGGCGGAGAGGGTGGGGCAAAAATAACCACCGAAAGGTTGGCCGCTAGGGGATTGGGGAAAGGGGAAGCCAGGGAGACCTCCTCGGGAACAGAGGCCAAGGAAAGAGGGGAGGGGTCGAGAGGGGGGGCCAGGATGGAGTCGGTAGAGATCTCTCCTTCTTCTAAGAGGGAAAAGGGGTTGGAAGTGGGGATGACCGGGGTCTCTCCAGGAATGGTCTTAGGGATAAATTTTCCTTTCTTTTTGGGAGAGGAAGCTAGGGTTTTGGGCTTAGGCTGAGGCTTAGTGGGACATCCGAAGCTCTGTGGCCTATGCTTTTGTAGATTGTACATGCTTGTGGGATATATTCATATTCAATGCTTTGAGACCAGGTTCCAAAATCCGACAGGAGATCAATCAATTTTGGGAGAGGGCTACTTACATCAACATTAACACAAAAATG
Source organism: Taxus wallichiana var. yunnanensis (assembly GCA_018340775.1). Taxonomy (NCBI): domain Eukaryota; kingdom Viridiplantae; phylum Streptophyta; class Pinopsida; order Cupressales; family Taxaceae; genus Taxus; species Taxus wallichiana. Next base: position 895,214,268 of record CM031239.1, read on the forward strand.
AGCATGGATGAATCTAGTCTTGGCCTTAGTGGCCTGATCTATTGCGATTAATGAACCCATAGAAAGAGCAATACCTTCAATAACCGTAGGGTGCCATAGCTCCAGAGGAAGGCCTAGAAGACGAACCCAAATTGGAGCTTGTGTCATTGTTTTGGTAAGTGGGTTGAATCCAGAGACCATTTCTTGATATAGAAACCTCTTCTAGCCAAAGAACCACAGACCACCCAGAAGAGCTCTAGCGAAATCCTCTTTCATGTTGAAGGAGAAGAGGACAAATCCATTTGGCATCACCGCTATTTCCAATGCACCACAAGGATTCCATTTCAGCCGGGCCCATTTTTTAATATCTTCGAGAGGGGTGTGGGACCCATAAGTTTGTCGATAAGGGATAGATCTCTGGAGTCGGCGGCCTTCTTCCCGATGTGTGAAGGGATGTGTAGAGAGAGGGCCCCATCTGAAAGCACGGGCATCAGCCTTTCCGAGGGGGACGTAGAGGAGGACCCCTCCACAATTTTCTTCTAAGCCTCGAAGGGAGGCCAGGAGACAAGCCTTCAGATTTAGCAGGAAAGTACTCCTGATCCGGACCATGAGGGTTTAGCATTAGAACCAACACCGGGGAGATCGGATTCAAAAACGGAGGCGAAAAAGTTTTCCACAAAAGTGGTTTTGGGATAACTCTCGTGCCACAATGCCAGACATGCCTTGTCACATTGAACACAGGATTCATGCTTGACCCCGACCCCCATCATATTGAACACCGAGTCAGCTTAACACCATGTTGAGAGACCACCTCCACCACCGAAGCAACTGACCCGCTCGGAACTACCTAGCTGAGTAACAACAAGCTATAAGGTGGCCACCAGGAATGGACCCCAAGACCTCCCGCATTAAACCCACATTCCCCATCGCTAGGGTAAACTAGACGGGATTAAAAGTGGTTTTGGGATAACTCTGTCGCAATGCCGACATGCCTCGTCACATCGAACACAGGATTCATGCCTGACCCCAACCCCCATCGCATTGAACACCGAGTCGGCTTGACACCACGTCAAGAGACCACCTCCGCCACCAAAGTAGTTGACCCACTCGGAACTACCTAGCCAAGTAACGATGAGCTATAGAGGTGGCCAACCCAGGGAATGGACCCCAGACCTCCCACATATAGCCCACATTCCCCACCGCTAGGAGTAAACCTGACGGGTCAGGTGCTTGTCTTATTATTGCACATCTATTTAGAGTTGATTTATTTGAAAACATGGTATTTTTTCGAAAATATTAAAATCATATAAGGGCCCGAGGTTAGTTAAAAATTTGACCTAGATTTTCGAGATCACCCTGGTCCTCGGATTGTTAGAATAGGATTAGATAGTTGCATTTCCTTCCTTAGGAGTAGTTTAGAATTAGGATTATGTAGAGGAACCGACATTCTCTATAGGTTCATCTAAAGTAGAAAGTCCCACAACTTGGAGACAATCCCATGTTACCCAAAAACACTTATTGCTCATCCATTCGTTCATGACAAATTAGAGGGTGTTGTATTTAGTGATAACAAAACCCTAGTTGAAAAGCGATGGAGAATAATTTGATAATGCATTCCCAAAAATGGATTGTTTGACCAAGTTTTATGATCGGAGTATTAGAGGACTCCTCCATATTTCTCCGATGGTATTTAGGTTTCATGATAGTGAGTGGACCCCACAACAAATTGTAAGTTTCGAAGAAGTTGATATATCTCTCATGTTTTGGCAAAGAGACTTGTTGATAAAATAGATGTTTGAGGAATTATGGAAGTTATACTACATGTATTGAGTGGTTTCAAGTCATGGTTGATCCATTTCAAGTTCTTTAATAGTCTATCTTGCAAGACTAAATTTTGAGGTAAACATGGCGCTTTTGGTGACTTGGTTGCAGAGGTGTTTTGATGGTGTTTCAATCAAATTTTTGGTGTCTAATGGAGTTGGTAATGACCCTAATGTCATGATATTTCCATCCATGATTCAAACTTGCATGATTGAGGTGATTTGCTGAGGTTTTGAGCTTCATCTTTGAGGATTGGTTTTGTAGGTCATAGGCCTAGTGAGGAGAGTTGTTCTTGTCGATGGCTTCATAGCATGAGATGATGATGTAGGATGATTCAAGCTTGTAGGAGGCATGGATTGGGCTTAGAAAACATGTCTAAGTGGTCCTTGAAGTTTTTTTAAGGTCATGTTTGCTCAATAAGGCTAATTTTTATGATAGGGTAATTTGGGTGCATTAGGCCTAGTTAGGCCCGATGAAGGATTAGATGTTTCTAGATGCTATTACTGACCTAAGTGGTCTTATGAATAATACTTTTATGATGTTCTTAATTTTTTTATGATATTTATATGATGGCTGACCTAGATGAATTATGATCACAAATCATGTATAGAAGCATGTTTTAGAGGCTTATTGTGTGAGTTGAGAAGGAATGAGAAAGTGCGACCTAGAGCAAGGCGTGTAGAAGATATGAGGGTATTTGTGACCATAAGAAGGGGGAAAAGATGTTTTTAAATTATAGAGAGAGTGTTGTTGTTGGAGAGATAGGTCATTAGACCTAATCAGCTTATAGAGGAAGTTTTTGAGCGAGTTAGCCTAAATGGCATATTTGAAGAAGATTAAAGGAAGGAGAGCTAAATAAGTGTCATCATCAGTTATCGGAGCAACATTCTAGAGGTGAGAAAAAAATCAGGTGGCTTTAGTTGGTGCTCAGTCATCTAGGGCGTTGATGCCTCCTTGTAGGGTTGGTGTTCCTTATAGGGTTGGTGCTCTACTAAATCTAGGGTTGGGACTCCTTGTGAGTTTGATGTCTCACGAAACCTAGGGATTGATGTTCCTTGTTGGGTTGGTGCTCAACTAAATTTGATTCATTACTATAATAAATATTTGTTTCAGTGGGTTTTCTTCCCTATAAGGGTTTCCCACTTAAATCTAGTGTACTTGTGTTCTTGTGTTCTCATGGTGCATGCTCATGTGTTTGATTAATCATTGTTTAATCTATATATTGATGAATGTTTGGTGAATACATTGAATGGTTGATGGATGTTAATGCTTAAGTGAATGAAATTTTTATTGCCCATTGATTCACCCCCAAGTGATTGTACTTCCAATAAGGAGACCTATAAACAAAGGTCAAAAGGGATAATAAAAGTAAGATGCAAAACCATACAAGTTAGGTTATGATAAAATGTTTAAAACAATAAGAAAAGTATGGAAGAGAGAAACCCAAGAAAGTGAGAGAAACATGAGGATAAAGAAGTAGACGTGCAAAACATGGTAGAATGGAAAATCAACAAGAAGAAGACAAAGTCATGCAAAGAAATAATACAAATTTAAGAAAGTTGAAAATTGCACACAACATAAGAGAAACAAATCGAACAACACAAAAACACTTGCTAACAAGAACTTAACTTGGAACAACAATAAAAATATATATAAACACACCAACACCCTAACAATCAACTAATCTAATAAAAAATTAAATCTCTCGCACTTAATAATCAAAACTCATCTAATATAATATAAATTAGATATTTTTATTTTCGTAAAATTATTTACTATATTAAAATATTTTTATAATTTCTATTTTTAATTTTTATATATAGTTATTTCTATATAAATTTTGAAGACTTATTAATTAATAAATAATCACAAGATAATGGGATCCAACCATTATGCTTTTATTAATAACTAATTTTTAATAATTAAAAATGAACTAAAATTGATTTCAAAGAATAAAATCATCATAGAGTAATGCTAAAGATTTAAAATATAAAGAAAAAACTCACAAAAGGAAAACATATTAAGGCACACATATAATAATGAGTATCACCTTGTTATGATGAAATTCTACATAGAGGACGAGGTCTCTTATCCATGTTAACCATCGTAAATTCTAAAATGATCTATAAAATAGGTTTAATACTCCTTAAAAGGCAAAATAGGGTTAAATTAATAAGCAAAATATTAAACCGTACACAATGGTCACTTTTAACCTATTACATGTGGTTACATAAGTGCAGATGTGAAAAGTGGTTTTGCCCTAATAAGTCATTACAATTAAACATATCTGTTTATTTTCATCGTATTTAATTGTGAAAAAAATATATTTGGAATAATTTTATTTTTTTAAATATATGCTTGAATGAAATGGGTTTAATAGTTTTATATTTTTTTGTCACAATTTTGAAGACAGAGTATCAAAACAAACAATTTAGAATAAGTCCGTATAAGAAGGTATATGAAACTTACAAAAATCGGTAAAAATGGAAAAAGTTGACTAGAATGATAGTGCTCCTTTAGAGGTATGATCAAAGCTGTGCTAGTATGATTTTTTCAATCGTCAAATTAATGTGAAATTTATTTGACAACCCTATTTATTTGTTTCGAGGTTGTGGAAACCTTGCTCTCTTTTCTAGAATTAATTGTGAGCCACCGAGAAACTTCTCTCCTTCCTTAGAACCCTAAAATCCCCACAACACCACCTTGTGAAACCGTAAAATTAAGAGCGATAATGGGGATCATTATGGGGCCCTTAGGATTTGGATCAATCGGTAAACACCGCACTAAGTATAATGTAGTTCAACAAGTAATCCATTGTAATGCAAGTTTCACAACTCTTCTTTTCAATGGTCTAACTATTATGACAAGTAAATGTTAAATGTTTTTCTCTAAATGTTTGAACTCTATTTCAAGACACTCTTGAAATAAATGAATTCATTTCTTTTGCAACTTCAATAAAGGACCTTTGTGTGATTTTCTATGTTTTCAAAGCATACTTACATATGTTTAGACTTATGCAACTCAATTTAAGAACCTATTGGCATGTGTGCCAACACATTATGAACAAGCAAAGCTAACAAAGAAACAATAAAAACCTTAAGTCCCAAAACAAGGGTTGAAAAGGGCCCCCAACGAAAGTAACTCGAACTGTGGTGGTATAATTATAATGAACAAGAATTGTATTGTTACCCGCATTGTGGAAAATGTCCAAAAATAGGGAAATAGGGTCAAAGAGAAATTAGGGATGAGAGAGAAAACATGAGGAATATATAAGAAACGTGGACATACAAAAAAGAATAGAGAAGTAAGAAATGAAAAACATGAGGGAACCTAATGTGAGCCAATAACCGATAAAAACACAAATACATTAGCACCATAGAAAATAACTAACCATGTACTCAAATACAATGTGCAACAATGAACAACCTAGCCCACATATACGCAAGTAAATATGCCTACCTCAAATTAAGAATCGACATATAAAATACGTAAAATGATGTTTGATTAACTACTCCATTAAATATGCAAGTAAAAAGGAGTAAGAGATGACTCATATTTTGTTTATGTTGTATTTTAATCAAACATTTAAAGAGATAGGGGATACAATGCTCTTATTTTGTTTATTGGTGTCGTTCATTCATGTGCATCCAAAATTATGATGCTTGTTGCATTGAAATTTGATGTTGATTTGAGACTACTTCTTGGAGTCTCAAAAATGCTCTTGACAAGTTATAATGACCTAAAACGCTCTTGGGTTGTGATTGTCACCCACAAATTAATTCTATAAATGTGTCCATCTTCATATACCATTGAATCACCTTATCATCCTAATTTTGCATGGCTCGATATATGTCCATTAAAAACATCAAATCTTGCAACCTAAATATGGATTAAAAAATTTAGACACCTATAGTGGGTTTTGGATGCTTAGTGTGAACTAATTAGTTAGGAGCTCCAATTATCACACCCTACAAATATCGATAAATCAAAATTGCATGGTAGAAATAACTTCAACAACTACTTCAAGAGTGCTCTAGAATAAAATGTTCGTTAGGAAATGTAATTTACACAAGCATACATGATGATCAAATGAGCTTAATCACTTATCTATTAATAAATAATTTGAATTCAAACTTGATAAAATTCACATAATCTTCCAATAGCTTGAAATATGAAATGGAAATAGGAGTAAATGGGTCCAACCAACGAAAATGAGACAAAATTTAAACTTCCAAGATTGTATAGATAGTCGGTCCCAACATCTCAAATCAATTAACTTGTAAATATTAGTCCTCACAAAAACTCAAAATCAAGGTTTTAGGCAAGGCAATTACAAATTTTGACTTATTGTAGTCTCTCACAAGTGGAAGTTTAAACTTGCTTGGCATAGACATGTTATTTCCCATTGAGATTTGATTTGATCTCGAGTGAATTAACTTGTAAAGGTAAGTCCGCATCAAAACACCAAATAAAGTTGGTAAACATATTTTTTTATTTAGTATAGTCTCTCTTAAACATACGATTATGCTTTACTTGAAATAATGTATCATTTTTCAAATAAAATTTGATCTCATGTCAATTATTATAACCTCGCTAACAAGTTTAAACTTACAAAACATAAACATACAAAACATAAACATACCATTTGATAGTGAAAATAAAATAACTAAAAAAGATGGTTGGATTTTTAAAAATACTTTGAAAATAGACAACAATTAAATAGCACTTAATTTGAAGAAATCACTTTACAAAACCCAACCAATAAGAAATGACTAAATAACATAAAATAGAGTTAAGTCAACACACAAGTTCCTCTTTCGAGGGGCCAAAGGAGATTTGCAAAAGATTCAACAAACATAAAATGATTTGGGGGAGAAAATAGTCAAAATGCACAAAGCATTATGCACAAGAAAGACCCGAATATAAATTATTATCTCATTGCTCGAGAAATTACCCATCATTAAAGTAAAGAGAAGGTTATGTTTTATAAAGTTACGTAAATAGATTCTATTTTATCCTCTTTCATTTAAAAGGAGTCCTATCCTCCATGGATTAGGGACCGTCCATTTTGTCAAATTTATTTTGAATTATTATGTTTTAATTACTATTTTTTAAGTTATTTATTTTGATAGATGGTTTCTATTAATTAAATTATTATCTTTATAGGTATTGGTTTTTTTGTTATTTTAATTATAATTTTGAAAATCAATTAAAAATATATTTTATTGATTTAAAAATTTGAGATTTTAAAATTTATAATATTAAAAATATTTTCCAAAAATTAAAAACTTATCAACATTCATGTTTACTTTTATAAAACTATTCAAAAATAATATTTATTGAAATGTATTTGTAATAATATGTAAACATCCTACCAAATTTAAAAGAAGTCAAATGAAGTACTTTTGAATAAGAGTAAGTGCATAGATACTTACAAATATGTGAACATAAATGACCCAGAGAACTACCATACAATGCTATACTTACACTTTGTACCAAGATTGAAAAAGCTAAATCTTATAAGTACACAAAAACCATGCAAGTTGTGTGGAAAGAGGCCCATCACTACTTACCTAGCATACCACCTCACCTCTTATTTATAGATCCACTCCTACACAAAAATGTGGAGGTGTCTCCCAATGGGGATATGATAAGGACCTCACTCTAGATACGTCCTCCCATATCAGATACCAACATAATATTTCAAACATCAATGTACTTTTGCTAGCTCATCCCAATCTCGTCACAAATAATGTTAGGTCTACATTTCTCAAGCTATGCATCTTGTCCGTATGATTTTCACCATCTTGGCATGCAAGTTTTGGACTCTTCCTATAAAAACAAATTTTGTAAGGTCATGCAATTCACAATGTCTTTTAGCTCCGTCCAAGTCCACATCCACAGGGACCCAAACCTAACAGGGCCATGTGGCCAGTACTTTCTCATACCACATGACCTTCTAACACCTAGGATGTTGGCAAACAAGCAAATCAAAAACAAAAGTTGGGGTCCATCCATGTGGCCAATTGTGGATCCCATTGGTTTGAAGTTAGATTAGGTTAAATTTTGACTTTAAATCCCTCCTTTGACTAAAGGAAGAACAACACCATATCTTCCAAAACAAGATGGGACTCAATGATGTGTAGTGACTTTTTGCTTCTTACCCAAGTGTCCAAATCACAGTAGAGCAAAGTATTTGTAAACAAAGGAGTTAAAACCGTTTTGCCCCTTGACTAAATCATCTAAATTTGCTTTCCCTTGACTAAATCATCTCCATTTTTTTGTGCAAGGACATCAATTGTGTGGACCACAATGTAAAGTAAAAGTGAACAATATTAATGGAGGGCATGTAGAAATGGATTTGTATCATTAATATCGTGAATGTTTGCTCCACATATTCTCTCTCCCTTATATACCAAAACTATATGCTCATTAGCGTGGAGGTTTGAGAGGAGTTTGGTGGTACATCTTGAGTGGGTTTGATGAGAATGAATACCTATTATACGGAAGAAATTAAATATATGATAAATGGTAATTGGTTTCATAGATCAAATTAGTATAATAATATTATAATAGAAGAATATAGTTATTATTAAATATCATCTAAAGTAAATAGAAAAAAAAATCTCCTTGGGCCCCAAAAAGAAGATCTCATACATTGAATTAGTGTCATCACTTAGTAGTGACTTAGAAACTAAAGCTACATTTACTTTTATTTTTACTTTTACTGTATCTTCAAAATTCATATGCATTTGTTAATCATGCATGATTTGCATGAAGAATATAGCTACTCATAGTTGCCAACCAAGGTGCAATGAAACACCGATAAGGAGGAAGAGTAGCAAATGAAATCAATTGATGAATGTTACCACTAATGTAACAACCCTACTTGGGTCCACGTGTTAAAAACATCTCATACTTTCTCACGAGTTCACATTAATGCCAATAGAAAGTATATCAATAAATAATTAATCCTTTCAATTAGTACATAATTATTATTCAAAATACTCCCGTTGAGGGGATATGCATAATGATTCCATCACGAGAATGAATTAAGAAGGCTTAACACCAAATGCCTCCCCTATCTCATGATTTTTCAAGCTGAACTATGATGGGGCAGCATAGGGTAATCTAAGGGCCTCGGGCTATATGTGTCATCGATATTGTTCGGCTCCTTGATACACGTTGGTTCATTCCATCTCCCAAATAGTTCGTGTAATGTGGCGAACCTCCACATTGATTCATGGTCTTTAGCTTGCCCATAATTGCGGATCGAACGGATTTGTATTGAAGAGGACTCCATGGTCGTCACCAATGCTATCAAGACTGATAAATCCAAGGTATGGCGAATTGATATTATCCTAGGACAAGCTCATCATCTTCTCTCCCACTTCACCGAGTGGAGCATTCAACATTGCTACTGGGAAGCTAATAGGGTGGCGGATTATTTAGCTAACTATGGTGTCTCCCAAAACATGGATGATATGGTTGATAACATGGCAAAACCTTGGCATGGACTTTGGGAGCTATTACTTCATGATTTACCTTGTCCCCACTCCACCCTAGCGAACCATCATTAAAAACATTAAAAAGCAATGGCTTCAACACCATTTTGGTTAATCATTTGGCGGCGGTGGGTTGATAGTAATAATTCTTCCACATATGTCGCTCTCTCGAATCGGAGCACTACGCCATCTCACATGCACCCATTCTTTTTATTGTTGGTGCCTCAAGTATTCACATTCACCTCGCATGTTTTATTTTCGCCCTACTTCCATGACCTATCACCAAAAATGGGCAACCCAATGCTTTTGAGCTTTGATTTGCTTGTCTCTAAGAGAGAAATGGCATTTTTCTCTACCTTGTCCGAGAAACGAATGCATTATATCTTCATGATACTGATCTAGTCCAAAGATGAACGACATCAAAATGGTTTTAACTTTGAGATATGCAGAGCTTTCCAATCGTCGCACGTGAATTCGAGATATAGCCTTTGTCTTTGTGGATAATATGCTCCACATCTCACCGACAAACAAATGAGCATAACAAAGGCATTTTATTTTCCCTCTCGCACAAGGCCGATCTTGGGACAATAGTTGAAGAATTTCACGTGCACTCCTCGGGGTTCCTTTTAGCGGCTTGCAATCCAAAGTGGATGGGTTGTTGGCTTATGAGGCTTTCGATGAACTAGAGATGTGTTTTAATGTGTTGGAGAACTTTGCTAAGAAAGTGGTAAACCATTACCGTAACAGGGCTTCCACAGCAACATCCTTCCACATATTGACTTGGACTTCATGCACTCACCCATCCTTCATGTGGCTCCCAAGATTGTTGCTTTTAAGAAAAGGGTTGCAAGGGCTCATATGTTTTTGCTTGTATGGTTGGACTTGCTCAAAGTGACATCTCCTTGGGTGGACACATGAACCCATTGTCATCTTCTCCCTTTTGGACTACGAATGTTCTATCAACTAGTGTGGTTGACAAGGAATCAAATGACATCACCCCTATATAATTTCTCGACATTTTCACATCCATGGTCTCTGGTGTTTGTCTCTATCTTGTTGATGTCTCCCCTTTGGGGGTAATTTTTTTATCTTTATGTAATGGTGTGGGAGGGATAGGTTTGTTCTCCCTCTAGTATTCTAGCTCTTTTTGGGCTAGGCCTCTAGGAATCCATGGTTCACATAATCGATCATGAAGACAATACACTTCAAAATGTAAATGCTACCTATGTATATTTTTTGGTATATGTAATATAAACGGAAAGGGATCTCATCAACCCTCGTTTACTTTAATCAAAAACAAATTACTATTCAAGATAAATAATATCAATGTTGTTTTGTCTAGTTGGGTTGCTTAGGGGCATTTTGAAATTACAAGGGTAAAAATATGAATAAACCATTCAATCAAGTTGTCATAGGAGAACATGCAAAACTAAATACAACACCTCTATACAAACAACAAATCATGCACATACATATTTTTCACTATAACCTTTGATACATCTTAATTACAATTCCTTCATCTTAAGAGTAAGAATAACTCTCTTTCAGAATATGATCCACTAACAATACCGCTCTATGCTTTGATAAAAACAAGTAGAGGCTATTATTAGGGTTGGAAAGTAGTTACTTGCAGAGCAAATTTGATTTAATCTATTAATAATGGAATTCAATCAAGTCAATAACTTGATTGATACTCTCATCTATTAACATAAGTGAATAAGTGTGCACCAATGGATGAATTATCCATATATTAGATTACAATTAATATCACAAGTGCATCTTTATCACATACAATAGTGTATGGTTAATTAAATACACTAACATTTTTCACCGAAATAGGCAATGGCCCTATGATCTTGCCTCGTTATAGATGTAATGGTTGTTTCACTTATGTCACAATCAACCTGAAATACCTTGTTGAAATCAAGCAAAGCCAACATTGGCTATTTTATGACTTTCTTCAATTTCTAACAACCATGATCTGCATCTAATGTCCACGTAAAACCCTTTTTCCCTCACATCACTTATGTGATCAATGCAAAATTTTCGTTAAAGTCTCATGAACTTTCAGTAAAAACTCGTCAAACTAAGGAAACTTCACACTTCGAATGTACTCATGTGGCGATCATTCCACTATAGCTCACACCTTCTCAAGATCCATCTTCAACCTTGCTTGATATCACAAATCCCAAGAATACTAACCCTATCGTGAAGTAGCACTTCTTCAAGTTTACCAACAACTTCTCTTCGCACCACCACCAAGTGCTCTTCCTTCCACCACCAAGTGCTCTTCCTACGTCTTGCTAAAAAGTCAAAATGCCATCTAGATACATAATAAAAACATGCCTAGAAAAGGCTTCAACACTTCATTTATGAGCCTCATGAACATGCTTGGTGAATTAGTAAGCTCATATGGCATGACTAACCACTCATTAATCCAACATATGTCTTAAAATGAGTTTTCCACACATCACCTTTGCATATCCTAATGCTGGGATGTCACCTTTTCAAGTTAATTTTTGAGAAGTAGTGTTCCACATAAATAACCCACCAAATCACCCATGTACGACAATGAAAAACTTATACTTGATGGTAATCTTATTGATGGTTCTAGAGCAGTGCAAATCCTCTACTCACCTCCTTTCTTCGATGCCAATATTGTAGGTATTGTGCACGGGCTAAGGGACTCTTGATCAACCCTTCTCAAAAAAATATTGAAGTTACTTCTTTACTTCTTCATCCTCCATAGGCATCAACCTATATGTAGCCTTGTTTGGTAAACTAGACCCCATAATCAAATCCATCTAATGAATAATATCATGCATATGTGTTAATCCATTCGAAATACCCTTCAACTTCAACATGATGTTTACAAACTCACCTAGTGTTTTCTCCACTTCACGCAAAATTTCATTTACATCAATGTGTCTTCATTCACTCTTCTCCTTCATCTTGTTTAGGAATTGTTTTCCTAAAATCAATAACACCTTCGGACACCTCTAATTCAACATCACACCCTTCAAAAGATTCAAAGCACACCGTCGTTCGTCCTTCATTAAGGTGTAAGTATTTTCGTCGTCATCGTGTTGCACCTTTCTATCAAACTTCCAAGGTCGACCAAATAAGACATGGCATACTTACTTCCATGGGGATTATATCACACATGACTTCATATATGTCAATCTTAAAAGCACAATTTACATAGTTCATACACAAGCAATTGATGTCCCTCCAATAACCAGGACACTTTATACGACCTCAAATGTGTAATCGTCTTCGACCAAGCTTTTCAACCACCTCATTAGAAACGCAGATTATCAATGTTACTATTGTTAATAATGACTTTGCATCACTTACCCTCCGACTTGCAAATGGTTTTGACTATATTTGTCCTCTATGTGAGTGCATTATACACTTTAGTTGGTTTTAAGAGCATTCTCTTCATCATGAGAGCTTCTAGTATTCCGACTCTTTTGCACAACTACTTGATGCAATACTCTTTGTATATGCATGTTCGACATGGTTGCTAACATCATTCCTCCTCTATTCACCATTATGTTGTGCTTACATGTGCTTGAATGCACAATGCCCAACTTCTCCACAACAAGCACGTTCCATTAATCCTCTACCTCTTCCACGTCATATTCCTCTAAAAGAAGATCTACTCCTCTTTGTGAATGACTCGATCATGCAAAGAACTCACCCACTCTCTTACACATGATCTAACTTATATCTATGCAATCCTTCACCTTTGCGTGGGAACTTTCATTTTCCTCATGCGCTATTTTTTTGTATTTGGACTTTCTTACGCCTTCAACCCATACTAATAGGGTTCCTCAATTGACCTTAGTCTAACCATTTCAAACTCATCTTGAATGAAAACATGAAATCCATTAACATACCCCGACACCACCATTGTGCCACCCTCCATATGACTCGGTGTGAATTGTTAGGTAATAGAGCTCTTCATTGTAGTTCTTAATCCATGTCTTTTGTCTTAAGGTATGCAACTTCTTGAATAAGTTCAATTGATAATCCACGGGCAAAAACTCCGCCTTCAACTTGGAAACCATTATTTCCCATGTTTAAATCATCTCTTTTCCTTTTGAACCTTTCTTTTCCGTGCATTAATCTTCTCTTTTCCTATTCTTTACAATCATTTTGAACGTGATCACACCATAAAGATGCATGTCCCTTTAGTGTTGTACAAGAAAAATAAATCTTCAGTCAAAATACTTTTCCAATTCACGATCCAATCAATCAAATCCAAAGGACATTGGTTTCTTGAATAGTTTGGAATATCCATGCATGATCTCCTTTTGATTCTTGAAATAACTCGTAGATACATGTCTTTGGGGTCTTCTTCTACTTCTTCATTTCCATCCTCCATTACATAATTGCTAGAGTCTCCATCATTACCAACTCGTCCTCTATGTGTCATTTCCATAGCTTCAAGTCTCTAATTCAAACAAGCTAACACAACCACCGCATGTGGTCTAATTCCCCTTCCTCTCATAGGAATACCACCATGTGCCATCTAAAACTTTCCTCACACTCAACAATCACAAAATACGAGAACCTACACCTTCTACCTAACAACCTAAGCACCAAAAGAAGCCAACTATTTTTTACCCACACTCACAAATATGGAAAGCAAATTGAAAATTTCTCACCTACACAAATAAAATACTCCTCTAATACCAAGATGATGCATTTGTAGTTTGGGGTCTCAATGAAGAGATGACTTCGACCACATAATTCATAGATTTTCAGATAAATGACCTCCCACAAGAAAAATCATTGTGCATCTTGTAAGAAACAATAGAAGTCGCTTCTTTAACCGATGAGGAAAAAAATTACACCCACGCATCAAATATTATAATCTCATTACAACCTTCCAATGAACAAATTGCAAGAATTCCCAAAGAGAAATTCAACATCTAGGACCCAACCTAGACGCACTTTCTATCTCGTAAGACTTGGAACCAAATTTGGCTTCCTGAAATGGCACTTTATGACCAATTCACTAAGAGTCCCAATTCTAAGCTTTCTTTTGATCTTTGGTTCTCTCAAGATGCTCTTTTGCCATTCTTAACCTTCTTCAACATGCCTCTCATGTCCATTGCTCCCTCTTTTTATAGAAATTGTCATGAGAAATAAAGATACATTTGCAAATAAAGATATAATTGCAAAGATTCCTCAACTCAATCAGATCACCGTCGATTTAGCATATGCGGTTAGCAAGGAATTGCTCGTGGGGGCATTTTTGTCTGCTCAAAATATACCAAGTCACTCAGACAAGTAGAAAAAACAGAGCACGGCCCAGGTGTTCAATCACAAATGGTTCAATGTTGACATGCCCATAAAAGTACATAGGATCCACATGGTGCGAAAATGAAACATTTGCATGGTGCAAAACTTCAAAATGCCTGCATGCAATTTACACATTTTCCCCATGCAAAATCTCTTTAAATCACAACTCCATAGTTTGCATAAAACCTCAAAGTCTGCACACCTTGTCTTCTTTATTCCAAGCAACATAGTACACAAAGACGGTGCAATATTACCCAAAGCTACACAAAATCGTAGACGCTTTTCTTCCAACTTTTTTGGTGATGCAAAATTGTCAATGAACTCAAATGCTCATGTATCACTATGGATATATGCAAAGCAATCGGGTGGAATTGTAATCTGGGCAAGTACTTGTACGACACAATACTCAAACCATAAAGATGACCCCATTTAAGGTGTTGTATGGTCACAAAGCCTCTATCACCTGTGGAATGGACAATTTAGAAGGACAAGATACTTGTGCAGCGAATTGGAGAATATATAGAGCATACTTACATAATTGAAGGGCCGCTTAGCAATGTGTGTGAACATAATGAAGCGGCAAGCAAACCAACATAAGAGAGAGTATAGATTTGAAGTCAGGGTTATGGTGTTCTTTCAATTGCAACCATATAAGAAAATAAAATTAAAAGATAAGGAAAAGAGAAGCTTCAACCCAAGTACTATGGACCATAAAGGTTCGGGCCAAGTTAGAGAAGTGACCTGTGCATTGGATATCCGCAGGAGGGGGGGGAATTCATGAAATTTTTAGTGTGTCACGTTTGATGAAGAAGATAGGAGCCCGTATAGTTCCACAAATAGAAATACTTGCCACAACGAGGAAGTAAAGTTGGTCTTCAAGCTCAAAGGCATACTCGGGGAGGAGCTTTAATTTCTTCAAAATAGACACATTTAAAAATGAATATCAAAAGGAAGGGGTCTGCCACGGAGGCTGCAACATTGGAAAATTGGAGATTTCTTAGGCAAGCATCCAAACTTGTTGCGACTTTGAAAAGTGTGCCAAAAATATCAAGGTGCTTGAGGAGTTAGCAAATAGCTTTTGTTAGGATGTAATTTTTGGTGTCAGTTTGACCTAAATTTTGTGACTAGTAATCACATGTTCAACTCTCAACAAGTGTGCTACTTGTATATAAAAGCTAAGTTCAAAATTTTGTGTATGTTCAATTCCCAACAAGTGTGCTACTTGTATATAAAAGCAAAGCTCAAAATTTTGTGTACCCTGCTTCCACAAGGTCACCCATATTGGTGCTATTTTAGGATGAGCGTGCTTAACTAGAGAGCTCTTGCTAGCACTGCATATAGTTTTTAAGGTCATATTGTTTCCCTGAGCACAGCATATTCTTAGTTTTATGTTTATATGATGTTTTGTCCCTAAACTCCATGGTCTTAGTATTATTGTTTGTGCTATGTTTCAAGTACTTAAAAATTAATGAAGATGAGCTAATTAAGGTTCCCTTTCTCATTGAATACATAATGAGGGAAAACCCTAAATGATATATCTTTTTCGTTCTCATTTCCCAATTAGAGTCACCACCGTAAGGACTCTTGTGAGTTTTACAGCTGAATTAGCATGTGCCCCATCTTTTCTGCCTTTCTCGTTCTGCCATTTTATATTTTGCAGATAGTGTTCTGCCAATAGTTTACGAACACAGCAATTTAATCCAGGTCACTGTATCAATATTGAGCATGAAAGGAGCAAGGCTTCTAACCATAACATGCTTGAATGATCATCCAAAGATCGCAAAACAATGCTGTGGAGTCTAATTCAAACCTCAGAGCGGCAAGCACTGATAACAAAATCAAGCAATCAAAGAGCTTCGCTACTGTCATTAATTAAGGTCAAGGTCCTGAGCCTATAAATCTCTATCTTCAACGCTGGCACGGACAACTCTGGACTTCATTTCACAATGGACAATATTAGTAAAAATGAGCAGGTTATAGCCTAACAGTTGCTGTAGTCATATAATGCAAATCAAGAACTATATCACAGCATTCCCAATAACTAACAGCTGGAATGACTCGACCTTGAAGCATATTCTAGGAATTTCTAGAATTATAACTTAACATACCCAGATATGTTCCACTGCCAACTCCTTTCCCTATTAGATCATC
This sequence comes from Taxus wallichiana var. yunnanensis, assembly GCA_018340775.1. Classification (NCBI taxonomy): domain Eukaryota; kingdom Viridiplantae; phylum Streptophyta; class Pinopsida; order Cupressales; family Taxaceae; genus Taxus; species Taxus wallichiana. The sequence continues at coordinate 895,231,037 of CM031239.1, forward strand.
CTAATCAAACAGCTCAATTAAATACCTATTTTGTTGCAGACCGTGCTAACACTTTGACGATGTACAGTGCAATGGAAAAGCATATTGGCAGTCATCTGAATGGGTTTGATACTTAATACCAAAGACAGGCTGCATCTTATTGAAAGTTTACCGGAATGCACCATACAAACCAAGGAAATGAATATGATAGTGGACTAGTCTGAAGATAGTTCAAACTGTCAATGAATGGCTAGACATCGTGGAACATTCAGTAAAAGACTGTTGAAAGTTGCCCACCACAATCCTCTCACCATCCCAGTGTTTGAAGAAATTCACAACTCTCTCATTTAAAAACAGTTGGAATGGGTGGAGTATAAGTAAGAGGGTTTATGGTCTTAAGTTCTCCAATGTCTACCAACATATGGGAACCAGCTGCCATGGAACAGATTATGATTCAATTGGCCATAAAGCTACTCATAGATATGTCACACTATCATTTAAGCACTTATTTCTAACATTGGAGGCCATTTTGTCTTCTATCCTCTAAAGATGTGTGCTTTAGCTTTACCAGTCAGTCACACGTATCGTGTATAAAGAGAAATATGATGTGGAATTTCTGTGGTGATTTCTCCCTTTTGCCCTGATATGATGCAAATATTGAAAATGCCTGGGCAGATTGCTCTTAAGTGATATAAAATCTCAATATTTCCCTAGTTAAAGATGCTAGTGTCAAATGCTTAAATGTATAGAGAAACACTACACTCGTAAGCAAAGATGAAATCAATAACCAAGATTAGATTAGATATAGATTCTCGAGCATATACTATATGCTTTGAGCAAACCCGTCTAACACTTATAGTGCACTCAAGCAATAATGTAAATATAGATAAAACAGTTCAACGTATACCTCAACCTCACACTGTAATCTTTCGTCTTACACATCTGGTGTGCTCAAGCAATGATGCAAGTATAGATGAAACAGTTTAACATATACCTCAATCTCTCACTGTAATCATTCAAGTCTGATTAAAATGATTACAATTTTACCCAAAAACAAAATATTATATAGATAAAACAATAAGAGGAGAAAATCAATAGTATTTCAAGAGACAACAGATATCAATGCAGCCATAATACATATTCAGATGAATTTGGAAAACCAATCTTGTACAAGGATGGTTACTCCAACAGTTTAATCTGAAATTGGAAATCATTTTTCCCCACTTGTGTAACCTATTTCTTTTACACAAACTAGAACATAAATACATAAGAATTTGCAATGGTCAAGCAGCGAACGATTTTCCACAGCCACATGTTGAGGTCGCATTTGGATTTGTGAATGAGAAACCCCCACCAATTAGAGCATCACTGTAGTCCAGCTGCATCCCGTATAAGAACAGAAGGCTTTTAGGATCACAAACTGCATCCATGACACCAATAGAGTCAAATATCAGTAGAGTTTAGAAAATTGCTAGACATCTAATACATTCAAGGATTGAAAAAACACGTTACGGGAATGATTCTTCGTCTATGCAAACTCTATAATTCAACACACTGTTTTGTGAAAAAGCACAAGCTAATATAAGTTCTTTTAGCTGCTTGTGAATTTTTTTCAAAATAGAAACAATCAGAGGAGCATTCTGTATTGGAGACCTGTGTACAACATTTTATAAATGATTGTCAATGACTTGCAAGATAGCTTTTTCACCTTTCTCTAATAGCATTTTCACTTGTTTTAACTTTTAACCATATGTTCAAGCATATGACACAAGCAATCAATAGATAGTCTTTTTACCTGAGAATGCAATCTTTAAAGTACAAGGATATGTTCAATATTATGAGCAATCTGAAGGCCATGACAATGTCCAATCTGGACATTCTGTTTACAGTATTTTATTCCCCTTCCACATCATTCTAAATCCAAAGGCTACCAAGAAAGTATTCCAAAGCAATCTTCTCATAGAAAGTCATCCTAGCAAATCTAGAAATAGTAAAATGGCTACGTTTTTGCACATTGCCCATAAAATTTTCCACTTGGAGTCCTATCTTCTTTAACAAAGTTAGTTCCTAGTCCTACAAACTAAATAATAAGACAAATGGTGTAAATCAATTCATTTACAAGTTTTTGGCTCTACTAGGTTATGCTGATGTCTGTGTCTGCAGTTTTAACTTTTGCATGGATGAAGCTTTAGCCCAATCATCCCCAGACCTCACAATGCTTCTTCAACCCTTGGTAGTGGACCATGTCCTGCTGGCTAAATCTCATTAACTGCTTTACCGGGGATACTTTTACCCTTAGAGCTAGTCAGGCAGGGCAGAGGTCATTTGTAAGCAGGGCAGCAGGGCATCAATCTAAACCTGGAAACACATCCACACCTTACAAGGTAATACTTCTAGATTCTAAACTAAATGTGGTGATTGATCATGTTAAATATTGCAATGTCTGCAGTAATTTATCGACATTTATTCATGTTGCATACTCTGTTGGGAGAGTTACTCCAGAGCCTATCACAAACTTATGTCTTTAATAGAGTTGGAAGATCCATGGATGGAAAGTCTACTGCACTCAGAGCTTGAACAAGGCATGCTTCTCATTTCTATGGGAATTCGTAAGAGTGGAGACTATACAGTTGCACAAGGGCCAAATGAGTATTATCAAAACTTAATTGTGTTTAGTCAATGGGCTTGAAAGTTTTTGTGACTGTCGTTTCACCTCCCACTGTTTTGTAAGCGATACCATCCAGACCCCATAAGGCTTTAAAGCTTTTGTTAGCTTCTAGACAAACTTGGACGACTTATCTGTCATGAATTCAAAAGATATTATGCCTTAGGTCAAAAAAGAGGATTCCTCACTTGCTGGCCTATCACAAGACTTACAGAAGATATGATAACCAGTTTGAAATTTTCATTAGATGTTGGTTTACATCCATGATGCCTGATCTGTACATACTAGATATAAAATAAAACACTTCTCTCTAGATGCAAAGAACTTTTCACTGGTACAAAAAGACCAGTGTAGCACTGTTCCTGAGGTTTTGGAACCATCCTCAAGACGAGGGCAGAACTGGACTGAGTACCATAACTTTTGAATTTGGATTCCATCTCAAATGTCTAACTTCCTTTGTATAACAAGGCGAAAGAAAATGCCAGAGAAAAGATGTGACCTATATAATTCTTGTTTGCCACAAATGCCCTCAATCAAAATCAGGCAGATTCTACAGTCAAAGTAGCCCCGAGTCTCGAGTCAATGACGTAGAAACTGAAGTGATGCCCCAAAAATTTATTGTGTCTGCTACTATGGATCTTTTGAGTAGAGTATATCCATTACTGACTAATGTAACAGAGGGCTTACAGGTTCTCAGAATTGGGACTTCTTTCTACCCCATCGAATGAAATCACACAACAATATTGGCACACAAATTTCAAATATCTCTTCATCATTTGGTGATTGTTACATCTTTGATACTGGTTGTAACATTGTGCTATACAGACCTGATATCAAGTTGAAGATCCAGATATAGCTGGATAACTTGGGTGGATCACAATGCTTAATGGGGAATTGCTTTCTTCACAATGAGTAGACTGCCATCTAATAAAGTTCTTCCTCTTGGCTAGTAGAAAGAACAAGAAAAGGGAAAGAATCTACAACAATAATTCTGTCACACTTCTAATTACTGATGTAGGTTGTGGTTAAAAACATAGATCTCCGCCAATGGGGTTTGGGTGGATCGGTTAAGACGGATGGTTGTGTCCGGATCCACCCAGGTTCAAATCCGCTGGGCGCGATCCCTTCAGGGTGGTTTATCAATGGTGGCGGGTGTTGCATCACCGGTGGTTATGGCTGGCGGTTATTCTCGGCGGTGGCGGACTTTGCATCGCCGGCATTGGCGTTCGCGGCGGCTGGTGGCCCTAAAAACAGTGGTGGCGGAAAATTGTATCGTTGCGGGCTCAGTGGTCGCGGTTTGTGTTGGATTAATTGTAATATCTGGTCTCAGGACATTGGTTGTAATGGGTGGGGTCCCATCAACCCTCCGGTTCATAGCTCCAGTCAAAAGCGTTTAACGATAAAAATAAAAAAAAAAAACGTAGAGCTCCAGTCAAATTGTCTAACCCATCTTAAATACTTTTCTTTTACAATCACTATAGTCATTTCTGTTGTAAAAGGACACGCAAAAGTGCAAACTTTGTTGGTTTGTTCTTGCCGACAAGGACTGGCTTGAGACTCAAACTAATAGTAACTTTGTAAACAATGCATCTCCAAGTTTTCTGGTTTCAGAAAACGGAGAAGATAGGTTTACAGTTGTTATATTTAGGATTTTCCATCCATTACAAAATAATAGCTGCTACTTGTAAGACAATCTAACACTGATGAATGTCATAAACATCACAACATTCGCCTCAGGCTAGTAAGATTTAAAATTAAAATTTAAGGACAAACAGTAAGAAAGCAATTCCTGATAGAAACCAAGCTGAGAAAAAACTCTTCTAAAACATGAAGGTTTACAACTGTCTTATATGAGGATTGTAAAGACATTAGGATGGGCAGCTACTAGCAGTGTGATCACTGAAGATACTTATACTGACATATGCCATCAATGTCACATCCTCGACCTATGACTCATGTAAGCATAAACAATGAGAAAGAAATCCACGGTAGGAACCTCGGGATTTAAAACAGTTCTGATACACAACAGGGACTTCTGTTTCATATGCACCCATAGGAATTTATGAGCCTCGGGATTAAAAACAGTGATCCTGAGCTATCAATACAATCAACTCTGCAAAAAAGTGCACCCATAAGGAAATGTCTATTACTGTTAGCTTTTGTTTAAATTAAATTCTGAAAGTAGTTTGTATTAATATCTGAGAAAGAGTAACTACACCATCTTCAACCTCCGAGTCAGACAACATCAGAGGCTGGGAGCTATTCCAGAACAGTTTTATACATTTCAGAATTAAGCACAAAATCAAATGTTATTAACTGAAACCTGAAAAACAATTATAATAATGTTCATGAAAGACCAAAGTAGGTCAGTAAGACTCAAAAATATAAGTTACGATAGAAAGTAGGAGTGTCAAAAGTATAACAGCTGCTACTAGTAGTAGTATGACACTCTAACACTGATGAATGTCACAAACATCACAACATTCACCTCAGACTTGCATGATTTAAAAATAAAGGACAAACATTAAGAAAGTAATCCCTGATAGAAGCCCAAGATGAGTAAAATCTCTTCTAATACATGAAGGTTTAAAACTGTCTTATATGAGGATTGTTTGGCCATTAGAATCGGCAGCTAATAGCAGTGTGATCAATGAAGATACTTGTACTGAATTTTATTGCCGACGTCACATCCTTGACCTTAGACTCATATGTAAGATAGTAGTGGACAAATGATAAGAAAGCAGTCCAAAATATGAGCCTCGGGATTAAAAATAGTTCTGATACACAACAGAGACTTGTATTTCATATGCCACATAGGAATTTATGAACTGGAGTGGCATATATTGAACAATTGACAACATACCTGCTTTGGAATTTCGCCTATATTTTAGAGCTCCTTGTAATAACTTAATCGGAATCCACACAACTTGGTCACACCATAAAGGAAAATATCAACTATTTAAATATCAGCAAACAGTGATCCTGAGCTGCTAGTAACAATCAGCTTTCAAAAATTTGCACACGTAAGGAAACATATAATGCTCTTAGCTTTTGATAAAAGTCAACAGGATTGTATTAATTAATGACAGTGTAATCATCTTCAACCTCTGAGTTAGACAAAATCACAGGCTGGGAGCTATTCCAGAACAGAAGTATACATTTCAGAACAAAGCACAAAATAAAATGCTATTAACTGAAACCTGAAAAATAATTATAACAATGTCCGTGAATGACCAAATTAGGTCAGTAAGACTCAAAAGCATAAGTTACAATAGCAAGTAGGAGTGTTAAAAGGGCTTCAGCAACTAAAAAAGTAAATAATACTAAGCTAATGAAAAAACCTATAACTAGAGGGAGTGAACCCGAAAGGGTAGACCCTAGACATGTCAGAAAAGTTATAGCCATCTGATCCAAGTACAAATCATTGTATGAAAGGATGGTCCCATAGTTAACACAAGAAGGGAGTTATTGGAGACCCAAGATGGAGACCACGGCTATAGTTTGTGGCAATGTCATAAATAAAGAAAGACCAACAACTCCATTATCCATCATCATGTAAGGACCGGTAAAAGATCTAATAAGTCCATAGGAGAATGACCTGAGATGAGATGGTCTAACTGAAGAATCTTAAGAGGAAGCAGGGTATCCCCCAGAATCTCTCCTAAAACCCTTTGCCAACGAACCTAGAGGTAGTGATGCGCACGTTTTCATAGCCTAGACTATGGGCGGAGAAGAGCTAGATGGCCCTTATGCTGGAGAGTTGTCCCTCCACTGTGCCTAATGGGAGAATACATAAACTGGGAAGCCATGTGGGAGACGGAGCACATAAATATAGCAAACACCATCTCACCAACATATATTCCTCTATATATGATAATGAAACTACAACATCCAAAATACACATTACACCTTCAAAGTCCTTGCACTCAGCCTGGTAGCCTTGGGAATCACATGTAAAGCTCGTCTGAAAATGAAAACCTACCCTAGGTAATGGGCAGAACACGTTTGGTCAGGAATATCGGAAGGTATTTAGGGAACCTCCTGAATCTGTAAAAATAGTAACATCTCCCCCAAGTCTCATGGTAGACAAGGCACCTCAAAATAAAATGCTCTTCAATTTCCACTTCTTAGAAACTAAAATCTTCTCAAAGATAGTAGAAGTTCATTATAACAAATATCAACTCAAAGCTCATCTTGCGCCTCTTGCTTGCTTTACTCGCCAACCATGCTTTCACTTACTTTTTCTAAGAGAGTTGATTCACTTCTACGGGATTTTTTTCTGGCTCTAAGTGGTCTAAGGAATACTATAGGCCTTTTTGCTAATCAAGGAGACACGTAATGCACTGAAATCCCTTTTATTGCTTCAAGTGGAGAGACAAGTCCCAACCAACACTTTTCTAGTTAGAAGGGATTCGAGTTGACCATCATTTCATTTCTTAGTATGCCTAGGTAGTAAAGTTTCCCTAGAGGTATAATTGTTTTTATTGGGTAGGCATAATTACCTAGATGTAATTGACCTTCAAGAACTGGTTATTTTTCAATTGTTAGATAGATCTTTACTAGTGTTTAAAAGCATTGCTAGGGCATTCAATATTGACTTCTAATGTTTCAAGTTAATTATTATTGGAGCTTGTGATGAGTCTAAACCGGATATTACTTCAGAATTGCAATGTCCATAGCTTTTGTCCCAAAAATGGAGTGATTATGATGTTTCATGTGAAGTGTCTAAAAATAAAATTTTGTTCACTTGTTATCACTTAGTTGTATGGATATTAACTGTAAAACATAAATTTAAAATGTCTTTGGGAGACTCAAATCAAACCCTAACATATGATATTAAATTGGAAGTATGAATGAGTTACAATATTAAGAGAGTAGAACAAGTGGTCCATGTCTGGAATGCATGCATCCTCGAGCTAGACAAAAGAACTTTATATACCAATATATCAAGGATGGAATTTAAAGCAAAATCTGATTTTGAAGCCATCAATCTAAGCAATGGTGGGTCTCCTCTTACCTGCTGAAATTGATCTACAATGACCATGGAATGAACTTGGGCTTTTGTCAGGTACGGTCTTATAGAGAAAAGGCATATCTAAGTCCGAATCCACTTCAGTCACAAAAATTAACAGCATTAGAAGTAGTTATTCGCTTTTGGTAATCCATTCCCCCGAAGCTTCCCCTGAACTCCCATGTCCACCCTACCCCTACAACAAATCTCACTCTCCTTCTCATCCTACCCTCCCACCTAAATCAGCCAAAGGATGATTGTATTGGTAAGAACTAGAGAGAGAATGAAGACACATGGAAGGCACAATGACATACTCGTGTGGTCGTGTTTTATTAATCAAAAGTAGTTACATATTTGTTGATGCATGTTTGTAACACAGGCTTCAAAGGAAGACAGCGACTTAACCCTACTCATTTTAGAACCCCTGCTGGAAATAGGATTCAAGGTTTGGAATACTCTGGATGTATAGCTTCAGTTGGGAAACTAAGTGTTAACCTCCGTAGGGACTGGTGTGTTTGGAAAAATCACCTATTAAATCTTAGATTTCGATATGAATTATCCTAATCTAAATTAAGCTCAACCTACTGGTATTTACAATGGTTCTAAGTGATTTGGATCTCATAAAAAAAAAAACTCAAAAAGGAGGCAAGGGTAAGGCAGAAAAGAAACTAAATTCTCTCTCTCAATTTTTAAGCATAGCAAACACCTTGATCTAAATCAAACCACACACAAACCAAAGGATACAAGAAATAGCTTTAACTTATTTTTGCATAAACTCCAGGCAATCAATCAAAGGAAATTTAAACACCGAGAATCACATCTCTACACAATCCATTTGCTTACATCTCGAAACCACTCAAGTATGTAAGATTACAGACATATAGTTACCAGTTTCGAAATTCGATTAAATTCGAAGGGCAAAAAAATCCGAAAATTCGGAGTTCTCGAAAAAATCCAAAAAATACGGAAAAATCCGGTTCGAATATATATACTTATATTATTATAAATTTATATTATTGTATACTTATATCATTATATATAGACAAATCATACAAAAAAGCATCCATCTACCATAATCATCATCATCATCATAATGATTCTTTCAAAAGATTGCAAGAAGTTGCTTGGTCCAAAAAGGTACAAAAATGGATTTTATGAAAATAAGAAAAATATTGCCATCAATGCGTAGAGCTCGAGAAAATATATACTTTTAGAGAAGACGACACCTAAAACGGAGCCACAGAATGAAAGTTATGGCACATGCAAGTTTTTGCTGCTACATCTTCCCGGACCCTTTCCAAAAATGGCAAATTTTTTTCCATACTTGCGATTTTTCACCAAAAAAAAATATGCCAAAAAAGGAAAAAAAAATTCCTGCAAAAACAAGGCCGAACCGAACCGGATTTATTCGGTTGCTTCAAAAAATACGGTTCGAACCGGATTTCATACAAATCCGGCCGAACCTGGTAACTATGATTACAGAGCACATCTAAAGATCTGAATGCAAGAAACATCAACTCATAAAAATGAGACTAGCAAAGCTCAATCTCTTACCCTGCAGATTCAATTAAAACCAGAAATGCAAACTCAACTTAATAACTGAAAGAGTTTTGTTGTAGATCCACCCATTGGTTATCTCACTTCTACTTCAGAATCCTAGTAGGATACCTATCTTTATCTTGGTTACAGACCTTAGAAACATATAGCTATCCTAGGTTTAGGACTATTATCCTCTAGATTTACGACTTTAGCAGTCCTAGATCACCTTTGTACCTACACAAAGTGTGGCCGGTCTTAAATTGGATCCCTACATTTGAGAACCCAAGCTAGGAACCTCTCTTTTACCCGTCATACATTATAGCTATAGTAAAGAGGTATATCCTACTAGGATTCAATATAGATAGGTCAAAATGTGGATCAAGCCGAGGGGCATAACATAAACAAGACAAAGCAATAGACTAAAGCAAACATATATCCACCCTAATCTATAACAATGAATGATCAACCATCCACATAACAATAAACATGAAATACATGACAAATAAGGGCTAGAGATACTTACCTGTAGTGTGATCGTTGATGCATTGATCCTACCCAAAAAAACAACACCGACAGAGAATGGCTATGGGTGGAAAAGGGAAGGCTCAAGTAGATTTCCAATCCTAGTTTGGTGACCCAAATGCAAAAGAGCAAGCTCCAAAACCTAAAATCTAATAAGTAGACATGAATAATTGGGCAAATCAAATGTGATGATTTAATTGATTGATGCTAAAATGAAAAAGGTAAGATATATATATATATGAAATATGCCCGACATAATCAAACGTGGTCGATTTCACAAAGAATGCAGAAAAACAAACCCCAATGCAATCAACCATGGTTGATCGTGTCGGCTTTGGGGAGAATCCTAACGTCAATGATGCAAACAATGAGGAATGGAGGCTGAAGACATAATGGAAATATGAAGAAGGTCTAAGAAGACCGAAAGCGATAAGAAGCCTACAAATGAGTGAAAACAAGTGGACATAATGATGGAAACATGTCAACAAGAGAGGAAACAAAGCGAGGATAGGGTAACTATGGTATAAAGGACGACATAATGATATCTCTCCAAATGTTGTGGTCTAGCCCATGTGACCAAGTCTGATCACCCCAACCACGACAAGCCCTTTGAGACACCCACTCGGAGGATAACACATCAAAAGTCCCCGCACGAGAAAATTTTAGCAAGCATAAAAAATGAGGTGTATACATATGCCCCAACCGAAGATCATCATGTGTCACCATAGTGAAACACGAGATGGTCTTCGAAAAAGACTGATGCAACACCTAAAATCAAAAGTAGATGATAGAAATGAAGTAATAATGTAAGTGTAGGAAAGACATAATACTCTCCCCCAAATGAAATATACCCGCCATTTACCTTTTGGCATCGCTCGGCTTGCTTGTGATGGGCATAATGGTTGTTTGTAATCTTGAAGAGACAAGACTGGAAAGAAATAAAATTAATTAAATGAGGCACAAATCACCTATTTAGGAGGCCATGGGAGGGATGGAATAGTTTGTAGAAATAAAGAAGAGGGGTGATAGATGAGGATTTTTAGCAAAGTTTTCTAGAGTTACATTTAATGTGTCAAAATGATTGGCTCACCAACACGATCATCAGCACAATTTACGGAATATTTTTAGGGTTTTGCCTTAAGAAGATATGAAGGTTTGAAAATTGGGGAGAAATGTGTTGAAATCAAGAGTAGAAAATTCTATAAATAGTAAAAAGACTAAGTCATTTGTCACACTTTGTGTTATTTGAGATTAAGAGATTTTGAGCTTTAAGATTGTCCAAGTTGGGTGATTTTAGTGACGATGGCAAGAGTACGAGGAGACAATGAGGCGGACGAGACGAAGCACGCGGCCGTGCAAATCCCGACGTAGGTTTTGTATTTAATTTAGAAGAGGGTAGCTAGGAGAAAAGTAGAAAAATGTGTGTTGGGGCAATTTAGCTAGTAAAATTTTCCCTAGAGTCAAAATGTAGATCGTGTCGGTATCTAAGTGGGTTTGGGAGCGCATTTCAATTTTTGGACGCATTAGTGTTAGGTAGTGAATTAGAAGGCCAACCCAAGCAATTAGAGAGAAAACCAAGTAGGAGGTGATAGAGAGATTACCAAAGTATTCAAGTTAGGAGACAATGGCCGTAAAGACACAAGTGGGAAGGATAAACCCAAGCAGGAAGGAAAAATCCAAACAAAGAGGATAAACGCAAGAGGGAAATACAAACCCAAGAGAGATGAAAAATAGAGAGAAGAGTCATGTCAAGTGAATCAATGATGGCATGCAAAAGATCAACATGCGTCTGTTATAATGTTGGTTACTTGGTGCCGAATTTGATGTCAAGTATGAACCATGATATCTTTAAAGTTATCCTAAATGGTGTTAATGCCACAATTGAATTCAAATCGTGTGGGAAATAGAGAATCGTCAAACCTTTTAGAGGTTTGCACGAGGACTTCACAACAGATATCATCAAAGGAGGGGTGTGTAGGAGAAGTGTGAAGAGAGCAAACCCTTCACTTAGGTGCACAAGAAGATTCTTGAACTCGACGCTTGTAGTGGATAACTCGACGAGTGTCATCGGTATAAGAACAAAAGCCATGATGAGAGCAATAAAGTGATGCAAAAGAGGAAGGTCATGTTCCTTTTGTTGATCTCATCTAACCTCCGCTTTGAGCTTCTTCATATGTCATCAATAGGCTCTACAATCCGAAACACCATTCCTTGAAGTCTCATGCCATGTGCAGTATGGCTCAACCTTGGGTGGGTCACGCAACATAATGGCAAGAAGAGCCAGAGGTGATCTCATAGAAGGTAGGTCGGTGGCAAATTAAGAGGAGATGTCACAAGAGGTAGTGGGAGGAGAGCTAACCGAAGGAACAAGTTGTGACTCAAGCACCGGCTCGCTAATCGAGGAGAATCATCCATCGATCATCTTATTCAAGGTCAAAATCAGAATACATGTTTAGTGAGAAGACACTGATAGTGTTGATGGTATGGTTGAAATTAGATTGCAAAGTGAGTCCCGATATCAAATCATTAAGAGGAGATGTCACAAGAGGTGTAATGGGAGGAGAGCTAACCGAAGGAGCAAGTTGTGACTCGCAACCTTTGAATCACTAATCGGAGGAATCATCCATCAAATCATCTTCTTTAGAGTTAAAATCAGAATACACATTTAGTGAGTAGACACTAATAGTGTTGATGCTAGGGTTGAAATTAGATCACGGTGACTCCTAATATCGAAGGATCTCTACATTCTTAGCCTAGGCATAACCCACTAAGAAAGGTTCATCTAGGGTATAACCGTCATCATATTCAATCATGGTAACATCAATAGCATAGGATTCAATGATAGTCTAAGGCTGAATTATACAAATGGACACTTAGTGCGAGTAGTAGTGATATGAACTTGATAGGAAGCCCTCTTGTGAGAGCAAGGTAGCGATGAGATAATAGCATCGTGGGAGATCGAAGTGTTAATCATAAGGTTGATTTCATCGGCTCATCATCGTCTCGAGTCAAGAAGATTGCGTGGAGCATGGCCCATGACCTCAAGATGACCACTATAGCCATGAATGGAATCGACCGGATAGTGAAACCGCTGATATTTTTTATATGAAATAGTTGAATTCTCCTCCACGGTGGGCATCTTGAATGTCCCACGTTATTAGAAGAGGTCAAACGATTCAAAAATGGATTTGGAAGTGCCCAATTTATGTAATTCTCTAGCTTAACTTGTAATATCCCCTCTCTCATGTAAATTGTAATGTAAAAATGGTTGAATCAGTCTGAAGGTGATCCGGACAGCTTCTAATGACAAGGCCAGAAAGTTTTGTTCTGAGAAGGAAGTTTTAGCACCACTTATGCGGCAATTACCCAAAACGTGAATGTGAACGGTTGCAAACCTTTGCACTTCTCTAAATGATTTGTTAACCTTCCTTCTTGAGAAGAGCAGCATTAAATACAAGTGGAAGAACACGTCCAGCATAGTGGTTTTGGGTGAATCCAAGTCTGAGGGTTGTAAACAAGTAAATGCAAGTAAGAGAGGTTTGAACCTTTCATGAAGGCCACACAGTGGTAGTAAGCTTGTATTTTTTTGAGAGAATTGCATAGTGGAAGGGGCAATTGCTCATAAGCTTGTATTTTTTTGAGAGAACTGCATAGTAGAAGGGGGCAATTGCTCGCCCACTGGAGTTTTTCCCAATTGAGTTTGTCCAAGATAATTCCTTGTCTCTTGTTTGCTGATTTCCAGTTAGTTGTGTGTTGAAGTTGCATTTTCATATTAAAACTTGAACTCTCAAAGAAAGGACATTCATTATCACTATTCATAGGATATGTTATAGCTGTCTATAGTCAGTTTACAAATCAGATTTGTATCAGAGCAATTAGAATCAAATTGTCTTTGTGTGGTTAACTTGTGTTGACATTGCAATTATATGCCCCTTACCGGAAAGGTAGTGAAAGCGGTGAAGGTATCCTTATACCTTTTGAAGTAGATATTTCCACAAGAAAGTGGAAGCAAGGAATCTGAAGCATGGCTCGTAGTGGTGATGAAGATGCATGTGGAACTGAAGAGGAACGTTTCTACAAGCTAGAGGTAGATGTGGCAAGTCTGTCAAAGAATATGGGCAACATTTCCTTGTCTATGGGAAAGTTGGAGTCTATCATGGGACTGCTCATGGAGAAGCTTGGTGTCCCCAAGGAGGCACTAGGAGATCATAGGGAGGACACTCCTGAATATGAGGAAGAACAACCTCGTGCCAACCTTGCCCTCCATTCAAAGCTAAGGCGAAGATAGAGATTCAGCCATATGACGGAGACGTAAATGCCGAGAAGCTAGACCATTGGCTAGCCCAATTAGAGGTATATTTCAGTTTGCATCAGATTAATGAGAGTCAGCAGATTTCTTTTGCAAGGTTAAAATTAACCAATCATGCTCTAACTTGGTTTGAAAGTTATGTTCACACTTGGTTGTAAGAAGCTTCCTCCTATTTCTAAGTGGGATGAATTTAAGATGTTAATCAAGAAGCAGTTCTATCCTATTTGCTATGAGGAAGAGAGGTCCATGTATTGGCAATATCTCAGGCAAAAGCAAGGCCAAAATGTGCAAGAGTACACCAACGAGTTCCAGAAGAAGGCTGTCCAAATGGGCAAAGATGTAGCAGATCGGGATATCTTGATGAAATACATTGGTGGACTCCATAGCCACTTGAGAAGACCAGTTCTCTTGGCCAAGCTGGTGAATGTAGATGAGGCTTGTTCTCAAGCCCACTACCTAGAGATGGACAAGAAGAAGAGTTCATCTACCTCTCAAAGTGCTTCAAACAAACAAAGTGACACCAAGCAAAAGGAAAAAGAAAGGAAAGGTAAGAAGAATGCTACTTCCATTTCTAAAAATGATACTAAAGTTCATTGTGATGTTGACACTCATTCCGAGGATAAATGTTGGAAGCTCCACCTGAATTACACCCCTTCAAGAACAAGAAGGAAAAGGCTACCCTCCAAGGGGAGAAAGTAGATTGCAGCGATGAGGTGGATGAGACAATGTGTTGTACCTCTATTAATAGAGAGGTATGTTTGGGTAGTAGTAATGGTGTTCAAGAAAATGAACTTGCTAAGCTCTTTCATATTAAAATTCAGTTGAAGAAAACCAAAGTGGATGCTCTTTTTGATACTTGTTCGCAAGTGAATTTGATAAGTAAAGAGTTAGTTGATAAGCTGAAAATAGAGACTTACCATCATCCAAGCCCTTACTCGTTGGGTTGGGTGAAGAAGGGCGTAGACATCAAGGTTACCAAGCAATGCAAAATCACGTTTGGTGTTAATAAACATTTCATTGATGAAGTTACCGTGGATGTTGTTCCTCTTGATGTGTGTGGTGTAGTGTTTGGCACCCATACTTGTATATCAAGGATGCCATCTTCACAAGGAGAGCCAACCAATACCACTTGGTGAAGGATGGTAAGAGCTACATCATTTCAACCTACAAGGGAGATTCAAAGATCTCTTTGGTAAGTGCCTCTGAAGCTAAGAAGCTTATTAATGTTAGTGGGAAATTTGCCTTGCTCCTTTTGAGAGATATTTAGGAAGAGAAAGTTGTTGCATCTAAAACCACTTGTAGCATGTTTACTAACAAAGAGCAAAAGCAGATGAGAGAGTTGGTACAACAGTTCAAGGAAGTCTTCCAAGAGCCTATGGGGCTGCCCCGGTTAGGCCTATTGAGCATGAGATACATTTGCTACCCGATAGTCCGCTTCCAAACCTTGGTTTGTACAGCCGTTCTTGAAGGATGCCAATGAGGTAAAAGAGTAGTTACTATCTTTGATTAAGCAAGGTATAATACATCCTAGCACTTCTCGTTATGGTTCTTTGATTTTTGTTTTAGGAAAACTTTTGACGAGCATATTAACCATTTCCACCAAGTTTTGCAACTTTTAAAGGAAAACCGGTTAGTGTTGAATGAGAAGAAACGTAAGTTTTCTCAACAGTCACTTGTCTTCTTGGGGCACGTGGTTGGAGATGGAGAATTGAGAATTGATCCAGCTAAGATAGAGGCCATTTTGAATTGGCCTATACCTTCTAGTTTGACCGAGACAAGGAGTTTTATTGGTGTAGTTCAGTATTTGAGGAAGTTCATCAAGAACTTCTCCTCTATAGCAACGCCTCTACATTTTATGACAGCAAGTGGTAAGGTTTTTGTTTGGGGTAAGAAGCAACAAGATGCATTTGAGACATTTAAACACAAGATTAGTCATGCTCCAGTTTTAGCTTTGCCTAACTTGCAACTTCCTTTTGAAGTAGAAACATATGCTAGTGATTATGCTATGGGGGCTGTCCTACTTCAAGGAGGTAGGCCCATATGTTACCATTTTGAATTGTTTCATGGTGCAATTCTAAATTATTGTACATACGATAAGGAATTGTATGCTCTTGTTCAAGCAGTCAAGAAATGGAAGCACTATCTGATGGGTAAGGAAACTATCATACACACAAATCGTCAACCTCTTCAATATTTGCAATCTCAAAATAAACTTCAACAAGATAGACACTATAAATGGATGGGTTTTTGCAGCAATTTCATTTGATCATAAAATATAAGAAAGGTGTGACTAACAAATTAGCTAATATGTTTTTTAGGCCTCCTTTGCTTTCAGCTATAGGCACATTAACTCTTCTTGAACCTTTTGTATGTGAAGCATATAAATAAGGTCATGATCAGGATCTGAATTTTGAAGAGATATTCCAACAGAAGCCTCCAAGTAAGGGCTTTGAGCTTAAAGGAGAATATTACTTCCGGGATGGGTTGCTCTACAAGAATGAGAAACTTTGTGTACCTAAGGGGAAAGAGTACAGTTGATGAGAGAAGCACACACTTCTAAGGTTGTTGGTCACTTTAGTGTTACAAAGACTATTGCACACTTACAGAGGTACATTTATTGGCCAAATATGCAAGCAAAAGTTGCTAAGTTTATCAGAGGATGTGTTTTATGTAGTACAAACAAGCCTAGTAATAGAAAGTTGGGTTTATATATGCCATTACGGCTCCATCCAGGCCATGGGAAAGCATCTCCATGGATTTTGTGGGTGGTTTGCCTATTCCCAAAAGAGGATATGATTATATTTTTGTGGTGGACCGTTTGGTAAAATGTGTATTCTTACTCCTTGCAAGAAAACTCTCAAAGCCAGTGATGCAGCTGATTTATTTTTTGCTAATGTGTGGGTTCATTTTGGTTTTCCCAACTCTATTATTTCAGATAGGGACTCATGGTTCATTGGGAAGTTTTGGTCTACTTTGTGGGAGAAGATGGATACCAAGCTAAAGAGGTCTATAGCTTTTCACCCACAAACCAATGGGCAGACCAAAGTAGTAAACCGGACATTGGTAAAATTTCCTTTCTCCAAAATAACATGTCGAAGACCCTTAGCCCGATTTTGTTTCCCGACTATACCAAGGGGTGATAAAAAGGGAAACTATAGTCTTAATAAATTATTATAAAGTGCATAAAAACACTTATATTAATTTATTATTGACTTGATAAAAATAAAAGAGAAAATGTCACTTTAGAAAAAAAAGGAAAAGGTCGCTTTATGTTTTTATTTCCCTTAGGGGAAAAATGCGACCCATGTCAGGGATAATACAATGCCAAAAATAATTAAATGTGAAATTAGAAAAAAAAAAAAAAAAAAGGTAAAAGGTCACTTTATGTTTCTATTTCCCTTAGGGGAAAATACGACCCATGTTGGGGATAATACAATGCCAAAAATAATTAAATGTGGGCAAAGGTATTTGATTGGTGGTTGTGGGTGGCTACTAAACCAAGATTGCTTATAAAAGCAAGTGTACTTGGCTTTGTAAAACATCTCTTCTATTTTATAAAAAAATGATTTTTGTCTGAGCTTTGTAAGCTTTGCAAATCAACTTTAAAGGACAAAACCCCTTGAAGTTATCTCTAGAGGACGAAAACCCTCTTAAGGAATTAGAGAAAGAGGTACGAAAACTCTTCTTTCTTTTGAGTGGATTCTCCATTTAGGGGTTTCCATCGAAGATCAAGGATTTATTTGCATTTTCCATTGTTTTTCCAACAATGTTGAGAGTTGTACTTTGCAGATCTGAGTAGGGGTTTGGAGAAGAATATTGGTTGTTGTTTTAAGGGTTTTTCTACATGTGAAATCTTTGTTGAAGGTCAAATTGAAGGAGAATCAGATCTGAGGTGTTGTGATCAATTTTGAGGCTTGTTTGAGGGCTTTCCAAGAGGGGCGAATGGTTGTTGTTGATTTTGGGTACAACTAGGGTTTCATCTACACATTTCTAGATTTCCGAGCCTATTTTGGGTGCCTTCCACCCATCGGAAAATTCTGATTTTGGTATCATTGGAAAGCTTGTGATTTTATCTTCAATTTGAGCTATCATTTGTCAAAAATTGTTGGGTATTTTCTGAGTTATGAATTTATGAAGTTTCGGTTGTTTTTCTGCAATTAAAAATCAGATTTTTAATATTTTGCAAAAATATAAGTATTTTCAAATTTGATAATTCAAGGGCTAGCTACAGATTTAATTTCATAATTTTTGAAAGTGTTTTGAGGCTATTTTACACCCATAGGAAAATCTCCTAGGGTTTTGGCAAAGAATTTTGGGTTGTTTGCATTGTTGTCATAAAAACAATAATTTCCAACTTGTAATTTATTTGGGATTTGTAGAAAATCAATCTAGGGTCAGAATATGTCCATTTGGAGACATTACGGTGGACAAATACAATGTCAAAAAGAATTAAATGTGGGCAAAGATATTTGATTGGTGGTTGTGGGTGGCTACTAAGCCAAGATTGCTTATAAAAGCAAGTGTACTTAGCTTTGTAAAGCATCTCTTATGTTTATACAAAACCTGATTTTTATCTGAGCTTGAGAGCTTTGCAAAATAATTTCTAAAAACGAAAACCCTTGGAGATTATTTCTAGGACGAAAACTCTCTTCGATCTAGAAGGAGAACGAAAACTCTTCTCCTATGTTGTGAGGATTCTCCATACAGGGGTTTCCATTGAGGTTCAAAGAGTTATATGTGTTTTCTAATAGTTTTCAACCAGTTGAAGGCTTATTGTTGTCGATTGTTAAAACTTTCATTTTCAGTTTTTGCATTGCAACAACATCAATTTCAAGCTAAATTCAAGGGGAGATCAGATCTGAAGAGTTTGATCAGTTTTGAGGAGTTTTGGGGCCTTTCCTAAGTGGGGCGAAATTGTATTTCTAGCTTTCACTTACAGCTAGGGTTTATCTACATTGTTCCAAAATTGCAGATCCATTTTAGATGTCTTCCCGCCATTGAAAATTTATGATTATGGGTTCCTTAGAAAGCCTATTTTCAAACTTCGGTATGAGCTATCATTTGACCAAAAATGTGGAGTATTTTGCAAGTTATTGAATTTACAACTTTTGCTGCGTTTTTGCCCTAATAAATTCCAGAATTAATATTTTTTCAAATCTGATTGAAGATCCTATTTTGATTATTCATTATCTATTTGCAAACAAATTTTCATATTTTTTAGAGGTATTTTGATGTGGAAAAAACTATTTTTGCTAAATCGCTAGCCCAAGGCAGCAAACTAGGGTTTTCTTGAAAATATTCAGTTTGTGGCCTAATTTGATTATGAATTTCAGTTTGATAGTAATTGAGTTTTTGGCTTTTTGGATTCATCAGATTTGGCCCTCGTGGGAATTGCAGGAAATCCATCTAAGTAAGAATATGTCTATTTGGGAACCATTACAATTGGTTCAACTCTTGTGGGGTTATAACAGGAAACATTCTAAGAGTTGGGATGAGAATTTGGTGTATATTCAGCATTCTTATAACAAGACAGTTCTTGCTTCTACTAATAAGACTCATTTTGAGACTTGTTTTGGTTATTTGCTTGAGAGTGCATTTGATGTTGTTTTGAGATGTTATGTACCCTTTTTTCGAATTAATCCAAAATAAAGGATTCCTTGCCTTTCCTCTTTCCGAAGGCAAGCAATGGATGAACAAGGGAAGATCGTGGGTTATATTTCCATTTTCCTCATTCATATTTATGTTTTTATCTTTGTAATTCTCATTATAAGGATATAAAAAGAGATTAAGGACTTCACTTGAATCATCTATTTTGGCGCATTTTATCTAAATTGGACCTTTGGGCTGTTTGCTCATTGTCTTTCCACTTTTGGGCAAAAATCCAATTGTGTGGCTTTCCAAGAAGGACGAAAACCCTTCTTGTGGTTGGTTGGAGGACGAAAACCCTCCATCCTTGGTTGAAGCAAAGTAATATTCAAGACCTTTTTGCAAATTTGGGACATTGGAGGATAAGGAAAGAGATCTACAAATATTTGCATGCAATTTAGAGTCATTCCTAGTTGGAGGAACTAGGGTTTGATGGTATTTGAGTGCCTTCTAAGACACAAATTGCAAATCTAATTTCATTTTCTGATTTGGCATATTTTATAAGGTCGGTATCTATATTTTTATGATTTTTGGTGGTGTTTATCTATCGATTTCAACGTTGGCTTATAGCTGCCCTGCAGCTGTCATTTATTTAATTACAGCAGTGTGTCTTTGTTGATTTTCTCCATTTAATTGTTGCAAATGGAATGGATTTTGGTTGCCGTGATTGAAATAATTATTTAGAAGTATCTATCAGTTGTGCATGATTATTTGGTGAATTCTAAGCTCTTACTCAATTTGCTCTAGGGTTTGGAAGGTTATTTCAGCTGCTGTCATAAAAATCAGATTATATTTCATTTGTGGTGTGTGTATTTTCAGATCTGATCCTTGGGGTTTGTGGCCAAACCCATATCTTTGGTTTTTGTCCCAAAAAGGGACATTACAATGGTATCAGAGCTTCGGTCTTCCCGCCTGAGGGTTTGAAGATCAAAAGGGATGGATAGAGTTTTCAGCGATGCTAGGATTGAAAGGCTTGCCCTAGGGCAAGAAAGATTGGCCAACACAATGGCCCAGTTGATCCATACCGTTCAAGGCTCCAATGGTGGAAGGATCTCTTCAAAGGAAGTCATGAATTCTCCGTCATCCAAAGGAAGCAACATCAGTACATGGTATGAAGAGTATAGAGCTCTTCCGGAAAAGATCTGTGATGCCCTACCTTTTGCAGAGTTCGTGAAGTTGGAGACAGAAAGAGTGGGGATTGGCACAGGGTCAAAACCCCAAGCAACAAGGAAGGGGTCAACCCTCCCTAGGGACCCCACACTCATGAGTATGGACGCCATGCATAAAGAAGAGCTTGAAGGTAGAGGGTTCTCAAATCCTCATGACAAGTTTGTGAGCTCCAACACCACGTGCATGTCGGGAAAAATCAGATCTGCACTTTGAGAGAAATGGAGCCATGAAGGATGAAGATTCAGCCCTTGATCCCATCATTGTTCCAAATAGGCATCATTATGAGGTAATTGTTCATCATTGTTTGACTAATACTAATAATATTTCAGCATGTGTGGATTCCAAGATTGAAAAGGAGGATGGTGAACATGCAAGGAAGAAAAAGGAATGATTGGAAACCATTTTTCCAAGAGACATGATAACAATCAGCTTGTTGGTCTGTTTAGGACAGCAACTCCTAAGAGTCAAGTTGAAGGTGTTCGTGGCTTAGGAAGAGACTCCATGCATGTGCCAACAAGGCATGGACGAAATCAAGATGGAAAGAGAAGATGGGCATGCCTACTTCCCTAAGGATAAGAAGGAGGAAGATAGATTGCAGCAGCTGGTTACTAAGAGGGAGCAGCCCTTGGGAGTCTTAGAACCCCCCAACCCTCTTGCCAAATTGGATCTCTCGACTGATTTTCAGAACAGCAGCTTGAAGACATCAAAGTTTGATGAAAATGGGGAGCATGAGCCTAGAAAGGAAAGGGAAATCATGGAGCATGAATCCCAAGGTAATAATTCTTTAATATTTAATGAAGTTCCATGGGTATCTAATGAGTGCATGTGGCAAATAGTTGAACGAAAATCAGATTTGCATGAGGGCAAAAAGGATGGGCATTACAAAAGGGTATGTTAATGGTAAAAAGGCACTTCTGGTTCCGCATGATTATTTTCAGTTCACTGAAAATTCCTAACAGCAGTGAACAAGGGGCAAGTCGAGGGAGTTTATTACCTTGGGGGGATTTCTGAAGATGTTCAAACGAGTACCATCAAAAAGATGGTGAGATCCTTGTTGGCAGCCCAAGGTATGATGGAAATCACATTTTATCTCCTCTTGTATCGTTGTCATACTTGTGTCATTATGGGCAATTTGTTTTTTTTTAACTACCACATTTATATTAATATAAGTATAAAGTACAAATTACAATGCCAAGCAGTTATACTCATACTCGAGGAAATATCCTTAGATTTCCAATAACAAATAAGAGAAGAGAAATAGCATATCTGCAATTTATCCATCATGCAATTTCAAACAAAGGATCTGCTCAATCTGTTGGCGTTTCTCCGGAGACCAGGTCAAAGGTACAGGGCCAAAGTTGATCAAATTAGAATGATCTAACGCCCAATTAGCCAAAGCGTCTGCCATCTTGTTCTGACCCCTAGGCACATGATGATATGTGATTGTTTGAAATTGTCTGGCTATGACATTAATATTATCCTGAATTCTGGCAATAAGCCAATTATTGGATGGATGTTGCTCTGGAGCTTGTAGAAGATTAACAATAACCTTGGAGTCAGATTCCACTATAATACTAGGACACCCCAGTTTAGTTGCCTCCAGAAGAGCACGTTGGATAGCCATGATTTCAGCCACATTATTGGTGCAGTGTCCCAATTGATGAGCAAAGAAAAAGAGGGAGTTCCCAAAGAGTCATGGGCTATCCCTCCCATACTAGCTGGACCCGGATTACCTCTAGCTGCTCCATCAGTATTTAATTTTACGAATCCAAATGGGGGTGGTTTCCATGTTCTGAGACCAAAAGGCATCCTCTGTTTAGTAGACTGCTTTGTCTATAATTGCCTATTACCCAGATTGAGTTTTTGTAACAGAACTTTCCACTTCCCAGGTGGTGGGGAGGTAATTTTCAGATTGTGCACTATAGTTTCTCCAATATTACTTCTAGTCAGTTCCATAACATACCAGTTGTCTCTACTTTCTGATTTGAAAATGCGTCTGTTTCTTTCTTTCCATACATTCCACAACATAAGAGAGGTAGCGATCCAGATTCCTTTGGTAAAATCTTGGGTGTCCCTAACTGAATGTTTCCAACCTCTAATAGTATCCACTAGATTCATAGAGGAGTTCCAAGTAACAGATAGACAATCAGCCAGTGTATACCATAGAGAAGAAGTGAAAGGGCATTGAAAAAAGAGATGACTCAGGGTCTCCTCTGCATCTTTGCATAAAGGACACCAAAAGGGTCCAACCATCCCTCTTTTCATCAAATTATCTCCAGTAAGAACCCTTTTATAGATTAAAAGCCAGATAAAGAATCTCACCTTAGGCCATAGGCAGGTTGCCAAAGATCCACAAAAATATCCTTCCAAGGATGTGGCTGAGGAGCTACCAAAGCTCTATAGCCATCAGCTACTGAGTACTTTCCGTCCGACTCTTTTCCCCATGCCAAACTCGTATCTCGGTTCAAAAGTGAAAGGAAGGATTTTGTTTTGCATGAGTGTTCATAATATTTCTAAGATCCGTATTGTTCAATCAAAGGTGGGTGACCATCCCACGAATCAGTCCAGAAATTTGCCTGATCTCCTTTCCCAATTTTCCAAAACAAGTGTTTTTTGATGATTTCTTCACCTATTCTGAGAACTGAGAGAATGGGGAGCCCCGAGAAGGTAAAGAGTGTCGAACTAGTTCGTGAGGCCTCATACCCTGTGTATATTTTGCTCTAATATTGATACTCCACAACTGATCCGGATTTTGCAGCAATCTCCAATATAACTTTGTTGACAAGGCTTTATTATTCGGCACACTAGATCTGAAACCCAATCCTCCCTCTTTCTTTGGCAAACATAAGGTTTTCCATTTCATGAGATGCCATTTCCGAACTCTGTTGAGTGCCTGACCACAAGAATTTTGACTAATAGAATCTAACTGGTGCAAAACTTTTGTAGGAATGTTCAGAGAAGCAAAATAGATAGGAATAGCTTGCAACACAGCTTTAATCAAAGTTATTCTTCCCCCTGAGGATAACCATCTATTAGTCCAGTTACTAAATTTTTGATGAATCTTTGCAGTAGCCAACTCCAATCAGTTAATCTTTTAGAGTCCAATGGGATACCCAAGTATTTAAGAGGTAGTGTGCCCTTCTGAAATCCAAGTTTCATCAAAATGTCCTGTTCCACTGGGAGAGCAATGGAAGAAAATAATTTTTGACTTTTGCCTATTGATATCCTGACCAGTAGCCTTTGAAAAGAGCTCCAAATTTTTATGGATTTGATTAGCTTCTTTCAAAGATGCTTCCCCCATGATAGAAGAATCATCAACAAACTGCAAAGGGACAGCGGATCCACCTGTGTAGCCAATTTAATACCCCTCAACTTCTTCTGGACTCTTGTTGTGGAGAACAGTCTACCAAAAGATTTTGCAACTATAATGAACAAGAATGGAGATAAAGGATCTCCCTGTCTTATACCTTGGGTTGCAGAAAATCTAGTCTGTAGGAGTTCCATTGACCAAAATTGAGTAAGAAACCAATGAAATGCATGCTTGTATCCACTGAACCCAAAGGGGGAAAACCCAAAGCGCAGGAGGATGTCCATAAGGAAAGACCAGCTTACCTTATCATAAGCTTTAGACAAATCAAGCCTTAAAAACATAGCTGGTTTCTTTTGAATGTCCATGGAATGGAGGGCTTCCTGAGCCAACAATATCATCAAAAATTTGTCTACGAGGTACAAATCCACCTTGTTTTGGAGATATTACTTTGTCAATGATAGATTTCAGCCTTTCAGCTATAACTTTTGTAATTATTTTGTAGAGCACATTACATAGAGCTATGGGACGATATTCCATAAGGGTAGAAGCCTCCTCTTTCTTAGGAACCAAAGCAATATACGTGCAGCTTATGACCTTGAGAACAGCTTTGGGTTTGAATATCAACCAAGTTCATCCTTTGTATAAAATCCAACATATTAACAACAGAGGCATCCAGAGTAGAGTTCCCTCCTATTTCTCATGAGAGAAGAGGACTGTATTGAAGTCTCCCCTATAATGACAGGTATTCCAGGATGTGCTGCTACAATATTCTGAATAATCTTCCACTGGGATTTTTTTGCTTCCACCTGTAGCGGGGCATAAATGTTCAATATTAAAGTAATTTGGTTTTGAGGAACGTATCTAACCACCATATAGAGAACACCCTGGTGTCCTCCACTATCTATATAGTGAACTTGCTGAGGATCCCATATGCATGCCATGCCTCCAGATGCTCCTTGTGAGCTTAAAGAGACAACTTGGAGTTTTTGTGAATATTTTGAAAGGAACAATAAGAAGATTGTTCCAAGCCGCGATCTCAAATGATAATAGCACACCGCATTAGATTTGCAAAACAAAAGAGTTAAAATACCATATATGGGAATCCATCATAATCCATAATGCTCAATACATTACAATACAATGACTTGAATTACTCAATAAGAATGACTTGAATTACCTAAATCACCGTGAAGAACTCCCACTAACTGATATTGGTAGTTAACTCCAAAAGACTAGTAAGTTAACTCCACATAACTAAGAAGCTAACTCAACACAACTAGTAAGCTAACTCCACACAACTAGTACACCTAAGCAAGCTAACCCAACAAGTGTAGGGCTAACACAAGTGTAAGAATTATCCTAATAAATAAATATAAGGATAAATAATAACCTACACTAACATATTTGGGATCACTGCTGCCATGAAATCTATAGAAGCTTTAGTCTCCTGAAGAAATAGCATATGAGGGTGATGTGCTGCAAAATACGCTTAACCTCATTAACTTTAGAAGGGTTGCCTTTTAGCCCTCGAACATTCCAAGTGATCAACTTCATTGTGGGGTTTGTTCAAAGATTGAAGCCAAATCCCCAACTTTACCACTTCCCGTTAATTGTTGCCCCGCTTTCTGGATACGAAGTTGATTAGTTTTCCTTCCTGCTCTCAGAGTAGAATCCATCCGTAGTTTTTTCTTCTTTTCTTGTTGAATTCTGAGGGGGTATTCTCCTGAAGGTGATTCCCAACAGGGGGTGTATCTGCCGAGGAAGGCAGTAACGGTAAGATATGACTCTGATCATTTCCCCCTTCTTCCTTCCTTTGTTCCTCTATAAGCTTATGTTTCCTTTGATAACTTTTCATTTCTCCCGTATATGCTTGGTGCACCACCAATGCTTTAGATACTGATTGGAGCTGAAGATTCTCCTGAACCTGTTGGGGTGGCTGAGCATTTTGAGTTTCTAGGACTTGGGTTTCTGCACTTCTTCCATATCTTCCTCTGCTTCTTCCAATTGTAGAGCTGCAAATCTGTTTGTATTATTTTGTTGAACCTTGCCTGTGTTTTTTTCTTTAATTATCTTTCTTTTTGGCGAGGTCACAAAGTCCTCAGAACTATGTGTCTCCTTAATTGGTTCTTTGATCCACACCAAACAATCTTTAACAAGGTGACCATATTCATGACAAAGACAACATCTAAAAGGAATATTCTCATAATCAATTTGTTCCCATTTTTCCTCCCCAACTTCCAATGAGAAGTTTGTAGAGGCAGCAATTGACTCATATCCATATATACACACATCCGAGCATAGACCATTTGCTCCATTCTCATTGAAGAATTTGCTGCTCTTACAAATTTGCCTATAGAATTACCAATATCCTGGAAAACCACTGGATTCCAAAATTCCGCAGGTAATCCGAACAACCGGATCCAGACTGGAACCACAGATGGGAGTTCTTCTTCAGCTTTGAATAGAGGTTGTCATGGTTTCATGAACAAACCTGCTCTCCCAAAAACCATGGGCCCCCTTGGAAGATGTATTCCTTTTCAGCAGTATTCGCAAACACAACCAAGAAGTAACTATTAGGATAGACAGAAACAGTGTACTCACCTGGGATATTCCATGTTTTCCGGGCCCATTCCTTGAACGCAGATGAAGGATGCTTAAAACCCAAAAACCAAACAATGAGAGCTTTGTCTTCCAGTTCTCGAATATTAACTTGAACGTCGAATGTTGCAATTTTTATAACAAGAAGAAACTCGATCCTTTGACCACGAAGGCCAATAGAGGGTGTCGAGGCACCAAAGAGATACAAAACCCAGAGGTCTCAACAAGACACAGATATCTAGTAATCAAACCGCAAAGCAGCGGGTGACCAAGAAAACATGAAACCACGAAGGGCAAAGAAAACCGGGTCGTATTTTACAGAGTGTTGAACGGACAAAGCCCCGCGATTAACAAGACAATGAGTCGGGAATGGGTCCAAGCAACGATTTAAATCACCAAAAAACACGAACTCGCCAAACAACGAACACAGAACCCAATCTCGATCCCTAGGGATCGAGATATGGGAGAAAAGCCAATAAAGGAGGGCCCATATATTAAGTGCGAAAGGAAGGAAAACGAAATGGGGATAATCAATTTAGTTCTGGTTGAAAAACCCTAAGTCGATACATACAAAAATATTCCTTAGTCAATCATCTCAATACTCAAAGAACTTGACCTATAGCAAATAAACGCTTTTAATATACCAGAGCTATGAACTGGAGTAGTTGGAGGAGCACTTTCTCTAAGTGGGACACGGGGTGGGCTTGGGTCCTTAATATCCATCGAGCGATCCGCATTCGGAGCACCCCACTATGTTTCGCTTGGTCCATATAGAGAAGTTCGACCCTCTACCTCAAGGTGTTCACATGGCCACCTATTGAAAGCGTCCAATGAACTCAATGGGAATGGAACTTGGATTGATGATTACAAACTACTTGAACTCACCAATAGCCCAAGATCTTGAGTTCAAACTTTGGATGCTAAACGCTTTTATTATACCAAGAAGTAACTATTAGGATAGACAGAAACAGTGTACTTACTTGGGATATTCCATGTTTTCCGGCCCACTCTTTGAACACGATATGTGATGGTTTAAAACCCAAAAACAAACAATGAGAGCTTTGTCTTCCAGCTTCTCAAATATTAGCTTGAACGTCGAACATCGCAATTTTTATAACCGTGGTACCATCCGTAGCTTTCATGCAGCCTGTTGGAGTTTTCTTAGGGTCTTCTTTTACTATGCGGAATGGACGATTCATACCAGTGGTGGATGAAAAAGGTTGGTCATGAGATCCACGTATTGCATCTCAAAATGACATGCGAGAGGATTCCCCTTTCTCAAAAGTGTGGGTTTTAGAGGGCTCCATTTAGAAGAAACTCGATCCTTTGGCCACGAAGGCCACTAGAGGGTGTCGAGGCACCAAAGAGATACAAAACCCGAGAGGTCTCGGCAGGACAAATATCAGAATCAAATCGTAGCAAGCAGGGTGACCAAGAAAACATGAAACCACGAAGGGCAGAGAAAACAGGGTCGTATTTTACAAAGAGTGTCAAGGGACAAAGCCCCAAAGAATTAGCAAGACAAAGTGAGTCGGGAATGGGTATGAAAGAGCGACGAAATCACCAAAAACACGAACTCGCCAAACAACGAACACGTAACCCAATCTCGATCCCTAGGGATTGAGATATGGGAGAAAAGCCAATAAAGGAGGGCTCATATATTAAGTGCAAAAGGCAGGAAACGAAATGGGGATAATCGATTTAGTTTTGGTTGAAAAACCCTAAGTTGATACATACGAAATATTCCTCACCAATCATCTCAATACTCAACAACTTGACCTATAAAGCAAATAAACGCTTTTAATATACCTGAGCTATGAACTGGAGTAGTTGGAGGAGCACTTTCTCTAAGTGGGACATGGGGTGGGCTTGGGTCCTTAATATCCGTAGAGCGATCCGCATTCGAGCACCCCGCTATGTTTCACTTGGTCCATATAAAGAAGTTCGACCCTACCTCAAGGTGTTCACATGGCCACCTATTAAAAGCGTCCTATGAACTCAATGGGAATGGAACTTGGATTGATCATTACAAACTACTTGTAACTCACCAATAGCCCAAGACCTTGAGTTCAAACTTTGGATGGTAAACACTTTTATTATACCAGAGCTATGAACCGGAGTGGTGGAGCACTTTCTCTAAGTGGGACATGGAGGTGGGCTTGGGTCCTTAATGTCTACCGAGTGATCCGCATTCGGAGCACCACACTATGTTTTGCTTGGTCCATATGAAGAAGTTTGACCCCTACCTCAAGGTGTCCCAATGGCCACTTATTGAAAGCATTAAATGAACTCAATGGGAATGAAACTTGGGTTGATGATTACAAACTACTTATAACTCACCAATAGCCCAAGACCTTGATGATTGCAATTTGTTGTTAAGAATCACATGTCATGTTTTGGTGATGATGTGAAGAACCTGTGGGATGACATATGGCATTTAGATATTTCCTTGCAAGGGTATGTGGTTCTGGTTGATCCCTTGAATCGCAAGGAAGAGGAAGTCCTTGATATTGTTACTCCATGCACATGGTTAGAAAGAAATTTGATGAAGATTGTTTTGAAACTTTTATGAATTCTAACAAAGTTGTGAAGGACTCTACCCTCCAAGGACAAGGAGCCACAGTTTTGATTAATGGTGAAGTCACTCATAATTCCATTAATGAGTGCTTGGTGGCAAAATTGGGATTGAAGGTTGAAGACTTCAAGGGATACACGGTGAAGATAGTGGATGGTTACTCTATGCCATGCAAAGAAGTATTTCCAACTCCATGTCACATTGGAACAATATAAGGTATGTGCTGATTTCTATTTAATTAGCATGGTTGATATGAATATCGTGTTTGGGGTCCAATGGTTGCATTCATTGGGAGAGCTCACCTTCAATCATCAAAACATAGAAATAAGCTTCTCAAACAAGGATAAGAAGGTTACATTACAAGGTATGCTTCCGGACACACCTCAAGTTAAGTATTGGGTAGAAGATACTTGGTCATGGAAATCACATTTTGGCTCTTTATCTAAGATTACAGCTGATGAGAAGCCTTTAACTACAACTGAGTATAAGTTTGCTAATGTGGTTTTGGAGGATGAAATTGTGGATGAAAGGTGCAAAATAATGGATGGGGTCATTCTCCACAAGATTGGAGTCTATTTGGTCTTCAAATCAAGGGTGAAGAACAGGATCTTGAGGTCATTCATGATGCCCCATTGGCTGATCATCCGGGCTATCTCATGAGACACAAAAAGGGTGAAGGTAAAGATTTCAGTTTTGATTTTTCTCTTTGCTTATGGAAGGGAAGTAATTTGAGGAAGGAAAATTCTAGCATGATATGTTTAAGACAACATAAGCTTGATGGGAATTCTGATTTTCTTCTCTATGAATTGCTAACCCATGGTTCCATGAAAGAACCAAAAGAAGTATGGGAAAGGAGAAGCAATTATGATGAATTTGCAGCTGTTCACATGACCGTCAAAGAGGAGAATGATGATTCTAATTTTCAGTTTCATGACCCCATGATGAGGTATGAATTTTGTTTTGACTACCTTGTTTTCAGTTCAGCTGAGTCACACAATGTTTGTGGGTATCAAGAGCTCCAAATTTTAGAAGAACTTACCCTCAAAATTCACGAGTTTGGGTTCCACTTGAAAAATGATGAAATCAGAATTCATAGGAATGTTAAGAAGGCTGATTTTCTCAAGTTTAAGGCCAAGATGTCTACTGATTTCAATTGTAGGCCTGTTGTTCCTAGTTTCTCAGCATATGTAAATCAAATTTCAGTCCCTACATTACTCATGGAGTTGCCTTTCTTCGTGAGATTTCAGTTTGGTAGTTGTTATGCCATGGTTATAGGGTTGAGTTTGCAAAAATCAGATTTGGGGCTGCCACTAGCAGCCATGAACAGCAGTGTGTTTTCATTTTTGAAGAGCATTCTGTCATGGAATGATGAGGAAAGAAGATCTCAGTTGAAAGGAGGGAATAAATCAGATTATGATGTGTTGTTTTCAGACTTGAACATTCTGATTTTTGAAAGAAAAATGCATGATTACAGCTGTTTTTGGGACAGCATTACTGAAGTGTTGGGAAGCCATCATTTGGATGGAAATTATGAGATGGTGTCAAGCAACGGAAGAGAGCTAGCTATCATGTCCCTAAGGCATGATAAGGAGAGTTTAAAAGTGTTGTTAAACACTCTTGTTTTCTTTGATATGTTTGCTTCATGTGTAGGTACATCAAAGAAGAAGCAATTGAGATTCATTTGGGATCTAGGTACTTACAATTGCTTGAGGACAAGCAATTTCGGGAAGGGAGGATTGTAATGTCCCCTTTTTTCAAATTAATCCAAAATAAAAGATTCCTTGCCTTTCCTCTTTCCGAAGGCAAGCAATGGATGAGCAAGGGAAGATCGTGGGTTATATTTCCATTTTTCTCATTCATATTTATGTTTTTATCTTTGTAATTCCCATTATAAGGGGTCGGCTGGGTTTGGTGCATTTTAAAAGCAAATTAAAAGATTAAATATGCTTTATATGGGTCAGCCTTGCCTTTTTGGCCTTTGGCGCCAAGATGAGGATATAAAAAAGATTAAGGACTTCATTTGGAGACATCTATTTTTGCGCATTTTATTTAAATTGGACCTTTGGGTTGTTTGCTCATTGTCTTTCCACTTTTGGCGAAAATCCAATTGTGTGGCTTTCCAAGAAGGACGAAAACCCTTCTTGTGGTTGGTTGGAGGACGAAAACCTTCCATCCTTGGTTGAAGCAAAGTCATATTGAAGACCTTTTTGCAGATTTGGGGCATTGGAGAATAAGGAAAGAGATCTACAAATATTTGCATGCATTTTAGAGCCATTCCTAGTTGGAGCGACTAGGGTTTGATGGTATTTGAGTGCCTTCTAGGGCACAAATTGCAAATCTAATTTCATATTCTGATTTGGCATATTTTATAAGGCCGGTATCTATATTTTTATGATTTTTGGTGGTGTTTATCTATTAATTTCAGCATTGGTTTATGGCTGCCCTGCAACTGTCATTTATTTAATTACAGCAGTGTGACTTCGCTGATTTTCTCCATTTAATTGTTGCAAATGGAATGGATTTTGGTTGCCATGATTGAAATAATTATTTAGAAGTATCTATCAGCTGTTGTGCATGATTATTTGGTGAATTCTAAGCCCTTACTCAGTTCGCTCTAGGGTTTGGAAGGTTATTTCAGCTGCTGCCATAAAAATCAGATTATATTTCATTTGTGGTGTGTTTATTTTTAGATTTGATCCTTGGGGTTTGTGGCCAAACCCATATCTTCGGTTTTTGTCCCAAAAAGGGACATTGCATGAGACTACCATGTAGAGACAATGGGAGAGTGGATCTAGAAGTCCACAAAGCTGAGAGGTTCGTTAAGAAGATTCAGCAGATACAACTCCAGGTACACAAGAGGTTGAAGGAGTCATAGGCCAAGTACAAAGTAAGGCATGATCAGCATAGAACTGAGCATTCTTTCCTTGTTGGTGACAAGGTATGGTTGTACTTGAGTAGAGAGAGACTCCAAGGTAAAGCTAAGAAACTCAAACCTCTTAGATATGGCCCATTTGAAATTCTGGAACAAGTGGGCAAGAATGCATTTAGGCTGGATTTGCCTCCTTATATGAGAATATATTCAATTGTTAATGTTGAAAACTTACGTCTCTTTGAGCCCTCTATGCTAGATCATGAAGAAGAAGGGTTGTTGTTGCCATCCATTGAGGATCTTACTCTAGATAGTTAGCTGGAATTAAAGGAAGATGTGGTATTGCAGCGAAAAGAGAGGACAACACAAGGAGTGCAAGACTAGTGGTTGATTGGGTTGAAAGGTCAATTGCCCAACAAGGCCAAGTGGTATTCCAAAGAAGATGTGGGGAAGAAATTTCCTCACCTCATCGAACTTGAAGCTTTTAGGGACTTAAAAGCCTCAAATTGGGGAGGCATGATCCAAAAATGGATCTGGAAGTGCCCAATTTATGTAATTCTCTAGCTTAACTTGTAATATCCCCTCTCATGTAAATTGTAATGTAAAAATGGTTGAGTTAGTCTGAAGGTGATCTGGACAACTTCTAATGACAAGTCCAGAAAGTTTTGTTCTAAGAAGGTAGATTTTGGTGGATATTTCACGGCGGTTACGCAGCAGTTATGCGGCAGTTACCCAAAACGTGAATGTGAACGGTTCATGAAACATTTGCACTTCTCTAAATGGTTCATTTCACTTCCTTCTTCCTTGAGCAGAGGAGCATTAAATATAAGTGGAATAACACATCGAGCATAGTGATTTTGGATGAATCCAAGTCTAAGGGTTGTATGTAAACAAGTAAATGCAAGTAAAAAGGTTTGAACGCGTTTCATGAAGGCCACACAGTGGCAGTAAGCTTGTATTTTTTTTTAAAGAATTGCATAATGGAAGGGGAGCAATTGCTCACCGACTGGAGTTTTTCCCAATTGGGTTTCTCCAAGATAATTCCTTGTCTCCTTGTCTCTTGTTTGCTGATTTCCAGCTGGTTGTGTGCTGAAGTTGCATTTTCATATTAAAACTTGAAGTCTCTAAGAAAGGACATTCACTATCACTATTCATAGAATATGTTATAGTTGTCTATAGTCAGTTTACAAATCGTCAAAGTTCCAAGGATTAGTATCACCTTGTACTTTATAGATAGCCCCTAAATGTGCAAACTTAACGCATTGGTAGGTGGTTAACGTGACTGCACGAATGCAGTGGGTTCGCAATAGACCTAGGAGAATTATAAGACAAAGGGAAGTTGAAGATCATGACTTTGACACAGATGGTGTGACGAGGCATGGAAATAGGTAGCCAGATGCAACCAATAGGGGGCATCTATCGACGATCATAACCTTGACACATGCTCCAAGTGCACTTAAGATTATCAATAGAATAGTCGAGTGTCTTGATGAAGTCAAGAGAAGCAACACAAGTACTGGAACCTTCATCTATGAGGGCCCGCTTGATGCACGAAGAATTATCAGTGGAAAGGTTTGTTTGAATGTATACCTCTTCAAACATGCCCCAACACGGATAGAAGAGGAATATTCATAGTGAAGGGGCTGACATGAGGTATTCACAATGCTTAGCTGAGGTACAAAAAGCTCAAGGAATGGGATTTGACTCAGGAGGTTAGAGAGTTCTGCAAGGGGGTCCCCATCTTCAACGTTGGACTATGCAGCAATCTGGACCTGTGGGATGTCAGTCTGAAGAGGTTTTAAAATGGATAGGGTTTACAGATTGCTGAAGATTTTTATTTTTTCCTAATATGTCTACGTGATCAGCCAGGGTAGAAGAATCTTCACAAGGACCAATGGCAAAGGAACAAAAGAAAGTAAGATCAGACAGGATCGGCCATGCAAGTGCACGGGGCTGATGGCGTTTATTTGGACAGGAAAATTGGGATTTGATGCTTGTTCAACAAATGGTTGGCTTGGAGAATATGGATAGATGGTTCTGTAAGTTCTGGGTTGAGCATAAGTAGGATATATATAGGCTCAACGCAAGCAATAATGCATTTGGAACCTTGCATGTTAGCTGTGTTTTTAGCAAATGTAGCAATAGAAGGATAGGAAGTACCAACAACATTAGTGGGTGTATTATTGTTCTAAGTGGGAGTTGAATTGGGTTGTTCAGATTTAGAGTGACCAAGGAGTGGGTGATTATATATTATAAGACATTCGTTGGCTTGATGGAACGCCTCACGTCGATCAGGATGTTGGGCTTTATCACGTGCCTTGATAACTTCATCTAACCTCTCTCGAGTGATAACCTCGTGATCAATATTAGTACCAAGGAGGAAGGTATAGGCAAAGGATCGAAGGGCACAACAATTTTTGGAGATGTGACCCCAATTGGCATGCCACCAACAAAATTTGCTTTCATTGTGGCATTAAGGAAGAGGTGGAGAAGGGCCGAGAACCATAGTGAATGGTCGAGGTGAGCATCATCTCAACTCCTCCTTCGACAAAGGTTGTTGACAGTCATTATGGAAGTGGCTTAGGAGTTGAATGATCAATGTTACGGATGGTCCTATTAGAAGAGGTGCCTTGAGGAAGAGTGTCGATGACTCCATCATCAGTGTCATTCTTGTTTCTAGGACGCATGAGAACATGTACATTCTTAGGTAGTTGTTGCTTCCTAAGGCTTTTCAAATTCCCACATGATATAGTCTTGGCATTTAGCTTGCTCGAAAGCTTCTTCCAATGCGGTAGGAGAGAAGGATCTCACCTTGTAGTGAAGGCAATGCCCAAGGGCTCTGAGTAATAGTTGAAATAAACTCTCATCAGGCATGCTATGTTTGGCCTTGGTGGATAAGGTTTTCCATCTTTTAATGAAAGCTTGTGCAAATTTGTTGTCAGCTTGTTGGCAATTAATGAAAGCATTGATGTTGTTTTCAGGAAGATCGTGGTATTGGAATTCATTCACAACGGCAATAACTAAGCTTTCAAGCTCAACAATAGAGTTGGCCATAAGAGTGTGATACCAATCCGAGCATCTCCCATGAGGGTTTTGGCCAAGAGCTTGGTGGCTGCATAGGAATTAGCTTTGACCCAATCCTTATAAAGGTTGCCAAAGGCTTTGATATGAAGGGTAGGGTCAGTAGAACCATCATAAGAAATGGAAGACGTGATTCCTCCAATGTCCGTGGAAGCAATGTAGGTAGCAAGAGTCCCTCTTTAACAGCTTGAAGGACTTTGTTATGGATAGGAGGTTGGGTAATGTGTGCTCCATTTATACCAATGGGGAGGGAGGGGGTGCATTAGTCTGTTGTGCCCCAAGATACCATTTGTCATCAACTAGTAAGTTAGACCAAGTTGTTTTGCATTTGCAAACACTGATTGGTTGTTGTAGTTTGTTGACTTAAGTGATCAATAAGTTGAATGATGAGTTCAGTAGAATCATTGCAGGAAGGAGCAGCATTATTGGTAGGATAAGCATTTCCTCCACTTGCAGGAGACTTTGTGTGGTTAACATATGAGTGTAATTTACTAGAAAGGTAATCTTCAATGCGCTTTTGTAGCATATCAAGTGTCTCCCCTATGAACTCGGGGAATTGTTGAAGCAATTTGAAGATGGCAGGAGGATAATCAGAACCAGGAATATCTTCATGTTCTCCTTGCTCCTCTAAATCAAAGACAGGATTCTAAGTGTTAGACCCGTGTTCATATTATGGTTTGGTTGCTTTTGCTTCTTATTGTTGACAGCTCCTATGGCCAAGCAATCAGTGTAATAAGGGATGAACTTAGGAAAAGAATCATTTCTGTTGTTAATGTTGTTATACAAATATTACTTGAAGACGAATCGGCATAACCATTGCTCAAATACTCCATTGATGAAGGTTTTGAGCCAAGAATGACCGAAAGGAAGGTTCGGAAAGATATTTTTGACAAGATTGATCATGCGAAAAGAGTTACACAAGGGTTAATGATGTTAGGGGTAATTCTAAAAATGACTTGTCAAGCAAACAAAATCGGTCGTGCGAGAGAAGTTGCACAAGGGCCAATGGCATCAAGATGGAGACAATGTGAACTATGGAAAATGACTTAATAAGATCAGTCGTGCAGGTATTGTACAGGGGCCAATGGCGTAAGGTCAAGCAAATTGAAGCGCAAATAGGATTGTCAGGTAAAGGAGTTTATACAAGGTGGTCAATCGCATAGGAAATGCAAAGAAAAAATGACAAATCAGGGCAAATCTAACTTGAGCTAGGGCAAAATAAGATTCACATCAGGTTCACAAGATTGCATGACGGGCTCAAATGGACCCTTACATATTCTCTTACTATTAGGGATCAAATCTAGGCCTACACACGAGATGTAGATACCAAAGGTGCTCAAGGAGCACAAGGGAGCACAAGAGTCGCAATTCTAGAGAATAATAACCTAACCCTAAGATAGTTATATGTTTTCAAGGCCTATACCTAAAGTAAAGAGAGGTATCCTACTAGGATGGGAATATCGATAGGTCAAAAGGTGGATAGAACAAAAGGGCATAACATAAATAAGACAAAGCAATATAAAGCAAACATATATCGACCATGATCTATAGCAATGAATGGTCAACCATCCGCACAATAACAAACATGAAATAAAGGAAAAAGAAGGTTTTGAGATACTTACCTATGTTGTGACCACTTTGATGTATTGATCCTCCGTAGAAACAACACCAAGAGAGAATCGCTATAAGTAGAAAGGGGAAAGCTCAAGAAGAAGGCCTCTAATCCTAGCTCACCATGGTCGCCCAAATGCTAAAGGGTAGGCTCTAAAACCTCAAGTATAATAAGTAGATGTGAATGTGTGCACAAATGTCCAATGTGCAAATAAGATGTGATGATTTGATTGATTTATATTAAAAAGACAAGGCAAGAAGTGTATATATATGAAACATGCCCCATGTGATCAACTATGGTCGATCGTGTTAGCCATAGAGAAAACAAAGCCCAACACAATCAACCATGGTCGATTGTGTCAACTTTGGGGAGAAACCTAAGGTCAAGGGTGTAAAACAATGAGGAATGGAGGCCGAAGACATAATGGAAATGTGACGAAGGTCCAAGATGACCAAAGTGATGGGAAGACTAGGAATGAGTGTAAACAAGTGGACATAATGATGGAAACATGTGAACAAGAGAGGAAACAAAGTGAGGATAGGGTAACTATGGTATAAAGGACAACATAACGATCTCTCCAAATATTATGGTCTAGCCCGTATGACCAAGTTCAATCGCCCTCGATCTGGCAGGCCCCTTGAGGCACCTTCTCAGGAGGATAATGCATCACCAACCCTTGCACAAGAGAAAAGATTAGCAAGCGTCAAAAATGAGGTGTATAGAGGGGGACTACCATGAAAATGGGTGCTTGGAAAGGGTTTGTCCTTCACAAGCCAGTCAAGAACAACAAACTGAGATCAAGCAAGTCAGCAAGAGAAGGGGGAAGAATCACAACCTACACAAAACCAAGTTAGAAATATGGTCATTAATGGTTAGGAGGCCTACTTAGGACACGGATGGAAGAGTCTTTATAGCACAATCAATAATTCTCTTCATTTTTAATTAGGTCTTTCTTTAGCTTCTAAGGGGGTTATCACTTCCTTGGTAGCACAACAATAATCTAAGAATTATAAAACAGGTTCCCAGTGGGAATATTCCAGCTTTTGAGAATTGGTATAGACATCGTAATAATGTCTCATAAGAAGGTTATCCTCTCCCTACTCTACTCCTGATAAAGTGATAGATTTTTTTGGTTGTAGTCCAATAATATTGATTATATCATTTATGGGCCACATTTTTAATCCCGGTCTCGAAATAATTCCGTGGTGTGTTTCCCCACTTTGTAGGGCCTACCCAATAATAATAATATCTTATTACATCTTCTAGGGGTTGATATGGGGATGCATAACACCACCTCTTTGGAAAATAATAGTAAACAGTTTTGGGAGCTCTTATATATTTGGCTCTAACAAAAATCAAGATTTTTCCACGCAAGGCTTTTGGAAGCTACATTATTAAAAAATCTCAAAGTCTTTTTGGAAGCCACTCTATTCAATATAAAATGATGATGTCACATATTCTTTTCAATTTTTCACTAAATTGATTAATGTAGTGTTTGATTTTTTATTTATTAAAAGCAAAATATTTTTTAAATGATACATAAACCCCCTTAATCCTTCATTAAGTGTGTGAGCACGAATAAGCTTTTCCAAGGACAAACAAGAAATTTAGTATGAAGAAATGTGGATCTCGAAAAAGGCTAAGGGTTAACTCATGCAGAGTTCCAAGCACGTAATCATCACAAGTGAGATGTCTTTTATCTAATGACTTGTCCGTGTGTAGAGGAATGGAGAAAAGGTCGTGTGCAAATGGAATACGGACCTAAGTTAAAGGGTTCAGGAGATATTCATAAAACATTCTTTAGGAAAAGGGTGTGCTGATAGACAACGCATGTAGATACAAGTGTCACCAACTAGTGATGCTTTGCAGAAGGCACAAGATTGATAAGGTGTTGCAGATCTGCCAGTGCACTAAGTATGCTCACTTTACCAAAAGGCAACAAAGACCTCTCTATCCATATCCTTTTTATTATGCTAATTGTTAGCAAGCAATCAACTAAACCCCTTTCTTTACCTGCCTTTCCAAACCCTTCATTGTGTAAAATAGAGCAGACATGGTAACACGGCCCTCGAAAACCAAATATTAGCAAGGTAAGAACGCCTTTTAGCGAGCATATACAAGGAAAGGGAAAAAGGAGGTAACACAACACAACAATCAGCCTTGCAAATCCCTTTGAGGCTCTAGCAGATCCAGAAATTAGGAAATGGAAGAATACGCACAAGGAAGAACAAAAACGACAACATTCCAAAGATAATCCCTATAAATGAAGAGGCAAATAAAATAAGTCACAAAGGCAAAATAACAAAATAACCCCAATGTAAACCCATAGCAAACACCTTAAAATTAAAAGTGAGGTCTAGAGAAACATTAGACACAATCTCCAACCAAGAAGATCTCATACCCATGAATCTCTTAATTTGTACATTTGGTTGAGCTTTACATAAATTCAATAACACCCAATAATAATTTTCAATATTAAATCATTTGTGCTTTACATATATATAAGTGAAGTTGTTCCTATATTCAAGGAGAACAACCTTGACATATCTCTCAACCTCTTTCTATACGTGAGTCATTATTAACAACACACTCAACTATATTCACTCACATACTATTTGTTTAAGAACCTTATAATATCTAATTACTTGAGTTGTAACTCCACAAGAGTTAACTCGCACAAGATATTAACGTGAGCACTAATTACAAATATTCATAACATTCCCCCTTAGTGCGAACATGGTAGAAAAACAATCACACTCCTCAACTACAACTTCTTTCGCCTCTACCTGCTCATCATCTTGATTCACGTGCATTGACGCACAACTCTCCAAAGTTATTCTCACAATTGATTTTCATGGATGGATACAAAGCAACCACCCAGGTATGAACAAGGACCCACACATCCGTTCATCCTCCACACATGTACAATGATGGTTTTACACAAGATTGACCAACAACCCAAACACCTAGAAGGTTTTGCAAGACAACCAACAACCTAAACATCAAGATGGTTTTATCAAGACAGCCAACAACTTAAAAGGATGGTTTTACAGACAACCAACAACCTAAACAAGTATCATGATGTTGCATAAACTATGCTCTATGTTCTTCACTATATTTTTTTACGTCAAGGATTACATCATAATTGCTTACTTATTACAACATGTGAACAAGAATACACTTTTGTTCTTATTTTCAATACCACACCAAACTGAAAAAATGAACACACTACAAACACATATGCCACAACATCATTGTGCAGCCACATTTGCTCATGGCTGGGGAGAGGATGTTGATTATCCTTCCTCCGATGCCTCCAATGGATGTTATTTAGCAAATTTAAAGTTGAGGCTCAGTTTTACAATGCCCCTCCACACTATGGACGTCGGCTACCACCGAAAATGCATTCAATTACAAAGGTGGACTTTTGACCAAAGACTAAAGTTTAACACCTTAAATAACTTTTCACCTAAAAACAAAACTAAGAATGTGAAATAACATTTATTGTTGGCTACACTAGTGACATTTTAATTTAACTTTGACATTTTTGACCTTGACAGACTATAATGATGACACGGCAATAATACTTAGACATCTATGGCTATTTAAATATCAACTATAAACTACTACAACTAAACCCCTATACACTAAACATTAATAAAAACTAAAATACTAATTTCAATTGGAAAAACTCTTACAAGGAAAAAGGGAGAGGAATCAATCCCTTGACCAAAAGATTTAATGAAAAAGCTCTTGACACCAATCAAACCAAGTGTAATTTTAATGTCAAAAACACAAAACCCATTATATATCTTTTCAACAAAATAGTAGTCCAAGTCGGATGCAAACCTAACAGCCCTAAGCTTGGCGGCGAGATTTCCAATGCAAATATTGATACGGATCAATGCTAATGATATCATGACAAAAATGTTTCATTTTCCACAAGGAAAGTTGAGTTTTCTAGGCTCACTTTGGATGCCAATGTAATATGCAGACACCACAATACCATGCAACAGCGAACTTGGCAGATTAGGTAATAGTTTGACTAAGCTGAAAACTGTATAAAGTCGTTAATGGGGTCGTTTAGGAAACTAGATCTTCAGAAATAAACTATAGCAATACACGGGTGAGAAGCGGTCTTTTCATATCCTTATTCCGCACTTTTACACAAATTCTTGGAGAATAAACATAGCTTCAAATGGAGATGGGCAGCTTCTCGACGATATTAAGTATGTGAATACAAATCTGTAGTATAGATATTATCATACAAAAACTCTGAGATCAGAATGTGCATAGTTGAGGATTGATAATGGAAAATCATTGAAAGCTCAATGATATAGGCTGTGTCACAAGGTTCGCCGAATTTTCAGATAAAATTCAAAATTAGTCGATTTTTATACAGGATTACCAAAAATTCGCCAAAATTCGTCCAAGTTCACAGTCCTTTTGGTCCAAGTTTGTTGCAGTTAGGGTTTTTGTTAGGGTCGCTCGATGCGCCTCCCCTCGCATGGAGTGTTGGCGGTGGTAACAAGCATCCTGTAGCCTGCACGAAGCACTCAAAGCTTGCGTGAAGCCCTGT
Source organism: Taxus wallichiana var. yunnanensis (assembly GCA_018340775.1). Classification (NCBI taxonomy): domain Eukaryota; kingdom Viridiplantae; phylum Streptophyta; class Pinopsida; order Cupressales; family Taxaceae; genus Taxus; species Taxus wallichiana. Next base: position 895,272,502 of record CM031239.1, read on the forward strand.
AACCTACGTGAAGCCCGTCATGGAAGGGTCGAGATTATTTTTCTCTTACTTTGCTTTTCGTTTTAGGTTTGTGTCTTATATTTTTTATTATATTCAATTTTAGGTTTTAGGTTAGGTTTTTTATTTTATGTTTATTAAATAAAACTATATAAAGTCGATTGCATGTTGAACTAATAGAAAATATTAATTGATTTAAGTTAGATGTTATTTATATATATATATATATATATATATGTTTTTTTAACTTTTTAATGTATGTTTTTATTATTAGTTTTATTATATATTTTTATTTTTAAGAATTTAGAAAGTATTATGATTTGATTTTTTAATTATTACTTTCAAATTATTAATTATCTATTTAATATGATAAAATTTCAAGTTTTTAAAAAATAATTATACTATTTCTTTTTAATGTTTTAAATTTAATTACATTTTTTTGTATTATTATTTTATGTATTGGTCAATGTAATGGCAAATTTTTTTAACTTTATTTAAGTTGTCAAACTTGAACCAATTTTATCCTAGTCGAACTCAAACCTTGTGACATAGGATATAGGCATCATCTTTATCGAACAACAAAATTAGATACACCCATGGCTGCAAAAATGATACAGTCTGTGCAACAAAATCTTCTCCTTCAGATCATTACAAACACGATTCGTTTATGCAAGATTCGCATACTTATACACAAGGAATGGATGATGTGATGGACTTGAACAGGAAGATGCATGTACAGGTCTGCATATTAGATCTGGAGACAGTGAGAGCCAAGCCAATCAAAAAATGTTGAGTGCCTTCTAACACCCAAAGGATCTTTCAGTAAATCTTTCGATGCAATATGCCACCAATGCAAATGCTTACAAACAGCTATTGATTTCTACACAAAAACTTTCTACACAGCTCTAATTTCTCTCATTACCAGGGGCAGCTATGAATTTGGAGAAGTCCCTTAACAGCTTTAACACTCCATGAAGCAATCAGAAAACTACCTGCTCTGATAGCAAATGTAAATTTGGTTTGAGCTTTACATAAATTCAAACACACAATAATATTTTTAGTATTAAATCATTCGTGCTTTACATATATATAAGTGAAGTTGTTCCTATATTCAAGGAAAACAACCTCCACATATCTCTCAACCTCTTTCTGTACGTGAGTCATTATTAACAACTCACTCAACTATATTCACTCACGTACTATTTGTTTAATGGCCTTATAATATCTAAATACTTGAGTTGTTGTAACTCCACAGCAACTCACTCACTCACACAAGATATTAAAGTGAGCACTAATTACAAATATTCGTAACAAGATTTGTGAACTAAAGCAAGGAAATAATTTTTTTAAAAACCCTCATGGGAAACACCTGAATCAACATTAAAAAACAGTGCACATTAGCAACTAGATAAGATAAGATAAGATAATTATATTAAATGTCCAACGAGTGACCACAAAGATAGGTCAATGGGACTGTACAATACAAAGCAAAGCAGAAACAACAGGGAAAACCCAAGAGGGTCTCCAAAAACAACAAGAAGAAGAAGAAGAAGAAGAGAGCACAAGGGATGAGAGGAAGGTGGAGGGAAAGGCCTCGACACCAACCCTCACGACTGTCGCCCAAGGTCAGCTGAAAAGAAATTGGTGATGTGTTGTTGTCTGGTGTCAGGTACTGGAAACTGTTGGAGACGCCCATGTTTCGTGGAATGTCGAGTTCTCTGGGTGGACCTGGTGGTCTGTCGTCTAAAAGAGGGAGCTCTTGGCTATGCACGAATCCGGAAATCTCTGGTCAAGGAAGAAGCTCCTCTAATCCTAACAGATCTAGCAAGAGATCTCCACTAGGGTCATGCCCCGCTTAGTGCCCCTCACACCCGGCAGCAAATCAAAGAAAGATGTGATCTGTCGAGTAGTAGCCTCCCTGGAAGGAGGATGGAGGGCCTGTCACGGAGCTTAATGGCTTCCTGTAAATAGAGAGCGAGACACCTCTGATCATAATACCTAAAGAAGGTCGTGAACGTAGGATGTTCACGGAAGAGACAATGAAACCTCCCTCTGATCTCATAATAGATGGAGCATCGGAAGATGAAATGTTCCTCTGTCTCAACCTCCTGGAGGGAGCAAAGTTGGTAGATCCTCTCAGACCGAACCAAATGGTGATCACTCTCGACCCGAAGCTTGTGGGATCCAACTCTGAACTGGCCCAAAGATATGCGAAGAGCATGCATCCAATGACGGGAGATATAGGTGGGCCGAATGATGAGTCCATTGCTGACTTCCAGGAAGTGATTGGCGTAGAAGGCCATTTTCGGGCGTAGCTCCTCTCGGGAGTTGGTCCACGTAACTGGGTGAATAGTCTGTATATGTCGTCTCTGATAATTCTGTGCAAATCCTGTGTGCTCGGAAGGAGGTGAGCAGGAGCATCCATGGAGTACCTAAAAGGGGGAGACGGTCCATGTTGATCCGAAGAGATCCAAGAAGATGAGAGGTCTCGACATACCAGCACCGAACACGACCACTACAGTCGGAGAGAGTAATGGCCTCAGAAGAACAGTAAGCAAGGTAGATGTATCTATCCCTGCCAGTGGAGGAGTCCGAAAGTCCCTGGATGCGGTGCAAGAGTGAGATGAGACCAAAGATGACCTCTAATCTGAAAGGGCGAGCCCCAAACTCGGCAAGGATGATATGATGGGAAACAGTCTCTTTGCATCTGATGATCCGTCTGAGCAAAAGGATTTGAACCCGCTCAATAGAGGCCCAATCCGACTCGAGCAGGGAGGGGCCCCAAACCTCATAACCATAAAGAACAGTGGGTCTCACAAGAGAGTCTGAGAGAGACATCTTGGACAACGTGTCCTGAAAGTGATGGCGGAAGCACTGTCTCTCCAAGATCGCGAGGGAACCATACCCCTTGTTGATGCGGGGTTGAATAGCCGGACGTAAACTGAACCGAGGTCCAGAGAAGAGAACCCCCAGATAGGTGTAGGAGTTGGTGATCTCCAACTCCTCCCCCCTAGAAGAAATGGAAATCAGAGGTCTTCAACACATTGAAGACCATAACCTTGGTTTTACCCATGTTGACTGTAAGTTGCCTATGATCGCAGAAGAGGGCTAAAGCATCAAACTGTCTTTGTAACCCCTCTACCGAAGAAGCCAAAAGGACCACATCATCTGCGAAGAGAAGAATGTAGATCAGAACATGGTGGAGAAGACAGCCGTCCCCGTCTTGTATGTGGTCTCTAAGAAAATCCTCCAGCTCATCAATATAGATACCAAACAAAGTAGGAGAGAGAGGGCAGCCTTGTTTGACCCCGATGGTGCTCCTAATGAAATCGGAAAGCCCAGCAGCAGTGCGAAGGCGACCCAAAACCTCCTCATACAGTCGGGTAATGGCAACAAGAAGGGTTTCGGAAATACCAATGTCTCTGAGTCTGCAGAAAAGGGCTTCCCGCAGAACAGAATCAAAGGCTTTCCGAAAGTCCACAAAGCAGCAGAAGACCCTGCACGAACGGTGACGTGCTTCCTCGATGATAGCACGGAGGGTAAGAATGTGATCAATAGTCCGGTATCCTATTGATGCAGGGGTCATTTAGATTTATCTTTCTCTACAATACTCAAGAGCTTGAACTTGCTCTATTACTCCATCCACCCCTGCTAGAGGATCATTAATTGATGTTCATGCAACATCATCTGTTTGTTCTTATCTCCTTGAGGTCCAATGAGAACTTGTACCTTCTACCACTTGAAAACAACAACTGGAGGAGAGTTAACTTGATGAGCAAAGGTGATCACTTTGTGATCACTGAAACAATATATAATAGATGTAAAGAACTTCTATATTAATCTGCATGACTGTCCCAAGCTACAAAATCCGTTCATAAAGTCTCTAGCATTCATACCTTTTTTTGAGTTCTCTTACCATACACCTTTGCCTCCAAATGGAGCTCTTCTTTAATACAGTCACAAGCACTCTTCTGCCTGATTGAACATGATCAAGACAGCAAACCAAAGTTTCAAGCTCCCTTATGAATGCTCAAGCATTGCTCTTCAAGTGTGAACTCTCTACACTCTGCCCCAAGGATTCACATGATCCTTATTTGTCTAATTCAAGGCCATATATGCAAAGACAAGGTTTCAAAGCCTGAGTAACTGTTATCTAGAATCAATTCACCTTAACCAAGGTGTCTAAGATCCTTTATTTAACTGTACCTTGTATCTTATGCTAGTTTTCTCTTTTGGACCTTATTGGCTACTAGTCTTTTGAGTATGCAAATGGTCTCTTATCTCAATTTCCCCTGAATCAACTATACATACAGATTAATGACCCAAATATCCTTTACAAGGTTCTCCAATATCACTAAATTTCATACCTTGTTTCTTTGTTAGAAAACACACCTCCTTTATGGCTGTAGCATACAAAAATCAGGCCTATTCTGACCCTAACCATGACAGTAGGCACTTGGGGCATTGATCTCACCTGGATCTTGATGGATCTACTTCAGAAATGTCATCAAGATGACTGCTACAAAGTTTGGTGGCTTGATTCCACGTTATGACCCTTCATGCACTTCAATTCCTCTCTCACTGTACGCTGTATATTCTTGCCATAATTCAAAAAAAAAACAGTCACGTATATCTTGAGCTGTACAAACCCATTATCCTTGAAATTTTGACAGTAGTTAGATAGTGTAAATACAGAGATATCCTGAAATTTTCAGCCAATTTCATCCATCCAGTCAAAAGATATGCGATGCCCTATTTCAGGCCCGAGAGGTAACAATTTGCTATAAAATCCAAACTATGCATTTTCAAAACATACAAAAATTACAAATGTGATCTACATCACCTGTAGAACCTTTCCATGCTAATAATCAAGAGATTTATATCATTTGAATGTTATGGAGGGTTTCTATCTTGCTGTCCTGTTACAGTCCTCATGCACAGTCATGTGAAACATGTAATTTTCATGCCAACAGAGGTATATTCTTCTTCTAAAACTTCATACATTCCTTCTCCTTCATCTCTACAACCCTGAGAACCTCTGTTCTCCCTCCTTCTCTTCGAATCACCTATGAAATAGGTGTCAATTTGCTAAGTAAAGACTCTAACAAGCACCTAAACTGACTCCTAAGCCAATTCACACTCCTAAGAAGACTCAACAACTTCCTCTACATAGAAATCACGTGGAGATCTCCTTAATACTCTCATGTAATCCATATAAGACAACTATTACATGATGACATGGCTTTATTTTTCCAATATTACTCTTTTACTATGTCAAATTTACTCCTACAACTCTCTTACAAGCACTCATTCCCCTTTTACAACATATTCAACTTTAACATTCATTCACTCACACCTAGACTAACATGTTCTAATGGTCATATGACCTTCTTGCATCTTATCACTTGATGCTCCTGCATCACCTATCCTGAAGCCAGCCTGCCCTCTGGCTCTGCATTGGTACTGCTCAAGAAATGTCGAAAGTTGCAAATGAAGAACAGTGGCGTACAACTTAGAGAAGGTGTGACCCACCATAATTGTCCTGTAATTATTAGGATCAGAAGTAGGACCGGATTTGTGAATAGGGTGGATAATGTGGTGGGACCAAGATTGCGGGAAGCCAGTACACACCACCTGATTGAAGAGTTCTACCAAATAACTGATGATGGTGTCGATCCCATGCTTGAAAAATTCTGCCTGGAAGCCTTCCTCATCTGCTTTGCTTTGCTGCAATTCATCACCGATATGGCCTTCTTGACATTTGAGTGGGTGAAAATGTGGCAGGTGGGGGTGGGGATATAACTTGGGTCTTGGGATGACCGGGGATGTCATAAAGGGTGGATGTGTGAGTGAACATAGTATGGGGGTCAAGGTCTAGGGGTAAGGGAGAGCGTCGGGGAATGATGGTGCGCCAAAAGCGTTTGGGGGAATGCGAAAGTGAGGTGCGGAGATCCCTTCTTTTGTGGGCAATAAAGGTGCGTTTCTTGTGGCGGAGAAGATTACGATAGGCAATTTTAAGGGGGGGAAGGATGGGAGGTCATGGGTAAAGGCCATGCGGAGCTGACGGTGGAGGTTTTTGCAGTCGTCATCATACCATTGGTTCATGGGGCATGTCCGTGTACTACGGGGCTTGGAAGTGGAATGGGGGTAAGAAAGCAGGGCAGCCTCATGGATAGCAGTGGCAAGAAGGTTGTACATCCTGTCAGTGGGGTACACAGTGAATTGGGGCAAGGGGGAGATGGCGAAGATGAAATGAGAAGGTTATGGGGTCACCCTCAGCAAGTCTCAGAGTGGTGTGTGGAGGGCAATGAGAAGGGCTAGGGTCCAGGGGAGTAGTTTCCAAGGAGAATGAAAGGGCTACATGATCGGCGAGGGGAATGGGGGAGATGGAAAGGTGGTGAATAAAGGGAAGAAGGTCGGGGGTAGTCATGACGTAATCAACAACACTGGCGCCACCACCGTGAGGTCTGCAGGTGAAGAATTTGGAATCTGGGAAACATGATATGCCATTAAGGATCAATAGGTCATGAGCTTCCCCCAACTGTAAAAGGTGTCGGCCATATGTCGTCAAGGGCCCTGCCACATCATCTGACTCCCTCTGAAGACCAAGAGAAACCGGGTCCACCTCCGAAGTACAAAGAGCATCAACAGTCCTGTCATGACATGAAACTTGGATGTTTTTGGTTCGAGCATTGAAATCACCCAAAAGGATGACCTCACCAACTGCTGAGAACTGAGAAATGCCAGCAGAGAGGTCAAAGTAGGGATCCCCAACCAGGCCATTCTCAATGGCGAAAGGAGAAGAGGTAGGGGGAAGTAACAAACTGCAATATAAATGTCTCGGGTAAGGTGTGGGGTCCGCTTAACCTTGATCCATAGAAAACGTGCAAACTCGTCTTCGGCTGCCACAAAGATCCTGCCTCGAAGAGTGTCCCTAACCAAACAAGCAACACCGCCAGAACCCCTAACTCCACCGGAACTCCTAGTTTCTTGCCTGCAAATAGAGAGCCAATAGTACCCCCTAAGGTCCGGGAGAGGACGAACGGGGCTCTCATGGGTTTCCGTAACAAAAAGGAGATCAGAGTGACCCAATGCATCCTGTAGGAGACCTGGTGAAGACCAGTATGACCCATTACCATTCCAACATGAAATGGCAATGCCCCTATTACGCTGCCTCACCGGCGGGACCGTCATTTGGACCCGGGAGCCCAACTAGGAGGAAAAGTGTCTCTAATCACCGGTCTGAGGTTCCGAATCACTGCCCATTTTCCTGCCTTCCTGGCTGCCATGACCATCTCTCGGGACTGTTTGAGTTCTGCCACCTGTGCTCTAGTGAGATCTTCATCAAGGAAAATCTTATCCGGAAGTGAGAAAAGTCTCTGTTTAGCCCTGAGAGCCCGAAGTCTGTCTTCAGCTGATTTGAAGCGAAGGAATAGGGTAGAGTCCAGACCAAGCCATGCTCTGTCAATGTGTACCTCCGACAGCCCCAACGTGTTTGTGATGAAGTCAGAAGCAATGGCTAGAGGATCAGAAGAAGGAAGAGGTGTGGGCAGACCTCTAACTCTGAGATTGAGCTCTCTTGTCCGTCTGTTTCTTTCTTCTACAAGTTTGGCTTGTACAACTTCTTCCACAACTGCAATAGGAGAGGTGTTTTGGCCCTTACCTTTCACAATATGTGCCCATGAATCAAATTGTTTCCTGAGGTTTTCATGTTGGGTTTGAAACTCTTCCTGTTTGTGCTTCAGATCTGAAATTTCTGCCTGTAATTGGTCATTAGTACCTGTAGGGGTGGCTTGGGTCGTGATATCTGTAAGTTGCTGTGAAGAGAAATGTTGTCCGCTTCAACCTTTTCAACTCGAGAGGTTAATTCAAAGGGTTCTGTTGGAGGATTCCAATCTCTCAATCCTGCTGATCAGCTCAGCCAAAATGTTTGGGATGTTGCTGTCTGTTGACCCTGTCTGTTCGGTCCGAGGTTAGAAACCAACGGTGCTGTGGGGGTGGAGAGAGACATTGTGGGGGGTAGACTGTTTGAAGAGGTGAGATGATAAGAGGTGAGTCTCCGAGTCCCCCAAACTAAGCGGCCTTGTACATAGAGATCGAACCACAAATAGAAAACACAAGCAGCGAACAGGAACAAAAACCCACGAAAATGGCACGGTAGGGATTACGGGAGCTCGAGCCAAGAAAACGTGAAACGCGATTCGTGAGCTAGAGCAAGCAAAGTAGCAACCACGACTGTGTAGACCAATCACGACTGTGTAGAAAGAAATATCGAGCCACGATTCAGGGTTTCGAGCAGATTTACGAACCCAAAGAGCCACAATGCAAGCACAAAGAGCCACGAAGGGAGGCCAACAGTCGCGATAACCAGGAAAGGAGGAAAAGCGACAAAACGAGCCACGAACCAGAAGGAACAAGCCACGAATAGCAAACACGAACCACGAACCAGCAAAAGTGAACCACGAACTAGCAAAGACGATTAAGCCGTGATTCACGATCTCGAGACACGATCGGGGTTTCGAGCAAATTTACGAACCCAAAGAGCCACGATGCAAGCACAGAGAACCACGAAGGGAGGCCAATAGTCGCGATAACCAAGAAAGGAGGAAAAATGACGAAACGAGCCACGAACCAGAAGGAACAAGCCACGAATAGCAAACACGAACCACGAACCAGCAAAAGCGAACCACGAACTAGCAAATACGATTCAGCCACGATTCAGGGTTTTGAGCAGATGTACGAACCCAAAGAGCCACAATGCAAATCTGCTTGGTCAAAGAATTGATTTTCAAAAAGAGCTTCTGAAGAGGAAAAATTGCAGATCTAGCAACCGAAAGCAAAAAATCAAAGTATAGCATCAGAGGTGGGCACCTCTAACTCAACCTAACCCCTATAATGTGTATCCTATCTTAGAACATCAAAGGGATTGGTGCTCTCAATAAAGACTACATCTCAAGGACAAAAATGATTGCAAATAAAAATCATTTGGTACTTCCCCGAAGACCATGATAATCAATTTTGTTGTGAAGCTCAAGTATTTAGGTATATGGGGAAATAAGCATGTGCTTCGATTTTTTATTTTGTGAGATTTGAACCGTGTGTTTAAGTCATCCCAAGATGTATTCCATAAGTAGTCATCATGCTAATGACATTTTTCCTCATGTATGTTAGTAATGCGAAGACACGGAGAACCACTTAGCACACAAGCACTTTATAGCATTTGTTAGTAGGGGGAGGAACAGTGAATATAATCCACCCCTTTGGGCATCTCACCTCTAGTCTCTTTCCCCATTGGAAAGCTTTTGGAACATGTAAATCCGTATAAGTCACCTTTGTCTCACGGTTCCTACCAATGTGGGAGATTAACCCAATTACAACCCAATCATGTAGTGTTAAGTTTTGAAGCTTTTGAGGACACTTTAATTTAGATTTTACTTTATTTTTGTGGGATTTGACCCATGTGTGTTTAAGCCATCTCAAGATGACCTCCATGAGTAGTCATCAAACTAATCACATGAAATGTTCAAGTTTATGGGCAAACTCACCTATTTAAAACAAAAGTGAAGATTTGGAATAACCATGGGTTAGACAACATTTTCTTTCCTTCCCAAATATCAAATGGCAGCTAACCCAGAGTCCAACAACAAATTAGAGATGATGGCTTCTACCCCCATGGATCTTGAAGAACAATCCTTGATTCAAAATCTTGATATTTCTCAAAACACAAAGCGAATGACAAACAAGATCAGGCATACATTGGGTCGAGTGAGGGGACTCAAATACCAAGTTCATCCATAAGACTGTTGAATAGGCAACATATTAACTCGATGCAACAAATGAAAACAGCAAAAGAGTATTGTTTTCCAATCTAGAGGAAATTATGAACTATGGCATTAATTTCTTCAAGGATTCCTCACAAAGTGTAATGTCCCCTTTTCCTGCGCCAAAGGCCTAAGGGCCAGGTCGAGTCCAAGCCGTGGTCAAACCCAAGGGTTGTGGACACTAAGAGCTATTGGGAAAGGGGCCACGTGGGTCTAATATTCTAATTTTACGTTGAGGGTCACTTTTAGACCATGGCGACTTAAAGGGGAAAAGTAACTTAAGTTATTTTTATTTTATTGACCTCTCCGTGGAATGAAACGCATCTAGGTCTATTGGGGCTCTTTTGCCTTGGAAAGTATATAAGGAGCTGGGAGAGAAAGAGATACTTTTTGGCATACATTTTATTGACCCCTTCACGTGCAGCTATTGTTTGCGCATCTACAGCTTGTGGAGTAAAATCCCACAGGGACCCTAGCTTCGGAGGTGAGAGACCCGTCCCTAGCTAGCAGGGCATTCTTCGGTAGTGAGAGATCTACCCTAGCTTGTCATTTTGGAGCCGCTTCTGGGCTGTGTGACAGGGATATTATCAGAGGTTTCAGAGGACGGATTTTGAGGGTTTTGGGGGCATTTGGGGAAGTTAACAGAGGGCTTTCGATCAGATTCACGGCAGCCATTTGGGCTGGGCGTGGCAACACGTTGAAGGCACCTCCATCATTTTCCGACCCTTTCCAAGTGAGGCAACTTGCAGCCTTTATTTGGAGGGTTTTCCAGTTGGTCCCCTTCGGATCTAAAGGTTGAAATGTCATTTCCTATACCTGTTAATGTTATTTCCAAAGACCCTTAATTTTTGCTCTTGTATTTGGAGAGTTACGAACCTCTGAAGTTTTCCAGCTATCTAGGGCACGCTGTGCTTTTTCTGGCAGCATTTTAATTTCTGTAAAACTCCAAAAATAGTGTTATTATGTCCTTTATAATAATATCAAGCTCTCTTTAAATTTTCATGTAATTCGAGTGGATATTTTGGGAGATTTTAATTTTCTTTAGTCCGCTGTCCTTATTGTAAAAATCTGCAAAAATCAGTATTTTATTTGGCTGCAAATTTTCAATATTTTGTGCATTTTTAAGTAGTATCCCATAAGGGATATTACACAGAGCCTCCTAGAACTCAACAAAAAAACAAGAGCAAAAAAACTTCGCAGGCAAATTCCAAGATTAATAAAAGAAGAGGAAAACAATAGCATTGTGAGACCAGCCACAAAGAAAGAATTAGAAAACATAGTGTTATCTTATCAATGAGATAAGGTCCGTGGAACTGATGGGTTCCCGCCCTTCTATCAAATTTTTGGACCACGATTAAAGTAGACTTGTTGGTTCTGATTGAAGCATCTCACCACAATAAGAAAATGCTTTAAAAGATGAATGCTATGAACTTATGAAGCATAATATGGTCTATAAAATTCTTTCCAAGTTGATAGCATCAAGGATCAAAATATTTCTCTCTAAAATCATACCTAAGACCCAACTGAATTTTGTTCTAGGCAAACAAATTATGTACAAAAAATTGTGCAATAAATTCTCCATTCCCTCAAATTTCTAAAAAGGCCAAGTGTTATAATCAAGATCAACATCTCGAAAGCTTTTTGACAAGTGTATTTGGGATTTGATTGATTCCACACTACATGCTTTTGGCTTGAGCAATCTATTATTTCCCGGATAAGCAGGTTGTATCCCAGCCCCTGCATACACTTCACCTTTAAATGGAGTTACTATGGGAATATTTTTCTACCATTATGGTGATCCCTTAAGTCCGTACCTTTTTCTCGTTATGGGGATCTGTGTCTAATTTTGGCTAACTCCAAAAACAAGCTTCCTAGGCTTCCGGTGGAGGAAGAGGGTGTTTGACACACCAACTTTGATTTTGCTGATGATACTCATGTAATATCCCTTATGGGATACCGCTTAAAAATGCACAAAATATATGAAAAATGCAGCAAAGTAAAATACTTATTTATGCAGATTTTTACAGTAAGGACAGCGAACTAAATAAAATCTATACCTCCCTAAATATTCATTCGAATTACTTGAAAACTTAAAGAGGGCTTGATATTATTATAAAGAACATAATAACACTATTTTTGGAGTTTTACATAAATTAAAATGCTGCCAAAAAAGCACAGCGTGCCCTAGACAATTGGAAACTTCAAAGGCTCGTAACTCGCCAAATACCGGAGCAGAAATTAAGGGTCTTTGGTAATAACAATAACAGATAAAAAAATATATATTTCCACCTTCAGATCTGGGAATGGCCGACTTGAAAACCCTCCAAATAAAGGTTGCACCTTCAGATCTGAAAACGGCCAATTGGAAAACCCCCAAATAAAGGCCGCAAGTCGCCTCGCTTAGAATGGGGTCGGAAAATGATGGAGGCGCCTTCAACATGCTGCCACGCCCAACAATGGCTGTCGTGAATCTAATCTGAGCCCCTCTCGATTATCTTAATGCCCCAAAACCCCGAAATCCTTCCTCTGAAACCTCTGATAATGTCTATGCCACACAGCCCTGAAAGCGGCTCCAAAATGACAGACTAGGGTAGATCTCTCACTACCGAAGAATGTCCTGCTAGCTAGGGACAAGTCTCTCACCACCGAAGCTAGGGTTCTGTGGGATTTCACTCCGTGTTGTAGATGCGCAACAACAAGCAGCTGCAGTGAAGGGGACAATAAAATGTATATGACAAAGGTCCCTCTCCTTTCTCTCCCAGCTCCTTATATACCTTCCAAGGCAAAAGAGCCCCAAAAGACCTAGACACGTTTCATTCCACAAAGGGGTTAATAAAATAAAAATAACTTTAAGTTGTTTTTCCCTTTAAGTCGCCATGGTCCAAAAATGACCCTAACGCAAAATTAGAATATTAGAACCACGTGGCCCCTTCCCATTAGCTCACAAAGGTCCCACATCCCCTTGGGTCTAACCACGGCTTGGACTTGACTTGATTCTTAGGCCTTTGGCGTAGAGAAGGGGAGATTACAGTCCTCCCTGATAAATGCTTGACCCCAAGCATTATCCTGTCATGCTTTGCAGAGGCTGAATACCACGCCGTAAGTTTCTCCACCTCACCCTACAGTCAACTGATGATCGGTGTGATGCAAGTAACCAAGACACCCCATGTAGTGATCATGCTCTCCATGTCGTGTAGAGAACAATGTTGCTCCTAAAGTAGTATGATGCCCACACCGACTCTCCCCTGGTACCCACACCGAAATTGCCAATCTGTCCAATCCTTGCCAATGCAAGGCTATCATCATGTGATCACTCACTACCTCTCCAATCGACTCCTGGGTATGAAAGTTCACTCTGGATCCCATAGAATCCCTGAATCCACCTATGAAACAACTTGTATACGCACAAATGGTGCTAACTCTCCCACATGACCTGCACTCGTGTGAGAGCAAGGCTCCTCATAATGTATCTCAATGTGTCCCGTGGAGGAAAAGTCCCAAGACTCTAGTAGACAGTCAACCGGCAATATCGGCTCCACATAGTCCACCTCCTACGCTGAATGTGAACCTACTGAATAACCATGAGTCAATTTCGTCTCTCCACTGACTAACACATGGGTGAAGTGCTCACCGGGCATAGAAGCAGTAAAATACATAGGAGTGTTATCCAATGTCGATTCAAAAAATGATGAACCCGTAGGCTTTGACTTGTCACAGTGACAAACCATATATGCTTGTATAAAGTTGGGGATATCCTCCCTCAACCTATGCCATATGAACCTCTCTAACATGAACCTGTAGGTCTCATCGCAACTCAAATGCCCAGTCACGGAAGGACAATGCACATGTCGCAATATCTCCATCCTCAACCATGAATCTGACACAAGGCTCAATCTTCCCTGATAGAGGATCATCTCATCCTCCAATCTATACTGTTATCCCAGTATGTGACCATCCAGAATCTCACAAGTGTGTCGGTTCTTGAGTACTCAACAAAGCAAATGAGGTCTCCAGGTCTCCCAAAACTTCAGATAACCAACATAATGATAAGCTCGGATGATCTGAACCTATAATTCCAATCTCAGTAATAATCTCATGTGCAACATTGTTGGCCACACCCACATCCATCATACTCCACATCGATCCAGCAATAATAAAACTCCTCACCATGTCGGATCGTCCTCTCCATCCCCTCAGCTGTAACCACCCTTGGTGCTCCTACAGATACTCCCCTCAAAAACACATTCCTACCCTCAGACTTAAACTTCAGCTCTATCGTCTGAAAGTTAGTCCGAGACTCACCAAGAGAGTGAAGCCACTGCACTCTCAGCGCTATGTTGGTCACTCCCATACCAACAATGTGGAAATCATTGGTAATTGTATAGTTACCCATCATGATGCTCACTTGGGGAACCCGTCCGTGCACCTCAAAGACTCTCCATTGGCTACAACCCCGTTGAGGCCCTCAAAATCCTCTGTCTGTAATCCTCGCCTCTCAAACAATGAGGCATCAATACAGTTGTGGGTTGCCCCACTATCAATGAGTACCCCAACTTGTTGACCCTACATAACTCCTCTACTCCTAAATGCCTTGCACCTCAGAGTACTAGACAATGCGGCTATAATCTCCGGAGGAAAAGTCTCCTCCTCCCGCCCGCATCAAGCAATATACAACGCAACCCCATCTCCATCATCCATCTCGCGAGTCTCTAACTCCTCACCTCTGTCACCCTTGCTCTCCTCGAAGACTTCAATGAATTGAGCCTTCCCTCTACCTCTGCAATCATGTCCTGGAATCCAAGGTGTGTGGCAATCGAAACATAGTTTCTTTCGCCTCAACTCATCTCTGTGTTCTCGGGAAATGATTGGCTTTTTAACCACCTCCTGCCTCGGTGGAGGCTCCCTCTGCTGACGTTCGTCTGATCCAAATGGAGGTTCCCTTTGCTAAACGCGAGGTGGAGCCCTCGGCTTTGGAGTGGATAACTCCAAGTCCCGAGCTTTCCTAATAGCCTTGTGCAAAGAAGAAGGTTCAAATGCCTTCACAAACCCAACGAAAGCATCTATCAAACCTGCTATAAACAACAAAATCAACCTCATCTCCGTGACATCAGGTACCATGAATAATCTCTCTGAAAATCTGCGATGTACTGATCCAGGGGACCGGTTTGTCTCAAATGAGTCCACTCCCTGAAATACCTGTCAGGGTCCCTCCTATCAAATCTACTCACCAGCCTCTGCGTGAACTCTGCATAAGTAGTAATGTGTATGTGTCCCTATGTAATCAACCCATGATGCCACCAATCATGAGCATCTCCCTCAAGATGCAAGCTTGCAAACTTAATTGCATCTTCCTCGCACATAGGATTCAAGTCGGAGTATGTCTTCAACTTCTGGACCCAAGACGGTGCAGTACACTTCTTAGAACCATCGAAGTGTGGAATGGAGATCTATCCCAATCTCCTCTGTAACTTTGGTACTTGTTTCTGATGATCTCTCTTGGGTCTACTCCCAATCTTCATTTTGCAATATTCTTGGAATGGCATGTTGTTACACAGCCCTCGCTCAAGTCCGGTTCCTCTCCCAACAAGACTCCTCATCCAAAATATCTACTAGTTGTACCTGTGAAACTTCGGATCCTTCAAGAAAGAAGGTTCGTGAAGCCCCAAAGGCCTGGCAGAAGAATGGGGAGGTCGTTGCCCTGAATGTCCACTCTCACCTCTTTGACCCTGTTGTCCCATATTGCTATTTTCTCTTCTCATTATGAATGCATTTATACACAGTCCAACAAGCTAAAGATGATTAAAAAATATTCTCTTACCCTTTTTAGCAATCATAGAACCAACGCTAGTACCTTGAGAGGTACTCTCCCTTCTTGCACCGGAGTCTCCAATGAAGAAATCATGCTTGCCAACACTTGTAATCCCACAAGACACATTTGAATTCCTTCTTTGGCTTATGAAATCAGTCACAAAGTTTTTAAAATCAAAATCGATAGTTTTGGATGATTGCCACATATTACCAAGATCCCATACCTTATAATGCCCATGAGCCCTTGTATCTGTTAAGTGAGCTAAAACTTGCCACCTTATATCATCCACAAGATGCTTGTATACACATCGTTGGAGCAATGGTTCAACAAACTCCATAATGAAGACTTCATCATCTACCATACCATGCATCTCATGATGGAAATAAATTGGAATAGGCAACAATAAATAAGACACATTAGTGTGCTCTTCACACCTTTCAATGCCATCAATGTCCTCCGTGTGTTCAAGATAGACATGTGTTGAGTTGCCCCCAACATAGTTTGCTTGAGTGCCGTTGTAAGTATCTGAAAGCTGATCAAAAGTTGGTTTGGAAATTACAGCAGGCTGCAATTTTACACAAGTGTCCATGTGAGGCTCCTCCTCATGTGCCAGCTGCTCCATAGAGTCTTCTTTCGTGGGTGTAGACTTCCTTGCATCACTTGCCCTCATCGTTTCCTTGAACTCTTGTATGTGTTGTCTTGCTTGAGTCGCTATCAACCTAGCAGCTCTAGCTCTGCTATTCCCATTCCTCACACTTTTTAAGAGTTTCCATTACATCCTCCTTGCTTGCATAAACAAGTTTCTTCTCCTGAGCTGGAATAATTTCTCTAACAAGCAAAGTTTCACTAATGCAATTATTTTGCTCAATGGAAATCATACCCTTTTGTCTAGAAGCTTCTTCTACAAATGAGTTCTTTTGTAATTCGGTACCGATATATGTTGATCTCGCTTAGGCTTCTACCATCTTCATCATGCAATAATCTAGAAATGACATATTATCTCTGAAACCCTTACTCAAAGATTGGTATTTCCTCCAACAAGAATCCTCATCAATCACCTCTATTGGGTGCCCTTTATTATTGTTCTCACCTTCTTCCTTATTGTCCCAAGATTTGCTTTGATTCAAATTCTGAGTGAGCTGACTCAAATAAAGGTTAGTGGCTTCCTGTTGTTTCACCATGTTGGTGAACATTTCCTTCATAAAACTCACATTAAGATCTTTCCAAACTACCATATTTAACCCACACAAGCTGGAGGAACAACAACTCTGATACCACTGTAAATATCCCTTATGGGATACCACTTTAAAATGCACAAAATATATGAAAATTGCAGCAAAGTAAAATACTGATTTATGCAGATTTTTACATTATAGATAGCAATAACTAAATAAAATCAATATCTCCCTAAATATTCATTCGAATTACTTGAAAAATTAAAGAGGGCTTGATATTATTATAAAGGACATAATAACACTGTTTTTGGAGTTTTACATAAATTAAAATGCTACCAGAAAAAGCACAGCGTGCCCTAGACAGCAGGAAACTTCAGAGGCTCGTAACTCTCCAAATACCGGAGCAAAAATTAAGGGTCTTTGGTAATAACATTAACAGATAAAGGAAATAATATTTCCACCTTCAGATCTGGGAATGGCCGACTGGAAAACCCTCCAAATAAAGATTGCACCTTCGATCTAAAACGGCCGATTGAAAACCCCAAATAAAGACTGCAAGTCGCCTCACTTAGAATGGGGTCAGAAAATGATGAAGGCGCCTTCAACGTGCTGCCACGCCCAGCCCAAATGGCTACCGTGAATTTGATGTGGAGCCCCTCGATTATCTTCCCCAAATGCCCCCAAACCCCGAAATCCTTCATCTACAACCTCTGATAATGTCTCCACACACACCGAAAGCGGCTCCAAAATGACAGACTAGGGTAGATCTCTCACTACCGAAGAATGCCCTGCTAGCTAGGGACGGGTCTCTCACCACCGAAGCTAGGGTCCCTATGGGATTTGACTCCACAAGTTGTAGATGCGCAACAGCAGCAGCTGCACGTGAAGGAGGCAATAAAATGTATATGACAAAGGTCCCTCTCCTTTCTCTCCCAGCTCCTTATATACCTTCCAAGGCAAAAGAGCCCCAAAAGACCTAGACGCGTTTCATTCCACGGAGGGGTCAATAAAATAAAAATAACTTAAGTTACTTTTCCCCTTTAAGTCGCCATGGTCCAAAAATGACCCTCAACGCAAAATTAGAATATTGGAACCATGTGGCCCCTTCCCAATAGCTCCCAGCATCCACAGCCCCTTGGGTCTGACCACGGCTTGGACTCGACTTGACCCTTAGGCCTTTGGCGTAGAAAAGGGGACATTACATACTAATCTATTCTATGCACTAATTTTGCAGGAAATCCAGCATATCAAACAATGTCTGTGCAAATACCTGCTTTCTTATGAGCAACAAACAAGAGAAGAAAATACAATATTATTTTTGTCAGCATCCCAGCAAGGCCCAAAAGGAAATGCCCGATACAAAGCAAAGAGGGCCAGCTATTTATGGAATATTTGGGCTTCCCTTTGCATGTGAAACAAAATAACTACCTTTGGTACTGCATTATCAGACAAATAAATAAGAAATTGTCCCAATGGACAACCAGATGGCTCAATTTTTCTGGTTGAATACAACTAATACAGGTTCTCAAGGCGGTTCCCACATATTTACTCACTCTTCTTCCTATCCCAAATCCAGTTGCAAACAAGGTCATATGCATTCAATGCAATTTTTAATGGCGGGGAAATGATAAAAGTTTCAAGCATCCACTGGTCTCATGGCCTGAAGTCTGCAATCCTAAACAGGAAGAGGGACTAAACATTCAGGACATAAGACATTTCAATCAAGCCCTGGCTATGAGGGCCGCATGGAGATTTTGGTAAAATCCTTCATCCCTTTGGAGTATCAGCATAAGAACTCAATACCTTCCTACAGCCAATGAATGAGGAAATGGCTGCATCTTGGAGAATTGTATTTCAAGCACATCTAAAAATATAAAAAGGTAAATGGAACTTCTGGGCGGAAAATTAACTTCTAAGTAGGAAATGGGAAAAAAAGAACTTCTAGGAACATAACTGAAATGGTTTTCCCAGTCTTCTACGCAGCCCAAACTTTCTTGAATTGCAGCAAACACTTCAAAATAAGGGATACTGGAGAATAGCTGATTACATTCATCCAAGAAACAGAAACCATCCTGCCGGGACATGGAAAAAATCGAAATCGCAAATTCAAATCACCCAACTCAAATCAGGAATTTGCTGATGTAGCTCGCCAATCAACATATTTTCACTCCAGCCAAATGATCTAGTGATATGACCTCTTACTCAACACAGTGATTGTACCATCTCCTCTGCAAATCAACTTCTCCATCATAATGCACTTCAAAACAATGAAAGATGGGGAAAATTTTGGAGCCTTCCCCTCTAGCCAAAAATCAAAGCTTTTCTCTGGCTCATTCTACATGGTAAATTCCTCACCAGTAACATTTTGCACAAAGAAGAGTGGATTGGCCCTAACAACCGACAATATGTAGGAATTTGAGAACTAGGGCACTGATCAGAAGATGGAATGTGGCTAGAAGCTAATTTTGCTACAATGTCCCTGATAATTTAAGCAGGCATTTAGCTCAGTTTTGTATTGATACTGTCAAATTCTGTATGATGGCAGAGATGATTGCCATGTTCTTTCCAAAATGGGTGCGAGAGATGAGACATCATTTAAATGGTATAAATTATGGGGTGTTTTGGTACAGAACATTGGAAGGATTGAACAGTAAATGGGCTAGAATTTTGAGTAAGAAGCAGTCTGGCTTTTCTGGAAGTATGCGTACAAATGATTGGTCTGATAACTGGTAGCCTGTGGGTTTTCTCTCATCACATTTGGACTTCGTTTTCTGATTGGAGCCTGCTGCTTAAGAGTAACACTCATGACCATTATTTATTAACCTCTCTTGTGCATTCGATTGGAACAGAATTGATGAGAATTAATTGTGTGTGAAGAAGGTTATGAATGTTTTTGCCATGTTTTCTGAAACGGTTGGTTGAGGGCTCTCCACTGTTTTTGCCATATTTTCTGAAACAGTTGTTTGTGGGCCCTCCATGTGGATTTTCTCTCATCACATTTGAACTTCGTTTTCTGAGTGCACCTGTTAATTGCAAGTGACACTCATGACCATTATTTATTAGGCTCTTTTATGCATTGGCTTGGAATAGAACTGACATTAATTCATTGTGTGTGAAGAAGGTTATGAATTTTTTTGCCATATTTTCTGAAACGGTTGTTTGTGGGCTCTCCATCGTCTTGCTCATGACACATCTTGTTCATCTCATGGCAACCAGCTGTTAAAACAGTATATATGGTTTTCATCCGACTCCTCAGTTGCTTACAGCACCAAGGAAAATTGTCTGACCAGCCATCCTCCAAGATTGAATCCAGTTGGCAACTCGCAAAAGACTCTTCATAAGGAGGAGAAAGATGGGGAGGATGGAAAGGGTTTGGACATTGGTGAGGACAGTCCCACTAATGAGAAAAGGAGAGTCAATAGTGGTAAGAGACAGTACTGGGAAACCTAGCCGAGGGCTCTCTTTCCCCTTTTCTTTAAAAGCAATAAGAAACATCAACTTGGAGTTTGCAATTCCAAAATAAGGGAGGAAATTTTTCACCATAGTCACCTAAGTCTGATGGACAGGGGAAGGGGATTGAGAAACAAGGTTTCCAAGATGGCAAAAAAATTCCAGATTTTGGGGATGGCTATTAAAATAATATATAAAAAAATGTTTAAATATTTTAAGTTGTTAACTTTATTTAATGAAATTTAGGGTTTTAAGCTGTATTTAATGCTTTATAGGGTTACTTTTGAAATTAGAATTTGATGTTTTTGTAAAAATAACAGCTCTTTTAAAGTTAAAGCCTCTTGTTTCAAAAATCGCGATTTATCGGCGATAAATCGTTTGCCTTCATCAAAACGATTAAACTTTTGAAAAATCGCGATTTTTGTTATCCCGATAAATCGCCGATTAATCGCGATAAAATACCCTGCAAAATCGTTGAAAATCGTGGCTAAAATCGGCGAAAATCGTGGGGAAAAACGTGGCCTAGGGTTAAATACGAAAATAGACCAAATCGATTTGTTTTTTATCCTGTTTTCTCTTTCCACGAACTCGTTTTTGCTACTGCGACTTGCATTTACTCAATCCGTGTTCATTCGACGTCGGTAGGAGGGCATTCGACGTGGGTAGGACTCAGGAGGGCACGCAAGTTCAGTTCGCGGCAGGTTCGTGGCAGGTTTGTGGCCATTTTGTGCCCATTTTCCAACAGTTCGTGGCAATTCCGTGCCCATTTCGTGCTCATTTCCAACAGTTCGTGGCATCGTGCCCTAGCAGGTATTAATAGTAAATACTAAATACAGTAATAGTAAAACTAAAAATACAGTAATATTAAATTATTACAGTAAAAATAAAAATATTGTATATTAAGTATTAATATTAATACTGTATATTAATACTTGTATATTAATATTAATATTGTATAATAGTATATTAATATTGTATATTAATGTATATTAATATTAATATTGTATAATATATATTATAAATAGTAAATACTGTAAGTGTAAATATTGTATATCATCGTATACAATTAGGTATAGTGTATATTGTATATTAATTTAAGTATATTAAACATTGTTTTTAACATTTAATTTAAGTATATTTTATTACTTCTCGCATCATTTAACATTGTTTTTACATTTAATTTAAGTATATTTTATGAATTTAAATGTTTTTAAAAGTAGCAATAAAGTTGCCGATTAATGCCGATTTTTTGCCGATTCCTGATTTTCAATTCAAAATTTGGCCTACCAATTAATCCCAATTTACGATTTTTTGAACTATGGTTAAAGCATCAAAAAAGGCGGGGGGCATTCCTCCGAGTCCCCAAGTCCCCAAAACATTTGGGATGTCCAAGACATCATCGCTAAAATCTAGCGAACGGGTCACTACATAACACTTTTCACTATGATCAGGAGAATTTCTGATACAAAATGGACTTGATGGAAGGAGCAAGGTATCAAGCTATGTAAGAGGATTCCTTTCCAACAAATGATCTCGGCCCAAGCTTTGGATCTCGATGACCTCATTATTTTCAAAAAAGAAGAAATCTATTACCACCATGCAGGGTGGTAAAGAGCTTGAGGAGTAGATGAAGGAGAGAGTGTTCCATAGAAAAGGGATGGAACCTTCGCATGCTAGAAGAATGGAGGTTTTGAGACATAAAATAACAAACGTCGAGAAGTCTGTCAATGATGAGATATCTTGTTGGTTGGATGTGCCCGCACCACAAGGACATAGACAACGATATTCACCTCGCTTATATTGTCGTCGAGAGCCTGACTAAGATGTTGAAGGTTGATCTACACTATAAAACTTGTCATATCCAAAGATTATGATAGGAAAGAGTAGACAAAAGTCATGAAGACCATGAATGTCATGGAGAATCATGGAATGACTAGCAAAGAGGGATTGACAAAAGTAGTATTCTCTTCTTTTTTAGTATCCCTATATTTAGAAGTCAATAATAGGACTAGAGATTTCAGACTATAATGTCCCTTTTTCCCATTTGAAAAGCTACTAATTGGTCTTCTTGCCATTCCTTCTCCATGGCGAAGAAGTGAAGAAGACAGAGGAGAATCTTGAGCCTTTATTTCCATTATTCTTCTAATATTTTATAATTTCTTTTAGAGTTTTCCCCTCTTAATGAGGTCGGCTGGGTTTAATGCCTTTAATAAGGCTTAATGAAAGATTATAATTGTTCATTAGAGGTCAACCTTTTCTAATTGAGCATTGGCACCAAAAGGGAGATATAAAAGGAGATTAGAGGCATCATTCGCATCTAGTCTTGGCGCATTTTATTATACTTGGGCAAAGAGAGCTAGTTGCTCCTTGGTCATCCACTTGAGGACGAAAACCCTCTTGTGAGGCCTCATTGAAGGACGAAAACCCTTCATTTGGCTTGGGTGAAGGACAAAAACCCTTCATCATTGTTGAGTCTTGAAGAGAAAAATTGATTTGAAGATCTATTTGTAATTTCCTGCTGATATTTGAATTTTCTAGAGTGGAGCGACCTACCTTGGGTAGGGTTTGGTGACATTGGTGAAGAATTTGATAAATCTGATTGTGTAATCTGATTCACAATATTTTTAAAGGCCGGAATCTAGAGTTTGGTAATTTTGGGGCTTTTGTGCCCTAGATATATATTTTTATTGTGGCTGCAATTTCTAGAGTTTATTTAATTTCCAGCAGTGTGTTCTCTTGCTTTCCTTGGTTGATTTGGCTTCTAAAATTCAGTAAATCATATATAAAATATTGGTGAATTAATTGGTGATGTTTTATGGTGATTTTGGTAATTTTCGGTGCAAGTAGAAGTCGCTGATTTTATTTTCCAGTCTGCTGCAATTTATTTTCAGATCTGCATATTTATTTGAAACCCTCAAAAGGGTTATTACATAGACCTAGCCTTTCATTGTTGTTTTTTTCGTCTTTCAAATGAATTGTCTGCCATCCTTCTTTTGTGTGCTCAGGAGGCTCTCTATTTTTTTACTAATATATTTAACTTTTTTTTTAAAATGTGTAAAACATAGAAAGCATTGATCATTTGGCTTCGTGCATATTTGTCACAACAATAGGGAGGAATATGGCAGCTTTTTTGGCCATTCACCTCTGAATCTATATGAATTAGCAAAGCATATATATATCTAAACATAGGTAAACCGTAAGACAATATTAGAATTCATGCATGAAATGACACCTGGATTTATCCCTTGTGTTGAAATATGGTAACGCTAATACAAGATCTTTGGTGACCTCCTCCTTCAAAATCTATAAGCTAGAATTAACTACAATTGTCCATGCGAACTCTTTTCTATCACCTCTCATTGCTTTCATGATTGACAACATTACTTGTTAAAGTTTCTAGCGAGCTTCTAGTAAAAACTTGCTAACCCATGAATAGTTCTTGCTTTAAACATGCTCTTTGGCGATGGCCACTCAACAACGGCTTTTATATTTTCTAGATCTGTCCTCAGCCCATCATGTGAAATCACAAAACCCAAGTAAACCAACTCTTCCTTCATAAAACTGCATTTCTTCAAGTTGACCAGTAACTTCTCTTCTTTCAACCTTTGCAACACTAACCTCAAATGCATTAAGTGCTCCTCTTTTGTCTTGCTAAAAATCAAAATGTCATCCAAATACACAATAACAAACTTACCAAGATATGGTTTCAGCACTTCATTCATGAGTCTCATGAATGTGCTTGGTGCATTTGTCAAACCAAATGGCATAACTAGCCACTCATACAAACCATCTCCCATTTTGAATGCAGCCTTCCACTCATTTACCCTCTCAAATTCGGATTTGATGATACCCACTCTTTAAATCAATCTTCATGAAGTACCTTTCTCCACTCAAGCAATCCATCAAAACATCCATCGAGGCAATGGAAGAAAACACTTGATTGTAATCTTGTTGATGGCTCTCAAATCCATGCACATGCGCTTTTCTCTGTCTTTCTTTGGTAATAACATTGTTGGAACCACACATGAGCTCAAGATTTCTTTTAACAAATCCTTTCCCAACAACTCTTGTACTTGCCTCTTCACCTCCTCTTTCTCCATAGGTGTCAACCTATATGTTACCTTGTTTGGCAAGCTAGATCTAGGAATTAGATCCATGTGATGGCTAATGCCCCTCATGGGTGGCAATCCATCTAGCAAGTCCTTGGAAATAATCTCAGCATATTCTCCCAACATATCCTTTACTTTATGTGGAATTTCACTCACACTATCTTTTGTTCCAACTTGCATGTGTATGGAAATGAAAGCAAAACATGCCCACTCCTCCTTTATCTCTCGAAAATTGTTCTCGGAGATCAACACTTTAGGACTATTGTCCACTTCTTCCCCTTTATCCTTCAATGAGCTCAATATATGCTTCCATCCATCACAAGAGTATAGATATTGACTCTACCATCATGTATGGCCTTCTATCATCATGTATAACCTTCCTATCAAATTGACATGGTCTACCCAACAACACATGACATACATCCATAGACATAATATCACACAAAACTTCATCCTCATACGATCCACATGATAATTAATCAAATATTTGCTCACTTGCCAAAATATGATGTCCCTTTTATAACCAAAACACCTTATACATATTTGGGTACGTGATCCTCTTCAACCCAAGCTTCTCTTCCATCTCATTTGAAATCAAATTGTTTATGCTACCACTATAAACAATGACCTTGCAGCACTTGCCTCTAGATTTGTGGATGGTTCAAAAATATTCTTTGTTTGCGCTTATTCCTTCTCCTCATTGAATATGCCAAAAGCTATTCTACAACATGAAAAACGTCCGCAACAATAGGGTCACAAATGAGCTACCCAATGAATCTTAAGGCACATGTATGAGCATTCCTTTACAGTTTACAGTGGGCAATTTCGTATCCTTGCAAGGTTGCAAAAATGGTGGACTTAGAGCGGCCAGCCACTTATATTAAAAGCCATGCTTAAATTCCAGGGAAAAAAATTATTTTTTCCCATGGCAATAGTCAAAAGTTAACTCTCACCAATTTCGAAGTTAGAAAATATCTTGGTTTAAATACCATTCAACTAAAGTGGCCCACAAGCACATGTGGCCATGAGTCTATTCTTTGTGTTCACTAGACACATTATTGTTGGCCCATTTTATGTTATGGCCATTGCTCATATAGAAAGTCAAAATGTTAAAGAGTTACTCCCTCTAAGCCCATTATTCTTAATGCCACCACTAGCATTCCCACATTCATCATCCAACCCACTCACCTTATAGCTACTATAAATTCAGATTATTATTTTTTTGACATATTAATGTTTTAAACACATCCCCACTTTCCACCCGTAAAAATATCAAAATGAATCCTTGAAACACTTTTTATCATTCTTTATTCTCAAACCCACACCTACATGCCTCCGTACCTAATCACAAATATTTCCCCATTCATCCCCCATTTTTTCCTTTACTTAATTCATCATCAGAAAAATTAAATTCTCGTATATACTTGATCTGTCCTCTGGGTTTTATACAGCTCAACATCTCAAATCACTTATTTGCTTTCAATGGCCTAGAGGATAGCTACAGGCACGTACTCTCCATAACACTCATAATGGTTTCACCACCCACTCAGAAATGTAGACATTATGGTGTTTGCTCCTTCGCTGCTCAGGGTCTGATGAAAGTGTTTGTCTCTGGAATAAAGATTACAGTAGTGTCATTCATCATTTATAGCTACAGGACAGTAAGAGGAATGTAGATGTGATGGCGGAAGAGATCAGCAGCAACGAACTAAACATTCACAACCAATATTTTCACCATAACCAGCTACTAATGAAAATCGTGAGACCCTTTCATTCCTTGTTTGAATAGCATAAGGCACAAAGGTGTGGTATCGACCTTCACAAGTGTCATTCTTTTTTAGGGTTTCTCTCTCTTTTCAGCCTAACCAATTTGACTCTCAAGAATGTAACCCTAATCAAATTATTAAGAAGTACAGGAACATCAGTCTTCGCTCTGTTTTGAGCACCACAAGTGTGGGAGGTCTGATCAGAAAATCTAGGAAGAGATTCGCCATTAAAAGGCGGGTACAAGAGAATTTACAATCATGGAAAAACACAGAAGCCATGGGATAGTTACACTGATTATTAGAGGGCAAGCCAAGACCAATAGATGCAACTGTTATGATTCTGCACAAACACTTGAAAAATTCAAAGGAGAAACGATAGGCCAAAATGCAGGATTATGTTTTTCACCAGTAGTCAAAAGCAACAAGGCTGGCTCAACAGAAAAACCAAGACAAGAAACAAATGCATAGCTTGCAACTCTGTTTGTACTAAATCAGTCTAACATTTTCTTTCCACATTCTGCACAAATATGGTATTGTCTGTCAAGATTCTGAAGCTTGGAAAAGTGGAGTTATGCAAATCCATTCATAGATGTTTGTATGTCAGGTGCTGAAGTTCAATATTTTAAATACATGAGGATAAATGGAAAATTCTAGTGCTTGCACAATTGAAAACCAAATAACACCAGAACGAGAGCAAATATAACACAAGTATAAATAAGAATGACCAGATAAATCTCACCAATTGTAAAACCATCATAGTTAACAACTGAGTCGTCAGGCCTTGCATTAGCTCGTTGCTCAAAATCCATAACATAAGACATGCCTGAGCAACCACCCTGTCTCACTCCTATTCTCAGACACAAATCCTCATTTTTCTCAGCCCTCATCTTATTCAAGTGTTTCAATGCATTCTCAGATAATAAAATTGCAGGCTTGATACTTTCTGATGTAATGGTTGCTGTAAGCAAAAGAACAGTGGTCATTCAACAGCAGAAAAAAAAAGCATCACTAGTACCTCGAATACTTGAATAATATATTCAGTGAATAGCAACAGACATTCCAAAATGAAGCAATAAACCCTCCCCTTTTTCTCTAACAAGGAAAAAAATGTCATTCGCTTTCTCAGAAGAATAAAGAATATGTTGTCTGCAGTTTGTTTTCTCATAATAAGACAAATATTCCAAGAATACAAATAAGAAGTAAAAGAATGTTGCTTGCTTTCTCAGAAGCAACAAGGAACAAGACCACTCTGAAATTAAAAGTGCCACAACAAAAATACATTTATTTTAGCGTCACTTTGGAAATGAACACAGAAGCAAAATAAGAGCTAACCAAATACGCAATGAATCTTTAGAGATTATGAAGAATTCTGGTATTTGAATTTCTGTGGATCTTTATCACAAAGGAACATATAATGACCCTTAAAATAAGGAAGACTCTATAAACTAAAACTTACAGCACAAAGAAACATATGTATTCATGGAGACGTATGCACAGAAGAACACTCCAGGGCAGACATTTTTACAGGTTTAAGTAGCCACATTCATATCCGTGTTTGAATTTAGGTAGGATAAAATTTGTAAAAAAATCGTAACTAAAAAATCAGCCATAAAATTCATGATAAAATTCAACTAAAATATATATTATGCTTGCTGTTAGGTTAAATATTCAAAAAATAAAGAATGGATTTCAATAAAATCTAACAAATTTCCATTAATGTTTTAAGACATATTTGGTACTCAGCAAATTTCCATTTTCAGATAAAATTCGCCAAATGAAGCAACTTAGGTTGAAGGTGAATTTCCTCTTACCATGTAACATGGATCAAAATCCACACCTAACTAGGGTGCTGGGTGAGGCACTTTACAATAATTTTAATAATTGTACCTCTCTTCAGCAGAGAACTCAAGCATGCTTGGCATAAAACATACCAATGTGAACAGTGAACACAGATCATTTCTCTTGTAAATGTAAATCTAGACCAAAACATCAAACCGGAGTGTTGGACAACACACTTACAATTTTAACACCAACAAACCAAATCAGGGCATTGGGTGAGGCACTTCCAGTTTTTGATTTACTGAATTTGTAACACCTCTCAACTGTAGGATATAAGGCTTGGTATACAACATGCCACTGCGGGATTAGAACAAAAATTACTTCTCTTGTAGATTAGCATGGTTTCCTGGAATGACTTTGGGACCATCACCAATGAAAAAAAATTAAAATTGAAAAGAGGGCATAGCTAGAATGTAGGTGACAAAACACATGTTTTTTTCTACTTCAAGTAAGGTAAGCATAGAGAATATGTTAAACAGAGAATATGTTAAACAGAGAATATGGGATTGGGGTTATAGATAGAGATCCACACAATTAAATAGGAATGCTAGATACAACTAGTATAGATGTCTTCAATACATCTATCTAAAAATGCTGAGAGAAATCAATCTCAAGCTGGAAAATGGGCTCCAAACTCCACATTATGGCCAAGATATTACACTTTTCTGACCAAATTCCCCAAGGAAGTAGAAAAACTTCTAAATAATGGTCAAATCGACATCAAATTAAAGATCGCCCATTAATTGTTAACAACTCAAGGACTTCACAGGTTAATCGCCACCACCCCAACTCCCATTGCCGGATACCTCTCGGCATAATAATGAGAAGAAATTATAAATGCTGATGGCAATTTGGCATCTTAGTTTAAGGTCGCAGGCTTGATGCTGAACTTAAAAGCTACTTATATCCAAATCAGAATCACACATATACTAGTTCTAAAATATCTATTCACAACATACTGAAATTTTCACCAAGCATTTTTGATTGTGCAACATGAAAATTGGTTGTTCTAACATGAGCGCAAACAATAGGGCAACTTGCAAGAAACATGGCACAAAAGCACAAGTAAGAAATAATTTAAAGACTAAAGAACATTCTATTTCTTACTTTAGCGACCTAATATATCAAATGAAATACCATTGTTTAAGGATATCTCAACCAAAGAAAATGCATATCCATCCCTTTGTATATATACAAGAGGAGGAATTGATGGATAGAGAGAGAGAAAGAGGAGAACAAGGTTGCAAGCCATGTTATCGGCTAGTCAAAATAAATCAAAATGGTCACCAAAATAAGAAAGTGTGTTGAAGTGAAGATGAGAATAAAATATTGAAAATGTTGTTATGCATACTGACAAGGCTTCAGAGTGAAAGTTGCTTCAAGGGACTAGCAATGAGACCCATAAGTAGACCATCATTTTTATATTGCCATTGTTATTACCGTACTATTAATTGCATGTTTTGGTAGCCAAGAATGTTATCTTGTTAATGATTGTATTGTCAACTTTAGGTAGTATTTAATGACTTGGTAACTATGTCCAATTGTTGAGAGTTGTATTTGACCAACAACCATTGAATCTTGTCATATAATTAGAATGATCTACGTCATTGAGTCTTGTCATATAATTAGAATTATCTATGTCAAGGTGAAGGTGTTGTGTATCAGATCCTCCCTATACCAAACAACTTATATTTAGGACTACCTATGCAATAAATATTCTTATATGTTGCATTGTAATATGTATTTACTATTTTGTTGATTTTCCTTTGGTAGTGTAGTGTAGTTTGTATAACAAACATTATAGTGTCGTTGTCTTTGAGAATGTTGGGTCAAGTTACAGTTGGTTCAAAAGTTAACCTCAGTAATAATGCTTATTGGTGACAACACATATATGATGGACACTCGATGGGTCAACCAATTCAAAACGTAGTTGAAACTAATAATCAAAGAGAACTCATGAGGGGCGTCAAGTATCTTTGCTATCTCTTTTTACTGAGCACATCAAGGACGAATTGGCAAGGACCCAAGTGCTAACAGATTCTAAGGAACTTGGCAATGATGAAAGAAGTGGATCGACTACTTAATCACTTACCCAAACTCCTTATCGAGCACTCTATTTTTGCAAGTCCTTCATGTCAAACGTGGTTGTGAAGTGCAATAACAAATATAACAATGGTAAGATGAGAGGTGTCATTGTGAATAGGAAGAAAAATCTTAAGACCTACGTCAAACCAAAAGCATTAATGCCATTGACCTCGAACAATGGCAAGAGAAGAAGACAACACAATCAAGGAGTGGACCAAGAAATCAAATAGTCTACTTGATTGGTTGAACAAAAAGAAAGATGACAATGATTGTGAAAAGTAATGAATTCTAAGAATCCATCAAAAGAAGTTTGAAGCAAAAGCATAAGTCAAGGCCAACACATGTACGTAGAAACCAAAGCCGAGGCCTAAACCACAAAAGAGTTTAGTTAGAACTGGTGGAGCCTATGCCACTCACGAGTAAGGTGTGGGTAGAGATTGCTAAACAATTGCCCCTTTCAAAGGATGTGCGGGCCTTACACACCATACTCGGTTGGTGGGTGCTAAAAAGGAATCAAGTGAAGAGTCAACAAAATCCATTAAGGATTCCACTTTGAACCCCTTCCTTTTGAGGGATATCTTTATTCTAAGATAGACTTTGTGTTGCATTTATTTGTCATCATCTCCTGGTCTTGCACAAACATGACTTTGTTGGCGAGATCACTTAAGCAAGGAGCTCAAGCGCAGACCCGAGTGCAAACCATATAAATTGGAGGGTATTGCAAAAGAATCAAGTGAAGAGTCATCAAAATCTTGGGAGGATTCCACTTTGAGCCCTCTCTTTTTAGGGATATCTTTATACCAATATAGACTTTGTGTTGGGCTTATTTGTCATCATCTCTCCGAGTCTTACGTGGACCTAACTTTGCTAACATCCCTTGAGCGAGGAGCTCAAGCACACACTGAGGCATAGCGAGAGATCATTAAGGCCCCCATTATGAGAAAGATGTGCGAAGGTCAACTTTGTTGCATAGGGAACTCAATGCTCGACGGGAGGTAGAGGTCCCCATTATAGAAGGAGAGACAAATCCTTATACTCCACAAGAGCGAGGTATTGTGTAACAGAATTTCAATTCATGATGTTTTAGTAGATGGAGGAGTTACGAAATAATGTAATGACCGAGTCAGTAATGAATATGTTGGGTTTAAAAATTGATTTCCCTTCAATACTAATACTAAGGTCATTAAATAAGGAAAAAGCTGAACCATAAGGTGTTTTAGATGTAGAATATCTCATGGGTGTTATATGTGTGGTAGACTTTCAGGTAATGAAGAATGGTATTGTTGCATACCCTATGTTATTGGGAAAGCCATGGTTGAGGAGAGTTTATGCAAAAACTACGGGAATGAAGGCTTCATGACACTTAGACGTGGCGAGATAGGGTCAAAATAAATGTGATCCATCAAAATTGTATGGTCAAACCTTTGGATTCGGGTGATGAGGCTGATAATTGGACATCTGCTAGTGAGGTGAACACTAATGATGAAGAGAGTAAGGTGGATGTCTAAGTCGTGGATATCCTTTCAATCACACCAAATGATGGACCTAGACAATTCACTAAAAAGAAATGGAAGAGAGTCTCCAACAAATACAAATTTGTGATGTTGTGATGGAAAAAGAGAGAAAAGCCTACCTCCAACTCTTTTGAAGGTATATGCACCTATTCACTTTTGATTATAAGGAACTCTGCTAGGTAAGTTGGGTAGAGCATTCTATTGAGTTGGTAAATGGTGCTAAATTAGTAAAGCAAATGCCATATAGAATGAATCCTAATTTTTCCAAGAATGTAAAAGAAGAAAGAAATAAGTTGTTTGAAGCGGGATTCATATTTGTTATGGATAATTCAGAATGGGTTTCTCCCATTGTGATTTCTAGAAAAAAGAATGGGAAGCTACATGTTTGTGTTGATTACAGGAAGCTCAACAAGGCAACAAAGAAGGATCATTGCCCTCTTCCATTCTCGGTCAAATCTTGGATGAAGTAGTTAGCGAAGGAATGTTATAGTTTTGCGAGATGGCTATAATGAGTACGAGGCAAGTTTGCACACCCGAGAAATATCAGCTCAAAATGACGTTCACCACTCCTTGGGGAATGTTTGCTTATAAAGTCATACCATTTGGTTTGTGTAATGCTCAACAACATTCCAGGTGCCTAAAGAATAGGGTGTTTAAACCCTATATTGGAACTTTATCAAAGTGTTTGTGGATGATTTTTGCATCTACGGAAGCAAAATGGACCTTTATACTCGATGGAAAAGGCCTTTCGAGGGTTGGATGAAGCACAAGCCTCACTTGAATCCTACAAAGTGTGTCTTTGGATGCTCTTAAGGTATCTTGTTAGGACATGTATCTAGAGATGGTATTGGTACTAATCCTAATAAAGTTTCAAATATTACCATTCCCTATAAATAGAAGTAAGTTGAGATCATTTTTAGGCCATGTGGGTTACTATAGGAGGTTCATCAAGAACTTCTCAAAAATTGCACAACCATTGACCTAGTTCTTAAAGAAAGATCGACTTATGAGCAAGACAAGAAAGGCGCGTGAAGCTTTTGAACAACTTAAGGAAGCCTTAGTGACTTCACATGTTTTAAGGAATCCAGGACTAGAGCAAGTCATCCATTGTATATACTAATAATTCGAGATGCAACACTAGGGAGCACTCGAGACAAAAGGATGAGAATGGAAATGATCATCCGATCTACTTTGGGAGTAGACAGATGATGAGCAACGTTGAGATAAATTATATTGTAATTGTAAAAGTTTAAAAATCACTTTCTCGGGTAAAAATTTACATTGTGACGGATCATTAGGCTATAAAATATATTGTAAAAAGCCTAGCCCATCGAAAGGATAGTAAGATGGATAATTTTACTTGTAGATATTTGAATTTGATATAGTGGAGAGGCCAAAAAGAAGCATGTCAATACGGATGCACTTTCTCGAGCCTATGATGGTTTGAGTTCATTGTGTGATGTTAACGAGTTTCCAAATGCAATGTTGTTATCCATTAACACAATTTCGGTGAGTACATAGATATTTGGAAGTATCGAATAATTTCAAGTTTCTGATGGTGCTAATGCAAAGGTTAAGCAAAACATTACAAGCAAGTTGTCCATAGTCTATTATGAATGGAATCTTTGTTTCGGATAGGACTCGATAAGAGGGAAGAAGCTAATTGAAGAATTCCATGATGATACGTGTGGAGGACGCTTCTGCGGACAACCGACAAAGAGGAGGGTCTTGGATACAAGTTATCACTAGCCAACTCTTTTTAGAGATTGTTATAATTGTAAGACGCGATATCACAATCACATATGAATCATAAAACTTCATCACTCCACTATGTCTTATTCTTCTAGTTGGCCCCTTTGAAAAGTGGGGAATAGATATTGTAGGTCCACTCACACCCGCCCCATGCCAAAATAAGTATATTGCGGTTGTCATTAATTATTTAACCAAGTGGGTTGCGTAGACCCTTGAAAACAACTACCATGGATGAAGTGGCAAGGTTCATGTATGAACGCATTATCACTAGATTTGGGTGTCTACATTCGTTGAAGATTGTAACAGATCGAGGAAGCCACTTTATTAATGAGGTGGTACAAGCCTTGGTGGATGGTTTTCCATCAAGCATATGAAGGCAACAACTTACAAGCCAAGCACAAATGGACAGGTGGAGCGAACAAATTATGTATTGTGTCAAATCTTGGCAAAGGATGCAACTTTACAAATCGATAAGTGGGATAAAAGGATTCGTGCAACATTGTGGGCATATAGGACTACATCAAAGTCAACAACAGGATACCCCCGTTTCGTTGGCTTATGGCATTGATCCAGTTCTTCCTATTGAATTTGATATTCCTACCATGAGAGTTATGCATAATACAAATATGGATGAAAGTGATTCAGTAAGGGAAAGGTTGGTACATCTTCATTTGCTAGAGGAAATGCGGGAAATAACAAAAGAAACAAGCTACTGAAGAAGATGAAACAGAGTATTTGATCAGAAAATCATTTACAAAATAAAGCGTGCAATGCATAACAATGATGCGTATTGATTGGAGGAATTAGATGGTACTCTAATTGCAAAATGGGTCAACTACGACAAGTTGAAGATTTTCCAGCACCGATTCGAGTGTGCATGAAAGCCTACTCTGGGACGGAGTAGAAGGCGAGGGGAGGATGTTGATACTAGAATTTTCCTCCGAAATTTCCATTTACTTAATGTATATAGTGTTATGGTATGTTGTTAAGTGTAGTATTTAGTAGAGTCCACTAGAAGTTAACGGCACCCACCAATAAAGTATGGCTCGCAAGGTAGAAATGTAGCTAGTAAATATTCTATGGTAACAGTTAATGTACATGAGGGGATGTTGTGAAAGTGACAATCAATGGTAAAAAGTAAATGGTTATGGTAATGTCAAAGTGTCAAAAGTCGTGGTAAGTAGGGTCTACATGGTCATAAATTAGAAATATTATATTTGTAATTATGACAAAGGAGTGATGTCATATATATTTTGAATATTTATTTATTTTTAGAGATAAAGTCTAGATAAGGTGGAATTCCATGTGTAAGTGATAAGGTTTATCCTATCCTAAGGGATAAGCCTACATGTAAAGATAAGATTTAATATGATTGGATAAAAGGGATTTCTTATCATATCTTAGAGATAAGGTGGATAAGCTCTAAAGTGCTATAAACCCCCTTATTTAGCACATAAGAAGGTTGTGAGGATTAGTATATGCAAGTAGTAAAGAGTCCATACCATTGTGTAGGTGTGTCAAAGAAGCTATCAAGGGTGTATTTGTGAAGTTTCTCCCAGAAATACTATTGGAAAGGTGAGTGGAATTGGTAACACTCGGAGTAGTTCTTGGGTGAGATTATAAAAACACTTTGTTAATAATATAATTGTTGGTTATATTTCAGTTCTATTGTCAAGCCTTCATATTATATTTTGTGGTGCTCTTGTATTGTGTTTGTTATTGTGTTTCCAAATTCATACCACCAAACCAAAAGTTGTGCATTGCTAAAACAATCATAACACGAGGAGTTCCCAGTGAAAGATTATCTGAGTGCTAGA
Source organism: Taxus wallichiana var. yunnanensis (assembly GCA_018340775.1). NCBI lineage: Eukaryota > Viridiplantae > Streptophyta > Pinopsida > Cupressales > Taxaceae > Taxus > Taxus wallichiana. The sequence goes on from CM031239.1 coordinate 895,307,636, forward strand.
TTTGTGTTGACAATCCTAAGAGAGATCAGTATAAGACCTAAGTAGACCAAAGTTGGGGATTTCAAAGACTTGGTAGACCTTGTTGGTACAGCTCCTATTCTTACAGTTTCTAGTGACCCAATGCTTCAAAGTAGACCTCCAAGTGTAAGCTACACTATACCTTAAACCTCTTAAATGTTTACGGGCAAATGTGCAAAGCAAAAGCACGGTGGGCTATGTGATGATGATATAGAGAAGTGACAACAATGACGCTATAAATACGATACAGCTTAACCTAAAGTCATTGCTTGCCATGGCATCGACCAAGGTCGATGTAGTCAAATGGAAAAAGGGTTCTACTAAATGACATAGACAATGGTTGTAAATTGGCTAAAAGGTAATGGGAGGAGAGAGAATGGAGGTAGAGCAAATGCTTGTAGAAGGTATGAAGGTGTTAAAAGGTGATATAGGTGTTATAGGAAGACAATGAGGTGGATAGTATAGAGGATATCAAATGGTCATAAGGTGGTAATAAGGACATAATAAGGGAAAAGTAGGAAAACATGTTAGGGCCATGCTTGGGACAGAGCATAGGCTAGGGCGAAGCCATGACTCTCACCAAGTACAGCCAACCAACCCAACCCAACTACCGATACACCCCTTAAGGCACACACTCAAGGAGGTTAACGTACCCGAATAGCCTACTGAAAAAGAAATCATTAGTAAGAGAAAAAGCAAGTGCATACACTCCCCACTCCATGGTAGTATAATTCCTCGGCCTTAAACAACTTCCTATTTGCAAAATAGATAAAATGATACATTTTTCCTTCTCCCGACTATGTAAGTATTAACCCAATGGTTGTTCTAGATGCATCAACATGCACATGGAAAGTTGTCTTCGAGTATTGGAACTACAAAGTTCCAACCTCTTTGTGAAAGCATCAAGATAATGGAAATTGAAGAAGGCAAAACCTACAACGAGATGACTAGAAAATGTCGGTGATGTCAAGTACTTATGAACCACCAATGTCACAATAAACTTACCTACTTGAGTTGAAAAAATGTGTCGTCAGGTCTCGCAAAGTTCAATGATAAGTTGGTGTACCTGTTTGAACTATAGCCGAGATGAAGTCCAAAGAGCCGACCGCAATGATAGCGTGATCACAAGGTCTCAAGATAAGATGGCCTATTAGTTTGAACTATAGCCAACATAAAATTCAAAGAGCCAACAACAATGAGAGTGAACGTAGAGTCTAAAGATAAGTTGGCCGACCAATTTGAATTATAGCTGACATAAAGTAGATATCAATGATTGCAAGTCCTTCTGAACCATCAATGTCATAATCGACTTCATTAACAAAATACAATATCATGTTTGCAAAGTTCGATGATAAGTTGTCCCGCCAATTTGAACTATAGCCATCATGAAGTCCGAAGAGCCAACCACAACGAGAGTGAACGCAAGGTCTAAAGATAAGTTGACCAAGTAGTTTGAACTATAGCCGACATGAATTCCAAAGAGCCAACTTACTGCAATGAGATAGCTAGAAGAATATGTCGGTGACGCCAAGTCCTTTTAAACCATTAATGTCACAATCGACTTACCCACTTTAGTTGACACTACGTCATCGAGTCTACAAAGTTCAATGATAAGTTGGCCTACTTGTTTGAACTATAACTGAAATGAAGTTCAACAAGCTAACCACAATGAGCATGAATGCAAGGTCTAAAAATAAGTTAGCCTACCACTTTGAACTATAGCCAACATTAAGTCCAAAGTGTCGACCACAATGAGCATGAACCCAATGTCTAAAGATAAGTTGACATACCAATTTGAACTATAACCAACATGAATTCCAAAGAGCTGATAACAATCAGCGTGAACGGAGGTAAAGATAGAAATATAATAAAGGTGAAGTAAACTCTTATAAAGTACAACTTGTTCTTGAAGTAGAATAGGATGCTAGTATGTGCACCCTAGATGAACATAGTCACCGCACATTGCCCAACAAAGGCTATGGTGAGGCAGAGGAAGTATTACCATGAAAAACATTATCACGTGAATTTTAACCCAAGAGTACTTGCGTAAATGACAAAAAGGAAGTACAAACAAGATAAGTATTTGAGGCACACAAATTTCAATCCTAGGTCACTTAGATTAAAAATACCGTCGGAGATTCAAGCAGCAAAACATTTTGAAGTACTTTGGCTAAGAACGTGTAACATTAATGGAGCACTACAACTAGAGAATTTAGATGCTACGACGTGTAAAAGAGCAATGAATGGATCAAGATTAAAATTAAACAAAATTTGGACAAATGCATGGAATATGATCGAGTTAAAATTCGCCAAGGGTGCGAGCATCGACAGTTGAAAATATAGGGTGAACAAATAAAAATTATAAAAGCAATGGTACCTGTATAAATAATTTTAATTTTAAATAAGAGTGACCCATAAAATATCCCAAATTAAATATAAAGGCGGTGCAATAAAAGGATGTAATAAAAAGCCAATAAAATTTTATGAAACCCCATCAATGTAGGCTCACATTTCAACGAAACCATACGCCCCCATCTGAGAAGCATTGTACAAGCATTTACCACACATTCATACAGCCAGGAAGCATACACCCTAATTTCATTTCATGATTTTTCAATGTGGTAGGAACAAACATTGGGTAGTATGTCTGGTAGTCATACGTCCCTTCACCTCCAGCAAGTTGTACATCCTACTTCACCTCCAATAGTGCCATATGACCCATGTAGAGCCATATAGCCATTACCTGCATGTTCGCCCCTATACGATCTTCCACCGTACGCCTCTCTACTATACACCTCGCCACAACAACCATACACCTTGGCCAACAGACCATACGCCCCACAACAGTCCTCTGTTCCATAGGCTCACCCCTGCATCTAGTCCATATGCCCTTTGGCACCATACGAACCTTTGGTTCCTGATCTTTATGCCCAAGCTCCTTCCCATTGCCACACATTTTTTACAATATGCTACCAGACAACCCACTTTGCAGAGCATCATATGCTCCTGCCCTTGATGTTTTGCCTTCTGCTTTTCAACTATTGTACAACCCTACTGCTTTTAACCTGCGTTGCGATCAGTTCAATTCTAATCATGTCCCCTTCATTGTCGATTTTGCACAATTTGTTTCTGTCACGGCAGAACGAATTGTTGGTAACACAGAAGAAAAACACATATATAGGCATTTGATTTATGGATTTTCAGAAGCATATTTAGCCAAAGATTGGTGTGAACAAAATCAGACTACAGAATTTGCTATAAGCTTCGGACCTTTCACCAAGGTCTCTCAAAGTTTATGCAGCAGAAACCTCTACATCCGTCATCACTTCTTCATGAATGTCTTGTATCTTCCCTCTTCATTTTCAAATTTATCATGTTGCATCTGGGTTGCATCAAAGGGATCTCGTACTTGTTTTAAAGGGGGATAATATAGACCGTCATGTCAATACTGTCATTGTTATTAACGTATTATCAACTAGTACAAATATCTTAAATACATCTATTTGAAAAATGCTGATAGATATTAATCTCAAGGTTCATATCTTGGATTTTATTCATACCACATTGGTAAATCATTTCATTACATTCTCTTCATATTTTGCATACCACATTGATAAATAATTTCATTACATTCTCTTCATATATCATACAAAATATAAAATAATATATACAATATTCTTTTTTATTTCTCCTTAAAAGCATAAAAATTAAAAGATCAATGTATGCATATACCACATTGATTAATAATTTATAATTTTATTACATCCTCTATATATTTTTCATTGGTGTGCGACAAACAAATATTTTCCGAATAAAAGGGTCCCAAACTCTACCATATGGTCAAGATATTACTACATTTTGCTTGACTTATCAAAGTTTTTTTTTAAATTTTAAAAAATGACGGTCAAATGAACATCACATTTATTGCCAAAAATAAAACTTTCACAGTCACAGTATTAGATCCCACTCTTTGCTGCCATTGTAGAATGCCTATCGGCATAATCACATGTTTTGGCCGCCGATGATGTTAAGTTGTTAATGATTGTGATGTGGGCTTTAGGTAGTATTGTAGTGACTCATTTGCTATGTTCGGTTGTTGACCATTGTGTTTCACCAGCAGCCATTGAATATTTTCATAAAAATAGAATGATGTATGTTGGGATGAGGTTGCCATGTATCAGGTCCTACATGTACCGAACAACTTGTATTGAGCACTACCCATGAAATAAAGTCGTAATAACTCTCATATTCTTCTATGTTGTAGCATGCTATGTATTTACTATTCTGTAGTTGATGTTCCTTTGCTAGTGTAATTTGAATAACAAACACCATGCATATATTCAAGAGTACTCTGTTTTTTCTTCATTAATATATTGTAAGCTAGCTTTCCTTAAAAAAAAAACCTTCAGTTTGGAGTTTTCATTGTTGAAGTTCAAGCTTATCAATAGGCAAGTTGTATACTCAAAAATCAGAGGACATCATAAACTCAGATGCATCCTCTCATAAAACAAGAAGAGGCAATACCTGAGCCCCCATGCAATAGCAGCTAAAGGATTAACAGTTGCAAAATCAACCTCCGAAAACTTGGGGAAGCCCAAGTTCTATGTTATATGGAATATACCATGGAGGTATATTCGGGAAAGATATATAAATTTTGACATCCTAAATAGACAAGAATGAATAGATATCATGACCTCCACATTCAGTTATAAAGTCAAATCCATCCTCTCATAAAACAAGAGGAGACCACACCTGAGTCCCTTGTGCAATAGCAGCTAAAGGCTTTAAAGTTGCAATAGCAACTTCCAAAGCCTTGGAGAAAGCCCAAGTTCTATGTTATACTGGAATATATCATAGAGGTGTATTCAGGAAAAATATATAGATTTTCACATGCTAAATAGACATGAATGAACAAATAGATGTATCATGACCTCCACACTCTATCCATGCACAACAAATCCAAAACATCTCAGACATCAATAACAAGTTCTCATCTAAAGCAAGGTTTTTTAACTTGTTCATCTTGCATATGGTATAGTAAATGCTTACAACTCCCTTGTGATGACAAGATTGCTAGTAACTCCCGTTGACACTTGAGATGCTTTATAACTCCCTCATTACTTTTTGAAGCTCCTACGAAAATATTCCTTGAAACTCTTCTGTTATGACCTCTATGATAAGATTCTTTATAACTCCTGTGACATTCTCGTGACACATATATGTCTTTGACCTATGACTTGAAATCTAAATACATTTTCTAATAAAAATTAACAAAAACATTATTTTTTGCCCTAAATACAAGCTAGAATCATAACAATGCCACAAGGTCATATACAAGAAATTGAATCAGTAAAAACCACAGATATTTACACAGGTATTTCCAGAAAAAGTGCACAATGATGCAGCACTGCAAACAAGCCTTAGTAATTGGCTACTCAGAACTCTAGATTGAGTTCAAGTTAAGAACCATCTTTAGGTTGATAACCTTCCAGTCACGACCATTTTGGCAAAGTTAGTTAATATAAAAATTGAATTCACAATATGATGTATCATTGAGGAAATTGTTATTTGTCCCTTAATGTGACTATCTATTTTACACATGTTTGTGCTTGTGATGAAGGTATGAGTAAGACATAAGACGCAAATATGTTGCAGCTCTTAAAAACCTTTGAGATAAGAATATCTTTTGGTACATGTGAGACATTAGGTACGTACTATGAACATATAACCCAAATAAGTTCTTTGAAGACTAAAGGAGACAGACGAGTCTTGTTTCAACCCTATCACATATAACAAAAATTAGTTCTAGTTCTTGCACGATTGGATTTCATGTGCCAATATTTATCAGTTGAATAATGATAACCCAAAACACTAATATAATTCTAACATTGAAAGATTCGTGTATGATCCAATGACTTTTCCTCTGCTCCATTTCATTCCTTCACCATGCCTCTTTTTGCAGTTTTCCACCCATATTGTTATTCATTAGATCTTGTTGAAACTTTGCGCTGCCTAACTTGCCATAATGTTAATCCCTTTTATTACAATATAAAATCACTGGTTCTGAGTGAAATCAATAAGTTAGTTCACTATTGCTCACTGCACTTGCTCTTGTGAAACCCAGGCTTTGACACCAATGTAGCTGTATGCTTATCATATTTTTTTACTTCCCTGAAGATGGATCCAGTAATGAGATCCAAAATGCCACAAAAAAAAAAAAAAACACACACTTGATTCTAGAAGAACTCTACTCGTTATCGCATTGCGAAGAAAACTAAACTCAAAACAAAAAATATATGCCATCCATTGGCAACAACAAATAGGTTATCCAATATACAAAGCATCAAATCATGCTTTAGTCTTATTTAGGCTGATGGTACTAGAGATGGCTGTGAAGTTATAGCCCAGATACTGAACTCCCACGATCTAAATATAAAACATTTTAATCAAGAGGATGATGATCCACCTTCACTTTCAGGCTTAATTGCTGTGAGAGCCTGTAAAGTCATAACATGGACTCCCTCACCGGGGCATACACCTTGTGTGCTGTCACATGCGGCTCTTGAAGCCTCCTTTCTGGCTTTCTGGAGGATACTTGTGTGTATTTTTCTGTCATTGATTTGCTTTTAAGGCAGACTTCAGTAACCCAATGTCATGTGCAGAATCATGCGGACTGTTCCTATTTGTCACTATGCCTAAGCGATGTCCCATCCTGTTAGCTGCTATGGGTGCACTATTTCTTTCGCCATTCCCTCTTTGGAAATACCTTTTAATCAAATTATTTATTATTCTAATACATCAATTTACAATACCATAAAACAGAAATTGTTTTGGTTTCACAAGAAGATGCTGAAGACATGCAAAGTGAAGACCCGTTGATGGTGAAGGCTGTACCAGGAAGCATGGATTTGGTCCGATACAGTAAAATACTGTCCAGCTCCACTGGAATGGAATCTCCATTTTGATGAAGCCAAGTAGTTATAGTTTTTGAAGTGGTATAAATTTGTTTTGTTGCTCTTATCAATTTGTATAGACTTCATTATCTTCAGTATAATTGTCTGGCTAAGGAACTTTAACAGCCCATCTCGATGGATAGTGTGATTGAAATTGAAACTGCTACCTGGGTCTGGGGTTGATACTTTCTGCAGCATACTGCAGGTTTTCTTTAAAATGAATAGAGTTTTTGCCTTAATTTCAAATAACATTGTCGACTGTATTATGAAACGGCCCTGACGAAGGAATTTCATAAGGGCATATAAAGTAATTTCTTGTATAAATTAAAATTATATGCTAGGCACGGTACTTAAACTTATATACCTACTCACAGTCGTTTTATTGTAAATACTAAATAGCATCTCCATGCAACCTATTTTAATAGAAATATTGATTTCTATTTACATAAACAAATTATTAGTGAGTCTAAGGGGTTGTGATGTAAGCCATGAAGAATTGTTTCATGCTTATAGCTGGAATTTGGTGGAAGTTTACACATGAGCCCAGGTTCAATTCTCAGGGCCAATTGTAGGCTAAATAATCCCCAGAAAAATGCCGTTCCTGGGATCCAACCCCTCCCGGCCAACATAACAGGGTTTAGTTGAAAAATAAAAAATGATAAGGTCTTATTCAGCTTCAAATTCAGATTAAGTGTACAGATTATAGGTCAAAATCTAAAGTAAACCGTGTGTGTTAATTTTACCCACAGAAGAAAACAATAAATCATATATGTGTCATAAAATTTACCTGAATCTGTAGCCACTCGCACAGAAGTCAGCCTTTGTCTAGCACAAACCCTTAATAGCGGATTTCTTGCCGGGTTTGCAGTGATGCGTAGAATTCTTTGAGAAGTTCGCACCGAGGACCTTGCGTTGCTAATGAGGAATGAACCGCGCGAACTGGGTGCAACTGAATTGAATGTAATGAGGGCGGAAGCCATTGTAGATGGCCAATTAAGGGTCTATTAGCGATGAAACGAAATTCAGAGATAGTATTCGAATCACCAAAAATTATTGTTGTTCTGAATTATTTAATTCAGGTTACAAAAACATGAGACAAAATGGATGTTGCTGTAAAATTGTCTTTTACCCTTTCTTTTAAGATTATTTGTACAAAAACTTCCTCGTCATTTTGTGGAAGTTTTAGTTTGATCCTCTTTTGTCTTTTAGGTTGGAGAGGGTCGAACGGAATATGGAATTTGTGGACCGCATAGAGACGTTTGGTTCAACTATGGTTGGTATGGGGTTTTAAGTACGTGTCGTTCGCAATATGCGTTTACATATTTAAATTATAATGTTTTTAACTAGCAAGATGGCTGGAATAGGGTAGCCGGAAAAAGCTCACCGGAATTTGACACATTCCAGCAAGGGCATCCTCAAAGAGAGACACCTATGATGTAATTAGTTTGAATGAAATTCATTAAAAAGAAAATTGTAAATGTGATTTGTATTTTGGGTGTGATTTTTATGATTAATGTTGTAGTGTTATTTCATCATCGATAAGTGTTGTACAATGATGGCAGGGGGCATTCTAATGGAGTGAGTTGTTTACTTTTATGTGTGGGTTTAAATTTAACATTCATTTGACCATTGTTAGGAAATTTCAACCTTAAATTAGACACTCATTTAATTGTTACTTTAAATTAAATTTTCATTGAAACAAATGGTTTAAAGCATGTCTTTTTACGAAAACATTTTTACGCCCGATAAACTTGGTGTAGTGGTGTAGATGGAACAATACCATTCTTCACCAATCAAAAAGAAATAGGCACAAAAGGTAATAGAATTATTAGTCGGTGTGGTATGGGAACAATCTAAGTTGAGAATCTTAAAATTGTCTCAACGTACTTCAAATAAATGTATTTAAGATGTATGTACCAATATATTATTAGAATCGGCATTTAAAGGTGTTTACATATAATTAGTAAGAGTTAATAGTTATATGCTTATTAGTGTGGTCACCTTACATAGTTATTTCTTTTGAGATATTTCATTATGGGTAAGGTCAATAAAGCTATAATTACAAAGATTTGAATTAAGACCCGAAAAGTGTCTTCTATCTTTGTATTCTACTCTCCAATAACCATCGTAAAATATTTCACTTTTGATTGAGATTATATTATGGTTCTTTCCACTTCATATCATTTGCATTTGCGCTTAATGAAGGTCTTGTATTGTTTTTGAAAAAGATAGACAATAACATTAAAATAAGGAATGACAATTTTATGTTAATTTTCAATGGGCTTTGTTGCGTGAATTATGAATGGTTTTATAAAGGATGCGAGCAACCACACTCTATAACACAACTTTTTGACATCGAAGTTAAATATAATATTTTTTACCATAACATAACTAATACTTGCACCAAGAAGGTGCAATGATTATGCCAATAGCCAAATATGAGGTGTCACCCATGTTGGCATATTATGTTAGTGAGAGGGCCACTTCCATTACAACTTCATCCCTATTGGCATAATAATCATATATATTGGAGTTTGTATGTTACCACAAACCAAGCCAACCAACCAATGCAGTTTAGTTTTTGATTGAATGAGGATTTTTAGAGTCCTGAAGTAATTCCAAAATATAGTAAAGAGGTAATCTTACAAGATGTTTTCAAGTTTTTGGAATGACGGCTAAGAAAGGAGGGGAAGGTTGAGCGAACAAACACACTTATCTCGCAACCTTTGTTTCTTTATCTTCCTTGTGGGGAACTGATTATTTTATTTTATACATATCTTACGATCGAAATAGTCCAAGAAAATGTGTTAGTTTGAGGGATTTTATCAAAGAATTCTCATACATTGTATATGCTCACACCTTTTACATACATATTTATCAAGACATTTGCAACTATGACATCTAACAAAAATCTCTTTCCATTATAATTTGTTGTACCTCCATACCCCGCTCTAAAGCTCTCAATTTAAGACAGGGGAGAGTATGTAGGAAAAGGTTGTGGACTTTTCCTTCACACCTTCCAATTGTATTTGTTTCAAAGTTTGGAAGGCCTTTTCAACAAGCCCACTTTTATCATACATTGTTATCATAGAACCCATGAGACCACATTTCTTTGAGGTATTCTATGAAATAGTTCTTATGCCTTGTGTATTAAACTCATTTCATTTCATGAGATGGCATCTCTTTGAGATATTTTTTCAAATAGTTCACACACCTTATATATACTTCCACATTTTTCATTCATATCAACCAGGGCACTTGCAACTACAACATTTGACAAAAATAGTTTCTATTATGGTTTGATGGATGTCCATACTCTATTCCAAATCTCTTATTTTTCCACGAGATACTTATGTTGGCTAAGGCATTTGTGTATGACATTCCCCGTGACCTACGAGGCCCACAACCTTCCCCTATTTGGCTTTCATATAAGTATCCCATATATAATTAGTCCTACACTTCTCCCTCATATTTTTATAGATCCTTGCCATTTTACATGGGATGGAAGAGGAAATCTAATCAATATTCCCTCTAGCACCGATTTTGGTAGATCTAAAATAGAATACTATTTTTCCCCTTCTTTAACATTTTTCACTCTTTGAGACATTTCCTCTTCAAACACATTTCAAAGATTGAGTTTTACAAGCTCCTCTTCATGGTAAAGTATGTGTGTGTACAACAGCCTTATCCCAAACCATACCGAGAAAGATTTCATCTAGCCAATGAGTCTTAAACCATGATGCCCAATTATCTCTTTTGAAAAATTGGGGAGTGATTTAATTAACTAGATTTAGAGTTGCCAAATGAATCCAATTTCATATGCTTTGATTCACTAGTTGTGTATGATAATTCTCTCAAGGTCGGTGATAGAAACATGAAATGAAAACTTTAGAGAGGAGACGGTAGGATGCATTGACTTTATCAATTATTACTTGTATTTCTCGGTCTTACAAAACTTTAACGAATCGTCGTCTTCTAGAGAATATTGAGAATTGTGCGATATCTCTCGACAAAATGTCTATAAAATATTTTATGAGAAAGTATAAAATCAAATAAGTCACTTAGCATGTCTTTATTTGTCCCCACCATTTCCATTTACCATCTAACTACCATTGTTAATATTTATCTACAAATGGGTCTCTTTTTTAATGCAATAGGTACCACTTCTACGTTATCAAATGCTATAGAGAAATACCTAATATATAGAATGAGGGGATAGTGAACTAGTGGATTTTTTATTTTGTTGGGAGATGTATTTTATTTTTTTATGTAAAACCACTTCCCCGTCTAAGAAAAATAATACCAACCCCAAAAATAATTTGGCTTCATGGGTTTAAAATGGCCTCTTCTTTTAAAAGTGTTTGCATTGTTGTTGGCATGATCCTATGGAGTGAGTTGTGTTGCATGAAATCAAATCCCTCCTACCGATACAAATATATGTAGGAGATGATACTTACCATATAACATGTGTGGATGACACACATCTCTCATCGCCTTATAGTGAGAAATATATCAAGTGATTCAAGCAACAAAAGCATGTTTCCCTACATGTATGTAAGTGAATTAACATTTTGGTGCATTTCCTTTCATTTGTTGTGTGTTTTCCTTTTTATTGTCGATTCAATTCAATTTTCCCAAACAACTAATGATTATATATCCCTATGGATATGACATTGTCGAATAGCCATGATATTTAGATGTTTTAGTTATGTCCAAAAATAAAGCCATTTTTTGTCATTGAAAAATTGAAATTCTCGAGACTCCTCCAAAATGTCCCAATGGATTTATCACACCTATGCAGATGAATTTTTGATAATTTACTCCCTAACCTCGCACCTTCATTTTGAGTTTTCCTAATATGTGCCTCATGGAAAACATGGTCTTGTGTTGACTTACAAGAACTCGTTTTAGCCATTTGATAATGTGTCTCAATGATCCTAAATTAAGTACAAGAGATGTTTAAATGAATGAAGAATTTGTGTTTTTCCATTAGGTATACAAAAGGTGACCTCTCTGGGATTTGATTTACAATATGTTTTATCTCTTTGAAATTCAACCTTCTTAATATCTAGTCCCCTAAAATTTTGTAATTTGACCGCTCTTGATAGTCTAACAACGTGGTCCCGTGTTGGGGCTAATGCTCTGCTTTATCCGGGAAATGTGGTCCCATGTAAAAAAAAAATATTATTTTCACTTAAACCCAACGAAGCTCCTAAAATTTATGAGCGACTACAATTTAGGGAGAGGCTTTGTAGCCCCATAAAGCAGTGGGGGCATACATAAATCATCCACTTAAAAAAATTAGGCAATTTTTCTACCCCTTAGCATATTTGTTTGAGCTTCACTCCCTATTTTTCCTTTGAATATTTTGTTTGGGATTAATGAGATTGTGTTTATGCTACTCTTTAATTATCCTATTTTATCTCTAAACAAATCGCGAGACCCAAATTAATGTTAAAATATCATATTTGTCTCTCTTATACCTACTCTAAGTGTTTAACTTGCCCTTACATGAGATCGCAACTGACCGAGGGTGGTCCCATGTTGGGGGCTAATGCTTCTATTTGTATGGGAAATGTGGTCCCATGCTTTAAAAAATTATTGTTGGTGCTAAAATCCAACAAAATTTCTAAGATTTCTCAATGACTACATTTTAGGGAGAGGATTTCCAAACCCATTAAGCACTTGAGGGCACAAAAAGCGATTGCCTATAAATTTTAGGGAGCTTTTATGACACTTGGCATTTCAATTTAAGCTTCCCTCTCAATTTTTCCTTCTAATAATTTATTCGGGATTCATGGGACCATACTTTTTAGTGCTAAAGATTCCTATTTTGTCTAGAAAAATAAAAATTCATAGGACCCTATTAATGCTAAAATATCGTATTTTTTGGTGCCTCACCTACTCAAAACAATTAGCTTTTCATTCGCATGGGATTGCGGCCTAAATTTGTAATTAAAAATCACCTCACATCGAAATCTTCAAAACATTTCAAAAATACAAAATCCTCCTACTCCTAAACTCATCCACTCACCTCAAAATCCAAACTCGTACATGCATTAAGCCTAAAAATATGCATAAACAAAACCCTTACATGCATTAAGACCTTGAGGAACTTATTAAATATTTCTTCATTTACTCCAAAATTAGCAAAACATAATATTAAAAGACTCTTGATAAACATGTGTGAATCAACGTGAAGGACGCTTCAATTATAACCAAAATAAGGGGATGTAAGATTTGTGATGGTGGTTAATGACATTCAAGATGATCTACAAAAAATAAGTGATCCATGAAGGCCACATTCAAGCTAGTTTTGGAGCCATGAATGAATGACAAAGGCGACACACCTGTTCAAAGTGAAGGCAGTGGAATGAACTCAAAATAGGAAGACTTGATCATTCATAACATAATGGTGAAATCAGGAGGCCAACGATGTGGTACAAGCAATAACTATATGGTATTAGTATGAGATGAAGCACGTTTTTTGAGATATGAGTACAATAATTGTGCAAAACCCAAGTTACGCTAACATTCTTTCACAAACAGAAATGCTTGGAATAAAAGTGGTGTCCCCAAGATTTCACCCTGAAATATTGGACTACCCCTTCTTATTTTTTTTGTTATTTTCAAAGTAGTGGGTCGTTTTGTGTTTTAATTGTCTGCAATTGTCTCCATTGCTTTAAGGTATTCCAAGATAATTATAAAAGCCAAATTCAACAAATACCCACATCTAGTTGAACCCTAGTGAGGATTTTCATGCCAGTATTGTTTTCGCCTCTCAGTGGAGTGTTCACCAGGGAAGAGTTTTCTACTGACCAACTATTCGACAGTTATTTTCAAAGCAATTGTTTGCAACTTCTGGTGGTGTTTTTCGTTTTTATTTATTTCTTTTGTGTTTGTTTTTAGTTTTTCTCCGTAGTTTGTCTGGTAATTCCCCTTGATCTGTTCGTCTCTTCTATATAGTTTAATTGCCTGGAATTTTTGGAAGTCATCCATGGCCTCAGACAAAGATAAAAATTAATCATGGAGTGCTAATTTCTGACAAAGAAGGAAGGATGCAAGTCACACTTTTGGGAAATAAGCTTCTTCCATGCTAGTCACATTTTTGGGAAGGATGGTTTCTAAGTGCCAATGGGAATTTTGGAGCTTCTGGAAGGTGGGAATTTGGAGGCTTCCTAGAAGGTTATTTTTTCCCATTATGAAAGTCAAATCACTTAAGTGCAAATGGGAATTTTGGAGCTTCCTAGAAGGTGGGAATTTGGAGGCTTCTGGAAGGTTGTTTTTTCCCATTATGAAAGTCAAATCACTTAAAGTGCAAATGGGAATTTTGTAGTTGTCAGAAGGTGGGAATTTGGAGGCTTCCTAGAGGTTATTGTTTCCCATTATGAAAGTAAAATCACTTAAAGTGCAAATGGGAATTTTGGGGCTTCGTGGAAGGGTAAAAATTCTGCCAAAGAGGATTTATTCACCCATGCAAGTCGCACTTTTGGGAAGAAGCTCTCTTTCATGCTAGTCACACTTTTGAGAAAAGTGATTTCTTCGTGCTAATGGGAATTTCGGGGCTGCTTGGAAGGTGGGAATTTGGAGGCTTCCTGGAAGGTTGTTTTTTCCCACAATGTAAGTTAAATCACTTAAGTGCAAGATGGGAATTTTGGAGCTACTTGGAAGGATAAAAATTCTCACTTCCTTGCCCTCTTATTTTTCACACAACTCCTAGCCAAAAAGTGTGACTCACTTTGGCATAACTGCATGCTTTAAATGATATTGATTTTATTTATTTCTAGCTAAAGTTGGTGCCACAAATAGGAAGAAATTCAAAGCAAGCAGGAAGGCCAAAAATAAGAAGGATAAAAATAAAGGAAATAATTGCAAGGAAAAGCAAGCTAAATTAGGCAAACTTGGGCACCCAAATAAAGAGAAAAAACACAACTTATTATTAAGAATTGCTAAAAATAAGAAGAGGCAATTGGTAAAATTAGCATGCAGTTGCCTATATAAGCAATGGACGCCATAAGGAGAAGAAAATTAATTCTTTTAGGTGGAGCATGCTGCCCTGGAGAAGTTTGGCGCCCAAGGTTGAAGTTGTGAGCATTAAAAAATATTTTTAATTGCCGGGAAGCATCCAGTTTTGGCGCCTAAGGTTGGAAGTGTTTTCTTTTAATTATTTTAGATATCTACACATTGATGTGAGTGCACAGAGTGAATATAATAATATTTTTAGCTTGTTTGGCATGCAAGCAAAGTCTAAAAATTTAGGGCATCAAAGCTTTGTAAGCGTAATTTGGTAAAGAAATTAGGCATTCATGTCATGGATTCCATGTTTGTCTAAATCATTTGCAGGTATACCTCACATGTGCTCATATTGGTGAAAAGAAGGCAAATTCAATGTTAGATACATTGAATATATCTTTTAAATAAGGAGGAATTGCAGGTTTTGCATGAATTGATCCAATTGCAAGGTATTCTATCATAAATAAAAGAAAAGATCTCGAGAAAAAGATCGGGCATGATGAAGCATGATAAAAGAGAGGGTTCAGTAGAATCATGCATAGTCTGTAGGCTTACTAAGATTAATGATACAGACATAGGCCCTAAATCTATCATTGATTTAATTAATAGATCCAAAACCATTGATAGATCATCTCTTATGCGGAAATAAGGAGCAATAGAGTTATTCAAGCGTGATGTTTCGGTTACAAACCCATTGCCTAAGTTTGTTATGAAGTGTGTAAAGTTTTATCATCCTCTTTCTAGGATAGTCTGAGATGCTTTGCAG
The DNA here is from genome assembly GCA_018340775.1 of Taxus wallichiana var. yunnanensis. NCBI lineage: Eukaryota > Viridiplantae > Streptophyta > Pinopsida > Cupressales > Taxaceae > Taxus > Taxus wallichiana. The sequence goes on from CM031239.1 coordinate 895,323,386, forward strand.
GAAAGACAATAATCAGATTGGATGCACAATTCATTAATTATGACCTCAAGCTTCCAAGACCACCCATGGTAATTGCAGGGAAGTTGATGATATCACCTAGTTATTTGTTATCCCAAATTCACCTCCCTGGCAAATTTGGTCAGAACGAGCCCTACACATGAAGAAAACATGAAGGGAAATGATTCAGACCCACGAACTCAAGTTCTAGAGCCAGGAAAAGTGAAAACAAAAGCCCGAGAAAGTCAAATTCAACCCTGCACAAGAAGAAATAAAAGAAACAGTTCTTTTGAGCATTTCCATGTCTTAAATCTATTTTACAAGCTTCAGGCAGACTCAACAATGAAATTGCAGGTCGAGACAAGAAGGGCGGTGCCGCAAGAGAGGTCGAGAGCAAGAAAGAAAAAAATGGCAAGGATCTAAGGTCTTCAGGCTCAAAACCATTCATGAAAGAATCCAGAATCAACTAAGTATGGAAGAGCCAAGAGGAAACCACGTGTCCTAACGATGCTCCTCCAAAGGTGAATCCAAAAAGAGAAGCTCAAACAAATGCCACATCTCCATGTGTCAAAGGGTGGAACAAAGGCGGTGGTCAAATGGTCAAGCAGAGTCAAAAGGTGGAGCTTCGAGGACGCGAGGGTTTTCGAGTTTTGTGTTTTACAAAAAGGGAAAAGGTAAATTACGGACCCGCAAACCTGATTTTTGCTCTAATTTGGCTGCCACATGTCCCATCTCAAAAGGGGGACCCATTTTCAAACTGTTTTCCCCGTCCATTCGTACGGATCCGATACAAACTTTGAAGGGGCATATCTTTCGACTCAGGGCTCGAAATATTGCAAATCGACACCATTGGAAAGATCTCACCTCACCTACACCGGAGGTCCAAACTTTAATTTTTAGGAGGTTAGGTGAAGAAAAATGGAGGAAACATCTTTTGGCCTTTAATGCAGGATCCATCTATCTCAACAACCAGATTGGATTCGATCTATTTCTGCGTTTCCACTTCCTTGAAGGCACCGAACCAAGGATTGCTGCGGTAAAGAAAGACGGATTTGGGGAGATTTTATCGAAGCATTAACATCGGTGGTTGAGTTTCACCTCTTTTTCCCGCTTGTCTCTTTGTCTTCTCTCCGATCAAATCTATAAATACAAGGGCATGATTCATTGTAAAATGTTGTTGTTCATTCTTCTTCTCTGCCTCCCCTCTTCTTTTCTTCCCCAGGGTCGAAAATGGAGTTTGAACCTCCTTTCACGGCTCTGTAATGGCATTCTCTTGCCTGTTGTCCGTTAATGGTGTACTTGTAATGAATTCTAGAGCAATAAAATATGTTTCGTGATGCGTTTTGTCCATCCTTTGCTCATTTTGTTGTCTCTTCTCACCTCTCATAATTGTAAGGTATATTGTGCATATTCTAATGTTTATTACAGGTCCTGGAGCTGTGTTTAATGGGTTTTCAAGTGGTGTTCTATGTGAAATCTATCTCTGGTTTGTGGTGCATCTTGTCCACCCTCTCCTCTGCTCACCTCTCTCCACTTCAGTAGCTGAGATTGTGACCAACACTTCCCTTTTCTTGGTGCTATCACCTCGTTAGTGTAGGATTTCCCTCTTTATGCAATTTCTCTATCCCTGTCTCCTTGGCATTATTAGGATAGGTATAGTTAGACATCATTTCTGCATTAGGAGTAGTTTAACATTAGGATTAGGAAGAAGAAGTTGACTTTCTCCGGAGGGACATCTCAAGTTTACAAGTCCCATAGCTTGAGAGATGGTCCACTGTTATGTAAATCACACCAAATGAGTCTACCTTAGAAAAGTAGATTTTTAAAGCTCATTTGGGGGTGCTATGATTTCACGTTAACAATTTTGGCATGCTCAGTGGGAGAGGTCTGAAGCACCTTACCACTTCACTTCATCAGGTTCGATGTGCTCTTGGTGAAGATTTCAGCCTTTGGAGGCACTTTCAAGCACATCTGGCGACTCCATCTGGTCAAAAACCCATTCTCTAAGTTGCAGAACCTTTTCCATCCATTTCCACTCATTTCATCCATTTTCTTCTTCCATCTCTTTCATTTTCTCCCATTCCATGAAGTTGTGCAATCATGACTTCATCCCCTTCATGGAACTCACACTTACAACAACAATGCAATCCACCTCCAATGCATTTCCTAACTCCTCCAGATCAACATTATAATCAGATCCAGGACCATTATGCTTACCCATATGAGCGGTGTCAAACCAGTTTGACTATGAAGCTTATCAAGGACAAGGGGACGCGTATGATGGTGATAGTTATGTAGAGGATGTTGGTATACTTTGAGAAGATTCAAAAATGGAGGTGACATGGTTCAATTTAGGGCAAAGAACTCAAATGAGGGCTTTAGAAATTGGTTGCAGGGCACCTTGTCCTTGGGAAGGCCCTTTTCCAAGACACTACAACCCTTGGGAGAAGCTGGACTTCATGATTGGAATGTTGCCCTAACTTACACAGGGATTGAGGACATTGGGGCTTATGAGCAAAGTGCGGGACAACCTTGTCAATGGGTAAGTCAATCACCAGCTCCTTGTCTTTCATTTTCTCTCCCTCAATCTTTATCATTTCAGCAAAGGCAAGAGTCAAGCCCCTCACTTGCTGCCCCAAGTGTTGATTTCATTTCTCCATTCCCTAGTCTTCCACCTCATCTCAGTTCTTCTGTCCTTTTCCTTTCCAAATAGTCATCCCCTTTAAATAAACAAGAAGTTCCACCTCCCTCCCCACCAAAAACATTTGCAAAGATGGTTGAATCCCAAACCGCCACTCCTCTTGCTTTTCCCAAGCCCATGTTGGGAAGAGACTCAAGAATCCAGTCAAGGAGAATAGCGAGAGAGAGTCCAATGAAAATAATGACAGATAATTTGAATAGTTGGGGCTGCAAAATTTGGGTTTACAAATATCCCCTATCTTTGGTTAAGCCTACAGAGGAGGCCAAGGTTGAAGGCTCAATGGTGGTTAGGACTGATTTTGTTGCAGCAGAAGAAGAACAAAGAAAGGAAGAAGATCAATTATCAAGTTGCTCGGAGTGTAGTGTCCACAATGGCACTTTGTCTAAGAGAAATGTTGATCCAATTCAAGTTGCACAATCAACCAAGGAAGAAGAAGAACAATCAGCTCAAAGTCCCATTGGGAAGGAGCAAATGGATGAGACCAAATCAGATTTTGTAACAACAAAGGAAGGAGAAGCTGCTCCAAATCCAAAAGAAGAGGAACACTTAATTGTATGGAGGAGAACATTCATTTGCAGCACTGCACCTTATAAAAGCAACCTCTGGAACCAAGGTTGGAAGATATTGATCTTCCATGTTCTTCAAAGGAGGAGGAAGAGAAAAGGTAGGAGGATTTCATCATCTCTCTCACACCATCCACCCAAGAAGGTCCACAAGAAGACTCCATTTTTGGAGTTGAATTTTAGAGAAATGGGCACATCTAAGGATCAGACCATGCCCAATCAAGTACTTGGCTTCATTAGAGCCAAGGGAGAAGCCAAAACCAGTCATGCCTACTTCAGGGCATGAGGATGAGCATCAAAGTACCAAGGGTCATCATCAACACCTCCATAAGTTTGATGCAAGTCAGCTTGAGGAGGTATTTTCCATTAATGTTGATACCTTGATGATTTGGGTGGAGGACCGGCTTATTGTCAATTTTTCACTCATACATGCAGCTATATTTAGTGTCAAATCATTTACATGGCTGCCCCTCTTGAGAAAGGGAAGCTACTTCTCCCTTCCTGTAGCAGGCTTTGTTTAACATTCTTTCTCTCTGGTTAGTGTAGGAGTAGGAGTAGACTTTGTTTCCAATAGAAGAAGTGCTTATGCACATTTTTTATGTCTCATTTGAGGCATGTATGATTTGGTCTTTGTATATAAGTTTTTTTGCATTGCTCTAGAGGTGCACAAGGCCAGGCTCTTCACTATTTATGGTAGAAAGATCCATAGTTTCCTGTAACAGTTACAAATTCCAAAAAAGAAAACAAATGTAGAGCAACTAAAGTCGTTTCAAAACAGTCCATTTTAACAAATGAAATTACCAGAGTTAAAATAATTTTCTACTCTCAGAAATTCCATTTCCAAGATTTCCTTATGAAAGTTGAGAGTACGAGACGGCGGCCGTGCTCGGGGACAGTGCAAAGCATAGAAAAGGCTTGCAGTCAGGCTCGTAGTGGCTTAAGGATCAAGACTTCGAAGTTCATATCAGTTTCATGTTTATCAAGCAGACTCCATGCCCATTGGATGCTTCAAGGCCATTGGTCTCTTCATCTAGCTAACAGATGTCCCCGTGAGTCGCCAAATTGCTATCCCAAATTCACCTCCCTAGAAAATTTGGTCAGAATGATCCCTACACATGAAGAAAACACGAAGGGAAATGATTCAGACCCACGAACTCAAGTTCCAGAGCTGTGCAAAGCAACAAAGCTTGAGAAATTCAAATTCAACCCTACATAAGAAGAAATAAAAGAAACAATTCTTTTGAGCATTTCCATGTCTTAAATCTATTTTGCAAGCTTCAAGCGGACTCAACAATGAAATTGTAGGGTCAGACAAGAAGGGGAAATGCTTTGCAAGAGAGGTCGGTATCAAGAGAGGAAAAATGGCAAGGATCTAAGGTCTTTGGGCTCAAAACCATTCATGAAATAATCCAGAATTGACTAAGTATGGAAGAGCCAAAAGAGGAAACCACATGTCCTAACGATGCTCCTCCAAAGGTGAATCCAAAAAGAGATGCTCAAACAAACGCCGCATCTCCATGTGTCCTAGGGCGGAATGGAGGCGGGGTTAAATGTTTAAGCAAAGTCAAAAGGTGAAGCTTCGGGGCCGTGAGGGTTTTCTCGAGTTTTACATTTCGCGAAAAGGGGAAAAGGTAAATTACGACCCATGAAACCCAATTTTTGCTCTAATATGGCTATCATGTGTCCCATCTCAAAAGGGGGACCCATTTTCAAATTGTTTTCCTTGTCCATTCATACGGATCTGATACAAACTTCGAAGGGGAATATCTTTCGACTCAGGGCTCAAAATATTACAAATTTGACACCATTGGAAAGATCTCGGCCTCACCTACGCCACAGAGGTCTGAAACTTTAATTTTTAAGGAGGTTAGGTGAAGAAAAATGGAGGAAATGTCTTCTGGCCTTTAATGTAGGATCCATCTGTCTCAACAACTAGATCGGATTTGATCTATTTCCGTCGTTTCCACTTCCTTCAAGGCGCCGAACCAAGGATTGATGCAGTAAAGATGGATTTGGGGGCAGATTTTATCAGAAGCATTAACAACAGTGGTTGAGTTTCGACCTACTTTTCCCACTTCTCTCTCTCTCTCTTTCTTCTCTCTGATCAAATCTATAAATACAGGGGCAGGATTCATTGTAAAAGGTTGTTGTCCATTCTTCTTCTTCCCTCTTCTTTTCTTCCCCAGGGTCGAAAATGGAGTTTGAACCTCCTTTCACGGCTCTGTAATGGCATTCTCTTACCTCTTTCCCATTAATGGTGTATTGTGTGAATTCTGGAGCAATAAAATATGTTTCGTGATGCATTTTGTCCATCCTTTGCTCATTTTGTTGTCTCTTCGGGTCTCATAATTGTAGGGTATACTTGTGCATATTCTAATGTTTGTTGCAGGTCTTGGGAGCTGTGTTTAATGGGTTTTCAAGTGGTGTTCTGTGTGAAATCTATCTCTGGTCTGTGGTGCATCTTGTCCACCCTCTCCTCTACTCACCTCTCTCCACTTTAGGCAATTGATATTGTGACCAGCACTTCCCTTTTCTTGGTGCTATCACCTCGTTAGTGTAGGATTTCCCTCTTTATGCACTTTCTCTCTCCCTGTCTCCTTAGCATTGTTAGGATAGGTATAGTTAGACGTCATTTCTGCATTAGGAGTAGTTTAGCATTAGGATCAGGAAGAAGAATCGACTTTCTTAGGAGGGACATCTCAAGTCTACAAGTCCCACAACTTGAGAGATGGTCTAATGTTATGTAAATCACACCAAATGAGTCTACCTTAGAAAAGCAAATTTTTAGAGCTCATTTGGGGTGCTTGTGATTTAGTGTTAAGAGTTACTTTGACAGATAAATTGGGAAGCTAATACCAATAACTTCCACTCATGGATGTATGCCTTTGTGAGAACAATTGAGATCAACAGAGTTGATTTGATAATTAATTGGGTAGAGATCATCAGTGACAACATCAGTGAACAACTCGAAGTGTGAGGCAGACATTCAACTTCAAAATGACTTCATACCTTGTATATCTGCAACAGCCTCTCAGGGGATATTTTCCAAACTGGATAGACGGGGCATACTTTCAAAAGATCTTATTTATGAGTGTTTCCCACATTGGTGATTCCTGAATGCTATAAGGATTACAAGGAAGTGAACGATGACTTCTTCTATGGATTCATTTGCAAGCTAAATGGTGATCTGAGGGCCAACAGAGTGAGTAAAGAAGCCTGGGAAGTTGTCTCCCAGCATGGTTGTATCTTCATCTAGTTCGTTGACTTCACATATCTCAGGATTAGTGGTTTCTCGGAGAACCAGTCAAGTTGCCAAAGTACCCGAGTGATAAGTGGGTTATCATGGAGTTATGCAGGCAGCTCGTAGAGTTGCAAGACTTACAATCAAAATGACATAAGTCTACAGTAGCTTCCCGATCACAGTGGGTCATTATAGTTGTTAGAGCATCCACAGAGCTAGAGGAGTTGAAGCAGAAATGTTTTCTGGCTATGAGCACGAGTTCTTCCTAGCTTGGATGAACTTTGACCCATATGGGATAGCAAAGAGGACAATCTCCCAAGAATACTCACATGTCCCTTCATTGGAGGATTTCTAGATGAAGTGCAGGAGCGAATACGAAGTCAAAAGGGAGATTTCAACAAGTTATCAGCTCAGCAGGTTTCTGACTATGGTTTAGCACGGATACTTGCAAATATCTCAGATGATGGGCATGTGGTACTTGACACATATCATCAAATGGGAGGAGATAGAGCTTCTCTTCAGGACAGTGTAGGTGGTGGTCAGACGATTGAGGAGAGGTCTTCCAGTAGTCTTGGTTAACACCTCAAATTGGTTGTTAACAAAGGGATATTGTTTGGATGAGGCTTTGATGAACCAGATCACAAGGAATTTCATTACAAGGGATCCCAACAAAAGAAAACATGAAGGTGAAAGTAGCAGAAGACCAGAGAAGCTCAAGGTACACAAAAAGTCTCAAGCATTGGAAAAAGGCAAGTCTACATCCATTATACTAGTGTCACTTTCAGACAAAGCTTCTCCAGTGTCAACTCACAGCACTTCGGCAGCTCCAATACCTTAGACAAATATAATCATTCCACCATTGAATCCAACATTATTCGTATTTGTTCCTTTACAACCCAGATCTTCAACTCTCCCGAAATAATTTGAAAGCATAAATGGCGAGTTTGAGAGGGCATTGCATTTGGACGATTCGAAGAGGGAAAACATAATATTGTGGTGAATTTGGGTGTAGCAGAGCTCTGAGCATGAGATGGTGGTACATTCAGTGACTTCTCATTCCTCGAAGAGTAATTTCTCATCCTGGTTGGCTTTGCAAATAGTCCCAGAAGCTAGAGAAGAGATCAACTTGGAAGAACATGATTTGCAATTACTCATGAGTTTAGGTGGAAAAGATAGAAGACCTAAAGTTGCTAAGGTAACTTCAAGGTTGGTTATTGAAGAATCAAGGCAGAAGTTCGTTGAATTATCAATTCTAGCTGAAGGGAAACAAAAGGGAGAGCTAATTGCTGCAGACATATCGGTGACCAAAGTGCCATTGGGGAAAATCACCACGAAGGATTAAAGCAAGATACATAGACATTGATAGATGCTTTATTCCTCAAACTTGATAGGGAAAAGGCGTAAAAGATACAATTCGATACAAATCTCCCAGTTATGTGAGATCATCACGAAGGTTGCCAAACCTTCTTCTCAGCCAGTATTAGTGCAAGAACAGGTGTGCGACCATTTGGTTGAAGAGATTGAAGATGCAGGAAACCAGGTCAAAGCTATTGCTCAATGGAAAGAGAAAATCATTCACCAAGCTTTAGAGTAGTTCGAGGAAGTACCAACTAGCCTGGAGGATATGCACAGGGCATTATCTCAACTGAAGCAACTAATGACATGTATAGAAGATGAGAATATAGTTGTTGAGAGTCACCTGGATACCTTAGCTAAGATAAATTCATTGTTAGAAGATGTGCTAATTACATAGTAGATTGTACCTGATGGATTGATAGAAAAGGGGAAGCAGTTGGAGATAGTAGTTTCTTTACATGGAGATTCTCAAGCTTATGTTGAAAAGAATGTAGTTGTTAGAAGACGAGATGGGAGAAGTGCCAAAGAACATTCCAAATGAGTTTCTTGCTTCCCATGAGGAGTTTCTTCTAGTTGTGCAGAAGAAGATTGATGAAGTCATCGTACCTTTCACGTTAGATTCAATCGGCAGACTCGTGAGACTTCATGTAGATATTGAAGGATATGGGCCTAGTTTGGAGAAAGTGAAGGCCAACACTATTACTTTATCCAGGGGATTGTTGCGGTTTAAAACTGAGAAAAAAGTTGTTGCCAAGGCAGATGGGAAGACACTGAGTCACATGTTTGACAAGTACATTCAGTATCAGAACAGAGAGAAAGCATGAAGTGTAAGCTGGCATATTTTCTTTCCTCTTCTCTTTCCTCTCTTTTTCTTATTTTTTCAGACAAAATTGTAAAACTAAAGTAATTGGTTAAAAGCCATTACTTTTAGTTATTTGAAAAGGTCCTTTAATTAAGAATAGGTGGCAAACATGCAAAACTTTGATTTAGTCTACGATGCATGTCATGTAGAGAGGAATTCTAGGGGAAAGATTGCTAGTTGTTTCCTTTATAGCTTCCACATGTGTGAGTTCAGTTATTGTTTCCTATTTGTAATTGTCTTTTATACACTATAAATAGAGGAAGAACCTATGGGTTAAAGGATCACAATTTGGTGAGAGCATTCTTGAGTTTTCAGACTTTGTACTATAACCCTTATGTTATTTCTGTGAGAGCTGGAAAATTGAATAAAAGGTAGATTTACGAGAGAACTTTGTGTCTACGGTGATTTGCTTCTTGCTTCTATTTGAATTCTTTTAGATAAACTTTGTGTTATCTGAGATTTAGATTAGAAGCTATTCTTTTCCTTTACTTTTGAATTTTGTGAGATCCATTTGTTTATTTAATCTATGTGGATGAGACCAACTCTGAGAACTATTGGTTGAATCACACATCTTCCTTCTTTCCCAAATTCCATTATTTCCCCCTTCTGCAAATACTTCATAACAACTACTTACTTGCTGCAGAATTGCTAAGCTATGGTTCATGAGCTTTGTAATTAAAGTAAAACCCCATAAATAGTTATTAAGATTCATACACAATACATTGATAAACATCTTACACGGGAGCCTCACTGTTAAATGAGGGAGATTTATCTCATGACTGCCTAGGTTTTTAGGAGTGCATAAAATCTAGTAAACAAAAAGTAAAGTAAGAAAACCAATTTTTGTCTCATAGATCGGACGTGTTGGCGAAGACAGAGAGCATCATTAGTGATGGAGCTAATGTTTTATCTTCGTCTCTTGCTTCTACCCGAGTCCCTATTTCACGAGATGTTATGGCACTCAAAGCCTTTACAACCACTAATAAAGGAATTTTGGTGTTTTTAGGCCAAAATGACAAGCCCTCGAAGGCAAAGAGCCTCTCTACTCAAAACTATTGTGGGGAATCATAAGTTTTAGGTCATGTGTAATTAACCACATATTAACCATGGTTGTAGTGTCTAGCGAAAAATAAAGCATTCTATTTTTTTAGATAGTTAAATGCTTTTTACTGGAGCTATGAACCAAAGGGTTGATGGGGCCCCACTCTACAATACGTAAAAGATGACTATGTTGAGGAACAACAAAAATATAGTGCCCAAGAAAACAAGACCGAAACTAGAAGGAGGCCAAACAAGAGCATGAAAAACAAGGCTAACAAAAACAACATAGTAGAAAGAAAATGCGAGTAAAGATCACCGTAGATATCAATAATCTCCACCTCTTGTTTCACTTGAACAAGATCCATTAACTCGCACCCATGAAATTGGTCACCGAGCCAAGTGACGCCACCTTGTTTAGGAAGGTAAAATCCGAACTAGTAGAAGCCTTGAGCCACCATACACTCGGGTTGGAGGAAAGACAGGGCAATGAGGGTAGACGAGTTCAAATATGGAACCCTCGAGATGGAAGCCCCACGAGAGCGGAAAATGTGATGAACGAATTTAGTGAATCGAAGAAGAACAAGATTTTGAGCTCCAATTCTTTGCAAATATTTCTATCCACCCAAAGAGGGGACGGAGAAGGGCGACCACCGAAAATAGGGAAGGAAGACAGACATTGGCTACCACTTCGACTAGACCCACACGATATCGAGGATATATGAAATGGGTCGCATCCCACCGCAGATATTTTTTCGACACACAACAAGAGGGAATTGGACACAAAACACCGTAAAGCTCGAATTGACTCGTTCCCTCCCAAAGCTTTATAAATACTCAATGTCCAAAATTTTACTGGACCACGTCTTGAAGCGGATAAAATCCAATGCAAAAGACGTGTCGCAGTGTGTAGCAAAAACGTGGAAAAGAATGACATTTTAGGATTCTCAATTGAGTAGGTGAATGAGAGGGAAAGAAAGAAACACCATAAAGAAAGAGATGGAAAATAGAAGAAGAGGAAGTGGAAGGCACAAAAGAAAGTGGCTAAGAACCCACCCTACATTAATAGCTCCTATGCACGTGTGAGGTGAAACCTTCACAATCACAATGATGGGTGTCATCGAGAGACTCTCAAGCCTCAACTTGATTTTGGATGATGGCCTCATCATTTTGAGTAACCCCATAATTAGCAAGGATATCCATGGCTTGATTATTTTCGTGAAAGATGTGGCGAACTAACCATTCCTCAAAGAAGGAAAGCCAATGGATGATCTGATTAATAAAGATATTAAGAAACCAAGCCAAAGCTTTTCCCTTGCAAATGAAAAGAATGATGACTTGCGAATCCCCTTCGATGCAAAGCTTGGAACAACCACTATTAAGGGAAAGTTTAATACCATGCAAAGTAATGTTTGAGCCTCAACAACATTACTAGAACCATGGGGTAGCCAAAAAGAACTAGCTTTGATAAGAAAACCCCTCTCATCACGTAGGATACACCCCTCTCGAAAGACCGGGATTCCCTTTGGAAGAACCGTTGAAATTGAGTTTGCAGAATCGAGGGGGTGGATGTGAACGTGTCTTCCTACACATGAACATTTTAGAAACTTTGGAGATACATTTTGACAAAATAGACCCAAGAGAAGGTAGGTGAATGAGGGGCTAAGTGATTTAACAAAAATAGAGATCATGATAAACCCTAGATATTTCAGAGTCAAATATGATAAATAAATTATGAAGAACAAATTTGTGAAAGAAATAAACTAATGGAAATTAAAACCCTAGATGCAAGAGAGAGGGAAGAATACTTAGTTGATTTCCCAATAAATCACAAAGTGTTTTAGACTAGAAAACTAATAAACGAGAGGAAGAAACTGTCACAACCACACTTAAAAATCCTACAATCATCGTATTAGCTTTGGAGTAGGGCGCCCTGGACTAGGGCGAGGTGCCTAGGTGCCGAGAGACCTATTTTGGGTTCCTCTAACTACACAGGAGCTCGGCCGATTTTTCTTATGTCACTAGGTGGTCACTAACCTTTGTTGTTGGTCACTTGTATGTCGCACTATGTATGCAAAATTCACCTGTAACATGCAAAGAGAAAGATAACATACAAAACCCCAAAATACATCAAATCCTAAAAAAGAAAGATGCGACGGGGAGTCAGATTGACCCCAACAGTTACCCGACAAAGTGAATTTATGACCGAGCATTGCACTACATCTCAGACTCCATGTAGTTCTTGTGTGCGTGTGTAGAAATCATGCCCTAAGAAGCTCTTGTACAAGATGCACTTGATAGCGAACAATATCTAGATGTAGCAATGTAGATAGACACGTGGATTTCAAAATGAACTTCCCCTCCTATGCGTGTATGCATAAAATGTAGTCCTTGTCCCTTGAATGAGTGCTAGATGGATGCCTTGATTCTCTTATAATGCCTTTGGATGCAACCTTAGGTGATGATAGTAGATTCTTATAGCTTGTCCTTTATTATGGTCACATAGCTTTGTATTTATATGATTCCCTTGTTTGAATTTTGTAATTGATAACTAAAAGGTTGACCCATAAGAAAAGAAGATGCCTAAAAGGTAAAAGAGGCCCAAAGGGACGAGTAAGACACAAAGAGGTCAGGGCACCCAGAGGGACGATCGCGCTTGGGCGCAATGTCTTGGATGGGCGTTGGTCTTGAGTTGAGAAATATAAAGAAATGAAGATTAGATTGGGTTGTGGGGTGTGCAAGACCAAAGAGGAAACAAGAAAGATAGAAAAGAGGCCAAAGATAAATTTCAATTACTAGTTTTCTCACTTAGGAATCATATGAATAGTAGTATGTGATTAAGACCTAGGAATGTACCAAAGTACGTGATTTTGTGTCTACACCAAGTGCGTCGAATATCCACATCCCTACTAGATAAATTGGCTAAGTCTTTGTAGTGTGAGCTAACATTTTTAGAGATAGCCAAGTTTCAAGTTTGGAAAGAACACCTGGATAGAGGAGAGGACTCGCCGCAAAAGAAACGAAGGTTGCGTTCCCACCAAATATGCTAGAGAAGAAGATTTGGATCGAAGAGCCAAACCAAACCCAAGAAAAGAACCATACCTGAGCTTTGGCCAAGAGGATATATTGGAGTTGAGAGTAGCACTAAGGTCCCATGATAACCGAAGCTTATCATAAATCCAATACCGGTAATGAGAAGTGAAAGGAAAATGCAATAACAAATGATTATTATCCTCTTCTACTTGGAGGTACATAACATAGTAAATGGGAGTAACAGTCCCCACTTTTTTATGCATGTGTGTGAAAATTTTCCCTTGAAAGCCAACCAATTAAAATCATTATCTTTGAAAGACAGAAAAATTCTAACAATCCATCCAGAAGGATGAAGAAGAGCACCACAGAGTGAGCATTTGATAACCAAAAGAAGATGAGTAGTTACCACTTTTAGAACCAATCAAAATGATACTATCCTCTCCCGGTGGCAAGCGACATAAAATTTGTTTAATTCATAAATAAACAGAGTTATGCACCTTAGAAGCCCAAGGATTCCGATATCTTTCCAAACCAAGATAGGGGCTCCATCGATAGCCTTAGAACCATAATCACAGACTTTAGATCCTGTTATCCTACAAAATTGTCAAGGGCAATTTGCAGGTAACCATACCCAAAAAAATTTGTTTTGGCCCCAAGGAAGTTTGACAACGTTCGAAAGAAGCCCAAAATCTGTTCCGAAAATCAAGTTTTAAGGACTTAGCCATTTTTCAGTCTTTTTGAGCAGGGCGCTAATAAGTTCATGTTGACATGCTGAAAGGTGCGCCAAAGGGCGCTGATAAGTTCCTGTCAACATGCTGAACAGTGCACCAAAGGGCGCTGATAAGTTCTGGTCGACATGTTTGAAGAGTGTGCCAAGCGCAAGGAAGTTCATGTTGACATGACAAAGAGTGCGCCAAGGGCGCTGATAAGCTCCTATTGACATGCTGAAAGGTGCGCCAAAGGGCGCTGATAAGTCCTTGTCGACATGCTGAAGAGTGCGCCAAGGCGTAAGGAAGTTCATGCTAACACAATGAAAGGTGCGCCAAGGGCGCTGATAAGTTCATGTTGACATGCTGAAGAGTGCGCCAAGGCGCTGAGAAAGTCCTGTCGACATGCTAAAAAGTGCGCCCTTTTACACTGAAGAGTAGTTTCTTCCTGGGATCCATTGATCGTTTTTGTAAAATATTTAAAAAGCATGTTGGCATACACGATGACTTCATCCATGTTGCACCATGGGATGTTGCCATCCAAAAACTTGCCCAAGTCAACTGTTGACTTTTTAGATATTTTGTAGATATTTTGTAAGTGGTTGGTTTGCTTTTGTCTTCTTTTCTTCTCTCCTTCTATATATACTTGAATACTTGTTGTATTCGGAGTGAATATCTTTCAGATGAAAAATAGAAGTAAGGAGAAAAGACTTTGAGCTTTTGTAATAGAAGGAATTATTAATACAATATTTAGACTTTGTCTTGAATACATGTGTTATTGGATCTTTCTTACGTTAGATCGTGTGTTTGTTCTCGTTGAATTTACTTACATGTTTTATTGTCATTTATTCATCGATGTATTGCTTTGCTCGTTTATGTAAGTAGGTTTGGCTCTATTTACTACCAATCCCAAAACATAAACCCTTTGACCTTTCTTTACGCTTTGGAATTCATTTCTTTTCTCCCTTCAGACCTGCTCTTCCTTCATCCTCTCTTTCATTCCTTTCTTTTTGCAGTTGGAAACACCCTACTAGGATGAGATCCCAAACCCCGAAGGTGGAATATTGTGAGACTTGCATGCATTCTGCGCCGGTAGAATAGCAATAAACTAGTTTCGCTTTCTTTGACTCAAAGAGGGGCTATGCCTTGCACACTGTTGGCTCGTTTATCCATAGATCTGCCTAAGCGACAGATTTTTAGACCAACAAATCCGCAAAATATTTTAGTAAAATCCATAGCAGCTTGGAGGATGGGGATCTTGCTAGCTAAAGGAGCATGTACATTCCAGGAATCCTCCTAAAATTTGGCGAGAGCGACATTGCCAATGTGCTAGGAAACTTTTTTGTCAAAGATCAAATGATAAGATGACAAAAAATTCCACATATGTGACCCTTTAGGAAGGTTAACCGTAGAAAGAATAGAATGGGGCATCTAGTTACCAAGATATTTCTTGATTAAGCATTGATTAAGGAGACTATCGGGATTCTGATGAAGCTCCAAATGACTTTGGCCCCTAAGGTGATTTTATGCAAACCCAAACCAAGAATGCGATGCCACACAAAATCTTTGGAGATTTAATGATCTCCCATTTGACTAGGTGAAATTTATTAACATCAGAGGTACCCTGTCATATAAAGGAGTGAAGTAGCTTCTTTATCTTGAACATAATGTTTCTAGGGATGCACAAGCCATAAAGCATACATATAGGAAGGGTGTAGAGGATAGGACAGATAAGAGTGAGTCTATCTGCTAAAGATAACCATTTTTCTTTCCATAGTTGCAAAAGCTTCCGGAAGAAGGAAATAAGGTTTTCCCAAAGAGAAGAAAAGACTTGACCCACAAAAAGAGGAATCCCTAAATATTTATGGGGTAAGGAACCCTATTTGAAGCCTCAAAATCATGGGTCCGAAGTTATACACGCAAAGGAGTGTTAAAGAAAAAAATGATAGATTTAAGGAAATTGATCACCTGACCGAAACTTCCGCATAACACGAAAGGAAAAATTGGAAATTCCGAGCTTCCTCCATACTAGAGGCACATAAGAGAAAGGTATCGTCCACTGAATTGTTGGTGAGAAACAGAGAGGTGCCCCTTCAACAATCATGAGGCCATGAATGTGCCTAGTGCACTGAGCATTCTTAATGAGTCATTAAGTAAATATTGAAATAAATAAATGCTAAATCTAAATATGTAACAATGTAGACTATAGAAAATTAAATACAAATTTGACCCAAGAGAATAAGTAATTTAAATTGAAAACCCTAGTTAAAAATGAAAATATAAAAATACTTAGCTCATTCGCAATGATGCCAAAGGTGTGACTCGACTAGAAAATTGCTAGAACAGAGGCGGGGATGTCACATTCAAACCCATAAAATTATAGGAGTGTAAGAAAATCTAGGACCAGGGCGCCTATGTAGGTTCGGGTGCCTAGGGTGCAGAGATCTATTATGGGTGCTCAGTGATCGCTCGAATTTGTAAAACCCAATTTCTCGTGGTCATGAGATATTTGTCTTTGTTGTTGCCTTTGATCGCCCGTACTTTGCTGAACCTCATTGTTCTTCATTTAAAACTTGTAATAAGAAAGAAGCACTTGCAAAACCCCCAAACTACATCAAATCCTAAAAATAAAGATGCAAAATGGGAGGTTGGACTATCCTCGATTGTCAACAAAGTGAACTTATGACCGAGCACTGCATTACATCTCAAACCCCATATAGTTATTTGTGTGTGTGTGTGTGTATAATCATGTCATAGGTGGCTCTTATGCATGTCTCACTTGATAGCGAGCAAGTAACTAGATGTAAAAGATGTAGATAGATGTGTGCATGGAAAAATGAACTTCCCCTCCTATGAAGTGTATGCAGAAATAACAGTCCCTTGTCCCTTGTGTGGAGCTAGATGGATGCTTGAATGATCTTAGAATGCTCTTGGATGCAAGATAATGCTTAGTTCTTGGTCCTTTATCATGATCACATAGCTTTACATTTATATGATTCCCTTATTTGAATTTCATAATTAACCACTAAAAGGCCGACTAGTAAGAAATAAGATGCTCAAATAGCTATAAAAGACCCAAAAGAAGTGAGCAAGATAAAAAGAGGTCGGGGGCACCTAGGCGCTGGTGTCCAAAGGTGTCAAAATTGTCAAAGTATCAAAAGAGAGATTGAGTAAGAAGGAGTTTAAGGCCAAAATGGAAAACTGAAAGCAAGTAAATAGGCTAAAAAGACAATGGTCAATTAGTACTTTTCTCACTTAAGAATCATATGAATAGTAATATGTGATCAAGACTAGATAGATACCCAAAGTGCATGATTTAGTGTCTACATTTTCCCCACTTTATGTTGTTGAGTGAATTCTTGATAACATAAAGTAGATAAGAGATGCGTATCTGATAACCATGTAGATCGATGGCGAAAATTGAAAGGAATGATAAGAAAATTGTTCCAAGCCGCGATCTCGATTGATAATAACACACCACATTAGATTTGTAAAATATAATAGCTAAAATACCATATATGGAAATCTATCATAACTCATAATGCTCAATACATTACAATAGAATGACTTGAATTACTCAATAAGAAAGATGTACATATAGGAGGAGGGAAGTGCAACTACTACCTAAATCAATGGTGAAGAACTCCCATTAACTGATATTGGTAGTTAAGTTAACTCCAAAAGACTAGTAAGCTAACTCCACATAACTGAGAAGCTAACTCAACACAACTAGTAAGTTAACTCCACACAACTAGTACACCTAAACAAGCTAACCCAACAAGTGTAGGGCTAACACAAGTGTAAAATTATCCTAATACATAAATAAAAGGATAAATAATAACCTACATTAACAAAGCTATAGATGATGTAATCACTTGTAGATCCAGAAGGTACACACTTATATCCAATGGATAAAAGAATGCACCTAGAGGGTACAGATCTGCGTCTAGTGGATAAAAGACTACATCTAAAACAAAAATATCCATAGGGTAAAAAAATGCATCTGGAAGGTACACACTTATATCCAATGGATAAAAGAATGCACCCAAAGGGTACAGATCTGCATCTAGTGGATAAAAGACTGCATCCAAAATAGAAATATCCAGAGGGTAAAAGAATGCATCTGGAAGGTACACACTTATATCCAATGGATAAAAGAATGCACCCAAAAAGTATAATTGTTAATACAAACTTTGACTGCAAATATCTCTTTTTCTGGCACCTGTATCAAAAATAGAGAGAAACCCATAAAGTTTCTCGAAAAACCCAGAAAGATGATATAATTTTTAGTCAACAAATATGTCTATACATAATTATACGGATTTTTGAGAAATGTGTCAAAAACCCTTTAAAATGCCTAGATTTGAGTGTCTCAAAACATGGTCAAGTTTATAGTCGATTCTAGGGTTTTGGCACCTTCCAAATCTAATGACACACTTCATTTTGCATAAAAATGCATGCTACATAAAATTTCTAACAAATTCTGAATACATGAAAATAATAAACCCTTGCTTGCAAAGAAAACTTACAGATGGATGTCTACATCATCTATAGCTCTGATACCATGAAAAGAATGATAAGACGATTGTTTTAAGCTGCAATCTTAGATGATAATAACACACCACATTAAATTTGCAAAACACAAGAGCTAAAATACCATATATGGAAATCCATCATAATCCATAATGCTCAATACATTACAATAGAATGACTTGAATTACTTAATAAGAAATATGTACATATAGGAGGAGGGAAGTGCAACTACTACCTAAATCAGTGGTGAAAAACTCCCACTAATTGATACTAGTAATTAAGTTAACTCTAAAAGACTAGTAAGATAGCTCCACATAACTGAGAAGCTAACTCAACACAACTAGTAAGTTAACTCCACACAACTAGTACACCTAAGCAAGCTAACCCAACAAGTGTAGGGATAACACAAGTGTAAGAATTATCCTAATAAATAAATAAAAGGATAAATAATAACCTACACTAACACACTCCCGTAAGCATAACTTAGGTGGGAGAAAAAGAAGGTGGGTCTCGACAACAAGGCCTGATGAGGTACCCACGTACAATAACTGGGAGAAGTAGATAGTACAAGGTACCTAAAACTAGTAATAACAAAGTAGAGAGAGCAAAATCCCACTGTAAGATATCCTAAGAAGATCGGCTCCAAAACTCATACAATGTTGAAGAAGTTTGGTGCACACTATGGTCTGAATCCACTGCTCGATCATAAAACTCAAAAACAACTGACACTGGGCTTCACCAGAATAGATCCATACAAGGAGACTGTCAATGGAGTGATGTCGAAAGTACAAAAAATACTAAACATAATTTGATCAACTGCTACAAATAGGTGTGCCATGATCCAAGAACAACTAAGGCAACAAGGTAAGGACATGAGATCCAAATAAATAGAGTGCCACAATGATCGAAAAGCCAAGGTCACAAGGCAAGGACAAAAATATGATGAAGCAAGATCAACTACTACAAATAGGTGTGTCATGATCCAAGAAAAACCAAGACAACAAGGCAAGGACATGATATCCAAATAAATAGGAGTGTCACGATCCAAGAAAAGCCAAGGTAACAAGGCAAGAACACAAAATCTTAAGAAGAAAGAACAATTGCTACAAATAGGTGTGTCACGATCCAAGAACAATAACCAAGAGAACAAGGCAATGACACAAGATCCAAATAAATATGAGTGCCACGATCCAGGAAAATCCAAGGTAACAAGGCAAGGACACAAACCCGAAGAAGCAATATCAACACCATACCCTCATATACTACTGAATGAGTAGAGTGATACCACAGATCTGTATGAGTTGCCAAAATCAACTACTCAAACATTAACAAACTAACATTGGGCTTCACTAGAATAGCTCCCCCACAAGAGAGACTGTCAACATGCAAAAAGTGTCGAAAATATAGATCTAAAATATCTCAACAAACAAGAGAGATATAAATGTATACACCCATAGATACAAGAATGCAACACCCAAAAGATTAGGACGCCAGGCTCAACCGAAATTATGTCCACAAGTGATTACAACACCCTCCCAAATTTTTCACTTTATAATTGAGTGCATATAAATATTATAATGAGTAAAAATACCTTTTACATTTGAAATGTGTATAAAAATGTCACCAATGCGTAGATCTTGAAAAAATACACAATTTCAAAAAAATCACCTTAATCCGAGCTACAAATCAAAAGTTATGAGCTCTAGAAGGTTTTGCTATTAAAATAATATTTTAATGCTAATATTTTTTTTTAAAAAGGTAAACGTGACACCCAAATGTCCATAGGGTAAAAGAGTGCATCCACACGATATAGGCTTGCGACCAAAGGATAAAAGTCTCGCACAAAACCTAAATGTCCAAAGGGTAAATCATTGCATTCGGAGGGTACACGTCAATATCCAATGGATAAAAGAATGCACCCAGAGGGTACAAATCTACGTCCAGTGGATAAAAGATTGCATCCAAAATAGAAATATCCATGAGGGTAAAAGAATGCATCTGGAAGGTACACACTTATATCCAATGGATAAAAGAATGCACCTAGAGGGTACATATCTACGTCCAATGGATAAAAGATTGCATCCAAAACAAAAATATCCATAGGGTAAAAGAATGCATCTGGAAGGTACACACTTATATCCAATGGATAAAAGAATGCACCCAGAGGGTATAGATCTAGTGTCCAAAGTGGATAAAAGAATGCACCCAAAAAGTACAATTGTTAATACAAACTTTGACTGCAAATATCTCTTTTTCAGCACCTGTATAAAAAAATAGAGAGAAACCCAAAAAGTTTCTCAAAAAACCTAGAAAGATGATATAATTTTTGAGTCAAAAAATATGTTTGTACATAATTGTACGGATTTTTTGAGAAATGTGCCAAAAACCCTTTAAAATGTCCAGATTTGACTGTCTCAAAACATGGTCGAGTTTACAGTCGATTATAGGGTTTTGCACCTTCCAAATCCAATGGTGCACTCCATTTTACATAAAAATGCATGTTGCAGAAAATTGCTACAAATTTCGAATACATGAAAATAATAAACCCTTGCTTGCAAAGAAAAACTTACAAATGGATGTCTACATCATCTATAACTTTGATACCATAGATAACATAAAGTAGATAAGATATGCATATCTTGATAACCATGTAGATTGATGGTGAAAAACATGCCGAGAGACAAGAAAAAGTGTGGAGTGATAAAAATATGAAGCGTGGATGCTAGAGAAGAGGAAGTGAAAAGTGATGATGATGATGACCCTAGGGTGAGAGCATATGTGTAGATGTCACATTTGTACCTATTGTTGATGTTGTTTAATGTGTGATGATGCATGATTGATGTGACTACTACTTCCCATAAGGATGGACTGCAAAAGAGAAGAGCGAATAAGTAGTCAAATATGTGTATATGAAAAATTTGATCAAAATGCGTAAAAAATATGTAAAAAGTATGTAAAAATGTGAAAAGGAACATGTGCACCTGATCTGTGATGAGTGAAAGAGATAGAAAGGATCCTAAAGATGATGTAGAAGAATGCATTTTTAGGCGATCTCACACAAGTTACACTAAGTGCGAGTTTTTGGGTGATCTCACGCCATTGCACCAAGTATGGAAGAAGTGTAGGGAGAAAAGTCTAGTGTTATTCTCTAACCTTTGACTACTTCCTGAAGTGTAAACACCACTACAGATGGTGTGTAAAAATATGATCCATTCTAATCTAACGTGAAAGTAGAAAAGAAAGTGTAATGCATGCATGTCGAGTGTTGAAGGACTGTGTGTCCTGTAAAATCCACTTTGTAAACTGTGTTGAACTAAGAAAATATGTGTAACTACTCCCTAGTCACAAGTATCCAGGAAGGTTCAAGGGCACCTAGGCACTACTTTCTGGTGCAGGTGTTGATGTCTGTGTTGTGCTAAAGACCCAAGTCAGGTTCTAGGGCATTTATGATATTGAATGATGTGTTGATGTGAATTGAGCTATATTGTACCATGACCGTAGAACTCGTATGGGGTGACCGATTCATCTAAATGGATTCCCCCTCATTTGGGGTGCATACGGCAGGTTACGAGGAGTATGCAGCCCAAAGGAGGATTGACCACTAAATTGAAACTGATGCCCTACAGGGGGAGGGAATGTGCTTGGTAGAAACCAAGGCACATGTAAACAAAGTGGATGGAAACAAGTGTTAGTGCAAGAAATATAAACACACATGTAGAAGACAATATGTAAGCTAGCAAAAAGAATGCAATGTATAAGCTAACACACAAAAAGAAAATGTAGACCACGGAAAACGAGTTGCATACATGGGAAATCACTCACGATGTCACAAGATAATTGAGGACGAAGTGGACAAAAGTATATAGTGCACACAAAAGACAAAGGTAAAATCCCACCAACAATGGCAAAAACAATAACAAGCAATGACAAATAGTGACAAGCAAGATATCAGACAACCATGGTGGCAAATAGTTCCTGCAAGACAAATGTTACACATGAAGCACCCATTAGCATGTTAGAAAGATAGAAAGTATGTCAAAGCATGTATAATATGATAGAGTAATGTGTTATGAAAATGAAACAATAACACATGTAGTGTATATGAAATTGGATGCCCCCAAGAGCCTATCAGTGGGAATATTAAGAGGTATCGCACCAAACATCCATGCTGCATGTAATAGATCTATGTAAATCCTACCGTCATAACTATAAAGGTAAGTGAACGTGCATTTGTATATGATAAATATAATGACATATAATGTATCTAGCTAACATGGTAAACAAGATGTACATGCAAGAATAAGTAAGCAAGACCAATGTGTAACCAAGATATGTAGTATGTTATGGATGGGTGAGATGGAATGGAATGCAGTATGAGTGTGATAGGAGCCATGTTCCCCTCGAGCGAATGTAAATGAATATGCATGAGATGAGGTTCATTTATACATGCCCCCTTAGCAGTTGAGAATGAACCATATGGCAAGAGTGTGTCATCGGAAATGGTTTGAATTGTATGCTTTGAGAAAGATATACTCATCAAAGTGTAGAACATAGAGAGTGTGTGAGTGAGTGAGTGTGGCGAGGTTCATTTTAGATGTAGACACTCAAAAATCAAGTATGAACCGTGGAACTAGAGTGAGACATAGGGTAGTGTGTCATGTCGAAAGTGTTCCGGAAAGATGTGTCGTGAATGTGTGGAGTGTGAAATGTGTAGTGTGTGAGGTTCATGTATGTAGTATGCCCTCAACAATCAAGTGTGAACCAATGAACAAGAATGTATCATCAGGTAATGATGATACAAGAGTGTATCAATATGCGTATGACATGTGTGAGAGACTAGATGGGAAGTGTAGAGTATGTAATCCACCTGATAATGCTAGAAGGGGGAAGAGTAAGTACGATGCCCCCAAGTATGAAATGATGAGAATGATCAAGTGATACTATCTAAAAGATCATCATTTTCTTGATCAAAGCCAAATGGAGATGCATCAAAAACCTGGTAAGCAATAGTGTGTGGTGGATCATATAATGAGCCATTGTGGTGTAAATTATACATGTGCATTGCGTACTCTTCATCGGTGAAAGGTGTTGGTGGACATCCATGTGCATACCAACGAGTGAGATTTTGTGAATAGCCAAGAGATGAATCATTGCAGATAGAAATGTGGCCAAAAGGCATAGGGAATGTGATACTAGTATGATTAGGGTCCAAAGTACCCCGAATGTAATCCAACCAAGATTGCCCAAGTGTTAATGGAGAAGTGCGGGGAGCATGTGCCATAAAGACTATTAGATAGAAGACACGAAGACCATAGGCAACCGTAATATTGACACATCCATGATAGAGATAGGGTGAATGAGGTGGCGGTAAGATATCATTAAGTGTAAATCCAAGCTGAGTTAATCCATCATATGTGCAAATAGTATCAGAGAAAGTAAGATCCAACGGAATATGATGCCAATAAGAATTATTCATGAAAAGTGTGCATGTGAAAGGAAGAAGCGCATATGCAGATTGCCCATGAGAAGGTGAAACAATGTCTAGAGTATGGAAAAACCCCGATAAAGTACCATAGCATTAGTAGAAGGAGGGGTGTTTTGAATTGGTATTCACTAGGGATGACAACAATGAAAGTATCATTGAAATATGAATCATCTACCTCAATAGGAGTAAAATTAAGATTGCACAATTTTTCATTAGTAAGCTCAACGATATCAACCTCGTCATCAAAATCATCATTGTTGACATTGTCATGTTGGATAGTAGTATCAAGGATATTAGTAGGAGGTGCACTAGATGTAGGAGCAAGAGGAGCCTCAATGGGAAGAGTAATAATGCTTATAGGAGCATATATTGTGGGTGAAATGATAGCAATAGTATGAGTGGAAATAGTCGGAGTGCTTGGAGTGGCGGAAGAAGACTGTGAAGTACTAGATTGAATGATATCATAGGTATTAATATTTCTATATGGAATAGGTTGCGATGGAGGAATAAACATAACAATAACAGGGTCTATGTGACAAAATTTGAATGGATCAAGGTCCGCAACAATGGTATGTTCATATCCATCATGTAGAAATTTGACGCATTGATGAACAATGGATGGAATTGTATGCATTACATGAATCCAAGGTCTACCCAACAAAATATTGAACTGAAACGAGGTATCGTTGAAAAAGAATAATATTGTAGGGACAGTCTTAGGCCCGACTTGTATAGGTAATGTGATAGTGCCCAAGCATGTGTGAGTAGTTGAATCATAGCCACGAATAAGAGTGGAATTCTTAGCAATTAGATTGTCTGCGATGCCAATTTGTTTTAAAAGGGAATGAGCACATAAATTAATGATAGATCCATTGTCAATGAGTACACACTTGATACAAATGGTGCCAATGATAGTAGTGATAAGAAAAGGCGCACATGGATTGTCAATAACAAATGGTGATATGTCCTCATCAATAAATGATACAAAGATGCGGAATTTTTTGAGAGACTGAATGAGGTGTGTGAATGCCATCAAGAATTATCACTTTCAATGTGAATAGAATGAAGGGTGGCCTCTAATGTATGACGACAATCAAGTGCATTATGCAATAAGTCATAGAGAGATATTTTGGCTAGTGTATTCTTAAGTTGCTCAATGATTGTTTTCACCGAATTACAATACCCTTTGATTTGTTTGCTAGTGAGTTGACTGGGAAATAAATGTAATTGGGTAACATGGAATTGCCTTAAGGTGTGGGACCTTGTAATTGAGACAAATCTCTAAAGAAGGTTGGTTCCTCTTCCTAAACTAATGCTAAAACTACTCCTAATGAAGGAAATGTAACTAACTAATCCTAATCTATGATTCTAAGGGACCAAGGAGAGAGGAAAAGGCATAAAAATGAGAAAATCCTACACTAAATAGGTGATAGCACCAAGATAAGGGTGTTGGGAATCTCTCCAATGAGTGAAAATGGAAAAAATGAAGGGCAGAGAGGGTGGAAATAATCACCACAGTCCAACAACAACATTTAAACCACCATTTTCATGAAGGCACAACAATCATAGACCCTGCAAGATGAATAAAATAGGCACAATACATCTGAATCTGAAATGAAGAGGCAAGAGAATGCAAAAACACAAGTTAGGGAAGAAGAATATCCACAAAACTTAAGTTTGTTGCTTCATTGATTTACACAATTCATTACAATGCAAAGGAAAGGCCAGGATCATCATGTAATATGTCTCAAATGAGGCTTATGACACATTGGTGTTGTGAAACCAAATTGGCAGAGTTTCACTACTATGAGAATCCCCCAAAACGAGAGGTTTTAACATTATATATAGATGAGAAGAGAAGAGAGAGAGAGGATGAAATTCCCATATTCATGCATTCACCCACAAACAAGATGCATTAATTGACTAAAAAATGATAAGAGACCCCGCAAAACCCATGCCATCTTGTACCCTTCCTTGTGGAAGAAGAATAAGGGCCTTCATGCCCTGTTAATGTCGTAGTTGGCTAGAACTATTCATTTGAGTGCTGAAGATTTTTTTACATTTTTCACAAATTTAACCTTATCTAAATTAAGAAATTCAATTTCCATGGCTTAGAGGATGTCGATATCTTTTTGAAAATTCCAATTTTGTGAAAATCGAGAGCTCTAGTCAAAATTTATGGCCATTTTACCCTTCTAGTTCTATGGGAATCGAGGTGCCATTACGCCTCTTGCCCTTTTTTTCAAGGGTTTTCGACCCTTCTTTACTTTGGATTTTCGGGGTGTCACTACTTCAAAGTAGTGACACCTCGCCTTACCACACTACTCAGTCACCTCCTTTGTGGGTTTTGGTCACCCATTGCTTCGAAGTTGTTAGGGCTCGATTTCCACATAATTGTTGCCCCTCTAAAGACCTCGCATTGCGGGTTTTGGAGGCCCACTTACTTGAAGTAAGCACCCCTCGCATCCTCGCAACACTCTATCTTTAACTCCTTTATTTTGCACGGTTCTCGAGACTAATTTTCTCACTTTTTTGGACCCCACTTACTTCAAGTAAGTACCTAATGAAACCTCATATAACCGCTTCATAGCCCTTTAGTATTGCATGCTTTTTCTTTTACTTAACTTACATTTATGAGGCCATTACTTCAAAGTAATGGGGGTGCGTATCCATGCAAAGTTGCTTGCTCTCCTTCCTTCTTTGTGTGGATTCAAGGTGCTTCTACTCACAACTTTGAAAGCGCATTACTTAGGAGTAATACCCCATTGAAAACCCGCATGACTACATCTTCATTTGCTTCTTTGCATGGTTTTGCAACCTGTTTTACTTGCAGAACTCCAACCCCATTACTTTCAAGAATGAGTCATCGCACTTAAAGAAAAGCTACAACTTTTCGTCTCTTTATTTTTCAGTTTTTTCGCACTACTTGACTTTCGACTGACGGGCATTACTTCCAAATAATGGCCATTTCAAAAACCCACTCAACACTAAGTCTTCTTTCGCAATTTTGGGGACCCATTACTTGACTACTTTACTTTGTAGCAATGCTACATTAGAACCACACATAACTCCATTTCTTATGCTTTTTCATCTTTTCCCATTCCAAGCCAAGAAAAAATATAAGTTATCGAATTACCTCCATGGGGAATTTTGGATAACAATGATATCATAGCCCTTAGAAGTGGTAGGCAGCCATAGAAGTGATAGGGGTGGGATGGAAATGGGTGGAGCCAGAGGAGGCCGAGTGTTGCGAGTGGTTACTACATTAATAGTAGGATCAACCATATGCGTAATAAAGAGAGGAGGATTTTGAGTAAAAACTTGCATGAAATCAACAACAAGTAGTAACCATGCCAGAAACCTTACTTGGAGTGAAATAAGGATAAGAAGATTGATCCATGAATCGATAAGATGAAGACATACTCGGAAGGAAGGGTTTGAATGGTCGGGTTTACCAAATGATTAAGCAAATATTGAAATAAATAAATGTTAAATCTAAATATGTAACAACATAAAATATAGACAATTAAGTACATATTTAACCCGAGGGAATAAGTAATTTAAATTGAAAACCCTAGTTGCAAATGAAAAGATAAAAATACTTAGCTCATTCGCAGCAATGCCGAAGGTGTGACGAATGGGAAATTGCTTTGGAACAGAGAGGAAGGATGTTGCAATCGACCCAAAAATGGCATGAGTGTCACAAATGCCAAGACCAGGGTGCTTATTCAAGGTAAGGGGTGTCTAGGGCTATAGAGACCTATTTTGGGTTCATGTGAATCTCAAAAGTTACAAAACCCTAATTTCGTAGGGTTGCGAGATATTTCTTTGGTTATTGCCTTTGATCACCTATACTTTGTTGGACCTCGTTGTAGTTCACCCGAAACCTACAATAAGAAAGAAGCACCTGCAAACTCCCAAACTACATC
The DNA here is from genome assembly GCA_018340775.1 of Taxus wallichiana var. yunnanensis. Lineage (NCBI taxonomy): Eukaryota > Viridiplantae > Streptophyta > Pinopsida > Cupressales > Taxaceae > Taxus > Taxus wallichiana. Next base: position 895,350,831 of record CM031239.1, read on the forward strand.
AAATCCTAAAAAACAAAGATACGAAATTGGAGGTCAGACTGTCCTCGGTTGTCAACAAAGTGAACTTACGACCGAGCGTTGAATTACATCCGAGCCCCAATGTAGTTTTGCGCATGTGTGTGTAGAATAATGCCCTAGGTGGTTCTTATGCATGTCTATATTGATAGCGAGAAAGTAGCTAGATGTAAAAGATATAGATAGATGTGTGCATGGAAAAATGAACTTCCCTTCCTATAAAGTATATGCAAAAATAATACAGATCCCTTATCCCTTGTGTGGAGTTAGATGGATGTTTGAATGTTCTTAGATTCAACCTTAGGTGATGATAGATAATGCTTATTCTTTGGCCCTTTATTATGATCACATATATTTATATTTATATGATTCCCTTGTTTGAATTTTGTAATTAACCACTAAAAGGATGACTAGTAAGAAATAAGATGCCCAAACGACTATAAAATACCCAAAAGATACAAGTATGATACAAGTTGGCATCCTAGTTGGGAGCTAGTGTCTAGATTCAAAAATGTTGAAGTCTCAAATGAAAGACTTGGTAAGAAGGAGTGTAAGGCTAAAATGAAAACTGAAAGCAAGCAGAAAAGCGAAAGACAATGGTCAATCAAGATTTTCTTGCTTAGGAATCATATCAATAGTATGTGATCGGACAAGATAGATACCCAAAGTGCATGATTTACTCGTCTACAAATAGCTCTAGTAAAAGCTTCGCCACAAGAATAAGTAGGAAAGAGGATAACGGGTCACCCTAACAAACACCGCAATTCTTTGGAGAATAAACTATTAGTAGAACAATTAACAAACACAAAATATCCTGGGAAGAAATAAAATTGAAAAATCCATTCAAATAATTCTAAATGGAAACCCATCTTGCAAGAAAGAAAGATAGAAATCTCAAATTAATATGATCATAAGATTTTATGTAATCAATCTTAATCAACATCCCCGGTTGCTTAGACAAAGAGAGGGAATGAACAAGTTCATGAGAAAACATAACACTTTATCATAAATATGTCGATTAGGGATAAAATGACTCATCTCTTTGGAAATTAAAGAATCAAGTAGAAGTTTAATGAGAAGAGCAATAGCTTTGGAAATGATCTTGTAGTTCGTGTTGCATAAAAGAAATATGACGTAAATCATCAAAAGAGGACAGCTTGATCCTCATTTGGGGTTAGCACAAGGTTGTACATATAATATATCAGATCTAAGCATACATGTAATAAAAGTGGATATTCTACTAGAAGAAATATACAAAACAAGAGATATAAATCAACACCAGATTTAATGTGGTTCACCTAGTGTGGGCTACATCCACCAAGAAACAAACTATTCTATTATCCAAAGCTTTCGGAGGATTTACAATGAAGATTTACAATCTTCCAATCCTCTCACAATGTACAATACTTTATTTCTCTCAAGCTTCTCATTCTTCTCCAAGAATTATCTCTCTCACAATTATTTTCACACCGATCATTAACTCTCTCAATCCTTTACTTCTAAACCCTATATTTCATGCTTATATAGGCATATAAAAACTTAGGGCACTTAGCCATGAAATTACCATCAATATATATGCTTTAATGCTAAAATTAGATCTAATTCGATGAGTTAAATAAAACACCCACGTGAGTGTAAGCGGCGCCCTGTTAGCCCTAATCGATGTCGGTTCCTACTTTCCCGACCGATGCCGGTCATAGGTGATCGATGTCGGTCACTCCTTAACCGATGTTAATTTATCGTGCTTTTAGCAAGTTTAATATAACATAATAATATGAAGTAATTGAGCTCCACATCTCAACAATCTCCCACTTGGAGATAAATTACTACACATTACCTGTACAACGTCATTCTTGGATCCTTTCCTTAGCTTTTTTTCTTCCTCTTCAAGACTCAAACTTGATGTTAGGAAATAAGAGATAAAATATGCGGAATAATCCCTTACAGAATCGTAATAACGAGAAATTAATATGCAAAAATATTACGAGATCTCAAATAAAAGTACGTAATAAATAACACAACATAGAGAGACAAGATTTAATGTGGTTCACCCAATTTGGGCTACGTCCACCCAAGAATCACTTGCTCAGATTTTATTACAAGCCTCCACTCTCTCAATACAATACCTAGATCCGTTTGGAGCTATGCTCAACAAACTCTATAGAATTCACACCCGAATTCAAAACACATCTGCAATACATTTACTTATACATCTATCATATGCATAAGACCATATAAATAGACAACTACTTAAGCAGTTTGATACAAAACCGTGGGTATCAAAACCAAGGGCAAAAAACCATGGGTATCAAAACAATGGGAAAAAGACCGAAAAAACCATGGGCCCAAAAACAGCCCATAACGGTTACCCATTACCCATGGGTTAATAAACCACCCATGAAAATTTGCTTGGGGCTTCACCACCGAACCCCCGAACCCCACTTGACCCGCTCACCGGCGAGCAGGACCGCTATAAAAATACCTGAGTGTAACACATAGAAGGTGTACTACATTCTAACATGCAAATAGGCTCCACAAACATAACACTTGAAGACCAATAGAAGTGGAGTGTAGCTCCAACTTCTCTTTTGCTAATGGCATCATTAGCATATCCGCACGGTTTTCACTCGTATGAATCTTCTCCAGTTTCAGTTGCCCATCCTCCAATACTTGCCGTATGAAGTGATACCTCAACTGAATGTGTTTCGTTCTAGAATGAAACACTAAGTTCTTTTCCAAATGAATTGCACTCTAATTGTCACTGAACAATTTACAATCATCTTGCTCCTTTCCCAACTCTTCCATGAACCTACTCATCCATATCATCTCTTTGCTAGCCTTATGTAGCTGCAACATACTCTGCCTTTGTAGTAGACAAAGCCACAACCTTCTGCAATCTCGATATCCAACTTATTATCAATTCACCTGCTTATGAAAATATATGCGGTAGTGCTCCTTCCGCCATCTAGATATCCATCCATATGTGAATAAACATAGCCACATAAAGAAATATCCGAACCTCCATAAGCATAACCGCATACTAGATGTCCCTCTCAAATACCTGAGTATCCATTCCACTGATTTCCAATGCTCTTTACTTGGATTGGCCATAAATCTACTCACAACTCCCATCGCTTGCTGTCAATATGTCTGGTTTGGTACAAACCATAGCATACACAAGACTCCTAACTATTTGAAGCATATGGTATGCGTGTCATGTATTTTACCTCCTCATGTGATGAAGGACATTGATCTTTGCTCAATTTGAAGTGTCCAACCATAGGTGTACTTACAGGTTTTGAATTCTGCATTTTAAACTTTTCTAACACCTTGTAGATATAATCCTCCTAAGACAAATACAATTTCTTGTTCTTCATGTCTCTGTGTATTTACATGCCAAGGATTCTTTTTACAACTCCTAAATCCTTCATAGCAAATGTGTGAGCTAGCTTTCCCTTAAGCTCATCAATGTCCTACATACTAGATCCTACAATAAGCATATCATCCACATACAATAACAAAATAATATAGCTCCCATTTTCAAGCTTCTTGAAATAAACACAATGGTCAGATTCACATCTCAAATAACCATGCTCATGCATGAAACTATCAAACCTCATGTACCATTGCCTTGGAGCTTGCTTGAGCCCATATAGGATCTTTTTCAACTTGCACACTAATTTCTCCTTACCCTTGACTTCATACCCAAGCGGTTGCTGCATATAAATCTCTTCATCAAAATCACCATGAAGGAAAGTCGTCTTCACATCTAGTTGCTCTAAATGCAAATCATGTACTGCAACTATACTCAATATAGTACATATGAAATTCATTTTAACAACAGGAGAAAATATTTCACCAAAGTCAATACATATTTTTGTGTAAATCCTTTACTATAAGCCTTGCCTTGTACCTTTTTGTCCACCCTCTTCTTCCTTGATCCTGTAAACCCATTTGTTCTGCAATGTCCTCTTACTTGCTGACAACTTAACCAAATCCCAAGTCTGGTTTTGTTCCAAGGAGTCCATCTCCTCATCCATGCCATGCTCCCACTACATGTGGGTCTTATCCTGCATTGCTTCTTCAAAACTTTCTGGTTCACCATTATCAATCAATAATAAATAAGATAGAGAAGGTGTAAATCTTTCTGGAGGTTTACTTACCCTTTGTGACCTTCTCACAAAATTTTGGGGTACTGAGGCTCATTCTGGACCTCTTGGACATTTGTTTCCAATTTTGATAGTGATCCGACACCGGTCACCTGTAGCCGATGCCGGTTCTACTAACCGATGTTGGTTTAGATCTCTTATAACCAATACTAGTTCAGCTGACCAATGTTGATAAGGAGTCAACCGACACCGGTTACTGTGTAACCCTGTAGGTATGATTTTTAAATGTGGGAGTTCATTTTCATTCACAAACTTCTTAACTAGTTCGTCCTGGGTACAAAAATTTGATCCCTGTATATTCTCTTTTCATTCCATTCAATGTCATGACTCCTAATAATTTTAGAATTCTTTAAATCCCAAAAATAGAATCCGAAATCACCAGATCCATAACCAATGAAAGTGCATCTCTTGGATTTTACATCCAACTTTTTCTATTTTCCTTATCAATATGCACAAAAGCTTATGAACCAAAAAAATTAAGAAAAGAAAGATCTACCTCTTTTCTGGTTCAAGCTTCCTTTGATATTCCTCCATCTAGTGAACTTGAAGGCTCATGGTTAATCAAATAAATCGTTGTATCAACTGCTTCAATCCAAAAATGTAAGGGTAATTCAACACGTATCCTCACACTTCTAGCATGTTCCATGATTTTCTTGTTCATTCTTTCTGTAACACCATTATCTTGTGGTGTTCTTGGAACCATCCTTTCTATATGTATTCCATTCATTTAACAATAATAATTGAAAACCTTGTTCTGAATATTCACTACCATTATCAGATCTAAGACACATTAACTTTGAATTTGATTCATTCTCAATAAGGGCTTTCCATCTTTTAAAAGTCTCAAAAATATCATATTTATGTTTAATACCATAAACCCATACCTTTCTTGTAGCATCATCAATGAAAGTAACATAATACTGAGATCTCCATGAGCTGGTCCACACACATCCGAGTGTACAAGACCCAATTTATACTACTTCTTAGTTTCACTAATTTTGAGAAATCCCACTCTCTTTTGCTTTCCAAAGACACAATGCTCACAGAAATTGAGATCTAAATATTTCAAATCTGATAACTTACCCTTAGCCTTTAAGATCTGCATTCCTTTTTGACTCATATGGTTCAACCGATTATGCCACATGCATGCATCTGAATATGAAGTAGATAACACAAAAAAGGAATCAAGTAACACATGTAGATAAATATAATGTTCCTACCTTCTTGCCTCTTGCCACAACAAAAGCACCCTTGGTGAATTTCTAAGAGTTTGTTGTGAATGTAACCATGCAACCAACTTCACCTAGTTGTCCCTGCAGAAATAAGATTCCTCTTGAGGCTTGGCACATGCCTCACATCTTTCAATACCCATGTATTTCCATTCTACAATTTTAGATGAACTTCCCTTTACCAGTAATACTACAAGGTTCATCATCACCCAAATAAACATGCCCAAAAATGCCTGGACATAATTTCTAAAATAACCCTTATTAGGGGTTGCATGGAAAGAAGCTCCTGAATCGAAAACCCTTGATTGTATTATATTATTCAAATAAAGAATAAGAGCATCTTGCATTACCTCTGCTACAATATTTGCCTCTTTACCTTTTTCTAGGTGTTGATCCTCTTTATCCTTTGACCAACAATATTTCTTTGCATGTCCTTTCTTTCCACAATTCTAACAGCTAATTCCCTTACCTATGGATTTAGATCTACCATTCTTTGATTTTGATTTCCCTTTATTCTTACTCTTGGATCTCTCCTTCTCTTTACCTCTACTTTCTACATTCAAAGCATTCCCAGATGATGATTTCTTTGTACTTTTCCTACGAATTTCTTCATTCAATATTATACTAACCACATCATCAAACTTTAAAACATTATTAGCAGATGATGTATTACTAATAACCAATACCAAGTTATCTCAACTATCATGCGAAGAACATAAGAATAAGAGTGATTTCACTTCATCATCAAACAAAATATCAACTGATTTTAACTGATTTACAATAGATCAGAAATCATTCAAATTACTAGACGTAGATCCACCTTCATGCATCTTAGAAATAAATAGTTTCTTCATCAAATAAACATTATTTGAAGCACTAGGTTTTTCATATAAATTAGCAAGAGATTTCATTAACTCTACCGTAGATGTTGCTTCTGTAATATTAGAAGCCACGGATGTTATCAAGCTCAATCTTATAGATCCCAAAGCCTTTCTGTCAAGAATCTTCCATTCTTTATCAATCATCTTCGTAGGTCTAGACTTTTTATCCAACGGTAAGTACAAATCTCTTTGATACAGATAATCCTCAATCTGCATCTTCCATAATTGATAATTTTAGTCGTCAAACTTCTCTACCTTATATTTGTTTTCTTCTACCATTGTTGTAGCTCCCACTCAATTAGAAAACCCTTTGTGAGTAAATATGTCAACACACAAAACCATCAAACAAAGCTCGATACCAGTGGTTAGGGTTAACACAAGGTTGTACGATAATTTATCGATCTAAGCAAACATGCAATAAAAGTGAATATTCTACTAGAAGAAATATACAAAACAAGAGATATAAATCAACACCAAATTTAACATGGTTCACCCAGTGTGGGCTACATCCACTAAGAAACAAGCCAATCTATTATCCAAAGCTTTCAGAAGATATACAATGAAGCTTTACAATCTTCCACACCTCTCACGATGTACAATACTTTCTTTCTCTCAAGCTTCTCATTCTTCTCCAAGAATCCTCTTTCTCACAATTATTTTCACAACAATCATTAACTCTCTCAATCCTTTACTTCTAAACCCTAGCTTTCATGCTTATACATGCATATACAAAATTAGGGCACTTAGCCATGCAATTACAATAAATAGATATGCTTTAATGCTAAAATTAGATCTAATTCCCGTGAGTTAAATAAAACACCCACGCATATGTAACTGACGCCAATTAACCCTAACCGATGTTGGTTCTACTTTCCCGACCGATACCGGTCATAGGTGACAAATGTCAGTCCCTCCATAACCGATGTCAAGAGTTCTTTGTGATTTCTAGTAAGTTTAATATAACATATTAATTTGAAGTAATTGAGCTCCACAACTCAACAAATCCTTTTTGGGAAGGAGATAAATGAAGGTGTGATTAAGTTTACCATATTTTTTTCAAACTATGAGATTCTTTCACATTAGCCCAAACATCCACTCCAACGATGTCCCAAAAATATTGAAAGAAAGTTGTAGGTAACCATCTAGACCAGGTGCCTTATCGCGTTTCATGGAGAAGACCACATTGTGAATTTCTTTAAGGGTAAAAGGCATAAGCGCTTTTATTTAGAAGTGACATCAAAACAGGGGGGAAAAAGGGATAAAAGAGAATTCGATTAAGAAGAATGGAAGAATCCTTGCCACCCAACATGGAGGAAAAAAAGGAAACTACTTCATCTTTGATTTTCACTTGCTTGGAATTAACAACGCCCTCACCATTTTTGATCTGTGAAATATATCCGAGATGCACTTAGCTTTAACAGAGGCATGCAGGGAATATCTCGAATTGTTGTCACCATCACGTAACCAAGCTTCACAAGATTTCTGTTTCCAGAAGATCTCTTCACGAGAGAAGAAGCTCACCTAACTATGCTAGGAGAGATTTCTCAAGAAAAAAATAATTAGGTCCCATACAGGAAGAGAAAATAGAGATATTGAGAGCTTTGAGTTCAGCTCAGACTTAAGCTTTTTAGATAAGATGTTTTTAAAATGAGAGGTATTTCAAGCACATAGTTTGTCTTTGAGGAGAGAAAGTTTCTTAGACAAGATAAACATATGAGTACCCACTATCTGAAGGAGTTCCACTAATCCTTGACCATCCCTTTAATATTAGTATCTATCAGCCACATAATTTTGAACTTGAAGGGGAACATCTTAGAGCCAAGTCAAACGAGAGCTCAAGGGCAATAGGAAAATGATTAGATCTCGACAAGGAGAGAAACTGAATTGATCCAAAGCAAATTTATTTAAAGCCATTCCTCATTGATAAGAAATTTGTCCAAATTTTACTGTAATATTTTTAAAACCAAATAGTCTATTGGTCTATGTAAACCACTCGATATTAGGCTCAATATCGACCAAGGTTGATTTTTCAACAAAGGCCTAAAAATCATTGAAAGAATGTGGATGCCTCACCATTCCTCCAAATTTGTCTCTGGTAGAGAGAATTACATTGAAGTCCCCCAGTAAAAAGAACCAACTCCTTAGGGAAGGAGGAACATTCCAAAAAGATAAAATCCCATAATTGTCGTTTATCTAAAACACTGCTAGGACCATAAACTTTACATAAAAGAAAATTGACATCGAATGAAGAACCCGGACCCTACACCGGATCTAGTATTGCCCCTTAAACAAGAGTGTGACATCTAACTTACTAATTTTCCATAAAATACCAATACCCCCAAGGTGCAACCCGCATCGAAAAGATTCCATTTCACCCTTTCCAACCCTTAAACCATTGGGTAGAAATATCGAACCTGACATTTTTGTCTCTTGCGAATAAAGAGACGACCTTCTTGTTCTAAAAGAAAATTCCCGATAAGGCGTTGTTTATTAGAGGCATTGGAGCCCCTAACATTCCAAGAAAGGATTTTCATGAGGATTGGGGGGAGAGACTTATCCCCGCCCTGAAGATGAAAAACATTTTTGATATCCTTCTGACAAACAATGGCCACTTCATCATTGGCCTTAGTGATAAAGTATTTGGGACCCAGTTTACTATGATAGCCACAAGCGCGAGTCTTTCCCGGTCTCAACGGGTGAGAAATCAAAGTATCTGACGCATTGGGTATGAAAAAATCAACCTCAAGCAGAGCTGAAGGGGAAGAAACTTCCTGAAAGAAGAGTTCCAGCTGGACATTCTCATTCTCAACAACCCATCTTTCTAGAGACTCTAGAGAATCTGAAAACTAGCCTCCACCCCTATTTGAAGGAGGCTCAAGAGTGAGGAGGATTCATGCACTACTTTTTTGGTATCAACGATGAGAGTGTTAGGAGATGATCGGAGAGGAGCCTTGGGAACCAAGCTAGGAGGAATCGAGTAAGAGGGTAGAGAAGAATTCACCCGAGGGATGCCGAGAAGAGGAGGAATCTCAAGGATATCATCACTTAGAGATTGATTAAGAAAATATAGGATTTATAAATAGATGCCTAATAGTGATTACAAGATAACACTAAATGAATAATCAATTAAGTATAGAAATATACCTAAGAAAGTTAAGCTATTAAATATGAAACCCTAGTTTCAAAGAGGAGGAAATAAGACTTAGCTGATTCACAACCAAATGCTGGTTTGTCAGGCCAAGTGTTGACCAAGTGAACAAAGAGGGAGAAGTGTTGCATAGAGCCTTAGAAAAATGTGTGAGCTGATGATCTGCTTGGACTAGGGCACTGAAAGGGGGGGGTGTGCAGTGGGCAATGTGACTCCTAAAATTCTCAAAAATCATATTTGGCTAGTCACAAGGTGTTTGTTTTCCTTCCCCTTTGGTTGCTAGTATTTCCCACAATGATTGACGATGTCGCTGATAACCTATAATAAAATATTGACCTGCAAAACCCTTAAGAGTGCATTAAATCCCAAAAAGAAAAGAATGTAAATGAGGGGTCGACTGTCCTCAACTTTATCAAACAAGTGATCTTACGACTAAGCGTTGTACTACATTTCAGACCTAATGTAGTTCTAGGTGTGTGTGTGTGTGTGTGTGTGTGTGAATCATGCCTAGGTGGCTCTTGTGCGTGTCGCACTTGATAATGATCAAATAGCTAGATGTAAGAAAATGTAGTAGATGTGTGCATGGAATAAAATGAACTTCCCCTCCTATGAAGTGTATGCAGAAGAATGTAGTCCCTTTCCCTTGAATGGATGCTTGAATGCTCTTGAATAGCCTTTGGATGCAACCTTAGGTGGTGATAGCTAATGCTTAGTTCTTGGTCCTTTATTATGATCACATAACTTTATATTTATATGATTCCCTTGCTTGAATTTTATAATTAACCCCAAAAGGCCGACTACCAAAAAGATAAGATGCTCAAATGGATAGAAAGGACCCAAAAGATGTGAGTAAAGTATAAAGAGGTCAAGGGCACCCAGAGGGGACAAGGGCGCTTGGTGCCGACAACTGGCCGACCGGGCATTGGTGTCGAGAATCGAGAAATTGAAGGGTCAAAGGTCAGATTGAGCAAGAAGGTGTGCAAGACCAAAAGTGGCAATAGAAAGAAAGCAAAGATGGCCAAAGACATGGGTTAGTTAGTACTTTTCTTACTTAGGAATCATATGAACAATAATATACAATCAAGACTATATAATTACCCCAAGTAGATGATTAAATGTGTCTACATTTTCCCCCACTTTATGTTGTTGAGTGAAATCTTGATAACATAAAGTAGATAAGATACACGTACCTGATAACCATGCAGATCGATGGCAAAAGTGTGTTGAGAGACAAGGAAAAAGCGTGGAGTGATAAAAATGTAAAGCGTGGAAACTAGAGAGGAGAGAGTGTAAAAAGTGATGATGATGAAAACCCTAGGGCATAAATGTATGTGTAGGTGCCATGATTGTACCTGTTGTTGATGTCGATGTCGATGTAATTGATGTTATTGACTTTGATGATGATGTTGAATGATGTTGACTACCGCTTCTCATAAGGATAAACCTGCAAAAGAGAAGAACGATCAAGTAGTCAAATACACATGTATATGATCAAAATGTGTAAAACATATGTAAGAAAGCATGTAAAATGTGAAAAAGGAACATGTGCACTTGATTCGTGATGAGAAAAGAGATAGAAAGGATCATGTAGATGATGTAGAAGACTAAGTTTTTTGGGCGATCTCACGCCAGTTGTATCGGATGCAAGTTTTTTAGGCGATCTCATGCCAAGAATGGAAGAAGTGTAGGGAGAAAAGTCTGGTGTCATCCTCCAACCTTTAACTACTTCCCAAAGTATGGAACACCATTGTAGATGGTGTGTAAAAATATGATCTGGTTTGACCATTTTCGACCCAATGCCGAAAAATAAAATGTTGTATGTTGTGTGCTAAGGATTGTATGCCCTGTAAAAGTTGTTGTGTGAAGTGTTGTAGAATCGTGTTGAATCAAGAATGTTGAGTAACTTGCCCCCTAGTCACGGGTGTTTAGGAAGGATCGGGGTGCCCGGTATTATTTTTCTAGTCTGGGGTGCCGGTGTGTGTCTTGTAGTAAGGATCCAAGTCGATTTTGAGCCTTGTCGATCGATGCTGATGACTTTACTGTACCGGTACTAAAATGTGTTGTGTGATGAATGTAGAGTGATGTATGAGGTGAATGATTCACCCAAATGATACCCTCCTCATTTGGGGTGCATGCGAACAACACTAAGAAAGTATATGACCTAAAAGAGGACAGATGTTGTGTTAAACCGATGCCTTGCGAGAGGGAGGGAGTGTGCTTGGAAAAAACCATGGCATATACAAACAAAGTGGTTGGGAAACAAGTGTTAGCACAAGAAAAGACAAACATGCATGTATAAGACAAAATGTAAGCTAAGAAACAAGTAAACAATGTGTAAGCTAAGATGTAAGAAGACAATGTAGACCACAAAAAGTGGGTTTCAAACATGGGACATCACTCACGATGTCGCAAGATAATCAAGGCCAACTAGGCCAAAAGCATACAAGTGTGCACACAAGAAAAAGGAAAAAGCCCGCAAATAATGACAAACAAAGACAAGTAATGTAACAAACAACCATGGAAGAAAATAGACCTACAATACAAATGTTGCACATAAAGCACCCATTAGCATGTTAGAAAGATAAAAATTATGTCAAGGTGTGTATAATATAATAAAATAATGTGCTATGAAAAATGAAACAATAACACTTGTAGTGTACGAAAGTAGATACTCCAGGAGCCACTATGGGACTGGTAATAGGTACTGCGCCAAACATCCATGTTGTATGTATTGATCTGTAGAATTTGTGATCACAACTAGAAAGCAAGTGAACGCACATGTGTGTATGGAAAAATATAATGACATACAAGATATCTATCTAACATGTGTAATAAGGTGTGCATGTAACAAGTAAATGTAAGTGAATCTAAATGTGACCAAGATATGCAATATGATGTGAAGTGTAGATGGAATGAAATGTTGAGTGAATGATAGGAGCAACGTTCCCCCTCAGTAGATATGTATGTATGAGATGAGGTTCATTTATACATGCCCCCTCAACAGTCAAGAATGAACTATAGAACAAGAGTTAGTCATCAGGAAATTGTTTGAATTGTGTGTATTAGAAATATGTGATCGTTAAAGCACAAAGCGTAGATTACGGGAGTGAGTGAGTTTGGTGATGTCCATTTGATATGTAGAACCTCAACATTCAAGTATGGACTGTGGTACTAGAGTGTGTCATAGAGTGATGACCGCATCGTGTAAAATTAGATGTCGAGTAAGATATGTCGTGAATGCATAAAATAGAAGTTGCGTAAAAAGAGATGAATGTGTGAAACATGTAGTGTAGAGTGTGATGTGTGAGGTGTTAAAATATTCGGGACGAGAGGGGGTGAATCAGTCCTTACTCAAAATTTTCAACTCTTGTTATAAGCTTATCCAATAGTGCATTCCATGAATTCAACACAACTAAAGTGAGAGCAATGAAACACAAAAGATAGAGAGATGCACACACACAACAAGGAAACCTCATGTAAGTGGGAAACCCATAAAGATGGGATAAAAACCACTGAAATTAGAGCACTATATGGGATAACTATCCCTAGATTACAATGATCTCTTTAGTTGAGCCACCACTCAACAAGGAGCTACAACCCCTAGTTTAGCCTAACTACCACTAGACAAGGAACTACAATCTCTATTGGCCCAAGCTACAACTTAGACCTATATAGCAAGATACAACTTGCAAGGAAGCTACATCTCCTTATAAATACCAATTAAGCATCCGGTTTACAAAATAATTTTGACCATTTACAAACATAAGTTGCTTAACTCAACAAATATGGTCACCAAATAACCTTCTTCTTTTCTCTCTCTCACCCCTTTACACAATGAAATTATCACACATAAAATTCTCTCTCATTTTCAATCAAATTGATACTCTATCAGAATATACAAACATAATTTATTGCACACAAAACACTCTCAAAGAATAACCAAATTTCAAGTTTGATCTTTCTTTGCACCTTGATCTTCCATGACTGCTTCTATCTTTGATTTTTCAATTTTTGTCTCATCAATCTTCAACCTACATGTATGGACCTATTCTAACTATTTTTTACACTATGTGAAATGCTCATTAAACTTCTTACCTCTCAAAAATTCATTCACATAAAAGAGAGAATACTAAAGACAAAACTGTAAAAAAAAAATCATTACACTTCTGACATTTTTAGTTATGAACTCTCTTCCATTCTTAGCCTTTATCATGTAACTTATGAATTCTCCTCTAATCATGAATAATCATATGATATTAAATGAAATCTTAAGCACTGGAAAAATCGAATCTCTAACATAATCCGACCTCTATAAACCCGACTTGTAACTATCATATCGGTTTTGTTCTCTGGTGCACAAATGAGCTCACCTTTTTTTTTTATCTCCTAAACTTGTCAAAATGAGTTTAAACTTGGTGTGCACGTAGAAAGGGGTCAAATTTCAAATTACTGATACATATGTCTAGAAAATTGACATGCCATAAAAAATTAGCAATAATACTCCAAGGTGTTCTCAAATTAGCATTTATAAACTACAATCACGAGAACATGCTAATTGAAGTGCTTCCACTCACCTTCATAAGAAAAAAAATATACCAAATTGAATATTTTGAAGTCTAATTTCATGAAATCAAATCAGTAATATCTAATTCAAAGCATAAGTCATCCAAAAACACCTTTTCCCAAAACTTTCATGGCTGGTTTCTAGGTCTCAAAATTTTGGTCTGCCAAACTTGAGCTGATTCACACCTCAAAAATTCACCTCATGGGGAAAGTAACATATAAATGGAAATATATTGAAGTATAATAACTCATCAAATAATTTTCATGCTCCAATTCATGTCATAATGCCTTAAAAAAACTTGAAACTCGGAGATTGGTCTAGTCTGATCTTGAGAGTTCAAGAACTAGTCTTCCATGCAAGATGTCCAAAGACATCCAAAACACTTCTCAGGATTCCTATCATCTTTTACACTTAAAATTATATGTATATAACTTTTTCAATCACTTATAACCATAGGTAAAATGGAGAAACACTCACATCCATACCCATTCAGACATGCTTCTCAATAGGCCTAATGGGGCAGTTTTGGCTAAATCACCTTTAAGAAAGAAATGACCTTTAAAAACTGAACCATGCACTTCTAAACATAATATGACACATAAAAATATTTATCAAGGCAATAAATAACATCAATACAATGTAATTTAACATGGTTACCTTCATTCTCCTTCACTAGCTTCTCAAAACAAGCTCCTTTTGCCGGTAAGCTCAAATATGCAACCATTACTCCCATTTTCTCTAAATTAGTAACCCAAGTGACTTCCTAAAGTTTAATAACACATCCCCAAAATCATCTACTTAAAATTTGAGTAGGGGTTCCTTTGCAAGTTTCTCTGTACACTGTGAAATCTTCACAAAACACCCGTTTTCTAGTGGGGCCCACAAAACATCATGAACTAAAAATATCATGGAAATGTACCTGAGGGAGTCCTCTACATGTTAAAATAGTTTTCCAAGCAAAATAGTTGAGTTAAGACACCTACCCAACTCAATTTTCCAAAACTAGTCCAAACTGAGGGTTTGAGGGTTTCAAACATGCTCATAAAAAAATGGATAGAACTTCTAAAATACTCAACCAATCACCAAAATAATTCTTGTATCATGATTTTATCAAAATTTAATCCATTTTTTTCTCTTATGATTCATTAGAAGAAGTCTCCACAATTTTTATTGATTCTTTAAAGTTAGGGTGTTATTTTAACAACTTTACTTTAGTAAAACTCCTCCTTAGGTCCTAAAATTTGGACCACACCTTAATTCCTACCTCCTTCATGAACGCAAATTAATTTTTTTCTTGGTTCACTTTGAAACTTCCAATCCAATCTCATTTTTGCATGATAAACTGCGTTTCCCGAAGCGAAACCATACTAATGACCTTGAAAGTTCCTTTAATAATTGAATTATGACATATATATTAATTTTTTGACTATTTAAAATGTCCCTACACACTTCCCATGCCAAAAATTTATTTATTCAACTTTTTTTGCTTCATAACCTCATGTTAGGTGCTTGAATAAGCCAATTTGAGTTGGTTTCCACTGCAAATCACTAATTCTAAAATATTATTCATCATGTATCCCCTTGAATATGTCCCATCATGTTTTTCATTCCTTTACCATTATTCACCAACAACCTCAAGTCTCCACTTCACCTTTCTAGGTCACTTTGCTACCTAGGCCTTAGGATTAAGCATCCTGAACTGAGTTAGTTTGCCAAATTCACCTCATGTGCCCCCCATGCTCATCATTATGAACCTATTTTAACTTCATATACATGATAGAAAATTTAATACATCATCTGGTAGATTCCCACATCATCACTTTACTGTGCACTCGTCACTAGTTGCTCTAGAAGATTGTCTTTGCATTAGGTGTTCTCAAGCCACTGTCTTGTTACTCGCCTTGTCCAAGCCACTCCAATATATCTCTTGATTTTTATTTGTCATTAATGTTCCTTTGAAATCAATGAAAACTCAACATACACCTACCAACATGAGGTTCAAGTATATAGGATGCCCTCAACAATCAAGTGTGAACCATAACACGAGAGTGCGTCATTAGGTAACGACGATACCAATGTATCAAGATGTGAATGTTATATGGGAGATACTAGATGTGAAGTGATGAGGATATAAGATGTGTGTTGATCTTTAGAAGGGGGATAAAGAAATAGTGTGATGATCCCCAAGTGTGTGATGATCAATGTGTTATTCGATAAAAGTGAAAGATGAGAGTCCTCCACCCAATGCTTGTGGAGATAGGCGCATGATCATACTCTAAGAGTGGTAGTATATGAGATAAATGCTATGTAGGTGAATGAATCCTATATGCATGCGACCGATGAGTATATTGTGGAGGTAGTGGACACCTTTGTGTAACAAAATATGGAGGTGATGGAGACCTATGTGAAGCAGAACGCGAAGGTGATGGACACCTATGTGAAACAAAATGCGGAGGTGATGAAAACATATGTGAAATAGAACATGGAGGTGATGCATACCGAGGTGAAAGATCTATTTGAATGGTGGACGTAATTTTTTTTGGACTGATAGACCGATGAGACCATGTAGGCCGTGTACGAACAAACAAGCTAGGAGCATATTGTGTTTTAATTTTGAGAGGTCCCGACAACCTCGATGCTTTATCTAATGCAATGGAAACCTCAAGAGGAGGTTGTGTCCATGGTGTAAATGGAGGAGCACCATTAATAGGGATGAATTTCTTGTTGTGAATGAATTTCAAACATAAGTGATTCAAGGAAATGATAGATTTGGATGTGTGAATCCAATTGAGACCTAAGAGCATGTCACACCCTTTGATTTCCAGTACCACTAGAAAAGGAGCAAGCATGGTGAGAGGAATGACAGGTGGATGGAAGCTTGATAGTGCCATATGATTTAAGGATTGGGTATGAAATTTGTGAGATTGGATAGTCGATGGTAACAAGGAGTGTAATAGAATACACACGATACGCCATGATGGATTAACCATAGTGTTATTGATAGGTGTAAAAGTCGTAGGCTCTAGAAGCTCAATTGCATTATTATCAATCAGATCTTGAATGATATTGTGAAGTTTAAAACAACGATATGTAGAATGTCCAACACATTGATGATAGTCACATCTAAGTTTTTCATCATAATTACGACCTTTAGGGTGAGATGGATCTAAATTGAGTGGAGGAGGAAACATAATAAGGTTGCTCTCGACAAGTTGTGGAAGCAAAATATGTGGGGTGACGGTTAATTTTTATATGTACACTTAGGCGGTTGCCATTGAAGTTCCTCTGTATTAGATAGAATGTTGATAGTGATTTTAGCTTCAATAGGTTTAACGGATGGCTTGAAAGTTGTTTTAATTTGAAAGTGAACAAAATATGAAGCTTGCTCTTGATACTTAAACTTTCCTATAGATAAGAGTTTTATTTCACGTAGCTTAAGGGTATGGCATAGTTGATTGAATGAGGCGATGTCTCAAATAGAACACTCTCTTGGAGAGGCAACAATAGGATTTGAATAAATAGGTCTTGAAGTTCGAGTCTACAAGAACATTGGACATCTTGGCTAAGTTGTTTTTATATCGCAAGACATAATCGCTAGATGTTCATTAGATCCTTGTTTAAGTTGTGCGAGTTGAGCATAAGAGATCTTAGAGCCAATATTGATAGAGAAATGAGTGAGAAAAGCATCAGCTAGATGCATAAAATATGTTACCGAGTGGATAAGTAGATCATATAACCAACACATCACATAATCTTTGAGACTGTGAGGAAAAATATTTCTGCAAGTAAAGTATGATCATCCACATAGTCTAAGCATGCTACATGAAAAGCATGAAGATGTTCTTAAGGGTCGCCATGGACTTTGAAAGTGAGAAGCTTAGGGGTGATAAAATTAGGAGGAAGAGGGTAAGAAGAAATGGTAGGTGCGAATGGCGTGTGAAATAATAAAGTGGAATCCAAAGATGGAGATGCACAAGAAGTAGTCTATTCTGATTGTTAGATTTGAACTTGGAGATCTTGATAAAGGGAGGCTAAATTTGTAGTTCTAGGGGAAGAAACTTGCCGTGTGTGAGAAAAAAGAGGTGGAGTGAAATGGTTGGTGGGAGTAGGAACAGAAATGAGAACAATAGAAGTAGGCGGAAGAGTGGAAGCATGAGGTTGAGTAGCAATGGAAGTGGGGATAACGACGAAGCATTAAGCTCCGTGAGATTGGTGGCCTCCTCATGAGCAACAAATAAAAGAAAGTCTAGATCATGCAGATGCTCAATGATATGATCATTAAGGTCTTTAAGGTGGGCTTCAGTGAATTCACCATAAGATTGAGCCATAGTGACAAGATGATAAGATCCCTAAAGAGAAGGTGGATTCAAACATAGGGTTCACCAAATGATTAATCAAATGTAGGATTTATAATTAGATGCCTAATAGTGATTGTAAGATAGCATTAAATGAATAATCAATTAAGTACATAAATAAACCTAAGAAAATTAAGCTAGTAAATATGAAACCCTAGTTGCAAAGAGGAGGAAATAAGACTTAGCTACTTCACAACCAAATCATACTATGCCAAAGTGTTGATAGGTGAATAGAGATGGAGAAGTGTCACACAAAGCCTCAAAAAATGTGTGAGTTGATGATCTACCTAGACTAGGGAACTTGGAAAGGGGCAAGGGCACCTGTGGGTCCCATAGACCAGCACTGAGAACCTGTGATTTCCAAAATGATCAATAAACCATATTTGACTAGTCGCAAGGTGTTTGTTGTCCTTCACCTTTGGTCACTAGTATGTCACACAATGATCGTCGATGTCGCTTTGATAACTTACAATGAAATATTGACCTGTAAAACCCTCAAGAGTGCATCAAATCCCAAAAATAAAAGAATACAAATAAGGGGTTAAATTGTCCTCACCACAAACAAGTGATCTTACGACTGAGCACTACACTACATTTTATACCTAATGTAGTTCTAGGTGTGTGTGCAGAATTGTTCCCTAGGTGGCTCTTGTGTGTGTCACACTTGATAGCGAGAAAATATCTAGATGTAAGAAAATGTAGTAGATGTGTGCATGGAATAAAATGAACTTCCCCTCATATGAAATGTATGCAAAATGAATGCAATCCCTTTCCCTTGAATGGATGCTTGAATACTCTTGAATAGCCTTTGGATGCAACCTTAAGTGGTGATAACTAATGCTTAGTGCTTGGTCCTTTATTATGATCACATAACTTTATATTTGTATGATTCCCTTGCTTTAATCTCATAATTAACCCCGAAAAGGATGATTACCAAAAAGATAAGATGCTCAAATGGATAGAAAGGACCCAAAAGATGTGAGTAAAGTACAAAGAGGTTAGGAGCACCTAGAGGGGATGAGGCGCCTGTGCGACGTCCCGTGGGTGTTGGTGTTTAGACTAAGAGAAACCGAAGGGTCGAGGGTCGACGAGAAAGAAGGTGTGAAAGACCAAAAGTGGTAACAAAAAGAAAGTAAAGATGGCCAAAGACATGGGTTAATTAATACTTTTCTTACTTAGGAATCATATGAATAGTAGTATGTAATTAAGACTGAATAATTACCCAAATTGTGTGATTTTGTGTGTACATAAATTTATTTTTGGGAACCCATTTCTAAGCACTCTTTGAGGGGAGTGGATCTTTGCGGTCTCTCTGAAAGTGGCCTTCTTGTTTACATTTGAAGCAACGGAAATGAATCTTCTCTACCTCTACTATTTGCACACAAATGCCAGAAGGGGAAGATATCTTGATAGATTTGGGAATGACTCGAGAGGAATCAATATGAATACAAATTCTAGCAAAGGCTGCTAATGTGCCATCAAGGGTTTTAGGGTCAACCACGAAAATCAACCCAAGGCAACTGCAAATCTTGGGAAAAATATTAGGGCTCCAATACTCGGGGAGTGAATAAAGATTCTAGTAGGATCAAATTTGGGAGCCCACAATTGTAAGGAAAAACCTAGTTCAACATGATACCAGTCTTTAAGTTGCATCATTTCAATCTGCTTTAAGCCTCACTATGGAACATGATAATGAAAAATCCCTTTACGAGGAAACATATATGTAAACCACTACCTCATTAATTTTCACACCGGTTGTAGAGGTCGGTGGTCGAAAGACACCGTTTATTAAGCTTATCAAACACAACCCTCTTGTGATAAAGTTCTACATTAGTGTCCAGACCACACTCAACATCCCACTCCGTTGAACATTGTGGGGGCGATGATAAAGGAGGACGTAGGGGAGAGTGTGGCACATCGAACATGGCACTTAGATGGCCAGAAACCCTAAACCCTACACGGACATAATTTTTTCCCCTTAAGTGCATGTTACATAAAGCATCCTATTATGTGTTATAGTTGTTTGCTAGAACATAAAGTATTCTATTATGTGCTTATAGTTGTTTGATAAAAAATGGAAAATGTGTAAATGACCATCAAATTTATACACTTATGTTATGGTTTTCAAGTGATTTTTTTTCGGAGATAGAAATCTAGTCTATACATTTTTCTTGGTCTAACTTCCCGAATGGGATTTCTCCCATTAAATAACCTCTTAGCTAATAAGGTGGGCCCAATGCAAATGTGAAGCAACTTATTCTTCTATTTAAAAGTGGTTATATAATTGAAAGTGAAAATAGTAGCACATGGCACATTAGAAAAAGTAAGTGTAAATCATATATGCATGAAGGTGGATGCACACACGAGGATAGTAAATGTGGAGTATTAAGATTTTAGAGAAAGGAAACACAAAATCATTTCGTATTAAATTTTTGATAAAATTATTTAATGAAATGCTACTACTCATTCCTAAAATGTGTGTAAAATAAAATTCTTAATTACAATCATAATTAAATGGCTAATTATTTATTAGTATTTTTATAAATAAACATATACTACAATCAAGGAGACATCCCAAATTTATTCCTTGCCCTAATGTGGGCAATGTGTCTCTTAGCTTTAAAATCCAATAAATCCATAGAGATATAAGATACTTTACAAAAATGTATATTGTATGGATTTCACTATAGGAAGGTTGCCAACTAAATGAAATCCAATGGACAAATGATATAATTACCATAAAGATCCATAGTCCTTTATCACTAGACATGGGCAATCTCTTTTGAATTTTTCACCATTTGAAAAGAAACAAGGTGCCAAAATAAAATCTATAAACCTTCCTCAAATATTAAAGCGCTGAAAATATGTATTACCCACCAATATTCATTTTTAACTCAATAAATGAAAAAAAAGTGATGGTAATAACATTTCACATAAAAACACAAAATAACATGACAAAGTGTTTTTATGGAATATTAGACACACTATATGTGCATGCAAGTGATTTTTAATCAAATTTACATATAACCATTACTTGCTCTTGTCTTTTCTTTCCATAGTGACTACTGATGGAACATAGTCGAAATCAAGAGATTTTTTTATTGATAAAGCGGGTTGAAGGGACCCATTCCCTATTAATAAAGCAGAGGCCAGATCCTCTGGAAGGCAACATGCTTTAAAAGCCAAAAGTAAACAACAACTACAACTGAACACCAACTTCCAAAAGCATTAGAATAACCAAAACAACCTAAATAAAAATTACTTCCCACCCTGCGATGGAAAATAATCCTCAATGTTGCCCATTCGACCCTTTTTGTTTCTTCGCTTTTTTACTTCGAACCACTTGCCTTGGTCAGTCGAGATAACCAACGCAAGGTCACTAGAAATTGCCGAAGCAATCCTTTTATCTGACACGAAATCCCGATCTGATTCTAAACTTTCTGAAGTATGTCCCCTTTTCATTCCACCTACTATCATGTGATTTTCCGGAGTTCCCATCTCAGTATCTTCCTTCTCTGTGGCTACTTTATTCATGGGGGTCGATTATTTGGAACATCCTTAAAATTTGAAGCGGATACCAAATCCGGGTTAACAGAGCCCCATCCGCTTGAAGAAGTCGATCCATTCTTTTTTGTAGATTTCTGGTTTTTATTGACGGACAAGAAGCTTGTAGATGACCCATTTTTCTGCATAATCTACATTGGAATGCAGTATTCTCATAGTCTAATATCTAGATATGCTGAAAATTGCCAAATTTAAGATTGATCCGATCCGGTAATCCCTTGCTCAAATTGATTTCAACGCATATACGGGAAAATGAACACAGACCATAGATGCAAGGGGAGGTTAGGGAGCCTAACCCAAACGGGTGTTTTGGCAACCGAATATGTGTTCAGATCGAAATTTGGAAACCATGGAGTTATAAATAAACCCACATGTCCCCAAAACCATAGACCATCTGTCAAACATCGCTGATAGTCTTCAGCTTCTCTAAAATGTACAATGAAAAAGCCCTTAGAACAGAGGGATATTTCACACTTATTGGTCCAAGTTTCGAATACCCACTGGTACAGTGTGGAGGAGGAAGGCCAAAACCCATTAAACCTACCAATCACTGCATCCTGAGATAAATTTTTGAAGTATTCCTCCACTTCAGGGTTCTCGATGATAACAAAGGGAATATCCTCGGCCAGATCGACTAGATAGGCCGGATTACTTGTTGTTTGTTTATCCAAGGAGCGGCCGCTACTATTTTCCAGTATGTCTTTGAAAGAAGAAGTCTTTTGGGGATGTTTCGGGCCACAATGGCTAGTAGCACCGCCTCCAATGCTCCTGTTATTTTCTTTTTTTCCCCATCCCCGTCAAAATCCTGACAGATTTTAGAACCCTAGGATTAGGGCTCTGCTCCTCCACCTTCTTATCCCAACCACCATTACCGATCTCACCCCCGCCAGCCTAGAAACCCCCCGCGGCTAGGCCGTGACCAGTCTTTCCCTTTGTTGTGTCCTGCGAGCCCTCTTGGCTTCGTCCACGGCCTTGCCACTATTCTTACTGTGTGGATTTTCCCTCCATTCTCCCTCAAACTCGCACCGACTTGTCCAAAAAAAAATAAAAAATAAAATAAAATAAAATAAAAATCGTCAAAATCAAGAGATTAATATAATGTATTGAAGAACATTAAAGACCATGCATATAGATTAGAGACTATGCACATAGACAAAAGATCCATGTTTAATATTGTACAACGCACGCCCAAAAAATGGAAAGGAAAAAATCATCTAAAGAAAAGGTAAATTGTACAAGTGGAGACGTCAAGACTTGCAGCTTTGTTCTCTACCCTTACTTGATTTTGTGATTTTTAATCATTGTATCTAGAGGAAGATTAATTTGTGCCCTCTAATTACCTAACCTTGAATTGTTGTCTTCTTCACTTTAAATTAGTAATATTGTTGTATGGTTTGACATGAGAATGTTTAATCTATTTTGTGAGATTAGTTGCATTTGTAGTTGTAATTTATCGAAAAATAATAAAGATATATGCACATGAATAGCTTCAAAATCCGGAGAAGATTGATGGTAATGCTGAAAATAAATTACCGAGTGGGTCTCCTACATGAAATTTTATGGATTTTTGTAGTTGTGCAAATTTATATTTAAATTATGTGCCTCCACTACACAACTTGAATATGCCTCTTCTTCTCCCCATGCATCTTCTTCTTCCCCTTCCACTCCATCTCCTCTTTGGGAAAAGTATATTTTGGAACTTGTAAAGAGTGTAAGGTAGATATTTTGGATTTAATAAAACTAATTCCCGAATCATGGGAGTTATTTTGCATGTATTCCAATTATTTATTTCCTCCCACTTTTGTTTAACAGATTATGAAAAAGGGTTAGTGCACTATCTTGGTTAAATATTCTTGTTGCATATATGAATATATTAAATAAATTTGACTCCAAAATGAATGGAATAATGATTCCAAGAAATAATTGCAACTCCAAGTTCATCCTATATTGACCTATCGACCAAATCAATAAAAGTGTGCTTTTCAATCAAATATTAATAAATCATTTATATTTTATAAAATACATGCTTTCTTATATTCTATTCGTTAAGACATGTTGATGTGATTGTTTTTCCCATTACCCACAATGTTTTCTCAAAGGAAACTTGTCGAACATGTAGGAAAAAAACATACATTAGCATTGTCCAAATATTTTTTTGTCTTAACCAACTAACAACTCCATCACATAAGTTCCTTTGCATGTTTCATGTCATTATTTTATATGTTGTCAAGTTGCATTATCTTTGTGCATCCTATTCTCACCACCATGCTTTATGTGAAACTTAATACCCAAATTTTCATTGAAATCATTAGATTAGCACTCTACCATTGAAAAAACATGCCTAATAATTTGTTAAGTAAATATCAAACTAGTGTGATATTAAAATCCAATGTTTTCGTAACTTTATTTTTCATTGAAATTTACATTTCCATACATACGTCTTATACTATCATGAGTGGAGCAAGATAGTTTTATTATTATTTCTCTCAAAGGGAATGAAAGAAGTAGAATATTTGTTGGATTCTTATTCAAAAATATTTTATTTATAATGTCAAAGCTTTATACTATATTAACAATATTGATGATAAACACATGTAACTAATACTCATAACACACCTTCAATTTATAGGGTTTGCGAGGAAGATTTACGAAAACTTGAGTCATACGTTTGATATCCATGGAATGTGGGCAATGATCTAGTTTTTATATAATATTATTCGACAAGTGTGAAGGAATGGGTTAACTTCAAACATATTATCTAGTGGTATTTCTCAATATATTTTGTTATGTATTAATTTCTTTTGAGTCACTTGAACGAGGAGGGTTTGTGCATAAGAAAATTGTTATAGTTAAATAACATCTATTTTGTATTTCAAAATAGGAATCAAAGTAAACCTTGGATAGTCTTTGTAGTGAAATGTCAAAGAAGAAAAAATGTTCATTTATCTTAGGTTTTCCCTCTTTCCTTATGTTTTTAAAATAGTTTCTCTATATTTTCATGTTACTCTCTCTTGTAGTTGTGTAGTGTAAGGTTTTAGGTTGTATGAAGACATTTTAAAAGTTTTTACGTTAGGATTTCATAGAGTTTTCTAAAACAATCTAGTTCTCTTTATTTTTTATTTTTCTCCCGATATTGAGGCATGACCCAAAATGTATACCACATGTTTTACAAGCTAAAATAATTTTTGGTTTGTAACCTCGTGGTGAAATAAGGGTTTATGGCATTTTGGATCAGTTGCATCATCTTATATTGGAAAGAAAACTTGAAAAATTGGTTATCTTGTCTCTAGTTCAGTTATTTTGGATTTCAAAATAGGAATCAAAGAAAATCATGGACTATCTTTGCGATTAAACATATAAAAAGAAAAATACACTCATTTACTTTGCGTGTTTCCCCTTTCCTTTTTTATTATTTTTTCTTCTATTTTAATATTTCTCTCTTTGATTTGTGTAATTTAGGGTCTTAAGTTTTGTGTTGGGGTTTTGTACTTTGTGTTTTAGAATGTGTATTGGGTTTCCTAAGTTTTATGTTAAGGATTTATCAAGTTAGTTATTATAATAAAAATCTCATACTTATTCTCCAAACATGGTATATTTTTCTACCCAAACATTAACATGGTTTGCCTCACTTGTTCTTATTAGCTTTAAAATGATATTTTCTTTATACACTCAAGATTTCCTCTTAAGAGTTTAGTTGGTCGCTAATTATTTCATATGGATATACCAATTCCCTTTGCATGATACATAGCTCATTAGTAATATTTTCATTTTTATTGTCAAGATACTTATTGTCTTAGTGATTCACCCCTTGTTTACTCCCTCATATTATCTTTGTTGTGTGTTTGACCACTCCCTCCACTTTCATTTATAGGTATGCATGTCAAGTTACTTTATTGAAGATAATCTTGAGTCAAAAGGTGCAAAGTTCTAATTGAGGTTGGATTATAGTCTTAAAAATCTAGATTAATTTAGCCTAATTTGGATAATGAAACCCTAATGTCTAGAGTTTACATCCAATTTTATTTATAATCTAGAAACTATGTGCATTCAATTTGTTGAATCCACATCTAACATTTAGATCTAAATATGTTTTAAATGATTAAGACGTATACTTAATTAGGGAATTTTCTAAATATAGAAATGATAATAGGTCATTATGCAGTTAGCTTTTTTCATGTTTGTGGAGTGATTCGAGAGTGAATTGGAGTGGAATGGTCTTAAAAATCTCTAAACTTGCTTCGTTTGTAAAACTAGAGTTGAAACTTCCCTCTAAAAAAAATTGACCAATACGATAGAATTGACTTGCGTATAACCTATTTGGATTTGCATAGAATTTTTGGTTTAAGAAAATAGGTATGCAACTTTGCAACCACTTATATATTTTGATTTTTCTTCCCCGAGTCTAATTTGAGATTCAAAATATGTGCACAAGATGTCAAAACAAACTTCTTCTCTCAAAATCCTTAGTTCCCTTAAAAATCTTGTAAAAAGGGGTGAATGGTTTAGGTCGTGGCACCCATACACCACACAATATAACTCCAAAGATTTATAAAACCCACATATTTATCTTCCTATTGAAAGTATAACTATGAGGATGTCATGACGTGTATGCAACTGTAATTTTTCCCTTAATGCTTAATGATTACTTTGACTTGGATTGAGATGCTCTAGACTTGGCTTGGTCTAATCCTAACATGGTTTTAAGTGACTCATATAGAGGTTACTCCTAATGTCCGATCTTGAATTAGGGAAGGTTATGGAATTTTTCTTGAAATTTGATAGATATTTCTAGAGGAGATATTGAGATGTCAAGTTGCTAAACAAGTAAATGAGTGCGTTTATTTTCTATCTATACATCTCCACATGTAATATTTCACACCAAAGCTTGACCTATGAGTGGGAATACATGTACATGTTTGAAAATTTTTCCTTAGAAGGGCCTTTAATAATATTGACTAGGAAGGGTAGGATATATTAGTTGATCATGTCTATAGCAGACAATAATGTACAATGAGGTAGAAAAGCTCACTTAAGGTTTTGAAAAGTTTTCACATAAGATGTAAAGGGAGTTTTGGCTCAAATTAGTGTCTACATAGTATAAAGAGATATTTTAATTCTTAGGCATGGGGGGTCACTTGGTGAAAAAAATCAAAAACACATGAGATGAAGGGGTTTTAAATATTACCCCTTACTTTTAGGATATACAATTGTAGACATAAAATCACGCACTTTAGGTCATATTTAGTCCTAGTCTCATACTAATATTTAGAGAGTTTTTTAGACCCCCATCTCTTGGCCATTTTTAATTGATTTCCATCGTCATTCCCAACCTCCACCGTATACATGCTCGGTCGGTTTCGGTCATCTTCTGTCATTTTAGCCTTGATTGGGGCACCCAGGCTAGTATTGGGGCACCCATGGGCACCCTGGTCCCTCCATGGGCACCCCGATCCTTTTGAACTTTCCCGCCACTTTTGGGCTCTTTCTAGTTGTTTGAGGTCTTTATATTTTTAGTGGTCGACCATTTTGGGGTTAATTACGAAATTAGATCACGAGAACCCTATAAATATAAAGCTATGAGACCAAAAAGAGGGATCAAGCACTATCACTATTATCACTCCATCTAGAGTTGCATCCATATATTGTATTGGAGATCATTCCATCCACATAGCTCCATCACAAGGACAAAACTTGGGTCATCTGCATCACACACAACAGAGGGGAGGATTCTATTCTATTCCATGCACCATTTTATTAAATTTTTCTACACATAGTTAGCTCGGCACTTCACAAAGTACGACTGACACAAGAGCAACCTAGGGCACACACACACACACAAAAAATGACATTTGAGTCTAGAATGTAGTGCAACACTAAGTTAGTAAGTCCACCATTGTGGTAATGTATGCGATCGATCGACCTATTCATATGTATTTTTCTTTTTAGGAATTGATGTTTGTTTAGGGGTTTTCAGGTCTTTTTACTCATCTTAGAATAAAAATGACATTTGAAGTGGAGCAATGAATCTAATGTGACACACAAAAAGGGTTTCAAACCATCTTTTGAGCATGTGAAGATCATTTCCGAGCTATTGCATAGACGATGGCGCCCAAATCTCAAACTAGAGCACTGTGGGTGCCTTAGTCCCTCTCCAAGTGCTCCAATCCAACCATATTGCTCGGATCCACCCTTTTCGAGCTTCGCATAGTCACTCTTGCTTCATGATTTTCTAGTTACACCCGTGACAAAATTCTGTCACTTCGTCAAATCAACTGAGTTCTTTCCTTATCTCTCTTGCATATTAGGGATTCTATTTCCATTAGTTTAATTATCTATTCCATTTACATACTGCTTTAGTACATTTATTTTTTGTGTTTATATGTCCTCCTAGATTAGATTAACTAGCCCACATATTTACATTTTTAGTTAATCAACAACTACATACTCTCATTACGGAGGGGATTTTTAATCGACTACCCCCTTTTATACCAATATACCAATGTAATAAATGTAAATAAAAATTACTCCCATATTATCACACTATTATGTGCCACTTTACCAAGATGATTTGCTTCATGGATCTTGAGATAGCTTAGGATATTGTGTTCTAGCTCTATTTGCATGTACAAGTCATGTGTAAGGAGTGCGAGTTAAAAATAACATCATCAAGTACCAAAATGCCAATTTTGTGTGACTACATTTTTACCCTTTAATCTAGTACATGAAATTTTTTAGTTAAAGGAAATACATATATGAGTGTGTAAACACACTTTATCTTTGCTCAAATTTCTTGAGTGTTTGATTGCTTGAGAAGTGTCAAAAGTGAAACCTGCAAAACAAGAGTGTAGTCAATGTATATATTATGAAAAAATGAAAATTTAACTCTAAAAGTTAAAATTAAAATTGATAAAATAGAGAGAGCAAGGAAAGCATACACTCATGTGTGTAGAAATAATTTATGCCCTATGAAGATTGAGGATCCTTGGTGAAGCATTTAGAGTTGAGAGTTCCTTCCTAGTTGGGGGACTTGGAGAAGAATATTCTTATGAAAACAAGATGGAGGATTGGGGTTGATCAAGTCCCTAGTTTTTATAAAACCAATCTAACCAGCTTAAGTCAAGTTATTCAATTAGATTGGGGGTAGTAAATCCAGAATCATGATTTTAGAGTGGTGCACTACTCAAAGGTGGGACCACTAAGGGCATGATAGGAATGATGTTAAGGTTGATGGGTATCACTAGACCCAATGTACATCACTCATTCCTTATTTTAACCACATGGCTATAGACGACTCTAGGTTCTAAATTCATATCCTTGTCTTCTCACCGCTCGGTGTCATGCCAATAGAGAAGGGAGAGGGAGAGATAATATAGAGAGCCCTCTCCCTCAACCCCCTCTCTCTACGAAAGATAATTTTTCCATTTGTGGATTACTCGGATAAATACAACATCTCGTAAGGAAATGAAGTACATTCATGTTGCCACCACGCCTAATTAATTGATAATTCTAAAAATTGAACCAAAAATATTTTTGGGGTTAGCAAGGTTGTATAGATAATATATCGATCTAAGCATACATGCAATAAAAGAGGATATTCTACCGTAAAAAAATATACAAAAAAATGATATAAATCAACACCAGATTTAACGTGGTTCACCTAGTGTGGGCTACATCCACCAAGAAACAAACCAATCTATTATCCAAATCTTTAAGAAGATATACAATGAAGATTTACAATCTTCCACACCCCTCACCATGTACAATACTTACTTTCTCTCAAGATTCTCCTTCTTCTCCAAGAATTCACTCTCTCACAATTATTTTTACAATAATCATTAACTCTCTCAATCCTTACTTATAAACCCTAGCTTTCATGATTTTATAGGCATATACAAACTTAGGGAACTTAGCCGTTGAATTACAATCAATAGATCTGATTTAATGCTAAAATTAGATCTAATTCTCGTGAGTTAAATAAAACACTCACACAGAGGTAACCGACACCGGTTAGCCCTAACCGATGCCGATTCCTACTTTCCTGACCAATGTTGGTCATAAGTGACTGATGTTGGTCCCTCCATAACTGATGACGGTTACTGTGTTTTCCAACAAGTTTGATGTAGCATGCTAAATTGAAGTAATTGAGCTCCACATCTCAACAATCTCTCACTTGGAGATAAATTACTGCACTATACCTATATAACGTCATTATTGGATCCTTTCCTTAGCTTTGTTTCTTTCTCTTCAAGTCTCAAACTCAAATACCAACAGAAGTGGAGTGTAGCTCCAAATTCTCTTTTTCTAATGGCTTCGTTAGCATATCTGCGGGGTTTTCACTCGTATGAATCTTCTCCACTTCAATTGCCCATCCTCCAATGCCTGTCATATAAAGTGATACCTCAACTTAATGTGTTTAGTTCTAGAATGAAACACTTGAGTTGTTTGCCAAATGAATTGCACTCGACTATCACTGCATAATTTGCAATCTTCTTGCTCCTTTCCTAACTCTTCCATGAACTCGCTCATCCATATAATCTCTTTGCTACCCTATATAATCAGTAACATACTACTCCTCTGTAGTAGACAAAGCCACTACCTTCTCGCAATTTTGATATCCAAATTGCTCATTGTCCCACCTTTTGTGAAAATATATCTAGTAGTGCTCCTTCTACCATCTAGATCTCCATCCATATTCGAATCAACATAGCCACATAAAGAAATATCCAAACCTCCATAACATAACTATATGCTAGATGTCCCTCTCAAATACCTGAGTATCCATTGGACTATTTTCCAATGCTCTTTACTTGGATTGGCCATAAATCTACTCACAACTCCCACTTCTGTCGATATGTCCGTCAGTACAAACCATAACATACATGAGACTCCCATTGCTAAATCATATGAAACTCATGTCATGTATTTTACTTCCTCATGTGATGAAGGACACCGATCTTTTCTCAATTTGAAGTGTCCAAATATAGTGTAGCTACAGGTTTTGAATTCTGCATTTTAAACCTTTATAACACCTTGTATATATAATCCTCTTGAGACAAATACAATTTCTTGTTCTTCTTGTCTCGTATGTATTTGCATGCCAAGGATTGTTTTGCAGCTCCTAAATCTTTCATAGCAAACATGTGAGCGAGATTTCCCTTAAGCTTATCAATGTCATATGTACTAGATCATGCAATAAG
Organism: Taxus wallichiana var. yunnanensis; assembly: GCA_018340775.1. NCBI lineage: Eukaryota > Viridiplantae > Streptophyta > Pinopsida > Cupressales > Taxaceae > Taxus > Taxus wallichiana. The sequence goes on from CM031239.1 coordinate 895,381,953, forward strand.
CATATCATCCATATACAATAACAAAATAATATAGCTCCCATTTTCAAGATTATTGAAATAAACACAATGATCAGATTCACATCTCAAGTAACCATGCTCATGCATGAAACTATCAAACCTCATGTACCATTGCCTTGGAGCTTTCTTGAGTCCATATAGGCTCTTTTTCAACCTTTGTACACTAATTTCTTCTTACCCCGACTTCATACCCAAATGATCACTGCATATAAATCTCTTCATCCAAATCACCATGAAGGAAAGTTGTCTTCACATCTAGTTTCTCTAAATGAAAATCATGTACTACAACTATACTCAATACAATACGTATGGAAGTCATTTTAACAATAGGAGAAAATATTTCACCAAATTCAATACCTACTTTCTATGCAAATCCCTTTACTACAAGCCTTGCCTTGTACCTTTTCTGTCCACCCTTTTCTTCCTTGATCCCGTAAACCCATTTGCTCTACAATGTCCTCTTACTTGCTGACAACTTAACCAAATCCCAAGTCTATTTTTGTTCCAAGGAGTGCATCTCCTCATTCGTGCCATGCTCCCACCGAACGCGGGTCTCATCCCCATTGCTTCTTAAAAATTTTTGGTTCACAATTATAACTCAATAATAAATAAGATAGAGAAGGTGTAAATATTTATGGAGGTTTACTTACCCTTTATGACCTTCTCACAGGAGTTTGGGGTACCGGAGAGGCTCATTTTGGACCTCCCGAGCAGCTTGTTTCCAAATTTGACAAAGTGATCGACACCGATCACACTGTATGGCTGACGCTTGGTTCTCACTAACCAATGCCGGTTTGGCTCTCCCGTAACCAATATCGCTTTGGCTAACCGATGCCGGTCAGGGGTCAATCGACACTGGTTATTGTGTAACCCTGTAGGTATGATTTTTAAATCCGAGAGTTCATTTTCATTCACAAACTTCTTAACCGGTTCATCCTTGGGTACTAAAATTTGATCCATGTACATTCTCTTTTCATTCCATTCAATTTCATGACTCCTAATAATTTTAAAATTATCTAAATCTCAAAAACAGAATCTAAAATCACCAGATCCATAACCAATGAAAGTACATCTCTTGGGTTTTGCATCCAACTTTTTCCTATTTTCCTTATCAATATACACAAAAAATTCTCAATCAAAAAATTTAAGAAAAGAAAGATCTACCTCTTTTCCAATCCAAGCTTACTATGTTATTCCTCCATCTAGTGAACTTGAAGGCCCATGATTAATCAAATAAACCATTGTATTAACTGCTTTAGCCCAAAACTGCAAGGGGAATCCAACATGTATCCTTATACTTCTAGCACATTCCATGATTGTCATGTTCATTCTTTCTACGTAATACCATTCTCTTGTGTGCTCTTAGAACCGTCCTTTCTCTACGTGTTCCATTCATTGAACAATAATAATTGAAATCTTTGCTACAACATTCACTACCATTGTCAGATCTAAGACACTTTAACTTTGAATTTGATTCATTCTCAACAAGGGCTTTCCATCTTTTAAAAGTCTCAAAAACATCAGATTTATGTTTAATACAATAAACCTATACCTTTCTTGTAGCATCATCAATGAAAGTAACATAATACTAGGATCCTCCATGAGAATCTACATGGGATGGTCCACACACGTCTGAGTGTACAAGCTCCAATTTCTACTCCTTCTTAGTTGCCCTAACTTTGAAAAATCTCAATCTCTTTTGCTTTTCAAAGACACAATGCTCACATAAGTCAAGATCTAAATCTTTGATTTGATAACTTACCCTTAGCCTTTAAGATCTGCATTCCTTTTTGACTCATATGACCCAACCAATTATGCCACATGCATACATCTGAATCTGAAGTAGATAACATAGAAAAGGAATCAATAACATAGGTAGATAAATATAATGTTCCTACCTTATTGCCTCTTGCCACAACAAAAGCACCCTTGGTGACTTTCCAAGAGTCTGCTGTATGAATGTAACCATGTAACCAACTTCACCTAGTTGCCCTGTAGAAATAGGATCACTCTTGAGGCTTGACACATGCCTCACATCTTTCAATACCCATGTATTTCCATTCTGTAATTTTAGATGAACTTCTCCTTTATCAGTAATACTGCAAGGTTCATCATCACCCAAATAAACATGCCCAAAATTGCCTAGAAATAATTTCTAAAATAACCCTTATTAAGGGTTGCATGGAAAGAAGATCCTGAATCTAAAACCCATGATTCTATTCTATTATCCAAAGAAAAAATAAGAGTATCTTGCATTACCTCTGCTGCAATATTTGCCTCTTTATTTGACTCTTTACCTTTGTGTGGATGTTGGTTCTCTTTATCCTTTGACCAACAATCTTTCTTTGCATGTCTTTTCTTTCCACAATTCCAATAGGTAATTCCCTTACCTCTAGATTTAGATATGCCATTCCTTGACTTTGATTTCCTATTATTCTTACTCTTGGATCTCTCCTTTTCCTTCCTATGCTTTCTACATTCAAAGCATTCCCAGATGATGATTCCTTTGTACTTTTCCTATGAATTTCTTCATTCAAGATTATACTAACCACATCATTAAACTTCAAAATATTATTAGCAGATGTTGTATTACTAACAACCATTACCAAGTTATCCCATTTATCAGGAAAAGAACATAAGAATAAGAGTGCTTTCACTTCATCATCAAACGGAATATCAATCGATTTTAACTCATTTACAATAGATTGAAAATCATTGAAATGACTAGATGCAAATCCACCTTCATGAATCTTAGAACTGAATATTTTCTTCATCAAATAAAATTTATTTTAAGCACTAGGTTTTTCATATAAATTAGGAAGATATTTCATTAACTCTACTGTAGATGTCACTTTTTTAATATTGGAAGCCACATATACTACCGAGGCTCAATCTTATAGATCCCAAAGCCTTTATGTCAAGAATCTTCCATTCTTCATCACCATCTTTGTAGGTCTATATTTTTCATCCAATGGTAAGTACAAATCTCTTTGATACAGATAATCCTCTATCTGCATCTTCCATAATTGATAATTTTTGTCGTTAAACTTTTCTACCTTGTATTTTTTTCTTCCGCCATTCTTTGTAGCTCCCACTCAATCAAAACCCTCTCGTAAGTAAATAAGGCAACACACAAAACCATCAAACAAAACTCTAATATAAGTGGTTGGGGTTAGTACAATGTTGTACAGATAATATATCAGATCTAAGCATACATGCAATAAAAATAGATATTCTACTAGAAGAAATATACAAAACAAGAGATATAAATCAACACTAGATTTAACATGGTTCACCCAGTGTGGGCTACATCCACTAAGAAACAAACCAATCTATTATCTAAAGCTTTCAGAAAATATACAATGAAGATTTACAATCTTCCACACCTCTCACGATGTACAATACTTTATTTCTCTCAAGCTTCTCCTTCTTCTCCAAGAATTCTCTCTCACACAATTATTTTCACAATAATCATTAACTCTCTCAATCCTTCTAAACCCTAGATTTCATGCTTATATAGGCATATACAAACTTAGGGCACTTAGCCATGCAATTACAATCAATAGATCTGTTTTAATGCTAAAATTAGATCTAATTCTCGTGAGTTAAATAAAACACTCACACACTTTGGTAATCGACGCCTGGTTAGCCCTAACCGATGCTTTGGTTCTATTTTCCGACCAATGTCGGTAATAATAGGTGATCGATGTCGGTCCCTCCATAACCAATGTCGCTCTTCGTGTTTTCCAACAAGTTTGATATAACATGCTAAATCAAGTAATTGAACTCCATAACTCAACAGAGATATAAATGCCCTTATACTTGATAAGATTGAAATTTGAAATATAAATTCTGCATAAAATATTTTTTTTGAATTGTATATATAAATTTAAATTAAACGATTGAATTCATATCATGCCTCCTACTTTTGTAAAAATATAGTGTGCTATATCAATTTTTTTCCACTATGTCCGATTCACTACCCGAATCATTTTGAAATCTATAATTTTGAATAATTTTTATATTATTTGTCAAACTACACTGGGATAGAATTTACCAACCAATCTTGTCTAACTTTGACAATTATATGTGACATAAAAAATGTTTGAAATTTGTATATTGTATCATGTATCACATATATTTTATATTTTGTAACATGTACCATGTAATAAGCCCATTAAACTACCCCTCTTTTTAAGTTGAGAGAGATAGTTGTAGATAACTCGTCTTGAAAGAAATATGAGTTGTACCATGTCATGTAGAATGAGATAGCAATGTGTAATATCATACAATAGAAACTAGAAAATACACCTTGTATATAAAGATCTCTTAAGCAAAATACCAAAAACATTATAAAATAATCTCAAAAATTCAAATAATCTCATAAAATTAAATAAAACATATAAAACCTCACAAAAAAGGTGATAAAAGACACCTCATTACTCATATACTAATCCTCATTCATTCGCATTTAATTTTATCCATCCCACCTACCCCATTTACGTCCCTAATGTACTATGGACCCTTATAATCTCACTAATCTATGCAGATTTCACCCACATGTGGCAAAATATTCTATGCATTCAAAACTATAAAATAACATCCACCCGCTCATACTAACCCCTCAAGTCTTGGTGCACTTGATCACATACCTTAGTTTTTGCTTCTTTTCTTATATCTGAAAGGAATGGTGAAATTTGTGACATTGTTGTTTTGTTGATATTGCAATACAAGTTCTAGTCATGCTCACAAACTTTTTACAATTCTTAACAAATCACAACAAAAATTGGTTTGCAACCGAGTCGGTATATCATTAATTTTTATTAATTATTTTATGCAAATAAAATGCCTTTTATCTCCTCAAATGATTAGGGATATAACCAAGGTAGGTCCCCTAACCACAAAAAATAACTAATATTTTTCAAGTTTTGCATGTAGGTTTTAGATTCAGATCTAGAAGTTTACCCACTTTATTCATTAAAAGAACTCATGATTGTCCTCATTTTCAATGGTAACATAAGCCCATTTATTTAAGTAACATTGATTTGGGGATTTTATAAAGAACTAACACATCTTACAAGTGATTCATATCTAGGCATACATTTTGGCAACCACGGTGGGACCATTTTGGTTGTGGATAAATTATTTAAGTTTTTTAATCTAATAGTATTTTTAAGGGTTCCATTTTATTCGGTTTTATTTTTCCCTAACATTTTTGGTTGCATATCTAACACTTGGTTTTGCATATTTTCCAAAAATAAAATAAAAATGGTTGCATGAGCCGATTGTAGTTGTGGACTGTCTCACTATTTTTTATTTAAAAAGTTTAACAATCTAGTTGCGAGTAGTTATGTAAACGCGACTATTTTGTAATTTTGTTTTTGAAAAGAGAATTTATTTAAGGGAATGAACTTTAATTTTTATTAATCACATATCACAAATCATTTGTTACATATGCTCTTCCTTCATGCCCTTGGGTGATTTTGGGAATCAGAAATATATTTGATCTTTTTACTTTTTGTAGTGCACAACACAAGGCTAGTCCTCATACTGGTGTTTAGTATTTATGGTGCCTCTAGGTCACACTTATGGGTGAATATGTCGAGATTGACCTATCACATCTTCCACCTAACACAATCAGTAATGATGATGTATTTGACATCAACCTTATAAATAGTCGAGGAGTGATAAGGACACATGTACACATCCATTGCCTCATGTCCCACTATTATTGGTCATTAGGCATAAACCTATAAGGGGTGGGACACCATTAGCTTATGTATGAGGGATCCCATTTTAACTAGATGTCATTGATCTAATGAGTCCTTTTCACATACCATTCATGGTGTATCGAAAGGCACATTATAATTGGAGAGATAAGAGCTAATTACATCGTATCACAACATATTACATATAAAATAACAAACAAATTCCAAAAACAACACCATACTATTGAAAACACTTCATCCTAACATTTTCACTATATCCGGGTTGTATCTATGATTGTTTTTATCATCTCGTAACATTATTTCATATTTCTATATCAGTTCTTGACATATTTTACGAGTCCAAATTTTCCCAGTCTTGGTTACAAGTGCAAATGCCCTATTATTATTCATTCAAGATTTTCTCAAATCTAGTTGCAGAATACGATTGGCTTGTGATTTTTGTATAATCATTCTTCTACTTCTACCATTCTACACATTCGATTATGTATATCATATTTTTTCCTAGAGTCATTGTAGGTGCATCCGCTTTACGATTTTTCTAGCTCACCATTTCCCAATCCAACCATCCTAAATTCTATTCCACATTCCAGTTATTCCAGAGGCAATTGCGAGTTTGAATGCCCTATGATTTTCTGGACACTCATTTTTCTCGGATTGCTTTATTCTACATGTTCGATTATGCATCCTAGATTTTTCCAAACCCGTTCATAGCCAAAAATTATCTGTAATTATTCATCCATCCATTATGCCATTCTCAGAAAGTAATACTCACCACGGTTTAGTAATTCATTTCCATAATCCAAATTTTTATTTTAGGCTTGTCTATATTTGTCTACATTGACCGTTTCAAATTATCTTTACATAATATTGGGCATATCTTTGCATGGTTAGTACCCACACATGATCATATGATTTATCTCACACCATGGATCATGATTCCCGATCACATGATGATAACTTTAGCCAAAGGATATTTTTAGGAGAATATAACATGTTTTGGAACATCTTTGGTACCCATATTGAATAACCTCCGTCTACTAATGTTCCTCTTGACAATGATGAGTTATATAAGATCCCGCCTTTTGATATGAAGTTTGAGGAAGCCTTATATTGTAATCCGAAATCACTCGAGAGAATATCTTAGAAGATATTATTACAAGTTAGACACTGTGATTCGAAGATTTATTTTATGGGGATTGACCCTTCTTCATCTACCAAAGAATCACCCCACACCACTACCATTTCTATTGGACTTACACCATCTACCATCATGCATTTACATCCCATTCCTTCCATGATAATCACACAACCATTCAAATCTTATCCCAATACAACAATTCTTTCTTTTACCCATCATACTTCTCCATATTCTTCATCATTTACCTACACATCTCCTTCATTCTCTCACACCTACACCCATATACCACTTCATCATTCTACATATTCATACACCCAACCACTCCAAAATCATACCTTCCAACATGTTCTACAAGTCAACCAAGAATTATTAGATAGGATTCATAACCTTGAATTGTAAAATAGGGGTATGGGACTTCTTAAACTCACATAATTTTAATTATGGAATGAACATATCCATAAAATGGGTCCTATGAAACTATATCCTCCACACTTTGACATGTCTAAATTTGAAAAATTCAAAGGCAAAGAGGATCCTCAAAATAATTTACATATGTTCAAATATGCTTGTTATCTCATTATTCATGATCACATTCTTATGTTGCGTACATTCCCATTGTTGTTAAGTGATCAATCTTTAGATTGATATACTAGCCTTGCATAACATAGTGTCATCTCATTCCAACAACTTGTTGCACTATTCCTTGATCATTTTTAGTCAATGTTTACAAGCATACCACATTATCAGACCTATACAATTTGAAGCAATTTGATGATGAGTCTCTTACTAACTACGTGTTATGTTGGAGAGAGATTGTTCACGAGCTCACATTTTCCATTCCTCAACCAGAACTCAACCAATTGTTTTTTAAGAGTTGTGTTAAACACATATCATGAAAATCCAACAATTATGATCATTCAAGGAAGTTATACTAATGGCCAAATGATTAGAGGATACCCATGTTAGTCTTGGTGAAGTCAAGATTCGCAAGAAGAATGATTTCTCCAAGTTTTTAAAGGACTCCCACGTCAATCGGACAGGTTCTCCAATCATGCGGATAACCAAGGTTCCTCATCAAATACCACTTAGAACTCCTCCGGGTCTCCTAATAACCCACATTTACTAGCCACACCACAAAAACATCACGGACCCCTTTTAGATGCATTAGCAATACACTCTATTATCGGACCACTTTATAGTATCTTGCAAAAATTCATTGACACTCATCTCAAGTCACTTGCACCCATACGATAAGAGAATCCCAATACACCAAAACCATTTTGGCGAAAACAATTGACCAAAAAGTTTACCTATTAATATTGTGGGCAATGTAATTAAAAAGTGTATCTAATTAGTAATGTTATTAAAGACCTAATCCAAAGAGGTGTTATCCTTGTTGACAATGTTTTGGCTCCACAATATCAAAACTTGGATGTTTTTAAGAATTCACTACCATTACACATGGCTTCGACTAATCAAATTAGCCATGATACATCATCACCATCTCATCAAGCTTTTATTGGCATGACCTATATTGTCATAAGAAACCAAGCCGCCAACAAAAATTCCAGACCCAAATTTAAATCTACATATGTATTGAAACCATAACCTAACGTGGCTTCACATTCACAACTAACCATCAAGCTCAAAAATAATCTCATCAATCAATTAAAGAGCACACTTGGCAAAAATATCATTGTATGACCTTGTTGTTCAATCTTCTAATCACCATCGAACTTACCAAAGCCTTAAATTTAATTGTGTTGTCCACCCATAATCCCAACCCTTTTTCAAAATTTGTGGGAAACCTTCGAGAATTCTACTTCCTCATCAATTACATTGTATGAATATGAGATCAATTCTTAATACCCTATCATAACACAAGGGGGATGAAAACACATGATCCGCCACTATTTATTATTGTTGACATTGAACATAAGACACTTAAACATGTGTTGATTCACAATGGCTTTAGCATCAATATTATATCATCATAAAATTTGCATCATCTCAACATACCATTATCTCATCTTTCAACCTCTATGCTGCAATTGTGAAGATTCAATAATGCTTCATTTGTTGTTTGTCTTACCATTGAAAGTTGGATCCAAGAAGCTCCATACTCTTCTAAATTTCACGAAGGGTAATTGTAATATAACATCCTGTTGGGATTTCCTTGGACTCATGAGATGAGATGTATTCTAGCCACTCTCCATTAATGACTCAAATATTGACAAGATGGAACTACACATTGTGTCACCACTGATTCTGAACCATTTAAATATTATAATAATGCCATATTATCATTTGGTAGAGTGGTACCTACTACTCAAAGTTACACTAGTTTCTCCGACCCCCATAGACATATCTAATACTTCCACACATACACATACCGTAATTGATGCATCTAATTCACAACAACATTTTGACCCACTACAATCATAATATCCATCTCCCTCATCTTCATCACTCCCCGAAGTTATCATACTTCCTTTCATGTCAACATCACCATCATCTTCATCACCATTAGATTCGAGTTCCATTCCTTTTATTAGTAAACTTGTAAAACATTCAAAGACCACGGTAAGGCTCCTATGACTAATGATGCACAATAGATTGGTGTCTGGGAATATAAAATCCTTTACACCACTACATCTCTACCAAACATTCCAAGTTTCAATGAAATAGGTTGATCATCCTCTAAAAAAAAAGTCAACAAGGGATATTTAGTCTCATTTGATGTTCCTCCTAATAACATATTTTTTGTTAGGGGATATGATGCCACAACTTACCCTATAGTCAACAATGTATAAATTTTGAATTCTAAGTTTATAGCTGATGTTTCAAATCTTTCCAAACAAAACTTTACTATGCATTACTTACTTGTTCAAGGGTAAAAGGTTATGGTTTAGGAAAATTTCAACAAGGCATTGACAATCCGATTCACCCTTGTTACAAGATATCTTTCAAAACAATTGGTACTAAAATAGATGACAAAATTTAAAATATGACAGCTTACCTTCACCTATATGAGTTTTCATCCTAGGTGGAAAGATCCAATAACACACATTCATGTTGTCCTTAATCATTTTCCCATTCCATTTCCATCTTAGATGACAAGATCCGGTAACACACATTCACGTTATCCTTATTCGTTTACTCATTCCATACCACTCCTACATATTCCTCAAAAAATCCACATGAATCCACTTTTCGAATACTTTCATGAGTTTGAGACTATGTTTGATTGATCTATGGATACTATCATTTTGTACGCATTAACTATGTAGTATGATGACAAGGTTAATTCCATCGCCTCCCACCTACGAATAGTCTTGTCTTGAGCAAAAAAATTACTATCAATCAAGTTGAGACCTTTCTATTGATTAACATCTTATGGGCAGAGCCATACCTCTTGATCTATTCCCTTCAGAAGAGGTTATCTTGTGCCATGTGGGTGCTATGGATAAGGATCCTTACAAATCTACAACATAAGACACTCAGCTCCATAATGAAGCATACTTTGGGGACACTTTGGGGATGTTTTATTAGATGAGAGTGATGAACTCCTAACATTTGACCACCTTGATGAGGCCCCAAACATGATCACTGAGGAAGCTGTTAAGGTTAGGAAGTTCACATAATAATCCTTGGTAAATTATTATCAAATGAGGAAAGCATCGAGTATACATCACTCTTGTTAGAATTCATTAATGTCTTTACTAAGTGTTGTCATGGATCATTAAAATTTCAAATTTTTTGGAGTCATGGACAAATTCTTTATGTTTTGGTCACCATTTCCTCTCTATTGAGTCCCTCTGGAAAAAGAGTTAGTAATTTTTGGATCAATTTGGGTTCAAATAAGGTAAATCAGATGTTTGAGGAACAAGTAGAACTGTTCTCTTGTTCCACTTCTTCCTTTCTTTTCCACCAATATCGATTTATTCAAACACATCGGATAAGTTAGATAATTTAAGAACCAAGGGAACGACTCATTTATTCCTTGTGTTCTTCAATTTACCGATTTAATTGATCCCTTGGCATAAAACAATGATAATCAATAAAGTCGAGGTTTGTTAGTACTAATTGAACTAATCTACCGTTCCTTCTGTTCCTTAACTTCCAAGCAAAAAACAAATGCATCAGAAAAATTGGTGTTTAGTGGCACTAATGGAACAATTCCTACGTTCCACTAGTTTTCTGATTTTCCACCTCACCCGACCCATCGTCAAAATGATAATAATTGGTTAAGTTATCCATGCGTGGAACTAATGGAACAATTCCAATGTTCCACAAGTTCCCCGATAACCTGCATTTACTGATTCAAACCCTTTTCATCGGAAAAATCAAACTTGAATGACACTCCTTAAACAGTTATTTCGTTTCTCTTAATTTCAGATTTGCCAATTTAAAGGTGAGTTAGGACATTTTACGTGGTGTTATAAATTGAATTTATCATCCATTCCCATCCATTTCACACCATTGCATTTTCTTGGTTTGAGTTTTTCCCTGTCATTGTCACTTTGTCCCCAAACCATTTTCTTGTCAGATCTTTGTCATTGGCTAACCAAATTAAAAAAAATTTCAAGTGCATTGGGATTGTGGAGAAGACACCTCTTCCTCATCCAACCAATAAAATGTTTCATCATTGTTTACTTCTATTTCATAGTTTTTTAGTTATGGTGCCCTCTTACCAAGGTTTTGTCTGATTTCTCTGGGAAGAACATTTTTATCCTTATCGAGTGCCCCCAATCCAACCAAAATGAATATCCAATGTGTGGGTTATGAACCAATATCTTCCCTTGAAATTTTTGTGCCAGAAATTGGTGACAATGATGTTAAACATATGGATTTGACAAAATTTTGGACAAGAATGAGAGACAAAAACCCAAATCCATTGGCCCAAATAAAACTTGGCAGTGGTCTTTCCCATGCTAGAGGCTCTCCTACCTCTGTATAATGCACCGAGACCATCCTATATTGTGCCTCATGCTTTGACCCTCAAACTAAGGAATTGAGAGATCCCCAAGGTCAATTAATTGCCCAATTAGATGCACACCATATCAACCTGGCCCTTGGTATCCCCACATTTGACAATTCCAAAGTCTTGACTCTAGTTGAAGCTCAAAAGGAGTTTGATTTAACTCCAAACAAGTACCAAAAAATGATTGTGAAGTCTTGGCTAAAGAAAAAGAAGAAAGTAAACCTCAAAACTCCCAAAGAATTTTTACATAAGTGAATTTATTGAAGAACATCTGACATCATTATCCTTCTAGCAAGAATGGCGGGAATTCCTTTTACTAAGGAGTTTAAAGGTTGGATGTGCATCTTTATCAATCTAATTTGTGAAGGAAAACAAACTTTGAATAGGGGAGCGATAATTTTGAGAACCTAACCTAATAACTTATTTAGTTCCATCAAACCAAATCTTTCCACACGACTTCCTATTTGATCTATACTATTGTTGGATACAAAATTTAGATTGGCTTGTTAAGTCAAGGTGGCAGGAAAAATCTCCCAATCTATGAATTTTATACCCTATTGAACTTTGACAACAACAATATCCATTATAAGAGTGTTAATGATGCCTTCACCATGTTACTAAACAAATTGCTCGAAGGAAATGTTACCAAAATAAATTCACGGGAAGCTAAACAATTGATAATTTGTATATGGAAGCATGTCCATCCAATTTTAATTTTTTTCATATATTAGAACAACAAGATTTGAGGGAATTCCATACAAGCTTCCTGTTAATTGTAATGACAAGATCATTCTCATTGAGCAATGTAGGTAGCTTGATATTCTCCATGGAAATTGTAGGGATAAGAAGGTATATAGAATTTAATTCCTAATATCCCTAGGAAATTATACCTACGGGTCAACCATTGATGCACAAATTATCAAGAGATATGTCTCTCCTTTCCACATGCATCCATTTCAAAAGAGAGCATCATTTGACAGTAATAAGTTCATCAATAATAATCTTATTCAATCATACCTTCATGTACCCACAACTGAAGATTATTGGGTTGATTGTGATGATGAGTTTTAAGTAAGAAAGATGATGTATGGGAGAATGACACTTTAACATAATCAAGAATTTATGTTGTATAAAGTACTAAAGGGAAAAATAGATGACAATTACGAATTACTTGAACATGAATTTGTTAATTTTATCCAATACTCTCCTCTCCCCCACCATTGATCGAGTTATAGAAAGAGAAAGATAACCTTGATGATCTTACTACTCCTATTCTCTCAGGAACTAAGAAATGGTTCACTAAGAAATTGTCTCGAGTTCAATGCTCCCCAAAAGTGGTCACTCCTAGAAAAATCCTTCCTCTATCAACAAGAATCTAGAACTAAGGTATATGCACAAACATTGAAGGATGAATCAAAGGGAGAACATGATAAGAATGATGATACAAAACAAGATGAAGAAAAGGTTGAAGAAGTTGAATAAGAAGAAGAAGAGAGGAGAGAGTGAGAAGGAAGAGAGTGAAAAGAAAGGAGATGAAGAAGAACAAGAGGAGGAAAGTGAAGAGGATGAGGAAGAAGTTGTTGAAGTTTTAGCTTAGGATTGGGGAAACAAGTGCTTACAGACCTAAGTTTAATATAAGGAGACACTCTCCTCCCCTTCTACAACTATTGTAGCTGTCTCCACATCACAATCTTCTCTTCCTCCCCTTGCACTTGGAATGTATTCTTTAGGAACATCCTTGGGTGAAATTTCAAACACTTCATTCTCTTAGGTTCATCCCATGATTGAAAATAAGAAAAGGAAAACTCAATCAAAAGTTCAGGTTCCTAATTATGATGATGTGGTTGTGATTCTTGGCACTTCTCCCCCAATAAATCTAAGACAACTTCCCATTTGGTCACTTTGATACTTTAGGCTAACAGTTCATTGAAATTTCTAAACCCATAGTGGATAAAAGTGAATAGGAGATTTTTACAACTGATTTTGAGCTTACAAGGATATCTTTGGGGAATCTACTCCTGAAGGGGATGTGCATAACTTGAAGGAGAAAATTTTCAAAGTGATTGAAAGAGTGGAAAATGTAAGAAAACTCAAGAGCAACTAGAGGAACAAGTGTAGACCCTCTCCACCTACATCAAATATTTCCTCTCTTCTGATACTACTCCTTTGAACCCTACTCCCTTTGCCTCTCTTCTATTCCCTAATGCAATAATCAACATTGATGAGAAAGTAGTAGTGAAGTGCATAAACGTACCATCTAAGGGAAAACTATTGAAGCATGGATGGAAAATATTCTCATCATTGGTCTTCAATTCATTAATGAAGGGTGCAAGACCTATGATAACATCGTTCTTTGCACATAAAAAAATATACCCGGGAATTGAGAATATTGAGATAGAGAAAAATATTTGGGTTGATGTAATCCAATATCTTCACATCATGGCTCTCATAGATGAGAAAATTTTTCTTTCGAGAAAATATTTGATGATGCCAAACATAATATGTTTCGCACATGGTCTTTTAGTGTGGAGTGGAGAATGAAAGTTCTTGAGGAGACTTCCATGATCTACAAAATATTATTCAAAAGGGAAAATATTTGAAGTCTAGAATCTTTGTTGATCTCAAGGATATTTGTTGTGATCTCTTTCAAGATAATTCTTCCCAATGGAACTCAGAAGATCTAATCAAGGAACACTTCAAGAAGTTGATCAAGGAATATTTGTAAAAACTAAAAATCTCAACAAGGACAAGATGGAAGAGCTCTTTGAGCTAAACAATGTGATAGTTGAAGCTTCTAAAGGCCTAACTCAGTATGGTGGGACGAACTATGAAATGGAGAATTCATTTAGAAGTTGGATGACCAATCTCTCCAACACAATTTTCGAAGGAATAAAAATCTTAGTCCACAATGACAAAATTCGGGATGCGCGTGTTGATACTCAAAGTCCCAAATTCTTCTATTTCCGCTCTTCCTTCTTTGAGTGATGGACAACACTAATTGTTATATTTCATCATTGAATTTTATTTTTAAAAATAAATATTAAATTTAAAAAATCATTTAAAAAGTGACTTAACTAATTAAGTAATTAGTCACTCAATTAACAATTAGTTAGCTCAAGTAGTTATTTCCCCATCTTTCCTATAAAAGGAATTTCTTTCATTTGTGAAGGGGTTGGATGCTAGTAAATTGATGTAAAAAGATAGATTTTTAATACATAAGAGAAATTCTCTTTTCCTTCTATTTTTATATCTTTCTCTTATCTCCTATTCATTTTACATCCATTTATATGTTCTAAATTATGAAACTTTGAGTTCATCTTTGTTTATCAAGAATTGTTGAACTTTGGGTCAATATATATCTTGTTTAGAACAAAGAATATCCATTATATGTGAATGTGTGTGTTCTGAAGCTTTATTGACATGCATGAGTAAAATAAGATTTGGTTTCTCCTTATTTGAAAGTGTTGTTCTTCCCTTCTTTCCTTCACTACTTCATTCAAACTTGTTTATGTCCTAACTTCATTTCCCATGTGTTTAACTTTATGTGATTACACAATGGAACTAACATCCTCAACAAATATTTCATAGAGTGTACATTTTGTAAACATTTTAGGAATAGTTTTTCTATGAATAAGGGAACCTCTTCGTCAAAGAGGAGGGTCCCATGAACTGTTGAATTCATTCTCACCAGCAAATTTTTCAGCCAACACTTGGTCTTACAATGATATGCCAGGAATGGATTTTGACACAATTGTCCATAATCTCATGCTCAAACTTGACACAAAATACTTCAAACAAAATCTATGAAAAATACACCCATGTGGCATGTTACTTGTTAAAGACGAGTTACTTGTTAAGCTATGAAAAATACACCCACATGTCGTGTTACTTGTTAAAGACGAGTTACTTGTTAAGCTATGAAAATACACCACATGTCGTGTTACTTGTTAAAAGTATATGTTTGGTCATTTTATACATGTTTAGTCAAGTTTTAGTTGTGAAATATATTTTTTTGACAGAACAAAAAGTGGCAAAAAGTGGGACACAATTATATGAATGTTACCATGAACACTTACGATAATTATTTACTTTTGAGCATTAACTATCACTTTCACAACATTCCACTAATGTAATTTGACTATTACTATAAAATATTTACTAGTTACTTTACTAGATTATTACGTGCACGCCATAATTTATTGATAGGTATTATTAACTTGTAGTGGGCCTTACTAATAACTATATTTTATAATAGACTATTAACAACATGCACGCTATTGAAGTGGCAATTTGGAGGAAAATTGTAGTGTTGTCATATTCCCCCTCCTTAGCTTTTACTCCTTTCAAAGTTGACCATTACAGATGATATAGATATAACGCCTTGAAAATATTCAACTTGTCATGGTTGACCCATTTTTCAATTGAGTGCCATCTAAATCTTATAAAATATACATTGCATTATCATGCACGCTGCTATCCTATCCCATCCATTTAGGAAGTAGCTTACGATGCTTGCTCTTATGGTTTCAAGAATCATATACTACGACCAAGCCATTCACTTGAAAATGGAGAACATTGTATATTTTGATCAAAATATTCCTTTTGCTTCATTTTATTCTTGTAACTTATCTCCTTCACTATCTCCCAAATTTCCTCTAATATATGAATATTCACCAACCTATCATGTATTGAATCACTCTTATTTGTCCTTGTATTACCATAGATCTTGGGGTTGGAATATTAAACTCAATAGGAAGAATTGAATCAATTTCATAAGCCAAATGAAAGGGAGAGTATCATGTCACTAAATTTTATATAGCCCTATAGTCTCACAATGTTGCATGAATCATTTTATCCTATTTATGTACCTATAAATTTGCATCCTTCGCCAAAATTTGATATAGTACATGGTTTGTTCACTCCATCTATCCATTCGTGATTGTCTTGTAGGTTATTTATTTCCTATGATTGATGGAAAAACTATCCACAAAAGCTTTTACCACCACATTAATTAAGTGGATTCCTTAATATGTCACAATTTATAATGAGCCTATAAACCTAGTGATAATATGTTCATACGAGAATCTTGCCACCTCATCCATAAAAGCAATTTTCAAAGGTCTGGCCTCAACCTATTTAGTCAAGTAGTCGGTGGAATCCATAATATACTTATTTTTCTAGTGAGTGGGAAAAAGTAGACCCAAAAATTTTATTCCCCACCTTTAAAAGGGAGTAATGGAAGAGTATGTCCCAACGATAATAAATTCCTACAATTCCCATGTCAAATTCAAATTATCCATCTTTTAATCCTTATTGATGGCTTAATATTATTTACAATGTATTTTAAGGCTTGATGACCTATCACAATTATAAAATTCTAGGATAAGCCATCAGAATCAATGGGATGAATAGCTTCTTCGCGTAAAGACTAACTTGGCATATCAAGTTGCTTGAAAATAGTGTCCTATGTGGTCTATAATAGGTCTTATTTTTCTTCTTGATTAGCCTTTATAATAGGATATGATTGTCTAACCTTTCCCTTAGGATAAAAAAATCAGTACAGTCCAATACATGTGGAGATAATACTAGAATCATCGTGAATAATGGTATTTAAATTTAACGTGTGCAAATGTTCATCTAACATATCAAGATCCTCATCATCACTATCATAGCATTTTTTTATCAAAGTTATTGTGTTCCTTAGAATGGACATGTAATGGTAAATCAATATTATCCATGAATTTTTTCTCCATGTTTCCCCCATTGCGTGCTTGTCTATAGTCTAATTGCTTTGTAGCCACGTGTAGTGTCTCATGTTTAAGATTGTGTTTCTCATATTGTTCCTTTGCAATGGTTCTTGTGCAAATTTCTATTGTGCAATGCATATCATTTTCTTTTCTTTTTGCATAATAACATGGTGTACTTATTACACTAAGATTGACTCTTCTGAAGGAAGTATTTCATTCTTATATTCTTTGTGAGTAAATGTTGTTGAAGTATCATTTATTATTGCATTCTTCTCATCTGATATAGGTGTTGTAGCTATATGTAACTATTTAGAATTAAGGACCTCGAGATGATTGAAAAAGAGGTTTATTATAATATTACTTATCAAAGGAAATACTACCCATATGCTTAAGATGTTGTATCTTATGGTGTAAAGCATAAAATTCATCATCACAATGTTTTTAATCCCATGATAATTACAAAATGGTTTGCCTTTGATTTTTTCAAGCCTATAGAAGGGATAATAATGATTAGGTAGCAAAGTGATTAATTGTTGATCGATTAGCTCATAGAGAATATCATGTTGTCTAGTATTCTTTCTAAGCCAATTTTTTTCTAACGTGGTTGACTTAGTATTTGAGATTGATTTTTGGGAACATATAAATTGTTTCCTATATGTAGGACTTTCACTTCACTTGAATGAGCACATGTATAATGCATATCATTTGTATCACATTACTTTTCTTTATCCTTATAACTAAATTGATCATGATGCATTTAAGGGACCCCCAAAATGTGTTATATCATTCGTGAGAGATTTGATCTTGGTACTCAGAGCTTGAATTTGTACTTGAAAACCATGTTGCAACACTTAAATAAACCATATGATAGACTTATGAAAGATGTCATTGTTACAAATAGAAGAGGTTGAAGATGAGGAGTCCTTGACATTAGATGAAATACGTCTTAAAATGGATGCCACATAGGGAGATTTTGTATCGATAGAAAATATGATTTATTATAATACTTCTAAAAGAGTGTATTTGGATGTAGGATAATTATGAAGCAAATCTTGCAAAGAAACTTGGAAATTAGTAACATAGGCCATGATAATAAAAAATAAGAGAAACTACTCCAATTAGATAAGAAAATATACACTAATCGACAAATTAGAAGACTGAAATTCAAGAGGCCATAAAGGATAGAACGCATAAGAAATCCTAGAAATAGATCCAAAGGGAAGGACCAAGCTTGAGACCCTAGGGAAAATTTGAAAACCAGATTTAGATTATGTGATAGATAAAAATCGAGTCGAATCTTAATAAAAATGCTAGAGGATTTGATAAATCTAAAACCACAAAGGATGAAAATCCCTATGGAAACTAAGGGTTGACAAAAGTGATAAATTTGATTTCTAGTCAAGTTCACTAAATGTTTACACCATTAAAAATATAATGTGTAAAACAATATATAGGATGTAAGGATTTATTACAGATGATGAATTTGAATTAATTAATTTAAAATTAACCATGCATAATCAGAACAACACATTAATACTTGCAATAACAATAAGTGATAGAATGATGACTCAAATACACAAGAGGCGATGTAGTCTAAGTTGTATAGAGTGAAATAGAGGAGATTGAAGATGCTTCATTTACGAGACTACAACTAGAAAGTGCTCTAGTACAAGACTAAACAACTATTGTATGATCTTTCTCTTCTTACGTATAGCCTTGACTTCTATTGTATGGTAGTGAACCTTCTTGCAATGAGGTTTTATAATTTTTGTGTCCTTCACTTATGTGGAAATATGATTCGATGCATATTAATTTGTTTGCATAGCCTCAACATAACCTACAACGATCTCCAACAAGTGTAAACCCTAGATATCTATAATACTTTTCATTAAAACATTAAATAACAAAAGTAGAAATCCATGTGTGGTGAGACTGGACTATCCTTAGTGGTCAAACCTGCTGCCGAACCAATCCAAGTATTACACTACATGCCCTTGAGCGAGATCAAGCCTCATGTAGTTCTCCTGGTGTAGGTGCAAGTGTAAACGTGATCTAAACCAACCCCTTATGTGTGCCCTCCGCCTCTCGACACAAATATAGTAGACTAGTACAGTAAATAAAGAATGTACCCAATGCAATAGTAGTGTGATGTGGTGTGCTTCACTTGCTAGACTAAACCCTTTTGTCCCTTTAAAACCTTCGACAATGCTTCGAGTGACTTACTCTTGCTAAAACATGGTTTTATAAATTTTACATGCTTGAAAGTTGAGGAAGATAGACTCTTTAACTTGATTGAGTTCATCAAACCTCCAATACTAACTACTTTAAATGGTGTGCAATTGATTTAAGAAAATTAAGAGTCTTGAATGCTTTTATATTGCTATTTGCAATAAGAGCTTGTGAATGTGCCAATTGAGTAATGAAGTGATATTGACTTATTTATATAGCTTTCCATAGGTGAAATATTGTGCTAAGGACAACCCTAGAAAGATGAAATGACACAATTAAGATACTCAAATTGAAAACAAAGTCGTGAGATAAAAAGGGTAAGAACATATAGGTCGACCAAGATCTGTAATCCATTATGAACCAAACTATATGGTTTTTCATAGGTCATTGTCCGATGATGTAAAACCAAGAGTTTTGTTATGATTCTGAAGTAATTTACTACTTTGATTTATTATTTACTCATGAATGAATGACAAAGCAAAGTATGGAGACGAGCAAAATAGAATTTTTTTAAAGAGATATGTTGATTGGACATTGAATAGGAGCATTTATCTTAACAAGGAACTTAACCAAACTTGTCATTGTTAAAGGGCAAATTACCAAATTTGAATGACTACATTTGCACCCCTGTTTAAGTATGTGATTGAAAATTGCATACTTAAAAAAACATACTTAAGTGTGCACACAATATGTCTTTGCTCAATAGTTGTCTTTTGATGTATTAATATTGACATGCTCCAAAATAAAAGATACAACACAAAAGTGTAATCAATGTTTATGATAAAAATTTAATTGCAACTTAAAGTATAAATAATGCTTGTAACCATTGTAAATATGAAATTGCACAAAGTAAAGTAGATGAGATGCAAAACATGGAAGGAATACACTTGTTTGTTCGATAGAAAGAAAAGCTCCCATTCTTGTTGTTCTTTGGAAATTTAGAGTTATTTGATTTTTCTTTTATGTTTTTCAAAATTTTAAATATAATAAATTTATTAATCTTTATTTTTATTAGTATGTCTTATATCATGTTTTAGCTCTTTAAAAACTATATTAATTTGATTTGATTTTTTTATGTTTATCAAAATTTCAAATATACATTTTATCATAAAATATTTTTTTAATCTTTATTTTAAGTCTTTTATTCATATACATATTCGTACTACTACTTTTAAAATAATCTTTCAATAAATTTTAAAAATAAATTTATTCAAAATTTTAATATATTAATAATTTCAAAATTTATAATTATAATTTAGAATTTAATATTTACCATATATTAAATTAGTATAATTGTCTTTATATAAATAAATGAAATAAAAATATTTATTTATATAATTAAAAAAATTATTTACTCATCTTAGCTCTTTGAAATTTATAAATATTAATAAAAGATGTATCTTTACAATGCATTGAACTCATATAATTTCCTAACATTAACACATCAAACCAGGACAAAAGATTTATATAATTTATACAAATTACTTATGATATCTATCATTTTCTTAATTAGACTGAAGGCGTTCCCTCTATGGAAAAAGGGCTTTGCAGACATTCACGGGAATATGTCAAATTTGACGGCCGTCTGGATGTTTTTTGACAGTTTAAATTTTCCTATTTTTAGTCCCGCGAAAGTTTGGCCTAACTAGTCGGTGGATGGGAAACCATGCATGATCATAAGTGGCGAGATAAGTCCATTAACATTAGTGGGTTACCGCTCTAACTGCAAATTAAAACTCGAGTGATACATTAAAAGCCATCCCAACCCGAGGCCTTTGAATAGGGTTCCCGGAGTTTCCGCTTGCTTGGGATTTTACCAGCTTAATGGGGATTTTGGGTTTGCGGGAAAGACCCACTTAATTCCAAGAATATTGATAATTCTTCTTAGCAAAGATACTTCATCTCGCTCGTCGATTCGGTCGCTTTGACGAATAAACAAGCCAAAGCTTTACCAAAGGTATGTATGCCATTGATCAAAATAATTGCTTCGGGTTTCTGTGTTACCGATGAACCATCCTATTTTTTGCATTTTACTGTGGTATGTTTGTGCTTATTAAAGGATCTACTGTGTTTTATCCCTTTCAGTGTAAATAATGAACATTGTGGATGATTTTTGGTTCTGACATTTTTACAAACACTTCGCATGCAATATCGGTTATCCCTGAAAATTTACATTGTTATGCCTTCTTCTTTTTTGAAAACAATATCAAAACCTTCTTAATTGTTTTCCTCTACAACTACGTCAAATATTTGCTGCAATTTTTTCCAACTTCTAAGGAAGTGGTCCCATGGGAGGGGGCCTCCTAAATTTTCTTAGCTAGTGTGGAGAGTAATTTTAGGAGTATTTATAGTAAATGCGGTCCCATGGTATAAAAGTTTTTTAGAGTATGCTGCAATTTTTAAGGGAAAATATTTTAAAATATTATATTTTAATTTGCAATAAAATTCAAAATCAAATCTGCTCATTTATAAATTGACATTTGGCATAATATGTTCCTACAAAATAGAAGTGGGTGGGGGAAACTTTTAGCCCCCCTTTTTACCACCCCCTTAAACTCTCCTCCTACAAAAGTGGTGCTCCTTATTTTTAGGAAAAGATTCTAAAATTTCCTCTTTCCCTAAATTTATTTTCTCATGGGACCACCTGCTGAATAAAAATAGGAGCAGCAGCCCCCTCCATGGGACCCCTACCTTAGTTTACAGTTTTGTTGCGCGGCGATTTTAACTTTTCAGTGCTGTATTTGCGGCGTGTTGAGCGAATTGGCTTTTAAAGAAGTTAAATATAAGACATCTTGTAATGATTTCTTTTTTTTTCCTCGTTAAATCTGTTATGTTATACTAGTTAAATCTGCTACATTTGCACATAATTTTGGGTAAATTTGCTAAAGCTATACTTAATTCTAGTTAAATCTGGAGTATTACTTTTAGTTTCTGAAGTACACTAGCTTATTTTTGTTTTTGTTATATATGTTATATTGTACTCAAGTTTGATTAATTATGCTATACTATTCTTGATTTTGATTAAATCTGACCTGCTACATTTTTCGTGGATATATTTTACAGTCTTTTTTTTTTTTGGCCCGATTTTCCCTTTCAACTATTTTTGTGCTGTAATTGTAGCGTGTTGAGCGGATCAAATTTTAAATCAAGTTAAGGGCAAGATATATTGTATTTAATTTCAGTTTTTGTTTTTTTTATAAATTTTTGTTGAGTCTACTATGTTATAGGCCTATAAGCAATTATGATTAAATCTGCTAAAGTTATACTTAATTCTGGTTGAGTAGATAATAAATTGACTTTCTTCCGTAAATATTGTGATCTTATGATCAACATACATTATCAGTAAAAATTGTACATGCTTATACCTTTTATTTTGCCACAAGTTTTTTCTTGTATGTTCATGTTACTGTATTATGTACTACTTATTCAAATTGTGACTTCTTATAGTTATTGACAAAGAAAATGCATTTAGCACATAATGACGCCTTTTAATTTCCTCCTAAGTCGCAGGAAGTATTATTGGAAAATGCTTGAGTTGATGAAATACAGTGCAAATAAGCTGAATATGTTTTGCTCTTCAATATGTATCTACACTCCCTGAATTCAGAACACCATGTTATTCTTAGAAGTGTATGGTATTCAACAACCCAATTTGTCTACCATCCATCCTGTATTTTTATGTCTTGTAAAATTATAATCATAAGACGACTTCATTCAAGGCATCTTAGTATCCTTTCATGTGTTGATGACTCATTAAACCTTCATCTAAAATGTGACTCGCTCCTATAATGAAAAATAGTTTTGGAAGCATGTCCCAACAATGTCCATACAAGTAAACTAAAATTGATGTCCACTTTAAGCTATACTCTGAACCAAGGACTCTCTGAAATGTCTGATTTCCCTCATCTGAAGTTTTGAGGAGGAAATGGAACTAGCTAAACCTGTCCTTGGTTGTATTTGAATTGTGAGGCATTATGATAGTTAATTTAGGAAGACGTAGACTTTACTTGTGGAGCTTCTCCCTTATTTGAATATTTTTCCTTTTTTAACAACAAAGAAGAAAAGAGTGTGCAGTCAATGGGATCTAAAACTTAGAGAATACCCAATTTGATTAAGAAATAAAAACAAACTAAAATATTACTTCTAAGCATGGACCTTGTAAACACTATTATATTACTCAAAAACTCAAGAAAACTCGGCATGCTCTTAATGCCTACCTTTGGTTTGTGTTATCAAGGCTGCAGTCAAATATATGTTATTTGCTTACTGAGAGCCTTTGTGATTGATGAAGCTTTTAGAGCCATAATAAAACTATAAATTTCCTTGATGGAATCGCTGTGTTTTCCTCTTTGAAAGGTCATTTATGTGCTTGACCTTGAGGCTGAGTAGGGGGAAGTTGTCGCCTGGCCAATCAAGACTAGCGGGTTTTCAATAAAATCTGTTGAAGTTCAGAGTGCTCTTTAGGCAATCAACTGACTTCAGGAGGCCCTAGGGTCTTCAGGGCATTGTATTTATGTGCTTGACTTTTAGTCAATATCCTTTACGCATTTTGTTCAATCTATTTTTCAATGCATTTCCTGCTCCCTATCGCAAAATGAGCAAAATGCCTTTGAAATTTGTAATTTTACTTCATATTCAAATTTTTAGGAAAGGCTTAGGCAACTATATTATTGAAACCTTTTGCATGGATTGTTATTTTGCACTACAGAATGATGATTTTCTCTATGCACCTTTTCCTGTTCAGAAGTTTAAAAATATGATTTTCACTAACAATGATACATTTGTAGATATTCCTCTAATATTGTTCCTATAGTACACTGCCAAAAATATTTTGGCATCTGGTAAAGAAAGATCAATTTTATCTGGTTGATAGTGGTTTAAAATACTTTTTAGTTTGTAAATTTTCATGCCCAATGACTGCACCATATATCAATTAATTTTTTTTTTGGCATCCCAGAGTAAAAAAAGATCAATTTTTTTGGTTGATAGTGGTTTAAAATGATTTTTAGTTTGTAAATTTTCTCATGTAGGATTTTATGCTTACATATCAAAATGGCTTCTATTATAATTGTTATTATATTTTATAGTAGGTATGCAACATGACTCTTCTATATTTATGTACGAGAAGTGATTGCTTTGACTGCTGGTTAAGTGATTGCTTTGACTGTAGGTTAATGTCTTCTGATTTTTCTGTAGAAGATGTGTGTTGAATGTGTCTTTGATCTCATTGATTTCTTCCTTTCACTCCTCGCATGTGCTCTTAGAGTAGGGGTTGATGAGAGCATGTGAGTCAAGATAAAGTTCATGCCCAATATCAATTGCAGAATGACATTCATCTACTTGAACTATATG
This sequence comes from Taxus wallichiana var. yunnanensis, assembly GCA_018340775.1. NCBI lineage: Eukaryota > Viridiplantae > Streptophyta > Pinopsida > Cupressales > Taxaceae > Taxus > Taxus wallichiana. Next base: position 895,407,150 of record CM031239.1, read on the forward strand.
CTTGTAGCATACACCTTCATTCTGGAGGACACTAGTTTCTACCATATTACCATATGAAGATGCAGATTTTAAGATATTTTATTCATACTTTCTCACAATTACACAAAATGCTGCAAATAACTCATTATCTTCTTCTGAATATAAACATTTGCTATGAAATTAAATCAACCACCAATACTGGATAGGCATATATGTTAGGGGCCCTTTTGCTTTAACAACATCTCATGGGCCAAAAGGTGGTAATTTTTCTTATCAAAGCTTGTGCATGAAATGAATCCTTTATGGAGATGATGTTGTAGTAGTAGAATCACAGGACTATAATAGCCACAATAAGATTTTAAATAATTTGGAAGAACTTAACTTGCAAACTGTGTATTATAAACAAATCTTAATTTGGAAAAAGAATATAGTTGCATCCTCTGTGTATGCTAGCAACTGTTCAAAGATACCCAAAATATATTTAGTTTTATTGAGTTTAAAAGGCTACTCAACACTTATGCTTGGATCTTAAATGCTACACAATTATAATATTGTGCTTTTACAGGCTTGAACATGCAAATATTGTGAAATTAAACTTCTGTAATGGTTTTGTTATATTATATCTGAGAATGATATTGAAAATACAAAATAATCTTAATGGAGCATTGCACAAGTAACATTTTTGCTGTTATTGTACCCTTTGAAGTCAATTATCTTAGGCAATGCATTTTTTTCTTAACCCCTTGTACTAGATTTATACCATAATGCATATATTTTTAATACATTTCATGGAGTTTAAGCTATGTGAATTTACAACTCTCTTTAATCATTTGGAGAAGGAACATTTTGCCAGTTATTATGTGTTTTGAAGTTAGTCATCTTAGGTAGCACTTTTTTTCCATAACCCTTTGGACTAAAGATTAATACCATGATAGTGCCACTGAGTATATGTAAACATGTCATTAATGATACCGGATAACATCAAAAATTAAAATGCACTTGCTTACAGATGAAATAAGCAGAATTGACATCTTTGATTCAGGTCAGAGCCATTTGTAAAATGCTTAAGATGACTGGGCTTTTGCTATAGAACATACTTTGCTTTATTTGATTAAATGAGTGCACAACTCGGTGCTTATAATTTATGAACATTAGATTATATTCAGTTCAATATTGTCTAACTTATTGTTCATTCTTCATTCTTTTTGCTTGCTTAATCGTTATAATGTTTGTATTGTCTCATGTGCTATCACCTCAATTTGTGATTTTTGGTTCCAAGTTTGTTTTGTAGCTTTCAAATAAAGTGGCACGGGGATTAACTATCCACAAGTCCCAGGGACTTACTTTGCATAGAGCAATTGTCGACAATAGGACCACTAAAAGGCAAGGTCTGACATTCACAACTTTCTCCAGAGTTCCCTCGCTTACAAATATGCACATTTCACCTCCTTTTTAATTCAAAAGGTACTCAAAAGTGGCGCACATAACAACACTTGGAGCCGAGAAGAAAGGAGGAGTCAAGACTACTATCCCTCAACCTGTTGTAAATACTACCCTCTATTTTGATAGCACCTCCACTTACTTACCTCACACTTCTTGTATCCAAAGTGGTAGTGCCGTTCAAGGGTATCAAATGTATTCATGTTTAGTGAAAATAAAATTGCCCACAAAAGGCTATCATTCATGATATCAAATCTACAAATGTACAAAGCCTTCATGTATACATGTTTACTTCAAATGTCGTGAGATAAGATTTGCAATCGTATATGTACAAATTTGTAACAAATTTAAATGTACACATAGAACAAATCAATATAATGTTTCATCTATAGTCTTACTCTACCACTATCAATCTCACCTCTAATCAATTGTACAAAAAAATATTTTTCAACAAAACACCAACCAAACAACCGATGCAACACTAACACAATATCCTCGAAATAATTACAAACAACATCAACTACAAAAGTAATTAACTATCCAAAATGGTATCAAATGTATTCATGTTTAGTGCGAAAAAAATTGGCAACAAAAACTACCACTCATGATATAAAATTTGCACATGTACGGAAGTCTTCATGTAACATGTTTAGTTCAAATAAAATAGTCAAAAAAAGCTACCACTCATGGTATGAGATTTGCAAATGTATATGTATGAATTTATAACAAGTTTGAAATGTAGAGATGAAATCTTTAAATGAAGTGGTTCATCTATATATCTACACTTACAAAATCAATCACACCCATTATTAACATCAACTACAAAAGTAATAACTATCCCTCTAAAACAAATAACATACACGGGCGTTCATATTACATTGTACACATGCAGTTGCTAGTGATAGTCCAATCAAAATCCTGGAAAATCCTTTATTAAGTATTTTACTTCCTCATATCAACTCTCATTCCTTAAAAACTCTCCAAAAATAAACCTGAAAATTCCCACAAAAATTTCTTTAATCAAAGATTTTTATTCAACTTATTCTCTACATCTTTGTAAACAATCATATATGAGGCCATCTATTTGAAGTATAAGAAAATCAGTTTCCTTTATATCTGTCTGAAAGTAAGGTTGAGGCGACCAGGGCGCAACCCTGTGTTTTGAGTAAGCCAGCCAGGAGCAGTTTCAGGTTCCAAACGAGATACACCATGGAAAACAAGCCTAGATTTCCTCCAAATATCAAGACATCTCCAGACTCCAATATAATGCTCGCAAGCGTGTCACTTTTGTTCTCAATTCCATAGAAAAACTCTGCAGAATCACCAATAGAAAATGATACCACTGGTAAACCCTTTTCAATACTTTCTCTGCTTTCATCTTTGTCCCTGTGCAATCCTAACCTTCCACTTTCCTTGTAGTAATTAACAATGCACACATCAGGATCCATGCCAGGCAAAGCTTCATTTAGCTCTTGTTGGGTTATTGAATTGTTGTCCTTTCTGAGTTCTTTCTGAGCTCCTTCAATGGCCCTGTGAACCAGGGAACAAAATCTTCAGGAATGGGTGGTGGATGTGCATGATCATGAGCACGGATCTGTTCATATTTGTTTTTCTATGGTTCCAGTTCTTGCCAAGGCACATCATCCACAAATTCATTTTTCTTCCCTTGTCAAAACTGGGTTGAAAAAATCCAGCTTCCCCAACACCAAGTTCTTGACACGTCTGAACTAATTTAATCTGTTCAATTTTAGTGAGCCATTTCTTTAACAAAAACATACCGGGCATCAAGTTCTGGATTTTCCTGTCATTTTCAGCAGTCTGTGGGGGAGGGGATGATTCCATTGAGGTAATGTTTTTGGGCATGTTGCAAATATCAAATGGGTCCTCTCTTCCTGCTATCCTGGCCGTTCCTGTTGGAGATCTATTGTAGGGAATTTCATCATTATTCTGATTTATGTTGCTGCTCCTGCCTTGATTTGCATGGTAGCTTTCAATATGGAAAACATGCCTGGCAAATGGGCTTGAACTTGGATGATCATCACACCTATAATCATGATGGTCATAGCTCAACCTTGAACTTGGGTGATCATCACAGCTATAATTATGATGGTCATAGTTCAACCTTGCTGCTAGACCAGGGTGTAGACCGCCGGAAGCATGTCCCTCCAGGCTCGAATTTCGACAGTTAGCATACTTACAATCTTCATAATCTTTCCTTGACCTTTCCTTGTGTAGATGATTTGAATTATACTTAGGTGAAGATCTATGATCTTCGTAAATATCCCTTGACCTTCCCCTTGAGTGATAACCTGAATTATATTGAGATCCCTCTGGGTTTGAACTTGGGTGGTTATCATACTTATGATCTTCATAATCTTCCCTTGACCTTCCCGTGTCTAAATGACTTGATCTATGCTTAGGTGAAGATCTATGACCTTCATAGTTATCCCTTGACCTTCCTTTTGAGCGATAACCTGAACTATCACAAGATCTATTCCCCTGTCCTCTTCTCTTCGTTGATTTTTATTATAGTTCTTATCATGGTAAGCATGCATAGCAGGGCTTGAAGAGTGATCATACTTGGACGAGTTCTCTCTGCCATCTTTTTCAGACCTGCGTTCATTTTCATGAACACGGGGAGCAGAGTTCCATCTCAAATTATCATTACCCTGGTGGTGAGAAGCGTGACTAGTGCGCTTTGAGTCTAGATAATCACGGCGGGATCGTGAAGTATATCTAACTGAATTTGAACCTCTGTTATACACATCCTGTTGGAAATCATGCCAAGTTGAGTTTGAATCCAGGTTATCATCATGCCTACGATAAGTATGTGTGGGCTTTGAGCAGAAATGATCATGACCGGATCCAGAAGCATATTTAACTGAACCCCTGTTATCGACATGCTGATGAGAATCATGCCAAGTGGAGTTTGAATCCAGGTTATCATCGTCCCTATCAAAAGTATGCTTTGGGGAGCTTGAACTCGCATAACCTGCATCGACCCCCAAAGTGTCCATAGCCGAGTTTGAATCCAGGCTATCATCGCCTTTCAGAAGTACGCTTTGGGGAGCTTGAACTTACATAACCTGCATGGACCCCCAAAATGTCCATAGCTGAGTTTGAATCCAGGTTATCATTGCCCATATCAGAAGTATGCTTTGGGGAGCTTGAATTCGCATAACCTGCATCGACCCCAAAGTGTCCACAGCTGAGTTTGAATCCAGGTTATCATCGCTCCTATCAGAAGTACGCTTTGGGGAGCTTGAACTCGCATAACCTGCATCGACCCCCAAAGTGTCCATAGCTGAGTTTGAATCCAGGTTATCATCGCCCCTTTCAGAAGTACGCTTTGGGGAGCTTGAACTCGCATAACCTGCATCGATCCCCGAAGTGTCCATAGCTGAGTTTGAACCAAGGTGAACAGGCCCAACAAAGCTTGAACCAGGGCAATCTTTTCCTCCACGATCATCAGAATTATCTTTTGATCTTATCACTGGACCACAGATCTGACTGTTTTCTACAATATTCACTTCATCTTCTTGAGCAATTCTATTTGGAGAACATCTTGAACGTGTAGGGGTGGTCTCTTCATGCAAAACCTCAGTCCCAAAAACACTACAAGCCCTTCAACATCCTTTTCAGAGGAGACAATATTACTACAAATAGGATATTTCGTCATCAAACTCCGTCTCTTATCATGTCCATCCATGTCCGAAAGAAAATTAAACTCTGCTGAAAAGGAAAAATCTTGTACTCATGCAAAAAAATATAACATTCTCCTGTTTTCAGCACACCAACATTGTGATAAAGAATGAATATTGACATAGAGCTTATATCTTCTTATAGCCCAAACCACGGTAAGGGTGTGTCCCTAGGAATTGGAATCGGAATTAAAACAGGGGACGATTATGATAATGAAGGTTTTTAACTAAATGCAATTTGCCTGTGTTTACGAGAATGCTCTAAAAACACTAAATCTCCGTTTATCAAAACTTCTGAAATCTTGAAAGGTGACAAATGAAATCGTTCAGATTTCATTTAACTGAGTGGGACCACAAACACACTCTTTTTGAAAAAATTAAGCAATACTCAAAATCGTTTCTTCCTATTGGTTGATTTAAAAATGCTTATTTTGCATTATTGGTCGATCAACCAATAGAATTTTAGAAAAAGATATTTACAAATATAAAAATAATTATTTTTCAAAAACTATATGCCAAACTTAATAAAAAACACATGGTATATTTTCATTAGCAAATGTAAAAGAACAATTTGGTTGAATGAAACAAGACATGATGAATCAGATGCAAAACTCGAGTTTGATTGATCTTCATTCATGCATTCATTCATTCAATGATAAACAACATGATTGCAATATTTATTCATATTGCACCACCAACACCGGTACTAAAAATAAGAATGATGTTAGTCCCTAGACCACATGACAACTAACTATTGACTTATGTAACTATATCAATTACTTACATTACATTATTTATAATGATGAATTAACACACTAAAATTAAACCTAATTTCTCTCCCCCCTAATTCAACATGATCTCAAATGAACAAGAGAGATTATTTCAATGCTTTAAATTTTTCCCGTGCAAGTGGCTTAGTGCAGACATCTACAAGTTGTTCTTCTATTGAGCTAGATGTTGTGTTGTATAACATGTTCTCTTATAAAATGTATATGTACCTCAATGTGCTTTGTGTACTCATGAAACACTAGATTGCGAACAACTTTGAGGACATTATTGTTGTCAACATATAGGGTGGTTGGTTGCTTGTATGGTACTCTTAATACCTAAAGTATGCAACATAGCCATATCACTTTGTAGAAATATTCTCCTGCAACACAATATTCTACTTCAGTTGAAGAGCATGAAACTACACTTTGCTTCTTGCTCCCCCATGATATTGGTCCAAATCCTAATGAGAACACGAAGCTAAAAGTGAATCTCTTGTCATCGATGTTACTGCATGACTTAAATATGAGTAACTTCCTAAGATGAATTGATTGTTCTTCTTTTATTCTAGGCCGAAGTTCACGGTTCCTTTGATGTATCTTAGAATTCTCGTTGTTACTTTCTAGTGACTTACTTTCGGTTCCTTCATGAATCTTGATAGGTAGCTCATCGAATATCTTATGTTTGGCCTAGTGTAGGTTAAGTAGATGAGACTCCCAATAAACTATCGATAGAGGGTTGCATTTACCTATGGTGATGAATCTATTTGAGACAACTGAAGCTTTGCCTCCATGGGTGTAGGAATAAGTTTGTAGTTCATCATCCAAAATTTCTTGAGCAAGATTCTATTTTTTCCATACTTCCAACCCAAGACAATAATGAAGTAGCTTGAGATCTGTCATGTCGAACACCTATTTCAAATTTTCCTTCAGTATCTTCTATCACATGCATTGAATTGCATGTGATTACCAAATTATCAACATAGACAACTCGACCACCATCTCCCCCTTACTATTTGAGGTAGAAGTTATAATCATAAGGGTTCCTATTGAATCCATTTTAATGAGATGCTCATCTATTTTTTTGTACCATGCTTTAGGATCTTGTTTGAGTCCATACAATGACTTGATGGGTCTACACACCTTTTGTTCTTGGTTAGGTGTGACAATCCATGTGAGTCATATAGACTTCTTCATTTAGGTCTCCATTTAGGAAGGATGATTTGACATCCATTTGATTAACTTTCCAACCAAATTGAGCAGCCATGGTAAAAATCCTTTTGATTGTCTTTATCTTGGCCACATAAAGCTATGAGAGGAAATGTCTCCTCATATTCTATTCATTCCTTATGAGCATACCCTTTCGCTACGAGTCATGCTTTATGCTTCTCAATTCCACCATTTGCAATATATTTTATTCTAAAGATCCACTTACAAATAATTGGCTTCTTCTCTCGGTGGAAGGTCTACAAGTTGCCATGTCTTGTTCTTCATTAGTGACTGGTATGTAACTTCCATGGCTTGCTTCCAATGTTGAGGCTCTAGGGCTTCTTAGTCATGACATTAAAAACTATACTCATTAAAGAAAACTCAACCTCTCCTTGAATCATATTGTGATTCACTAGTCTAGTAGTGGATTTTTTTGGGACTCCATTCAACTTAGCATCTCTAAACATATTTGTACACTACCTTAACATACGATGAGCTATGGGTTGTGGAGCTTGTTCAACTCCAATTTTCCCATTGTTATCGTCACAATTTTCTTTATCTTCTTCAATCATCACAAGTCTTTCTTCTAAATTTTTTGTCTGCGAGTCTAAGGATGGTTGATTTGAAACACTTGTCTTATCAAACTCAACATCCCCGCTTATAACAACTTTCTTGGTCTTTGTATCTTATAACCTATATCCCATTGAATCTTCATTGTATCCAATGAAGATGTATGGAGTATAATTTATGTCCAATTTCGTCCTTTTCTCGTTTAGGGACCACTATATGAGCTTTTCTTCTAAAAACTCAAAGATAAACAATTGAGGGTTTGTTTATTGACCATGCCTTTTATGCATTCTTATATCCAAGAGAAACCATTGCAAACTCATTAAGCGGATACACTATTGTTTTGGATGCTTCTAGCTAGTATGTTCTATCCAAATATGCATCCTCAATCATGCATCATATAATATACATGATTATGTAGTTTCATTGTTTTGCAACACCATTTTACTACATAAAGGAAGGTGTAGTCATTTGATGCTAAATTCCATGTTCTTTTAGGTATTCAAAGAATGTATTCCTAGTGAATCCCCCTTAACTTAGTGGAGGACCTTGATGTGACGTATAATTTGTTTTTCCACAAGAGTTTTGAATAGTTGGAATACTTGATCTTTGGTCTTAAGACAATATATCCATATTTTTCTGAAATAATCATCAACAGATAGCTAGAATTATTGATAACCACATCTTATTTTTGTCATCTTCCTACAAATATCAAAAAGTCTGCAAACTAGGTCTAAATTTCATGTGCTTTTATACAAATTCTTTATGCTTTATTTTGTTTCCTATAAGACAACTAGGACAAATATTCGTATGTTTTTGCAATGGTGGCAAACCTCAAACCATTTGGTGCTTTTTGAGATTTACTAATTATAAAAACTTGCATGCTTGTTTACTTCAAAGCCACAATTGTGCATAATTAATGTCCTTAAAGAATGAGTTCCTGATTATCACATGGAATAAATCCCAACTAAATCATCTTGTTGATACCCAACACATGCACAATAATTTTGGATTGCTTGGCTTCATCTCAAATGAAGCACTCTTTCTTGCCACTTTTATAGTCAAACTTAACTTTAAGATTGTGATTTGATAGCTGGATGAATGATAGAACATTCTTTGTTAGGATCAGCAGAAACATGACATTGGTGGGTGTGCAATGTTTATTTCCAAGAGGCAATTGTATATCTCTAGTGCCCTGAAAATTTTAGGAAGCGTCATCCACCAATGAAGCTAATTTATGGTGGAAGATGCGGTAATTGTGGAGAACTAATCCTTTCATCCTATCATATGTTTGGTTGCATTTGAGTCTACATACTAGATAGAACTTAGTGTGGATGTTTATTCCACTATATTTTTAGCTAAGATATTATGTCCATCAAAGGTTTCATCTTCATCAATGACATTTCCATGATGTTGTTGCTTCCTCTTCCAATTCTTATTTTGTCCACATGACTTGCTTGTTAGAAGACTACTTATTGTTGTTGTTGGACTATTATTGTTGATTATGCTTGGAATCCTTTGACTTGTTAGTCAACCCATTATACCAGCAATTCTTGGTCTCATGCCCCTTATTGCAAATAACACATTTTGGTTTTCTTCCATATGCTTGGGCATTCTGATTTTGATTAGAACCTTGCTTCTTATTGAACTTTTGTTTGTTCTTCCCCTTGTAATTTGAAGCAAGTGCATGGTTATCATCATCTTCTTCATGTTGCAACAAGTTAAACAACTTTTGGAATGTTAGTTTTTGTTTTGTGACATTTACTGTTGTCATGAACATTATGAATGAGGGTGCTATCCCTCTTAAGACAATGGATATAAGAGATTCATCTAACACTTCTTCTCCTAGTGCTAATAAGGAGGCCCTCAATGTTGTAATTCTCCACAAAAAGATTCTACAAATTAAGATGATTTCAAATTCAAACCATGTAAGTAAATTTGTAAGTGGAGAATGGTATTATGATTCTTTACCTCAAAGATAGTATTGAGCTTGTCCCACATTTCTTTGGTAGTGTTGGCATCTCTTATGTGAGGTTGTACCTCATCTATGACTCTAAACATGATGATGAGCTTGGATTTCTGATTCACCTTGTCCCACTTCCATTGTTGGTAAACATCATTTGTATCTCGGATAAAAGATCCATTCACAATAGAATACAAGTATTCAATTTGGTCTTCCATGAAAAATAATTGTCTCCTCTTAGGAGTTGTGAATATGATGAAATAACTTTGGATCATTTTCTATTGTGCTCAAACTGAATTGTAATGTAGGGGATGGATTGATGCCTTATCACTCTATAAAGGTTTCCATCTATATATATCATTATTATGATATACCAAACATGTCTTTATATATGCCTTCCTTTATACCCATTGGTATATGGAAGAATCTCATCCTCTCGATATGAACAGGTCATACGTGAGAGATATGTTAACACACATGAGAGAAGAATGGTACATGGTACTTAGACAATACATGAAATTGATCCATCCAATATATAACACCTTATTAGAGGGAGATCCTTGTATGTGGGTGATAAGTCCCAATATACTCATATTTTCCCAATTCGGGATTTATGCCCAACAATCACGGCGGATTAGAAATAGAAGGAATGGATGTGAGTGTATTGTTGTTAATACTCCCTAATGATTTATAGCTATGATGCTAGATATTTCATTATTTGAGTTATATTAGGTGTTGGATGTAGTAGATCAAAACACGACAACATTACTGCGCAAGCGTGATCCGGATGCACTACTTTTATTGAATCTTATAAGAGATCAAAGATCTCGTGATTGTGTTTGAGAACCATATATGTAATTTTTGCATGCACAATTTTTTTAGTTTATGGAAACCGGTAAATCAATACAAAATTTTACAAAAATATTTGTATTAATGAAAAAATGCCCCCAAACAAGGTGACGAGGAGCATAACTTCCGAAGACCATAAAATTTGATCTCGATTGTCGGATTGTCTTGATATTTTACACGGAGTTAGATTACAAAGTTTAGTTCACCATGTTTATCGAGCCCGATTGGATGGGTGTTGTTTTGGCTTTTTTTTAGTGCCAAATTCCTTCATCTAAGGACCTAAAATTGGTTTGAGACCTTTTTTAGAATTTTCTAGAACTTAAAATTTTAATAACTTTTGTTTTTCTTTATGGAATAAGTCAAAACTTGGTAGAAGCCTTAATTTATGGATTTATTTCATGTGGGTAAAATTTGGGGTCCATTTGAGGTGTTTTGCTTTTAGGGTTTTTTTGGCATTTTAGGGTTTTTAAGAGTTGGTGGGAAATAAAAAGTGGATTATAATGTTGGAAAAGATTAGTGTGGATTCTAGAATGAAAAAAAGTTGTTTTGAAGTTTCTTGAGTTTTGGCAAAACGTGTGTGTGTTTTAGATGTACTTCGACCTTTTCAATTGGATCCACATTACAAGGGAAATGTAGATGGGATTTTTTAGGAGATTACACCTATTTTTTCTCGAATTCAATTTTATCCCCTTTGGATTTTGGAAAATTTGTAAATATATTTTTAGCCAAGTTTGAGCCGATGCCCTCAATTGGAAGTTTGCAAAACAAAATTTTCTTTATAGTAAATGTTATTTACCTCCCTTTGAAAAAAAAGTTAAATCCATTCGTCTTAGGTTTGCAAAAGTTTGGGGTTATTGGAAAAAATATATGCTCATTTTAAATGTTGTGGAACCCTTTAGTGGATTGACATTATAATAACCCCTTTAAATATTGGCTTGCCTCTTCGTATTTTTTTCAAAATCTTTGCTTTGAAAATGTTTAACAAAATTGAGATTGAGATACCAATTGATTTGAGTACACAAAATCAATATATAAGAATTAAGAATGATTGATACTTATTTGTTTGTTCATTCATTCACCGATAAAAACATGGTTGTAGTATTTATAGACATTGCATAACCAACACCGGTACTAAAAATTGGAATGACATTAGTAACTAGATCATATGAAAACTATGCTTTAACAAACTATTGACTTATGTAAGTAATATCAATTGCATACATTACATTATTTCTAATGATGAATTAACACACTAAAACTAAACCTAACAATCCAAATCATATATTGGTACAAATTTGAGTGCAATCTTTCCTTACTTAAGGAGTTGGTAATATTTTTGGTAAAACTTATTTTGTGTTTGTAAATTATTTATATCAAGTGTTATGTGGGGATGTGCTCCCCCATATTCAAGCAATTCCAGAAGTTTGGAATGGTTTGGGGACATGGGAGTGGGATGAGATGTTTCTCTCACACATATTTGTTTGAAGAAATTAAAGAGGACATCGTTGGGATGTTCTCTAAAATCTAGGAACGTTTTGGTGACATCCCAATAACTTTGAAAAATTGGGAACACCATAGGGGAAACTATGACATCTATGATACTTTCAAGGAACATCTCAAGATGTCTGACATCCACTACGATAATTAAAGTCATAACACCCTAAAAAATTAACCAAAAACACCTCAAATGAATGTATTTTGCATGCATGCATTTATGGGCATGGGTTTACTATGGAGTGATGTATTTTTGTTGAAAGATAATTTAAAAGGAGCCTATGGATTAATTTTTTTAATTAGCAATGACTGGAAGTAATGTGTTATGCTCACTAAGGTTGAATTTTGGATGGTTGTTTTGTTTTTATGAGGTCCATAAGATTAATATGAGAAAAATTTGAATGGAAAGTAAGTATAATGTTTCATTTAAGTTGTAGGTCTAAAATTATGCTCATGTTGTTTTACTTTGTTAAGACCTATACTTGCTCATTTTTTACAATTTTAGTTGAAAATTTTGAGTTTTAATTGTAGGTGATATATTCATGTGGATATTTTCTAAATTCAATTTAAGTGGGATGATAGAGGCCATGTGGGATGTAATGTGTTATAGTTTAATAGCTATGTTATTTCCATAATTTATATGCTCTTAATGAATATGATGGATAATTGCACTCCACATTTCAATGGAAAGTAGGATTTAGATTAGTGTTTTGGTTGTATTTTTATTTTGATTAAATGATTCAATTCGGCGGATGAAATAAGGTGAACATGGCCAATAAATCTTGAACCGGGGTTATTTACGTTTTGATGATCATCAAGATTATCACTCGACCTTATCACTAGACCAAAAATCTAATGGTTTTATATTATATTCACTCCTCCTTGAGAATTATTTTTGGAGAACATATTGAATGTGTAGAGGTGTTCACTTCATGTAAAAACTCACTCCCACAAACACTATAAGGTCCTTCAACATTTTTTTAGAAGAGACAATATTACCACAATTATGAACAACATGTCACTATTTTCATACGCCTTTTAAATTAGAAAGAACCTATCCTACTGGCACATTCCATAATTAAATTAAATTATCAACATGTAAAATACCCATTGCTTACCACTTTTTGATATAAAATAGTGTTAAACACCGGTGGGTCAACATTTTTAATGATAACGCACCAACATGTTACATTGGTACCTCCTATCATGTCCATCCATGTTTTATTGTTATGTGTGTGGTTAAAAGGAAATTCTCCTCTACTATGAAAGGAAACATCTTATTCTTATACCAAACAAAAATATAACCTTCTCGTGCATAAACATCCTAGATGAATTTATAATCTTTCATTTCTTAAACGAAGCCAACTATTTGTGAATAAATCCAACTTTGGATATGAACATGAGTGACATGGCACAATGATTTTGAATTCTTATTGTTAGCACAAGAATTTTCACACTCAATCTAGTGAAGTGTAGCTTGAAGCTATGGAGTTGGAATTCTAATTTTAGCAATTTTGGAATTTTTGCTAAGGAATGGAGCACACATACTTAGCTAGGTGTAAGAAATTGAAAGTATGTGAAAGGTGTGAAAATGGGGCACATAAGGATAAATTTGCATAGAGAAACACAAATGATCAAAGTAATTGCAATAATGTGTTGAGGTAGAGTGTTTATAAATCATCTTAGTGGTAGGTTATCCACCGATAACTTGTGTTCGAGAGAAGTCATGGAGCTCATAGATTGAATAAGGTTTTTCACAAAATTACATGAGGTAGTAAGGAAGGTGATGGCATGTGGATGATGATAGATCACATAATTACATGGATGACCATAAGACGTGCATAGAATAAAGGAAGGAGGTAGAGTTACTCTGAAGATGACCAACTAGTTTTCATAGAAACACATTTTTCATTGAATTATATTAATAAGGACGAAGATGAATGACAAAATGCATGAAAGAATGATCATGTGATGCATAGGAATATAGTAACGAGTGTGGGTAGAGATAATCCTCATAGGAGGATATAAGAGGGAATAAAACTAAGGAATATGGGAACTCTTCATCCCTATAAAGTTGAAGGTTGTTGTGTAGAGTTAACAATAGAGGGGATGGTATGAGTGAAGTTCCACTTGTAACAATTCACAATGGATAAAGAAATAGCCGAGGAAAGAAGCGAATCATTTTCCTTTAAGGAAAGGGGGAAGAAGAGGAAATATATACAATTATGTGAAGGGTACTAAGGGTGTACCAAAAGAGACGCATTTAGGAGAACCCTAATTTAGTGTATAAATGGAGGAGACTTTGAGTCTTAAAGGATAATGAAAAAAGGTTGAGGGAGAAAGTGCACATAGAAGTTAAAAGGTGGTGTGAGGTACACAAATGTTTAAGATAAATTACTACTTGGTGGAGGTAGACGGAAAAATGTGGGTGCATACCCATATGAGATGGGAAGAGAAATTTATCTTGGAGTAGGCATATAGATATATGAAAATGTGTATAGAAAGAGAGAGAAAGTATAAAACCCCAGAGGATAACCCTCATGATAAGTTCGACAATAATGTTGTCTTCCTACGCACCCATCCAGAGAAGAATTCTAGGTCTTGGTATTTTGTAAGAAAATATTTGACACTATATTATATATCTACACATAACCTACACACGTGGCAACACCTTCTTACTAGATGTATTTTGGTTCCTCTTTAATTCTAATTATTATTTTTTTCAAATTTTGGTTAGTGTTATGTTCAATATTCAAAATTTACAATAATTTAGGACTATTAGGACCAAAAGGGGTCACTTCGTCCAAAATTCCCAAAGAACATGTGATCATGGGTAACTAAATAAGTCCCCTTATTTAAAGGATTTACCACTACATATTCTAATTATCAGGGGCCCCTTGTCATACTACTATCCCTATTTATACCAATATACTAGTGAAAAAAATAAAAGAAAAATTACCCCTATATGATCACATGTTTTATATATCACGTTACCAAGGTGAACCCCCATGATTAAGATTGTCCTTTATTAGTTCTTAATTATTCATAGTTTCAATATGCGAGACTAAGTGTGAAAATCTAGTCCCTATTACATTTGGTGAACTCATTCTTTTTATTGAAGTAAATGACCTATGATTTATTTTCAACTTTTAGGGTTTTAATTTTTCTTTGGGTTTTATATTAGGGTTTGAATTTTAGGTATAAATTCTAGTTTTCCCCTATTGCATGAACAAAATCTAGTTTACATCATTTTCCCTAGGGTTTTAGGACTATTTCCTATTAGGGTTTCATATATTAGGGTTGTTGTTTATCTACATACTTTTTAGATGATATATGACTGAAAATGACTTGATTTTCAAAAATCTTGGAGGTTTTTCTTAAGCACAACGAGTTTAACAAAATCTCTTTTTGTTTCCTCAAATTCATTACAATTGTTTTAGAATTAGATTTTTCATTATTTTCACTAAAATTGTTCTAACAGAAGATTATATATTTACTTTCAAAATTCTTTGAGGTTTTTATTAATATCATTGATTTGATAAAAATCTCTTTATTTTTTACAATTTATTATATATTTTCCATAATATGCATTTCTTTGTTTTCTCCTTATCAAATTAATTTGAAAACTTTTGTCAACATTCCTCAAATCCTTTTGATAATAAACTCTTTCAGTTCATAATTGATGTTTGAAACATCATATGCTATATTTTTAAATTTTTTTCAATGGCATGCATCACTCCTCAATTATGTTGTAGGGTTTCCCCTCCTTTAATAGAAAATATGAACCAAGTTACATCCCTCAACTCCTATCTTAAGCTTTTCAAATCCCTAGATAAATCTTTTTTTTACTTTATAAATTTTGTTCCATTGATGAACTTAAATCCTGAGTCATGCGCGCATGACTTTATAGCTAAAATAAATTTTGATAAAATCCTGAAATGTAGGGAAAACCCTCTAGATATAAATGACATGTGTTGTGAGGCTAGTCATTTATATATATGGCCATTTACGACTTCAAGATAGGATTTCACCTCAAACACAAGTGTATCTTAATTTCATTAGTAATACACCTACATATCAACCAATCATTATCTTAAAAGCTTACTAGATAAGGGTCATGTTAAATTATCTTCTAATACCTTTCATCATGCATATTATTTTATGTGATTACATGATAAACCATTTCTATTATCGTAGAATCAATAGACATAATACATGTGAATGTTGTGGATTTGTAAAGTAGTATTGAGGAACTTATCGATTATAGTCATGTTATAATAGATCAATCTAGTATGAAGTAATGAAGTATAAGGAAATGGGTTCCAAAATTTAAAAAGCATACTAAGAAACCCCCATAATCAATCTAACCATATATCACGCGAAATAATGAAAGATTAAAATGTGCACATATTTTAGGAATATATCAAGACAAGTGAGAAAATCAACAATGATATTGATGATTAAGATTCACAAGAGGAGGCTTATATGACAAATGATTTAAATGAGCAATTTCCAGGATCATATTATGATTATGCCCTCAATATTAATAAATTATTTTCCACTCTTACAAATTATGGAAAACCTCCTTAGATTAAATCACATGTAAAACTCGAGATAAATACAATTCAAAATCAACCTCAATAGAAACGACCTATCAGCACTAATACTTTATGAGAGATATATAAATTACATTACAAGAAGTAATGAGCAAGGTACGTACGAGTATATCCAAAAATATCAATCTTTATTCCCTTGTCCTAAAAAAATGAGTAAATCATGAAATATCTACAAGTTTCAACACAAAAACAAGTATACATAGTGATTCAACTACAAATGAGTAATATATCTACAAAAAGGTGACTCATCATCCACTAGGGGAATCTTTAAGGAATGCACATCCATTTCAAATCACTATACTAGTTGGAGCAAAGAACCAATCACAAAATAATTTATTCTAAACAATTTATATTCAATTAATATAGATCTTATGTGGTCATGCATAATGAGCCCAAGAGAAAAGAGATCTTTGGATGGTTACATAATCTACTTATGTGCTTCAATGTTATATCATTTGAATATAAGAAGTATCTCCTAAATACAATAAATAAACCATATTAACATATATATTACATTTAGCCATACACCACAAATAAAAAACATGTATAGTTGATTCTATTATTATACATATTTTTAGCATTTATCGATACAAATATTTGAGACCCACCTTTGATATCACCTCTTACTCAAGTTCATCTTGCATTACCTAGTTGTGTATGATGTCCAATAGTCTCATTGTATCAGATCCTCAAGTATGACCCATATGGGACACCGATACATACTATTGAGATATAGTAGAGGCCATAGGTTATTATGACTACTAGAAACATGCATCTTATCCATATGCTTACTACTAGTATTAATGACTTTGTTTACCAACATGTTTATTTCTGCAAATTTTTTTTTGATTGTTAAACGATTTTGACCGAGCTATGAACCGGAGGGGTTGGGGCCCCCACCCTACAACATAGAAGAAGTGAAGAAGAGATGAAGAGAGAGGAAGGGAGAAACATGCGAATGGAAAGGAAGAAGAAAGAGAAGAAGTGCTGAAAACAGGACAGAACACCGAAGGGAGACAGAACAACAACCGAGACACCGAAAGGCACAGAAAGGCCGAACAAGCTAACCAAAGGAAGAACCTGCATGCTCATTGGCTGCCTTGAGCAACAACTCAAAGGCAACACCGGCTCGATCCTTGAGTTTGTTGTGGTGGTCGAATGCCGAGTGAACCGGAAAGAGTGAAGCATTAATGTCGACCACCGGAAGAAAACACTGGTCCAAAGAAGGGTGGAAGTTTTGGGCAAAGGTAACCAGGTCTCTGTACTGCCCGCAGAGCCACTGGATGCCACGACCTGAACCAAGAGCGTGCTCGTCAACTTCCTCAACCCACAGAAGAGGATCCGGGAGAGAGAAATTCACCAATTGATCATGCAAACCAACCCAATGAACGACATAGATTTCATCCACAACAATGAGTTCTACCACCGCTGGATCGGGGTGAAGAAGGAGGCAAAATGAGATGAAAGCTGAAGCAATATCTGAATCCGTTCTTGGCCAACTAGCTCGGAAGCGATAGGAATCACCGAGAATGGTTTCTATGGCTTCTGCCTCTTCCTGCGAGGAATATTTAAAAATTATGGAGAGGCGGTGGCGATCGATGGCAGAGGAGTCTGCCAGTTCTCTGAATTGGCCACGAAGGGTGACAAACGGGAAGCCAACAAAAGACATGGAGGCCGAAAGTGACAAACCAGGGAATGAGCCAGACAAAAGATGAAGAGGAAGAAAACACGAACGACATTTATAGAAACCAGGCCTCACATTTTTTGGGAAAATTCTTTGGTTAGGAATGTCGCAAGCCCAGTCTAGGCTGAAATGACGCTGGAGACAGAAGCAACATGTGAATAGTCGATTACAAGAGTGGCAAGAAGATCCGCCACCAAAAAAGTGATGGATGCTCCCACACTTAAAAGGAACACTGCACACGTGAGAGGCCACTTCCCAACAGTGAGGACGAGCTGGCCCACTCGTGGGAAATTAAGTTTGACAACCCAATCCAATCTTGAGTTGTTCCTGAAGTGATGTTGGTGGCAGGGTGATCGATAGCAAAATTTGCAAGGAAATCAAATTATGAGTAATATTCCATGTGCCGATTTTATCTAACCAATAAAGAATTTGAGGGATAAATATGTTGATTTTCCACGAAGGGGATGAGCCTCTAGAAACTGCACATATGATAATTTGGGAATCCCTTTGATGAATAAATGAGGACATCCTAACTGGGCAGCCATCTTGACTCCTTCCAGGAGTGCTTGGGCTTCGGCAGAATTACACGAGCCATCTCTGAGAGGGAAGGAGCCAGCTCTGATAAGATTACCAAGTTCATCCCTGAGAATACAACCTGCACCTGATTTACCTAGATTCCCTCTAGAGGCACCATCAAAATTAAGTTTCCAAGTGCCCTTCGGAGGGGGTCGCCACCTTGCCCTTTTCCTTCGAATTGATTTTTCAACTTGTGAAAGTCCTTTTTTAACTATTGAGCCTGGTCTGAGTTGTTTTATGAGTGGCCAAGAATGCATAATAATGAAATCCCTGGAGGAGAAAGTTGAGTGTGATAAACAATTAGCACTAACTCTCTCAGAAATGGCCACTTCCAACTTGTTAAGAAAAGTTGGTAGCTCAGGATTGTTCCCTAAAGAGACGAAGATTGCATTCCCACCAAATGTGCCAGAGAAGGAAGTATGGGGCAATGCACCAAATAGAGCTGAGGGTGTTGTTAAAGTTAAAGGACGGCCAGGAGAGAAGAGTCGCTCCAATATTATTACAAGGAGCCCAGGCTAGATTTAATTTGTTCAGGAGCCAATCCCAGCAGAAGAGGCAAAAGGGAAAATAAAAAGAGGTGATCAAGATCTTCCTCCGCGGCACCACACAACACACACATGGAAGGACCGGCGTAACCCCAAGATCTCCACCTAACTTGGGTAAGGACCTTCTTTTTCAAAACCAACCAACCGAAAATAGCCACCTTAGGAGAGATACTGGGATGCCAACAACCATAGGAACAAGGAAGCCCTTGGCCTGAACGAGAGATGAGAATATTATAACCTGCTTTCACAGAGTAAGAACCGAAGCATCCCCAAGCCAAATCAAAGTCATCCTCATTGAGAAAGTGCACGTTTGTCTTGTATGGCATCCTTGAGGAGGTTGGACTCCTGTGCATTAGCCCCGATAATGGAGACATCCTTCCAAAGCCAGGATGGTGAGCCATCGGGATTCTGACGGCCATAGTCAGCAACCAAAGATCCCCAGGACAACTTGGCCGAATTCATGACTCTGTTAAGAGCAGACGTGAGATTAAGAGGGGGAGCCGTTCCAACTTTCATCCCAGAAGGTGGCGAGCTATCCGTTGTTGATGTTCCAAGAGACTGACTCAGCAATCAAGGATTTGGACTTACAAAAGAAATTCCAAATGTGTGAACCTTTGGGGAGCTCTGAGCTGGATAACAATAACTCGGGCGACACCCACCGAGATACTTATGTGAAAGAACTTGGAAAGCCTGCCTTTTGACATTGGAAATGAAATTCCAAACAAGTTTTTCTCTCGAGGGCAGAGTTTTGGAGAGCAAGGTCCAAAATTCCCATCCCTCCGAGGCATTTTGGTAGTTTGACCAATTCCCAGTTTGCAAGGTGAAATTTGCGCTCTTCATTATTTCCTTGCCATAAGAAAGTTCTCACAATCTTTTCAATCTTGAGCATAATAGGTTATTATTTATTTCTACAATTTTGATAGCGAGTTAGTTACCTCTATTATTCCTCCATCATGGAACATATCACTTACACTTATTTATGTATAACCTTATTATAGTGATATTTATGGGATCATAGGAAAGCACTTTTATGTTCTCTCTTACTGGGGGTTTCCATGAAAATATTTAACATAGTTTCCTTTTTACCTATTGTCTTGTCTACAATATTCTATTTGGACTTGAGATTTATATTTTTCTCACATAAATCAATCCCTTGACACCTAGTTTTGAGTTGGCACCTATGCATTATCCAATGACGTATCACATAGCTGGTTTGACGTGATTATTTGGGAACTCTGTTTCTTTAGAACCCTACCCCCAATTGTCTATTATTGTGGCATACGAACCTTGATATCAAGCATGTTTAATCTAAGCATTGTCTTACGTATGTAAATATGAAAATCCAAAAACATTCAAATTTTATAAAAATCCAAAACCATAACTTATTAGTGAATTAATTTGTTATTACATAAACTTAGATATTAATGAAATATTATTCTCTTATCACATTAAGTATCTACTCCTACATATAGTTTCTTTAATGATATATATGATTTATATATAGGCAATAAAAATTGAAATTACCATTTAAAAACACATGCTTCACCACCCTTCAGTCTTATACCTGAGTGCAACCTT
Source organism: Taxus wallichiana var. yunnanensis (assembly GCA_018340775.1). Lineage (NCBI taxonomy): Eukaryota > Viridiplantae > Streptophyta > Pinopsida > Cupressales > Taxaceae > Taxus > Taxus wallichiana. The sequence continues at coordinate 895,428,118 of CM031239.1, forward strand.
TTCCACATTTCGGGCATGCCTACATTGAGGGAAAATTCACATAGATTTTTAGGCTATACCTTTCATTTTATCTTGTCCATTGGTGATTAAGATTTATTTCCATGATGCCTTTCACTAACTCATACTAAATTTCACACATGTTTTATTATGGATATCATATTTTGCTTTTACTTTTTGATGGCATTGCTTATTTATATGTACTAAAATTTATTACTTCATCTTTATTAGATATTGATTTTTTGAATATGAAATATTCAGTTCTATAATAATATTTCATGTGTATTTTTATGTGATTTTATATTGATTTCTCTTGTAAGATTTCATGTTTCTTAAGTGATATGATTATTATATAACAATTATACACTATATTCTTCATTTATTGATGTATGAAGCGTGATTTTTGTATGTGCATATGTGTGACTGTATGGTTCTTGATTGATTTACGATTGTAGACATGAATTTATGATTCTTAATTTCTCTAAGCTTCTATGTGTGATTATATTATCCTTGATAGTTTTATGCTCCTACGTGACCATATGATTCTTGTTCTCTCTATGATGTATGTCGATTGTTGGCTCTATGCTTCTTGCATATTTTTTTTCTTTCGAAATCAGTTTTGGGTGAGTCATAATGTCATTCAATTGTCAAGATTGGTCAAATGTTTGTGACATGCCTCACCATGCCATGTTTCTTCATGTCATCTCATTTATGTTTTGAAGGATCCTTGGTGTCACTTTATATTGCTAGAATAATTATACGAATGTTGGCATAAAATCCAACACAATTGTGGGTCTTATAGGTTCATATATCCCAACTAGAGATAACATCACCAAGAAGGGTATCTCTCTAGTCTAAACTAAGTATTTATCCTTTATTAAACATGAATAAACATAATACTTGACACATGAATGGTGCAAAACACTAATGTCACATATATATTGATCTCAATTACATAGAATTTAGAAATATATGTTTGAATTGATTATCTTTATATCTCTCACTTCTTAATTGATCATTCTCTTTATTTTTCGTGCTATTATCCCCCCTATTTAACATCATTCTATAGCCTTTAAAAGGAAAAGGTTCTGTATTTTCACTCATAATGACTCTTGGTAACCATTTTCTAATGCGTTCTTACATTATTAACTACTAATTAGTGGATATTTACATATATACCATGGTTTTTATGCATTTTTCTTATGTAAAATATTATATATTATTCATTATTATCATTTTGATATGTTTTTACTTCCACGATATACTATAATGCTCATATAAATCCCACCAACATCATAACACAACTTCATCATAATATGAATAACCCTATCAACATCATCCCAAACTTCAAACATTGTCTCGTCCTTGAGACAACCAAATGATGAAGAACCTTTCTAACATTTTCCTTGTCCCAAAAACAAGTTTGATGAATAAATCACAATTTCATATTTCCCATTGCAATTCTTCCTTCTCGTTCACAGTAAAGTACTCTTTCTCCCCAAATTTGTAAATTTTCTCCAAAATATATTCCATTCTCTACGCAACGTTAATTTAGCTCATTCATTATGTGGCATCATTCGCTTTGTTTAACAACATCTTTTATAGGCATTTCCTTTTGTTACATAGTATAATTTCCCACTAATCCCTTTGTGGTATTGTTTAACATATAATATTTGCCTTTCCTCTTTAGAATATGGTATATATGGTTTTATGGCATGGTTGTTTATAATTGTAGTATCATGGACTTGTTTTCACTTAGTGATATGGTATCTTTGTTTCATGACTTGTTTTCCATTATCATCTGACAATACCTTTCCACAGCATTTGACACGTTTCACACCTTTATTAGGGAATCTATTTTTATTCCATGCATTTTTATAGACCAATACAGATTTGCGGCATATATAAACATCATGCATGCTATGATAATCAACACATACCTTTTTCTCTGGATCTTTAAAATCACAATCCTCATCCTTATTTCTTCCATCTTGTTCATTTTTTATTGTACCATTTTTTGACCTAAGTATATTTTTATCCTTCTCATTTATCACCTTTTCCATTCCAAAATTTTGCTCTTGTACTTTATTTTATTTTCTTTCTATTTCCTCTTGGTTCTGGTTCTTTTTCCTTTCTTGTTCTCTCTCTATATTTTATTTCCTCTGCTCCACAACATCCTCACACAATGTCACAATTTCATATTCTCCTTTAAAACTTAACTTCCTCATCTCTTCTTCTCTTTCCATTTTTTATTTTTCTAGTTTCTCTTCGATATGATTCTTATCTTATTTTCATGATTATTTAGATTTTTTTTTACTTTGGTAAGTGTCATGAAAACCTCTTGTTGTGGTATGGCCAATGATATGGATGTAGCTTTCTCATATGTTTCTATTATTTTGATCTCTTGTTCTATCGGTTTCCCTTCATCTTTTTAAGATCCACGTTGAGTATGTATCTTCTTCTCATAGTTCTCACTACTATATGTCCTTTTTTCCACATGTATAACATGTTATCAACCTTCTCCCTTGGCCATATTCTTCATATTATTTTTTATGCTAGTATGTATTGTAGTTATTGCCTCCATACTCATGATGATAGTTTCCTCTATTATAGTTATTTCCTCCATACCTACCATGATATCCTCTGTTATATCCCCTTTCATTATCTCTTTAATATCCCCCATGATATCCATTATCTCTTTGATATCCCCTCGATAGTATCCTCTTCCATTATTTTGGTGAATTATTTGTCTTAGTTTCATTAATTCATTCTATAGCTTCTCCAGTTTTATTACCATTTCACACTCTCTCCTCCATGGTTGCGCTTATAGTTTTGATGCCATTTCTAATGATTCCATACATTTTATGAAATCTTTCCCCTCGCTTAATAATCTTAGATATTGTAACAATCCCAAAATAAACAACATAATTCTTTTTCTCATTTGACGGTTCTTTGCATCATATTTTTGAATCTTTGATCAAATTCCTTAACCTTCTCTCCTTCCTTCTAAACTAAATCCCTCATTTTAGTAACATCTTGTAATGGCATGGGGGATGAAGTTTGGTCAAAGGGGTTCATTCTATCAACATTATCTTATGGTTGGGGGAGAATCATCACTTCCTAATTCACTATTATTCCCATGACTAAGTAATAACTAATTTCCTTTTCCTTTCCTTCTCCAATATCTAATTTTCCATATTTTCTTCCCTCTATCTCTTCTCCTAATCTAATTTTCCCCATATTTTCTTTCCCTATTTAATCCCCCAACAACTATAGCCCATTTTAAAAATTTACATTCCTTTGGACCCCCTTCTTTCACTCGCATCCCACAAAGCAAAGCCCTCTAAAAGATGATGAGACAAATTTTCATGTTAATGTTTTCCCCACAAAACATATGTATATATTTTTTCTTTTAAATTATCTCCTTTCTCCCACTACCCTCCTATAGATATTAGTTAGCTGAGACTTGGGCTCAGACACCAAATGCTGGAATAAAACTTGACACAATTATGGGTCTTATAGATTCGTATATCCTAGGTAGAACTAACATCACTAAGAAGGGTATCTCTCTAGTATAAACTAAGTATTTATCCTATATCAAACATGAATGAACATAATACCTAACACATAATTGGTGCAAAACACTGATGTCACACACATATTGATCTCAATTACTTAGAATTCAAAAATATATGTTTAAATTTATTATCTTTATATCTCTCACTTGTTATATCGATTCTTCTCATAATTTTTGTGATATTCTATCCTCCCCATTTTACATCATTATATAGCCTTTAAAAGGAAAAGTTTTTCTTTTCACTCATAATGACTCTTAAGAATCGTAGGGATGAAAATTAACATGGAACCTTTAACCACACTCCACCCCCGATGTCATGCCGAAGCAGCCGATCTTTGAATGTGTGTAGCTAACTATAGGAGGATCAATAACTAAGATCTAGTAGCGTGATCTCTTGGTAGCTGAGTTGGCAAAGGGGAGATTTAGAGCCTATGAATAGGTATCGTAAATTCCATATGGTTTGTTTTCCCGAATTGGATCTTAGTGTTGATCTAGTTTGAAGTGTCTAAATTAACTAAGTTGAAAATAAAAATCTATGCTACTCGCTGAAAGGAAACTAGTCTAAACAAATGACAAAACTGAAATATTACAATCAAAAACGACAATTTGCTTCTATTCTAAATAATTAAAATATTTCTACACTAAAACTAAACAAGCGAGATAACCCAGTGTGGTTATTCACCTGTGTTGAGTGTATTGAAACTAAACTAGCTTAAAACAAAAACTTTTCCAAATGATCTATGATGTGTAGACAACCTCCTACAGATATTCTCTCCCCTCGATCCATAGGGATGGGAAAAAGGGGATTCATGACCGGGAGTTGCTATTAATGATTTAAACCCTCTTGGAAATCAACTAATTACTTATAAATGAAAGGAAATTGATTTATACTCTATTTGATATGATGTAACAATGATAAATTTCAAGAATGAAGGAAATAAAATAAAAATCCAACCTGGAATTCACATAACAAAGGTAAATCCAGTTGTGTAGTAATTTTTCCCCTCACTCTATCCTTTCTTTCTCTATGTGTCCATATGAATCCAATGAATTGGGAATGCAAAGGCAAAGCAGCAGAGAAGGCACTTGAGCAATGGTAGCTTGAAGGTAGTCTAGTTACAATGAAAGTAGAAGAGATATATCACAAGATATTTGAGCTTGGCTATGCAATTCCTAGTAGGATTGTGGCAGTAATACTATGCAAGATACACAAAATTCTCGTGCCATTTGCTTGAATACAAACATGGAATATACAAGAATTGGCTAGGACGTGCCTTCATGCAAAAGGAAAGAAGAGGCAATTCAAACTAATTAAATATATTTGAAAATAGAAGAGGGAAGGAAAACTAAGTAATCAAGACTATTTTTAGACCAATCGTTTCACAAATGCATCCTAAAAGTGAAGTTAAGTGAATCATTGCATGCTAAAAACATGCATGAAGGAATTTGGAAAAATAATTGAGGACCGCCACCCTGCATGGGCAGTGGTTTCAAAACCGCCACCCAGGCAGGGCGGCGGTCCTGGCACTAAAGGCCAAAACATGCACAAAATGAAGCGGGAAGCTGGAAAAAGTGTGGAAAAGCTAAGTAAGGACGTCTAGGCTACAAATATACACTGTAAATGGGTTTAAGAGCTTGAACATCTTCTGAAAGGACGTGAATCATCATTGGGGAATTTTTTAACCATTTTTTGACAATGTAGCACATGTAATTTTGGGTGTGTACATATTTCCCCCTTGAGAAGCGTCTTAGCCATGAAAATGTGTAAAATGTAGAGTCCAAGTATGGCGTTCTCGAAATGGGGAGTTAGAAGCTATACTTGACACACCCATGTGTCGAAACATTGCCATCCAAACTCCCGCTACCTATAAGATGAAGAGAAAACTCAAGTGCAGATAGATAAAATATCAAAAACAAGCTCTAAATTAAAATGACAAGAGGACTTACCATTTGTGTGGGGATATAGAAATATACCTACACTAACACTCCACCATGTGAACATATGCACTCAAAATGAAGTTATAACAACATATATATATCTAAATAAACTCATTTTCAAATTCATTTGTGCATATCGACTTGGTGATTTTTGAGCTTTGGGCCCACGTTGACCGTTTTTGTTTTTGAGTATGGTTGAATTAGAATGGATTTGGGAATGGTATTTTGCATTAGGCTTGGCCCTTTGTTGTTTGAATGCTTTTGAGAAGAACTCCTAAGAAATTCGTAACTAGAGCAGTCATAAGGGGCCTCAAAGAGGTGGATAGGTAGAGTGCCTTTATTGCTTAGTTTCCATTTTGTGAGGCATATATGATGTTTTGATATTTCATGCTCATTGCAAGCATTTTGACCGCACCTAGTGTGCGATGGCATTGTACAAAACTATGACACACCATGATATGTACATATATCTCTTTTTGGCTCGGTTATTCCTTGTATAGAGTTGGCTTCCATTTATGATTTGATTCATGTGTGTACTCTTAGATGTTTAGAACTTCCATTTTTATATGCTTTTTCAGAATGTATGCAGTGGATATGAATGCTAACAGAATGATTTTTTTAATGCTGATATATGATAATGCAATCACATTGTAATGTTGAACTTTAGTTTCTCTAAGAAAATTTTGGTACTTTGTATTGTTTTGGAAAACATGGCAAAAGAGTGATATGATAAGTGAATGAACTTTCCTGCTCCTAACTCCACACAACCAATAAGATGTGAGGGCTCAACACCAAGAGCTAGAAAGGGCACAAGTTATGGAAATTTGTTGAATGGTAATGATGAGAGAAAGACAAGGATTTGGAAAAACCAAATTGAGACACTATAACCTCACTCTACTCAAGTTTGATTCATAGTTTAGAATGTGAATTGATTTCCAGTTTATCTAGACTTAGATCCATAGATGGCCACTTGGTTGACAAAATCTGGTTTTGAGGTTTTAAGCTCTTTTGGAATTTTGGACATCTAACTCACTTTGTTTTGATTTATGATTTCACAACATTTGAATGAACTGCTTTCTAACTTTCAAGTTTGTCAAAGAGACCCCCTACACCTTGCCCCATGCTACTAGTAGGAAGTATGGGCTCATCACCATGGATAAGGCATAGGTGAGTAAGGGCATTTATCTCCTTTCCCAACCCTACATCACCAGTAAGAGATGCAGGCTCAACACCGAAGGTTGGTAAGGTAGAGAAATGTGTAAAATAAAAATTTCCTGTGGACTTGCATTTGACTTATTTATCTAGGCAAAATGTCTAGAATGTTCTTATTTCCAAAGAGATGTTTATGGGATAGATGTGACACCATGAAGCTTCTAGAACAAACTATAGACAAAGACACCTAAACTAGAAGAAACTATAAGTAGAACTAAGTATGCACACATTGGTATGATTATTGTCAAAGATTTGTCTTACCTTGCTTGAATTGATGTAATGATTCGTAAACAATTGATGACACTATGGAGATTTGTAGAGGTATGATTTGAATGTTTTGCCAATGTTTTTAGAATTTTTAGGAATTGCTATAAGAATAAGTCCCTTGATCACAAATTTTACAAAATGAACTGGCAGATGAAAATGCAATGTGGATGTAGTAATGTACATATGGAAATGTAGGTGAAACTACATGTCATGATGGCTAAGGTGAAGAAAGTTGATGAATATCGAATTCTTCACCCCTAAAAGTACACAGTGGAGAACCATGATCCTCAAAATTTCCATTCTCTTGACAAGGGCCTACCATTCTAGGTTTAAACTTACAACCCTTGCCCAGAAGTGTATATGTCCAATAATTAAAATCATTTGTATAAAAGAGACGTTCGTGCACCTCTTTGTCACGTTCTTGAGGCATGATGCGTGGGTGAGCATGACTATGCTACTCACCCTATTTCCAATGTAGAGCGTTGTGTTTACTTGTGACACTTGCTGAATGATGAGGCCTTACCCCATGGATATGGTAATCTTAGTTTTAGACGCACATGGGTTAAAATTGAGGTTTAGAATATAACAACCCTCAGAGATAGTTTTGATGGGCATCGTTTCAATCTCAAATTTCCCTTCTTCATTTGTTAATTCTATCATGTTTACACCTAGACCTATGTCTTCGAGAGGAAGAGATGCTAAACCAAGAAGACTACCCATCCCCTGTGGTTCAAACGGGAGGAAGATCAGATCATCACTCTCTAATAGTTTCATGATTTCTGTTGTGGTTTTAGTGGAAACTATTTCCATAGATATTGATTTACCCTTATCTGTTTTGCCACCTCAAATGTTTTTGGGTCAACGACTTTAGCCTTTGGCATGCCCGGTGATTGGGACTAACTCTTTTGATGGAGGTGGTTTGTTCAATTGATTCGTAGGAAGTTCATACTCCGTATGGACTCCTTTCTTCTTCTTGAGGTTTTCTAAGTGTATATCGAAGGGCTTAGGATCCCCTTGAGCGATGAAGACCTTCCCCAAATGGAGGAATCTAATCTCCTGGAATAGGGTAGAAGGGATAACCTTCATTCGATGAATCCAGGGTCTCCCAAGGATCATGTTATAACTTGTTTCCCTGTCGATAATGTAAAAATCCATTAAGATGGTTTTTGGACCAAGCGTGATTGGAAGAACTATGGTTCCAATCGAGGTTTCTTTAAGACTGTCGTACCCCGTAACGTGTTTCTTGTAGAGGAACAATTTATCTCTCCATATCCTAACTTCTACAAGAAAGAGAAGGGAACTAAATTTACAACAGCCCCATCATTAATCATGGCTATCTTAATATAGTTGTTATAAACCCATACTTGTAAAAATAAGGTAGGATCACCTCTTCGGGTAATTTCAGCATCAGATGACATCTTGTCTATATTGAAAACAAATCCAATGTCCCTATGATTCCATCCGAGAGGATGTATGTCAAAGTAAATATGATTTATTTGAGTGCTAGGAGGTGGTGTAACATGGATTAGATGACCAAGACCTAATGCATTGAGCAATGCAGAATGATGCGCAGTGAATTATTCAACAAATCTAGAAACGAAATGTGAGAAAAGGTCTTGTTCAAATCCGATATTAAATCATAGGATCCTACTGGTTTTGTGATTGTAGCAATGTCCTCCTGTGGGAAGGAAAGAGTCTATAAGGGTTGTGAAACATACTCTTTTGTCGAGTTATTGCATTAATTTCACGCTCAACCTATAACTCAACTAATCCCAAGATTTGTGTATTATTGTTTGAACCAAGGTTAGGAGCAACATGAGCGTAGTCAGAGGTTGAGGTTTCATGGTCATTATTTCCTATAGGAATACCCTTGTTTATATTTTGAGGATTCACTTGGGAATCCTCAAGATGTTTTGGGTTCAAATTTTGAGGTGTGACAAGTCCGGTATGACTAGGTTGCGGGTTTGTTTCAGGATTTGCTAGGAACATGTCTACAAAGAGTTACCTTTGGTTTTTGGGAAGTCTTTGCAGAAATTTGTTGCAATCGTGACAAGTCCTATCATCATGACCTCAAACCTTATGGAAACCACAATATAGGTTAGGGTCATAATCTCTTGGCCTTTGATAAGAATCTTGTTGTTGATTATAACCTCGGTTGTAATCTTGAAATTGGTTGTTATAACCATGATTCGCTACCCTTGGCCAAAGTTTTGATACTTGGTTTGGGTCTTGGGTTTGATTTTGCTTTTGTGGCAGATGATTTACATCAATTGTGTTGACAAATGACACAGTGTTAGGGCCTCTTTGATTTCTTGAGTTGTTATTATTGTTATTGTTACCGTTGTTTGGAAAACCAATGTTCTTGGCTTGATCAATAACACTATTCGTGGTAGCACCATGATTGCGATTCATACCCTTAGGTCCTTGGTTGTTGGCACCATTGTTTTGATAATTTGCATTATTTTGATTTGGGGATACCAATTTTCCATTGGGACCATAGATCTTACACCCACTATCAATAATGCGGCTTGGTCAATTCAAAGTGCACCTTCCAAAACTTCCTCATAACTACGGAAAGGAAACTTTTGGACTTCCTCCCTAGTCTCTCGATTGAGCGAGTGAAGGAAAAGATCACAAAGTTCCATTTGGTCCATGTTAGGTGCACTTGCAAAGGAATAGAGAACTTGGCACCATCTCTGGATGAAATGGGTGGCATATTCATTTTTCTCCTATCTAATATGCAAGAACTCCCTAATCCTTGTACGCAATAACTTGTTCATGTCAAATGCTTTGATGAATTCAGAAACAAGTTGTTTAAAGGAATGTATAGAAGCTTTTGGAATATGGTAATACCAATCTAATGTGATTCCTTCGAGAGTATTTGGAAAGATATTAGCCACTACAACATCCCAAGGAAGTAATTCCCTGATAGCAATAGTGTAGGCCTTGATATGAGCATTCGGGTATCCTTCTCCCTTAAATTTTGGAAGATCTGGAAATGGGCATGGAAGCATGACACCATGTATGGTGAAGTCAAGAGGCTCCTTTAAGTACTCAGTGTATGTACCCATTGCGTAAGTTTCCACCATTGAAGATCCTTGATGAGGAGGTAGAGGAGGAGGAGTTGGATAAGCTATATTATAAGCATTGACGAGAACATATGGGGTCCCTTAATATGGCATGTAGGGAGCGGGAATGGTATATGGGTCCATCTAGGGAGTTTTTGAATACATATGCATGTAAGGTGGGATAGTACCAGGATATGGACTAGCGGGCGTAAAACCAGGGAACGTCACATTGCCTATTATGGTGGCATTCAAGAACACACTTCCGGCCAGCCCTTGTGTAGGATAAGCTTGAGAAGGATGAGGACCCATCCCTAGTGTGTCTAACCTTGTGAGAAGATCACCTGGATTTGAATGAGCCGATAACCTTGTTGTACATGATATTGCATTGGTTTCTCATTGGAAGGGATGTATCCTTTGTTGTCAACTAGATACCCCATGTTATGCCCTACTGCATGTGTTGGTTGTGAAGTCTAGGAACTTTCTAGTTCTCTAATCCTCCCTACTAAAGTAGAAATGAGATCATTGGGAGAGGATTGAGTCCTCGGGCATAGGGTTTGATTAAGCAGGCTCATGATACCATATCATGAATTGTTTAGTGTTATAATTCTTGTCTTCCTCAAAAGTAAGAATCTTAGGATAGGAATTCAAAATCTCAGAGGATGTAGCCTTCATCCTATCCAAAGACTCATCTATCTAACGAAGAGGATTTTCTATTTGTGTGAACGTATCATCTTCTGATTGATTGCATGACAATGTGAGGTCTTGACAAGACTCTATGGTAAGAACCTATTTTGTTTGTGATAACAACATGGTTTGCATTGGGTTGACCATATTGCATGTTTAATGGTTGATCAACCTCCTCCATCCTTACATATCTAATGGGGTTTGAAGTGTAACTAGGGGAGGTTTGGACGTTGCTTGTGTAATTGTCACCCCACCTTGAAAGAGAAGGGGATTTTTGTGGTTGCACGTTGGTGTAATATCTATCAGAGCCAAATGGCCCACCAAACTCTCTTCCAGACATATTTTAGAAAGTATAAAATACCTACCAAAATAGGGGAAGAAATGGAAAGATGAGGTAATAGCAATGAAAAAAGGAAACAAGAAGGAATTAATCCTTCACATTGGGTTCACCAATTTGTACGGATGAAAATTGACATGCAACCTTCAACTGCATTCGACCCCTCGAGGTCATGCCAAAGCAACCGATGCTAAATGTGTGTAGCTAACTATAGGAGGATCAATGACTAAGATCTGGTAGTGTGATCTCTTGGTAGCTAAGTTGGCAAAGGGGAGATTTAGAGGCTATGAATGGGTAGTGTAAATTCCCTATGGTTTGTTTTCCTGAATTGGATCTAAGTGTTGATCTGGTTTGAAGTATCCAAATTAACTAAGCTGAAAATAACAATTTATTCTACTGCTGAAAGGAAACTAGTCTAAACAAATCACAAAATTGAAATATTACAACCACAAACAACAATTTGCTTCTATTCTAAATAATTAAAATATTTCTACACTAAAACTAAACAAGCGAGATAACTTGGTGTGGTTATTCACCTGTTTTGAGTGTATTGAAACTAAACTAACTTAAAACAAGAAAAATTCCAAATGATCTATGATGTGTAGACAACCTCCTACAAATATTCTCTCCTTCAGATCCACAAGGATGGGAAGAAGGGGATCCGTGACCGGAGCTTCTATTAATGATTTAAACCCTCTTGGAAATAAACTAATTACTTGTAAATGAAAGGAAATTGATTTTTACTCTATTCGATATGATGTAACACCAATAAATTTCAAGAATGAAAGAAATCAAACAACAAATCCAACCCGGGAATTCACAGCAATGCAGGTAAATCCAGCTATGTAGTAATTTGTCCCCTCAATCTTTCCTTTTCTTTCACTATGTGTCCATATGACTCTAATGAAATGGGAATACAAAGGCAGTAGCAAGAGAAGGAACTTAAGCAATGGTAGCTTGAAGGAAGTCTGGTTGCAATGCAAGTAGAAGAGAGATAACACAAGAGATATGAGCTTGGCTATGTAATTCCTAGCAGGATTGTGGCAGCAATACTATGCAAGATACACAAAATTCTCAGGCCATTTGCTTGAATACAAGCATGGACTATATAAGAATTGGTTGGGACACTCCTTCATGCACAAGAAAAGAAGAGGCAATTCAAACTAATTAAATATATTTAAAAATAGAAGAGGAAAGGAAAACTAAGCAATCAAGACTATTTTTGGACCAATTGTTTCACAAATGCATCCTAAAAGTGAAGTTAAGTGAATCGTTGCATGTTAAAAACATGCATGATGGAATTTGGAAAAATCATTGAGGACCGCCACCCTGCATGGGTGGTGGTTTCAGAACCGTCGCCTGTGCAAGGTGGTAGTCCTGGCACTAAAGGCCAAAACATGCACAAAATGAAGCGAGAAGTTGGAAAAAGTGTGGAAAAGCTAAGTAAGGACGTCTAGGCTACAAATATACACTGCAGATGGGTTTAGGAGCTTGAACATCTTCTGAAAGGATGTGAATCATCATTGGGGACTTTTGTAACTATTTTCGACAATGTAGCACATGCAATTTTGGGTGCGTACAATAACCATTGATTAACACTTATTTACATTCTTAACTACTAATTAGTGGATATTTACTTATATACCATTGTGTTTATACATTTTACTTGTAGAAAATACTCGTAAATTAGTTATTATTATCATGTTGATATGTTTCTAACTTCCACAATATACTATAATTCTCATATAAATCTCACCAACATCATAACGCAGCTTCATCATAATATGAAGAACCTTGTCAACAATGCGCTTTGTTGTTTTGTTTAAACTCTTTATTTTTTCAAACTTCTAACAATATTCACATACTCTTATCCCTCTAATAATACATTCTATTCTTGTTCTATGATTATTATATCATTATCTATGCATACTTTATAAGAATTGAGGAGGGCCTAAGAAAAATCAGATTGCAAACATTCACACAAAGTACTTGGAAAAGAGGAAAAGATTCACCAAAAATTGCACACTATATTAAACTAAAAATAAATATACAATGCACATGTATATGAAACTAATAGTGGTTCCACTAGAACAAAATCTCCCTAAGAGACTAAATCTCCACCATGATTGGAGATGACTCTAAGCTCCAATTTAACTTTCCACAAGGACACAAAAGTTCTTGATATAGGAAAAGTAAGAGGTGAGTGATATATTATTATTGGTTGAGTGAAAGTTTGGATAAGATCATTCTATAAATTACACCTCACCCTTCTCACACATGTGAGAACAACAACCACTTAAATGTGCAGTTACCAATGTTGTGAACATTCTAAATATTACCTTGGTAACAACACTACCTAAGGTGGACTTTACAACAAGTGTGAATATGACATACACCAACACCCCCTGAAGATCATATTAGGTGATTTGGTAATAGAAAATAAGTATTATGCTCATAAATTTGGGTCTTGATAACTAGACCCAATGAGGTACCCATGTATAATGATAGAGAAAAAGAAAAATGAATTTGCTAAAATAAATGTTTGTTGAATTTGACGAATCCTCCATGGGAATGCCTATAATACATGTTCTATCTAAATGAAATATATGGTGAATATCAAAGAAGGTTTTCTTAGAAGCTATTATGAATTTTGAAAACCACATAAGGGTTGGATCAATTACATATTTGACATCGAAAATGATTTTGAAAACCCCATAAAGGTTCACATAAAAATTATTTGCACTAAAAAAACCATCCTCTCGTATCTGCTAAAAATAAACACAAGGTATATATCATACTTGAACAACTAAGGAATCATTATCAGTGTACACATCACCCCTTATAATGTGTTAGGATTTTCCATCATACCAAAATTTTGAACTGGTGGTGGAGAGGATCTCATCGTATTAACCGGTTGCTACACCAACAAACTCCCTCATGATGGAGCTCGATGTAACCACGTGAGCCCCGGTCCCACCATGTATTCATCAAATTAGGTCAACAACATTAGGAGGTAATGACACCGGGACTTCTTGGGAGGTCACCCATCCCAATACTACTCCAAGTCGGGCACGTTTAACTTCCCCGACTCGATACCATGTTACGATTTGCCGTCACACCAAAAGCTCAAACTGGTGGTGGAGAGGGATCTCATCGTGTTAACTAGCTACTACGCTAACATAATGTTGACTAAAGAGTGAAGAAAATGCAACTCAATATCTCCAAATAGTATCAATGTGGTAGGTGTGTAGAAAATCACCACAAGATCCTATAGTGTGAATGCTTAAAATTCCACATGATGAAATAAAAACTTAAATGTGAAAAGGGATTTTAAAAAATTACACACATGCATTGTGGGAAACCCCATATTTGGAGACGAGCATAAGCTCAATAAAAATTCATTTAACATATATTGAATAAAATGTCTTACATTTAAATAGGTTTAATGATCCTAATTACGGCTCATTAATAACAACTCTTAACTACTAACATCCCCACAAATCTCTCATAACACTAATCTAGGAAGGTTTCTGTAACAACCTATATTCACTCCCTAAATCTTTCACATCCTCTAAAACATTCTACGTGAGTTGTTCTCACAACTCACACACACAACAATTTAATCCACATTTAGCTAACAAAAATAATACACCAATATACTAACTTACAATGTAATTAGTGCACCCATGTGAGGACTAAATCCTAACATGCATACAAATAGAAAATAATATAAACCACCCATGACACTTTGTAAATCAATGTGGGTATAAATACATTTGAAAAATCCACCTAATATGATTTATAGTTTATCAAATAGACCATTGATATGAGAAACTTAAAATCTAATTCAAAATAAGAATAAGTGGAAAAATTGCAAAGAGTGTGAAAAAATACACACTTTCAATAAAAATAGCATGTAAATTCAAGTTACCACTCGAAAGTTATGTCCTCATAAAGGTCTAAAATACATTATATGATCAATTAAAATGACCAAAAATAACTGATTTTAGAAATATGGATGATTGAAATGAAAAAATAACATCATTGTTGTATATCATAAAAAATAAGCAAGGTGAAAAAACATCATCTTCCCGGGCTTTACGGATCAAACATTATGAGTATAAGAAAAATGTACTTCAAAAAGGGATCAATGGTGAAAGTCCAACACTTATGAGATAAAAATGCATAGTGGATGGTCATATGGTGGCTTAGGGGTTGAGTGCAAGTCACAAGGGCTACTGGGGTGGTTGTATGGATGACTAAGGATTGGTTATGCACAACATGTAAAATACACCGAAGATGTTGAGTAAGTAGAATGCACCAAATTTGTGCTGAAACTTCAAACACACGCCACAGTGCTTTGGTGCTCCATTTTTTCAAACCAATACTTTTCAGAAATCTCTCAAATAAAGGAATACAAAAATATACTTTTAACACATGGCTTTACATGTAAATAAATAAATCTATTGTATTCTTTTATGCTTCTTACTTACCTAGTAGATCCGAACTTTAAAAAATCATAAAAGTCACTAAAAGCTCCAAAAAAATGTTGAATCATACCCAAAATGTTTAGATTTTTCTAGATTTTGGAAAAAATCCAAAAACATCCCTATAATAACAATTTTGGATCAAACAAAAAATATCCATTGGGTAATTGTGAAAACCCACAATGTGGATTGGCTAAAAAAATTCTTAGGAGTTTGGGAAGAAGCATGAAAATTCTATAGTTGATGAAAATGTACAAATCCATAGCTCAAAAATCCTCTCAAGGGAATTCAGATCCACCAAAAACACTTAAAAATGGAAAAATGTAGAAATCTCTTCAAAAAACTCTTCTTCATTTAGATCTCAGAACTAATAATACAAGTAGCTTCAATAAAAATCTAGATCTAAGAAAATTACAAGATGGATATTACAAATCTACTCGATACCAAACTTAGTGTGTGTCATATTCCTCGAGACCCTAGTGCTCACCCTTCGCCATATCGGGGTTTCTCTAGTATGATTAGTTGCTTTAGATATGTCAAGACTATCATTTCAATCTTCTTTAGCGACACTCTTGCTTGATAAATAAAGCATTGTTTATTTTTGTATCAACTTGCAATTTTGAGTGTATTGGTTATTGGATCAAATTGAGGCTTGTAGTTTGGGGTTTAAAGGTTTGGTGGAAATTTCTATATCCTATGGTATTATAGCCATTCTATAAGATCTATAATCCCATGGGCCTCTACTAACATTATATGGTATTAGACCCGCATCTACAATCTTCATATCATAAATTTCTTAAATCTTAATTTTTATTCAAAATTATTTGCATTATTGGTTGTAATTTTGAATGAAGAAGATTTTTTTGAAGAGATATCTACTTCCCCCATTTTGAGTGTTTTTGGTGGATCTCAAATTCCCTTTGGAGGATTTTTGAGCTGCGAATTTATACACCTTCATCAAGTCTAGAATTACCAAACTTCTTTCTAATCCCTAATCAATTGTTGATCTAATTCATGTTGTGGGTTTTCAAAATTACCCAATGGGTATTTTTTGTTTGAGCCAAAATTGTTTTTATAGGGTTATTTTTGGGTTTTTTTAAGTTTTTTAAAATAAAAAAATTATGGGTATGATCTAGTTTTTTTGCTAAATTATACAAAAAATACACAATTTTTTAGAAAAGAACTGGAGCTTCTGGTGGTTTTCTATGATTTTTAAAGTTCAAATCTACAGGGAAAGCAAAGAGCAACAAAAAATAAAATGGGTTTTATTATATTTTTCTATAAACCATGGGATGAAAGTATATTTTTTTGGAATCCTCTTTTGAAGATCTATTCGAAAAGTATTGGTTAAAAATGAAGTACCGAGGCACCTGTGGCATGCGTTTGAAGTTTCATAACAATTTTGGTGCATTTTTCATGCTATGCAAAGTAAGCCCTTGGTCACCCATATGACCACCATCTAGCCACATAAGACCTGCCCTCAACCCATTTCCTTCCATATGACCATATACTAAGATTTTTAGTCCCCAAGGGCTAGACTTTCACCCGTGAGCCCTTTTTTAGAGTACATTTCTTCCAAGGGTCATAAATTTTGATATGCAAAGCGTGGGAAGGTGATATTTTTATGCTTTCCTATTTTTACATACGCAATGGTGATATTTATTTTTACATTTTGATGGTATAGATTCCCATAATTAGTAATTTTGGCTTGTTTAGTTGACCAGATCATGTAGTTTGGACCTTGATGAGACCATAACTTTTGACTGACAACTTGAATTTGCATGTTATTTTTTTGAAAGTGTATGTTTTTTCACACTCTTTATATTTGTGGCATCTATTTATTATGATTTCAGCTCAGATTTGATTTTTTATCTTAATGGAATATTTGATAAACTATAAATCATATTGGGTGGGTTTTTTAGATGTATTTGTACTTGCACTAATTCATAAAGTGCCATGGGGGATTTCTATATTTTTATGCCTTTAAGTGTGTTTTTTTATTTTTCACACTCCTTTTCATATTTATGTTGTTGGGTTCATCCTACAACATTTTGGGCATTTTCACTAACGGATTTTATTGTGATTTTTGCACACCTACCACATTGAAACTATTTGGAGATATTGAGCTTCATTTTCTTCACTCCTAGTCATTATTATGGGGAGTGTTATGTATTAATAATGCTTCCTTGGTTTTCCATGTATGTTATGTAACTTGTGTTTGTTCCTACTAGATGCATAAACTAGTTATTTTTTTGTTCCAAAGCATTTTTGTGTCAACCCTTCTAGGGTTTTCAAATTCATTTTCGATGTCGGATGTAATTGAGCCAATCCTTATGTGGTTTTAAAAATTAGAATAGTTTTCCATTCAAAAAAAAAATTTCACCATATATTTCATTTAGATGGAGCATGTATTTATAGTCACTCTTATTCACAGAACCATATGCCTGGAAGCTAATTTTAACTCATTCATTTGCGAGCTTCATCGATTCAAAAAACATTTACTTCAACAAATTTATTTTTCTTTTTACTCTATCAATGTACATGGGTACCTATTTAGTCCTAGTTGTTGGGACCCACATTTATGAGAATAATAAATTTTCTCTTTTACCACATCACCTAAGTTGATCTTTAGGGGTGTTGGTGTGTGTCATATTCACACTTGTTGTGAAGTCCACCTTAGGTAGTGTTGTTACCAATGTGAGATTTATTATGTGCAAAACATTGGTAAATGCACATTTAAGTGGTATTTATCCTCACATGTGTGAGAAGGGTGAGGTGTAACTTGGGGAATGATCATATCCCACCTTTCACTCAACCTCTTACTTTTCCTATATAAGGAACCTTTGTGTCCTTGTGGAAAGTTAGATTGGAGCTTAAAGTCATCTCTAAAGTTAGTGGAGATGTAGTCTGCTAGGAGAAAATATTCTAGTGCAACCATTTTTAGTTGCACACACATATGCATTATATATTTACTTTTAGTTTAATACAATGTGCCTTTTTGGTGAATCTCTTCCTCTCATATGAGTACTTTGTGTGGATGCTTGCATTGAAAAGTTTTCCTACTACAAGAGTTATAAGTTTTGGGTCTCTATGAACATTATATTGCATGAATATAAGAATTGAGGAGGACCTAGGAAAACTCTAAAAACAAACATCCACACAAAGTAATCGGACAAGAGGAAGAGATTCCCAAACAATGACACACTATATTAAACTAAAAATAAATATATAATACATATGTATGTACAACCTACAATAGTTGTAGTAGAACATAATCTCCCTAAGAGACTACATATCCACCAATTTTGGAGATGACTCTAAGCTCATATATAACTTTCCATAAGGACACACATGTTCCTTATATAGGAAAATTAAGAGGCGAGTGATATAGTTTTATTGGTTGAGTGAAAGGTGGGATAAAATTATTCACCAAGTTACTCCTCACCCTTATCAAACATGTGAGGATAACTACCACTTAAATGTGCATTTACCAATGTTGTGCACATAATGAATATCACCTTGGTAATAACATGGTCTAAGGTGGACTTCACAACAAGTGTGAACATGACACACAACAACACACTTATTCAACCATGTGTAGTATATTGCTTTAGATGGTTTATCTATTTACACATAATAGGTTTAACCAATTCTCTTTTGCGATAAGCGATATCTTTGGGAGCATATCTCATTCTCAAAAGTGGAACATATTATGGAATTTTTTATAATTTCACATAGATATTAGGAAAAAATACATAGATTTGGTTAGAGTGGTAACATTTTACATAGTTCAATTATATCCTATTCATTTTGATATATTTTTCAGTTATTTTATTGCATATAAAGAGTTAATCCGATAAAGTTTAAATTGGCCTCAACAACCCTAAAATGTTGAGCTTAGATATGACATTTTATGTTATTGAAAGGGCTATCATAATAGAAAATGTTTTATGTTATCGAAAGGCTATTAGTTTAACAAGTTATTGCATTCTCTTGATAAGTGTATTAAGTGAGAAAATGTTTTATTTTATCGAAAGGGGTATTATGTTAGCAAGATGTTAATGTTATAAACAAGGCTATTGATTCAACAAATATTTTTATGCTATTAGCAAGGATATTAAGTTAGAAGTATTTTAGCACTCACTCCACATGGAGAAAATCGTTGTGTAAAAAGTCAAATTTTAGATTTTAAGGCATAGTTCGGCATGACCAATCAAGGGTAGTTATTATTTTGTAAATTTTCAATTCAATGCAAGTTTTTAATACAAAATTTCAAACTCAATATATAAGTTTATATACATCATTATTAATCATTGATATACATGTCTTTACCATGTGATTTCATGTTTCATGTAGAATGGTGTATATAAGGAAGAATTTACATTACAATCCTATGATTGAGATGTGAGGTTTTGTTTACTTATTATTTTTGATTTGAAAAATTTCAATACTAAATTAAAATGAGGGCAATCTATGATACCCTAAATTTGGTTTGGGAACTTGGCAATATGGAATTTTACGCTTATTCCGATATAAAATCCATCTACACATTGTTAACTAACTAATTTTTTTGATAAATATCACACCCTAAATCTATTAGATGACAACCAATCTATAGATAAACCCCTAAAAAAGTATTGGACATCTATATAGACCTCTACTTGTCTCAAACCTAATTTTTTAAAACCTTGGAGATGGGTCATAATTCTTGGAAAGTTTTAGCTCCAAAATTTTCTACCTCCTACGAATATTTCCCCTTGCATTCCAATAATCCAATTTTCAAAAGGGTTACTTGTCTTAGTTGGCCTAGGCAGTCCTTTTGGGTTGGTTGAGTGAGAAAACTAATGAAATGTCACTTATACATACAAACATACAATCACATATTGAAGACACTTGAGAATATACATGAGACTCACCTAATAAGTATCTAGGGACACTTTAATAAATTCAAGAGAATATATTCTATTATGTATCCTTTAGATCACATCATATTAACAGAAGCTAAAAATTTGAAGTCATCTATATTACTACCCTAGATAAAGTGTTGATCTAAAATTTAAAGTATCCAATTTTTTGGGTAGATTTTCTATTATATATAATAGGTTTGGGGAACTAAATTTGTCTTGATCCCTCTTTATAGTAGTGGTATGTAGTGAAATTCTCATCACATCAATGACAATATGATGAAGTAGTTCAACATAATCATAAATTGAAGTTAACCCCCTTTTTAGGTCAAGGGATGCAAAGAGATGGTTTAAAGTAAGAAGAATCCACGTTAAATTCAAACAAAATCACCATAAGGTTCATAATCTAGAAAATAATCATATATACACTAGTGAATAAACACTGAAGATCAAGCATGTAAAAAATCCTAGAGGATAGGTTGTTAAATCTCATGACATGCTCAATAATGCTACTATCCATCTTCCTATGAACCCATCCATTATTGAATTCTATGTCCTAATATTTTTTGAACACCTTGAAAACACTCTAATCTACCTTTGTACATAATCTAAACAGTCTCTCACACCTAATGTCTTTGTGTTATGGTTTGTCCCTATAACCCTAATTTCACTTTGTCCAATTATAGTTAGCATAATGTTCTATATTAAACATTTGCAATGATTTAGCCTAATTAGTGATACGTTTTATTAGGTTAGAATTATTCACATCCATAATAGGTAGATTATGGGTAAAATCTAATTCTCCTATTATACTACGTTAACAACATAGAATTATCTTTCTTGAAATTTCTTGGTATATACCTTTTAAATATAGTTTTGATAAATTTACATCTATTCTAGGGAATGAGTATGCGTTTTATCAAACATTTTAATTGATGTAATATCTTCTCAAAATATTCATTTTCTTTTATAACATCCTTAAGAGAGATCCATATGGTTGGTATTTTGAGTTCTAAAGGTAACATAACTTCAGTACCATGGATCAAGGAATAGAGATTATCTCCATTAAATAGGTAGAAACTCTTGCAATATGCCTATAAGGCATAAATAATTTGATTATTCTATTCTTCATCATGTTTTACAATATTTAATTCTAAAATTCGGGGTTTATTATATTAAAGAATCGAACAATTATGTAAAGATGAAGTAATATTAGATTAAAATAAAAATATATATAACATTCATATCCTACCTCATTACCATATTATAACAATGATTGTAATAGTATAGGTGAGATAACTGAATGAAATTACAAGTTAGGATAATAGAGAATTGTACCAATTTTATATTGAGACAGGTTGACCGTGATATGAGATTTTGCGAAAGGATGTCTAGGGTTTTGTTTAGATACTCTAAACTTATGAGAGTGTGACTTTGATTGCAAGAAAAAGTCACTTGTTATAGATAATTTTTTCAAGGTGAATTTGTCCAAGATGGACAATTTTTTCCTCTGTTGACTGTGACTAAATTTAGCCTTTGATATTATGTTCTTTTGTGAATTTTCCTTCACCTCTTATGGTTAAAATTTCATGAATTTATTAAGAGAGTAATGTATAAATTGGGTGGTTTGTTGTGATCTTATAAGTATCCCAAAGATGTGAGGTATGGGGCCCTTATAATGGGTTAATTAAATGTGATTTAATATGTAACTATTGCAACAATATTTCCCACTCAAATGACACATGATCGATTTGGGTAACTTTTGGGTTTGAAAATATGACCATTATAACTTTGGAGAACGAAGTCATTTGCTCATGAAAAATTTGGCTAGGTGAAATTTCTCTTCATGGGTAAATTTGTTTGGGCACATTACACAATGAGTAATATTAGTTGGAAATGGTGGTCAAATGTTTAAAAATGTGTCTTATAATCCGAGAATGATATATTATTTCGTCGGATATAGATAATAAGGATGAACTAGTGGCTAGTAGTGTTTATTAAGCAAGGCATGTAGGAAGTAGTCAATTTCATGCACAATTATTTGTGGGATATGCTAAATGCCAAGGATTAATTACCAAATACAGATAGGTCCATATTTATGTATCTACATTTTCCCCATTTAATCTAGTAATAAAAAAATTATTGATAAAAATGAAATGAATGAAACAAAAACATCCAAAGAAGGGCAAGGCCCATGTGAGATTAGAATGTGTGTTCCTCCCCCTTCATGTGTAGCCATACATATGAACTTACATGTCACATGTATCAAAAGAGTATTAAGTTCTAACAAATATGTGAATACAAAATCAATAAATAATATAAAATGAAAAAGTAAAATCATGAAAGTTGTAGATATGTTTTCCTCGATGCTATATGTGAGGGAAGAGTAGATGAATCTTAAGAGAATTACACATGTATGCTTTTCCCCTAGTGGTATATATGAGTGAAGAGTAATTTGAAAATAAATAGATTAATACTAATTGGGCCTACTATGTGAAGCAAAAAACCATCCAAAAATTTAGGTCTATTGAGTGAATTCCTATAAACCATCCACAATAATTGAACATGCTTTGAGTGGAGCCTTGTAAATGTGTGATTAATAGTTTTCATATGTCATGATGTAATATTTTTGTGCATATCATTATATTGTGTCATTTGAAGAATTATATCTAAAATTTGCTTAAATGTGCTTGAAAAACCATTAATATGCCCCCTTTTAAGATCAAGAATGTTACAAATGATTATTTAGCTGAAAAGAGAAAGTGTTAGTTATGTAAAACCGAAGTAGCATCATGATCAATGATCTAAAAAAATTAGTGTATCAACCAACATGGTAAAATGTTGATATGTTGTAAGATAGAAAATGCTTTTAGTACAAATGTTTTGTAGCATTCATAAGATAAAGAAATGTAATATCTAGAAATGTGTATGATCATCATAAGACATATAATGAAAGTGTTGTGTCCGTATTCAACATAATAACATAACATTGATATGATGAGTATGGTGATAAAAACAAATGACTCGATTCCTAATGGATCCATAGTGACTTAAGAAATGACATTATACATGTGACATAATGGTACCGTCATAGAGACACATGAATGACAATACATGACACACTTTACCAATGCTAGTTGTTAATTTGTGTATACAAAATAAGAATGCAATAAATAGTGATATAATGCAAGTTTGATCATACACATGTAGTAAGTATTGAAAAAAACAATCAATGTGCACATAGTAATGTGTAAAAATCATAAGCAATGAATGCACATAGAGAAAAGTGAAATGAGAAATATTGAATGTAATAATTTGTAACTAATGTGTATAGTGCAATGTGAAAAAGTAATATAATAAGAAATTAGACATGTACAGGGAAATGTGAAATAACCAATGATCTATCACTCAATATGATAAAAATTGATGTGTAAGAAGAGATATCAAGAAAACACTAATCGTAGTGTAATTTAACGATATGGAATAAAGACAAGAATATAATCACACAATGTGAGTTAGGAGAGTATGTGAATAAGCCATGTGTGTGAAACAATGTTTATAGTATGTGCCGCGTGTGAAATAAATGTATGTTGTAAAGATAACTATGTCATAACATGTGTATTTAATGGCAATAACTCATGCAAAATAAAAAGTATGTTATAAATTGTGGGATCCTATCAAAGATATAACAAGTAATGCATCATAGGATGTTTGTTCCATTATAATAATATAGAAAGTGTGTATCATAAGAAGCAAGAGGTGTATTATGCCTCGAATGTGAATGATCGTAATGAAAACAAGAAAAGGAAATCATGCATAAATATCTATAGTACATGAGAAAATAGAGTATAGAGCGTACAAGTGTGTGAAGAAAACACAACATAGAGCACACACGTGTATAAAGTAAAAATATATAATACATACAAGCATACAAAAACACAATAGATGATCATGTAATTTCATGAAGCATTCATAGAAGATAATAAAACAACTCAAACAAGTGTTTAAATAAAGCAAGGTAGTTGTATCATATAATATAGTAATCACATAAGTACAACACGAAATCAATGTCACACAATGTCATATAGCCATGAATTGAATACGACACACATATGTATAGTGAAAATAATGCCAATCAATGTCATACAAGTAAGGAATACAATATGCAAGTGTAATAAGAAATCAAGATTACTTGAAAGTCACACAACAATCAAATCATGTAAGATAAAATCATAGTAATAAAATAAATTAAACATTAAATGTAACACAAATGAAGAGCATGGAGAAATCAAATCATTCAATGTTATAAAGAAAATAGTGATGTAAACAATCAATGTAGTGTGAGAAATCAATAGTGCAAGAAACAATGTAATGTGGTGAGCAAGTGGTGTCATGCGAGAAACCAATTGGATAAACAAGAAAGGATAGCTAAAATAAAAGCCTAGGGCCAATAATAGTGAACAAATAAAAGTAATAAAACTACTAAGCATGGATCAAAGTTGATTACGTGTCATATGGGATTCCAAATGATTTGCAATGCATCATGTGATAGTAGATATAGTGAAGAAAACATTGGTTTCCAACTAAGGGTTATTTTTAATTATAGGCTACTTTAGGATTATGATTACATCAATATTTTGGGGTAGAATAGTGGGATAGTATTTCTTGTTCTATCCATAGAAAGAGGATTGGACATTATAACCTAAATGAGATTTACCTCTTTTTTCTCAAGATTATGAGTGGATGGTGTAAAAATATGACACTTTACCCTTTGAAACTATTGGTTTTGACAATGCACTCTTGCTAAGATAAGCACACTCTTTCTATCCCCGCTTAGTACATCCCAAGGTATCTTGTCTAACTTGCTTAGTCATACACACTAATATGTTGACAAATTTTGAGAGTCAAATGCATAAAATCCATAAAAAAACTCCGGTTGACAAGAAGAAAACTTTAGTTTTCATTTTTCTCATCCATATGCAAAACAAAGTTCCAGTTTGGTTAGGAGTTGTTATCTAGTCTTGGATGACTTGTACAATTTTGAACTAACATATCCTTCATCTTTGCTTTCAGTTTCATATTCTTTGTTGGGTATTTTACTCCCTCTGGTCATTCTTTCTTCGATAATTTACCTTCGGATCCATATATAAGCAAGTATTGAATCTCTCATTTAAACATCTGGGAATCATATGTCTCTACATTTATAACACCCCTACCATCCTTTCAACTGTACTTGCTCATTGGAATGTGGATTGCAATGTTGACATGTGATTTTTCTTGAGTTGTTGCTCTGTTGAAATGATTAAATCATGTTTCTAGATTGAAGTTTATCTTAGTTGAGATTTGTGTAACTAATCATCCATTAAATTGCAAAGTACTCTTGAATTGTGATGTTTTATTTAATTGGTTTGTGAAATGAACATGATGTCTGTAGTTGTGGAAAGTTTAATTTCTGTTCTTGGGACCAATTGGTGAATTGGTAATTTGGAAAATTATTTTAAGTCAATGATGATCAATTATCATTATTATTGGGAATTGATTAAGAGCATACCTTAGATCAGTTTCATTGATCCGAGGCATTCCCTTAATTCAATCTGTAATTTGATTAACTCTAGAAATTACAGTTGTTCACTGTTTTTGGATTATCTATGTTGCACTAATTGATCCTAGTGACTTGTTCTAGTTTGCCTACGATTCATTCCGTAATCAGGGCTGGAAAGTGCCAAGAGATGGCTCAGGTGGTACTACCCCATTTCAAAACATTGCTGCCCGTAGTAAGAATTGGTTGTGACAGTTATTAAGCTTACACTGCTACTATTATTCTAATAATGTTAAAGGTTCTAATGACCTAACCTAAGACCTAAGGCATGTAGATTATTTTGGTTTCTTGGGAACCTAACCTAAATTTATCTATGCCTAATTTGATGTCACTAAGCTAACCTAATCCCTAACCTATAATGGTGAAGGGGAATTAGACTATAAATTTTAACTCGAATAATAATTTGAGTGACATTAAGGATGGATGCATGTTTAATTGGGGTTAGTGGTTTCTGCCACCCTTGCATGTCTGGAGTTTGAATTTAGTGCCGTTAATGGCAGGCCACCGGCACACCTTAATGAAAAGCCAAAAATTAAAATGGCAAGTTACTAAAAGTGGTGCTAAATGTGATCATGGGGTTGGCTAGGAAGTTGGGGTGAGCCAAAAAGGAGATAGAGGAATTTGGTGGGAGTGAGAAATTTGGTTCCTCCTGATAGGCATTGATGATTTGGAAAAATGTGCCAAAACTACCTAAGGAAAATACGTCGGATTCGCGAAGGAAGTATTGTTGTTTTGGGTTTCCATTTGGTCATTTTCTTTTCTCTCTCTCACTCTACGAATGAAGGTTTTGAGTTTTGATTTGGTTCTTATTTTTGTTTATTGGAATCTCTACTCCTCTAGTTCGTGGAGAGACTGTTTGAGAGGATTCTAAGTGGAAAAGAGGGAGAAAGTTTTGTTGACGAACTGCTTCGACTATGGAAGCTATCGTGGAATTGGAAGAAGGATCCTGGGAGTTGGAAGAAGACTTTAGGAAGCTCTACCAGGCATGATAGGCTCTAATCCCTTGCAAAAAACTTGTTCTATCTAATTGATTTGTTAAAAGAACTCTTCTTATTATAGAAAGCATTTTGGGGTTACGGTTTTTACTATTGCATGGTAAAATGGAACTTGTTGCTTGGTAAGTAGTTGTTGGAACTAGTTTTGATCATGCCATTGTATTTTGGCCTTATCATGGTGACGAAGTTGGTTTTCTTCACATGTCTATTTTGGAATGTTTGTAAATAATTCCTTGACTAGTAATGGAAGGATAAAATGTTGTTTTCCAGTTACATGTGTGGATACTCTTAAATCAGGGTTGTAATGTTGCTATCGACCTCTGTATTATTATTTATGTGGCTATGGTATGGAATTTGCTTATATTTTTGGGAAACAATGACCCTGTGTTGTGGGTCGAACTTGAATTTGATTTCTCAATTAGATAAGACATGTCGTTTCATGCTAAGGTTGTTTGGCTTGGTTGAGTTTTATTTTGGTTCGAATAAGATTATATCATTTTTGTGCCAAAGTTGTTTGGTGGGTTGTGTTTTATTTTGGTTTGAATGATCAAACCCTTCAATCTTGTAACTATGGATTCATGGTAAATGATTTGAACACCCTCGTTTGGGATGAATGGCTATTCGAACCCAATCAGGTGTGGCTCTTGGTTATCTCCTTTTTGATGTTCATTTGAGGAAGGTTGTCGATTTTGACAACCCATGTCGAGTTGGAGTGCAACTGTGATTTTGGGGTAATATTTTTCACCCGCCATGACTTAACGTGTTCACCCTAGGTGTTGAGTAAACCTTGGGACTATTATTCGACTTAACCATTCAGTTCAAATTCCTTGCACCATGGATGGGATATTTTTTTCCCAGTCATAAGAATGTTTGGGTATATTGTTGTGTGAATGAGTAGGAGGTGGTCTGGTTTGGTTTGGGTAGCAGTGACTATTCAAACCAAAGTGTAGTTAATGGCTACCAAGATTATTGTGATTCCTTTTGTGAACTGTTTGGGTCTTAGGTAGACTTCCAATTTGATAATAGTATGTTGAACTATTATATCTTTGAATATGTTTAAGTTTGTTCATTGTTATCTTCTTACCTTAAACAATTAAGGTTGGGGTCTCGGCATGTACCAGTTAGATGATTTATCATACTTGCCTTTGAGTGTTGATAAAGCTAACTCCTCTCGATACTTGATCATATGAAGATGATCATAAATATCATTAATCAATTTTCTAGAATGTTGGTCATGAGTCTTCTCTGCCTTAGTTCAATCACTTGTTCTAAATTTGAATGATGTACTCGAACTGATATGATTCTTATCTAACTTGTATGGAATACTTGTATTTCTTGCACTATCTCCTTGATGATTTATATATATGTTGCATATATTCAATGCATCTCATGCACTTTGAATTTGGTTGAAGCCAAGTTATTCGGTTTAGTTGCTTGTTTGATAGGCTAAAATGGAATTGGGCCTTGAGAGCTCGTTGTTATTATTTCTATAACCAGTTATATAGATCATGTCCAACCTTTAGAACATTGGAACATTTGGACTGAATGCAAATTTGAATGTAACTGATTGGACTCAAGAGAAATGTTTTAATCATGTAGTATGGGCTACATGATTAAGGCATTTCTACTCATGCTTGCTATCTACTGTCGGGTATACTTGGCTTTGCATCATTAGTGTGATATTGCGTAAGTGAGAATGTATACTTGCATGTTTATGGATTACTTGTTGACTGAAATTGGATGATTACTAAACTGATTTGTGAATAAGTCTTCTAGTTGATAGAAATCGACTTGTTTTGGATTGTTATATGCTAACACTGTAGGGTTGTGATCCGCTTGAGTATGATGTTATTGAATTGTTCAAACAAGATTTTTTTTTTGGAACCCTTGACCGATTTATATTAATATCGGTGTTACTTTTGAAGTTGTTAGATAGAACATATGGTTCCAAGGATTTAGTTTCTATCATGCTCAGTTCAAATGAACTAACAGATGCTAACACTTTTGTAGATAAGTTTCGTGAAAAATAAAAAGGGAAAGAGGAAGACTTATGGAAAGCTGCATTTATTCTATTGCTTGAGGAAATGTAGTTTGATGAAATTATTATGTTTCATTTGCTGAACTATTCTTGGGAATAAGTGCCTAGGGCCTAAGGCCAATTTTGTAAACTGTGGAAAGAACTTGATTATTTCTTGTCATCTTGAAATGTTGTCTTAAATTGGAAATGATGAAGGTTGTTGCTTGAATCATTCTTTCTTGATTGGATTAGCTAAAGGAAATGGTGTCTTCAATGAAATAGTTCTTTTACTTGAAAAGTGAGCTTGTTGGTAATCTGTTGATTTACATTTCTTCACTTCTTGGCATTAATTTATAACCTTGGGAAAGTTAAGGGAAATGTCACTTACTTACATTGTTATTATGTAGCAAGGAATATTAATGTTGATCTCTGGATATGCAAAGGGAATAAATAGGGATCTTTACCTTGCAAGTGACTTGAATGAAATGACTGTTGGTTGTTGTAACTTTTATTTGCTGAATTCATTTGATTAAGAAAAATAAAGAGTAAGTTATACTTAACAAGTCATATGTTAAGGAATCTAAATCATGAATGACTAGTGTCTAATTATATCTTTATGAAACAACACAATCATGACTATTTTATGAGGAATGGTTTTCAGACCATAGGAATTGTTATCCAATTTTGCACACGTGAAAAAATTGGACAACTGGGGTCCTATTACAATCAAAGTACGACATTGGTTCCAAGGACTCACGTTTGGTCATCACAGAGATAACATGATTAAAATAATTAATAATTTACATAGGTGAGCTCACCTAGCATTGAACGAGGTTAAATTGAGCTCAACTCGTGACAACTCGGTTGAGAACTCGATGCTTCATCATTAGAGCTCAACTCAACGAATCGGCCAAGTCCAACATTGAAAAGAGTCGGTCTAGTCAAGAAAATATGGGAGGATTTTACAAAATAGGCCAAGGGCCATTGAGAAATTTTTAGCTCGATGAGCTGGCAGATTAGGAAGGTATTAATTCAAAATGGGAGCTCATTTCAAGGATTCAATCTCAATATCAAGCCATAATAGTTTAAGCATCAATGGTATATAGACAGGGGCTCGGTGGAGAGTTATTCGGTAGTGGGAGCTTGGTCGGAAGTCGTAAAACTCAAAGTGAAAATTGAGCTCAATATGGAGGTAGATCTTGATAGGTGAAAAAAGAGTTATGAGCTTGGTGATGGCTCGGCCTTCATCTCCATCTCGGCGATGAAGAACTTGTGGAGTAATTCAATCTGAACTCGTAAAAGTCAATGCACATGGGAAGGGGAGCTCACCAAGGACAACACAAGTCAACGGTGGGTTCAACACAACATGAGTTGGCATTGGGTTCAACACAAGGTGATTAAATGGTGAGCTCAAGGTGATGATGTGGAGAGCTCAACGAAGATGGTGGATCAATTTGGCATTGAGCTCATTGCAAAGTTTGGAGTTCTCCAAGATAGAAAGGGAACAATGGCTCGATACATGAGCTAGGAGCTTGAATCATCAATGGCTCACCGGAGTGGTGAGGCAACATACGGATCGATGAGATATGGTGAAATCAATTGGTTTTAGTAGGTTGCATAATGCGTGCGAGAGATAAGCGAGTCGGGATCATTGAGGTAGAGCCCACGAACGAAGTGAGCCAATGAAGAGCCTGAATTGGTGATGAACAAGTGAGTTTTGAGACCAAGTTCTTGGACGGTGTGGCTAAGCGCATTTTAGAAGAAAAGTATGAAGCATGTGGAAAATTTGCATTGGTTCGGGTCCAAGTTGGGGAATGATAGCATTCAGCTCGTTCGGATGGAATTAAATAGAGCTACCTAGTGGAATGTCGACGAGTCATGTGTCAAGAAGAAATCTTGGAGTTGCTCGACCGAGCTAGTTGTTAGTCTCACCGAGCTCAAGTTCACGTTGTAAACGAGCTAGGAAACTTTGCGAGAAAATTCCAAGGTAAGCCATGACGCGTAGTTTGATGGTGAGCCAAGGTGGGAGTTCCACGCTCGAGGGAATTACAAATATTGGTAGCTAACTCATCAAGGTGATGCGTGGCGAATGAAATCAAAGTTCCCACTTCAGACTTTCACAACATGAGATCCATGTCATACTTGGCATGAAAAATGTAGAGATCTTTGAACGTTTGGTCATGGGCACATGTGACGCTTCAGCCGAGCCATTCCAAGAGCTCGAGTCTGTGACAAGGTTTTTTGATGATGCGGAGTATTGAGGCAAACGAGCTAAGGCTTGTGGAGAGTTTGAGTCCATTGCTGAGTGGTTGGGTGAGTGTGGCCAATAGACGACATGACACCAAGTAGAGAATGCATTTTCCACCATGGAGGTATGGTGAGAAGTGGATGACATGCTAAACTCACTCTTCAAACTGTTTTGATGGCATGTACCCAAACATTGTTTTGAGATGCTCGGTAGAATAAGCTTGACATGGAAAGATTGATCAATGCATGCCAAGGTTTGAAAGGCTCTGTCAATGCGAATGTGGTGAAGATCCTAAGTCTTTTGGCTAATCAATCGAGAGACTCGGTTGAGGCGTCAAGCTCTCAATTCAATACACACAAGACAATTAAAAGAGATGGAGCCAAGTCATGAGCTACCCACACACATAGGAGATGAGTGTTTGTGCAAAAATGAGTCACAAGTTGTGCACAATCTAGTTGGGACATCATCACATTAGTAAATATGGGCTCGCGGATAGAGTGATTTAGAGGCTTAGCTATCAAGCCAAAGAGGCGAGGGTCCTACACTAAATGAGCCAAGTTTCGTCGAACCGTTGGGGAGTTATACGGTAGATGGCTAGGTTGGGTCATTGTAGCTCGTTCGACGCATGTGAGAAATTGACATGGGTTGTAGGCCATGCATTGAGATGGGGCTCGTGATGAGCTTGGTAAAATAATTTTTGCATAGAAATGACAAAAATCATGGAGGAGCTCGTGCTAGGATTCTAGATAAATGAATCAACAAGGTGGGCTTGCACTCGAGCTTAATAAGCAAGCTTGCATGAAGTTGTTTCATTTGGACAAGAAGAGCTCAGTCGAGCTCACAAGATTAACTTGACACATAATGAAAACTCGAGTCGAGGTGAGCTTGAGCTTGGTGATTTCATTGTAGGCAATGCACGAGGTAGCTTAGAACGTCGAGATATGTTTCCCGATGGGCTCAATAATGGGACATCATCGAGATATTTGGTAATGGCAAGATGATGGCGAGAGATCATTGGAAAGAGCTTGCAGTTGGAGTTGGGCATGATTATAAAATATATGATAAGAAAATTTGTATGGTCATAAATATTTGCATTCCTGAGGGATAAGCTCTTCCACGCGATGTCGATGTATTGAGATGAGTTCGTGGTCGGTGGAATTCATAATAGAGCTTAGCAGAGCACAGCTCGATGGCCAAGCCAACATCAAGATAGGAACAAAGGTGACATCAGCGGGCTTGATTCATCAAATGTGTGGATTGATTTGGCTTATTCAATTGAGGGACAAGCTAGACGAGCTCGTGATGGAAATGGCTCGGTGTCGAGATAGTTCGATGAGCTAAAAATAAGTTAGTGCACAAAGTCATGGCGAGGAACTCAACGTGGTGCATAGAAGATTGAATTTGAGAAAGTGAAAAGGAGATCAATTAAGTTTTGAGCTCGAACAAAGGACTCGTCTCAGAGGCAAAGTGGAGCCTGATGAAGATACACTCGACTTTCTCAATGAAGAGCTTATTTTGGAGCTCGGTGACTTCGATGGGGTGCTCGTGTCCGGGAGCTTGGTCATGGTGGGAAAAATGAAAGTGATCTCATAAGAGACAAAGCTCGGTGATGAGCCCACTGTTTAGTCAATACACAAGGAGATGAAGGAGCTTGAGCCCAACTTGGTGAGTTGGCTCGGAGATCCAACCATTGAGTTGGGCTATTTTTCGATTTAGCTTTTCTCATTGGCCCCCTCCCTCAAGTCAAACCGGTCAATAGGGGGTCCCTCCATATATTTTAATTAAATTAATATTTTCATTAAAATATTTTATTAATAATATTTATTATTATTATTATTAATAAAATATTTTATTTAAATATTCTTTTAATTAATTGAGAAGATTAGGTCAACATGCAATTAATGACACATGATGGAACCTTCTCAAGTGGTTCAACCAACTGTAATAAATGAATCATCATGTGCCTTCAATTTAGGAAGGGAATTTATGACTTCTTCTCTCCTCTCTCACAACTTATTCTATAAATGTAAGTTGGAAGCTCATTCCAATAGGTTGGACAAGTTAGACTTTTGAGACAAGTGTATAGTTTTTAGAAACCTCCTTCTTCTACAAGTTGTTCTTGTATGTTGAGGGAACTTTCAAGCCTCCTTTCAAGACTGTAATGAAAACCATTACCTCTTTTGAATGTATGATGCATTGTACATGTTGATTTAACTAATAAAAATGTTTGTTTTGTGACTAATCTTGGTCCTTTCATCCTTCTATACTTCTTTGTGCCTTTCTCATGCTTGC
This sequence comes from Taxus wallichiana var. yunnanensis, assembly GCA_018340775.1. Taxonomy (NCBI): domain Eukaryota; kingdom Viridiplantae; phylum Streptophyta; class Pinopsida; order Cupressales; family Taxaceae; genus Taxus; species Taxus wallichiana. Next base: position 895,461,740 of record CM031239.1, read on the forward strand.
AGGTACACTGTGCAAGTTTAAGTTTCTATTGCAGGTTCTCAAAGTTCTGTGCTTATCAAGTGGTGGATTATTGTATGTGGTTGAGTTGTGGTGCTTATTCACCCTTCTCAAGTTCATCCTTCTTCACTAAAATATTGATATGCCATTATCTGATTGAATTTTAACAAAGGGAACACATGCTTCTTAGTCTGTGGTCTACCATTTACCCTCTCTAAGTTGCAGTAGGTGAAGTTGTCTTGTGGTGTACAACACCTTCTTCAAGTTAAACCCTCCTGAGTCTAGCAACATCCTTTATTTGGTGTATCACCATCCCTAGTATAGTTTCATTTTTTGCAAATATCTTTTCCTAAAATCCATGAAAATGTTAGCATAGGACTAGATAACCATTTTATTGCACTAGGAGTAGTACAACACTTAGTTTAGGAAGAGGAATCCGGCCTTCTTTGGAGGTTCACCTCGAGTCCAAGTCCCATATCTTGAGAGGTGATCCCATCTTTCCAATCACACCAAACGTCCTATTCACATTCTAACCATTTAGAGGGTGCAATGATTTGGCGACAACAAGAATAATCACACGAGTACTTAATCTTATTAAGTGCATATAGGAATCCACTTTGGGAAAGGGGTCTAAGTGATTATACCGTAATGAATTATGTCCATCTAAATTGATGATGAGGTACATCGATGAAATGGAATTGTGTTAATGAAGGATAGAAATGATAATGGGGTTAGAAGTATAATGAACCTAACCTTAAGGCATTAAGATCATGGTTCTTCTTGCTGTAATAATGAAGCTATAAGTATGATACACATTTGATTTGTATGCATGAAACAATTATACTATGAAAACTGGAATTAAGGGACTGTTCACTATTGGGTGACAAAATGAACCCTTCGAATAAATATGAGTTGGATGTAAAATGTCCTTCTAACATAGATGAGTTACACTTAAGGGATTAAGTTTAACTAAGTAATTTTAGTTTGAATAAGTTGAATGACTTAAAGGAAGTAAATGTAAGTCATGAGATTAATGTGGGTCAAATATATAAGATCCGATTATGAGTTATTAAAATGAATTTAAATTCTCCTTAAGGTATAATTGGATGAATGAGGCTATTTCCCTACAACATACTTGCATGACATTCTAAAGGTATAAAAGTAAACTAATGAAGGTTTCTTACTTAAGAAAATAAGTAACGAGAAGGAATGAACCTGTAGATCCTTCTAGTTAATCAAGTAGAAACATAACGTTTCTTGATGGAATGATTGATAGGACCCGAGTTAGTCCTTAGGAATGACACCTAAAGGCTAAAAATAATTAGGGTGGGATAGGGTGGGATTAACAAGCTACAAATTAAAGGTATTAATGAAATTGTTAAGGAAGGAGGTTTAGATTATGGAACTTAATGGGTTGTTGCAGCATAACCACTATTGCACAGTACCCATCCAATGATGGGGTTCATTGGGTGGTTACTGTGGAGTATTCGTTATGGTGTAATAATCCATTCAGCTCCACTAATTGAGACTATATCAGAATGGGATATCAATTCATTATTAAACACTAGGTAGTGATGAGTCCATGGTCTACGGTTGATGTCAGCTTGCATTGACTATGGGTGATGAAGTGTAATCAAAACGATAGGGGTCAATTTGAATACACTTGATGACCCTTAATCACTATAAGTGGATCATCTACCCTAGCCCATGTGGGTTATCTCTTCCTAGCATCTAACATAGAAATGAGAAGGATTGACATGAGTAAGAAAAAGTCTAATCAAGATAAAACTTTCGAGTCTGGTGAAAGACATATTCCTTCATGACGAGTATGTCATCTCAAAATATAGGCATGGAAAACATGTCTGAAACTTTGGCCAAAGTATCATAAGCTATTGGTTGTGTTGTCTTAAATTCACCAGACCAAGGTGTAGGATATAGGATGGGTATTTGTAACAAGTACCTAGATAAGCCCTTGGTCAGTTGCACTTGATGAGCCCTTGAATGAAAAATGGAAACCGAAAGTATACCAAGTATACTATTAAATGAAATATGAGAGATCGGTTGTACACCGAGTCATAACAACTACATATGGTTACTTTGTTGTAGGATTGATTAACAGGTTTAATGTGGTTCTAAATGCTAAATTTAGAACAATGAACATTAATGTGTGTGTGTGTGTGTGTGTGTGTGTGTGTGTGTATTCCCTTGCTTTTGTAATCATGAAATAGGGATGTTACAACATTTACATAATCTCTTGCAACACTCACAAAAGGAACCCAAGGCTCCTTAAATATCACTAAATATTATGCATATTCATTAGGGAAGGAATTATTACAGTCTAGAGCATCATACCAGGTCAATAAGTTAGGTTATCTCATTTGTAAGCACTCAAACATTCCTTATCCAAGTATTTTAGAAAGATCCAAACTCAATTCAAGCATTGTCATAGAGGTTCTTATTTACAAACCATAGATGCATTCATTCAGATATCACATGTTAGGTGGAGAATGATGTGTTATTTGAGGCCTCTTGAGTAGTATAAATGTTGGTGGTGCACAGGGTGCCCATAACTAAACTAATGTTTGTTTTACAAGATCTCTCACCCATTCCTATGGTTTGAGATCTTATTCATAATGTTGAAAATGCTCCGTAACATGACTAAAAATTAGGGATTGATAACAAAAACATTTCCAAGTAGGTGACCTTCCCAAAAATTTGAAAAACTAGATTCACAAAGAGGTTCAAAACCATACAGTAGGGTGAAAAAATGTACAAACAGTCTTGGAAAAGTTGTACGGTTATACACTAGCTTATTTTCTAACTATAGTCCTAGTGTCGAGGCATTATCAAGTCCATATTTCCTAGATCTAATATTATGGACATCCAAAACTTCCCAAAACCATATGTAATCAGCTAAGTTTACTCATCCTCTTGTGTTTTCATCTTGTAGCATATCATGTAAGCATGAATGCATTGTTATGATATCATATAATTAATGTTGAAATTTAATTAATCACAATAAACCCTTATATATACCATTTACATCCTTAGTGTACTTAAATCACTAATCTTATTATACTCAATAATAAAAAGGTTGTAAGATTTTTTTCTGAACCCAACTCTTGAATTGAACATCATGCTCTAAACCCTACTTTACCTATGGTTTCTCTTTTCTCACAAACATATATTGATGTTCCTTCTTAGTAATCTCATATTATTTCAATTTACATATGCTTTCTTCCTATGCCCTTTAGGCGCAATTCTTGGTTTACCAATTAACCCAATGACCATACTTGAGATTTCCCCTCCTACTCACAAACATTGTAGTCTCCATGTATTTTCTCCTTTACATATCATTATCAATCCATTTATGCTTGACCTTGTTAATGAAGTCCCATTACATGAAATTTCCATCCTAGATAGGAAGTTTAGGAGAAACAAAACCAAAAGGAATAGGGTAAGAACCCACTTTGGGTGCAAGTGAGTTTTGAAAGCAACCGAGTAGAATCCATAACATGAGGAGTAATGAATGCACCTTGTTGTAATTGTAAAATTTGAGCTTGTAATGTATGAATAAGGGTTTGAAGATTATGTGTGCTAGATGAAGAAGTGTGCAAGCCATTATGTTTTCATAAAGGATGTGTAGTAATAATACTAGTTGTAAGGATAGATATAAAGACATTTAAAATATTAGGTGCCCCCAAGATTGTGGGAATTCTAGACATAGGAATTATAAACCTCGGTAAAGTGGAAGAGGGTTGAGGCCTCTCAAAAAGGGATTCTTCTCTAGATTTCGATCACAAGACAACTTATTATCAAGAAGGATTTAGACAATATGCTCAATGTGATGAGGATTTTCATGAAATTGTGCATGGAAATGAGAGACAAGTTCTAAATTATTGGTGAAATAATTTTTGTAGTGAAAATTATTGGTTTCCACCAATGGTCACGGGCCAAGCACCTCCTTCTTGTGTATGGGGAGGCTCCCATTATTAAATGTAAACTACCTAAATCTATGGGGTTTCGTTAAGCCGGGATCACACATGAATACTCCACTAGACCTTTGAGAAAATGCTTGTACTATGTACAAGGGAGGAATTTTTTATGAGGAGAGGTAAAGGGGAGTTAGGGAAATAAGGAGAGAGAGGGTTAATATTGTGAGTAGGCTTACAAAATTCACATACATCAACCAAAGTAGGTACACATTCAATTATAAGAACACAACAATGCTAACAATGATACGACTAATAAATAGTAGAAATACAATTCTATTGATTCATTCATCAAAGGCACAAACACCTTTCTTGGTTATGCAAGATTACCATGTTTACAAAGTTTGAAATTAGAGAGAGAATAAAGGAACATAAGCATAGAAAATGGAAGAAATGAAATGTTTATTACTTGATGTAGTAGTGTTAACTCTCAAAAATATATAATCAATCAATAATTGCCAAACCTTTTGAATGGAGAAACTATTCCAATTTATATCATTACAAATTATCCTTTCATTTCCCCCACATGAATTTTCACCTTCCCTCATCACTTGTGACCTTCCACATTCTTAGGAATGGAAAATGAGTATTTTTCTTATTGATGAAAAAGAACCATTATAATGTTGAATTGAAGGTCACTTAAGTGAATAAGACAAAATAAGGAAAAATTGCATTTTCAATGAGGAATTAGAATATATATAGAGAGAGAAGGGTTGACCAATCCGATGAAGATGAATATTTTTCTGATTTGAAGCATAGTGATCACAATATCCTCCTTTTGTGAGATACACAAACAATCCAAAATACTAAATGAGTGTTTAGAAACACTATTGTGAGACATTACAATGCAAGCATGGGATGACTGCGGGAATCACTCATGATGGTTCTTTCTTGACTTAACAATGAGAGTGAGGATCACTTTATTGCTTCTTAGGCTTTCAAATTTCACCCTAGTGATCACAAATCAAATATATGATGCTTGAACCTTGTGATACTTATTTTTCCTTACTTGAAATGTATCTTCATCATCATGTGGGTGAAGATATTTCCCCACGATAAAAACTATTGTCATGTGGCCACCTATTGGATTGAAATGAGGTGATTACAATGTTCTCCTTGAGGTGTGATCACACCACAAGGTTTTTAATGAGTGTTTAAGAACACTACCAAGTGAATGGAATCAAGTGAAACTTGAGATGACTACTCATTCTTACATACATGATGCTCCATATGAAGATCATCCTCTACCTACCCTTCCTAGCTCTAGAATCCTCCTTGAATATAATCAACTCATATAACCTCTTATAGATATACTTCTCATGGGAATAAATTATTTCTTGATCCTTCACACATGATGGTCCTAGATGCCTTGGTAGCTTGGACTGGCTCACACTAGTTTGTTCCTTGAAGAAGGTTTGAATATAATGACAGAGTCAAGGTATGGAGATCATCAACTCACTCCTTGAGTCTCAAATTTCACTCACTTTATTGACCATGAGTGGAAACATCCTTATAATGTTTGAACACCCTCTTTCTCAATTGATCCTCATGGAGATGGTTTTCCTCTTCCTGATAGCAAGATTGATCCCTGAATGGAACTTGAAGGAATGAATGAGAATGAGTTCCATGTTCTTGCCACCCACACTACACTAAAACACTACAAATTCCACCTCCTCTGACTTACAAGATGTGAGCTCATTATCAAGCATGGATCAAGTATTTAGAAACACTTCTCGAGGTATGCATTTCTTTAGATGACTTCCATCCTCACTCATAGTGATATTCTCTCAACATGCTCATGACAATCATCCTCTTGATGACTGAATTTCAATAGATCTCTTGATGTTTCAGATCATTTACAGACCCCATGATGTTCTTGATTTCTCCCACTGTCCAAGTGATTGTCTTTCACACACACAGTGACTCACTCTAATTTTTCTCATCATAATTTGATTCATATGATGATCTTCACCTTTGGGGAGAGGGTTAGTGATGATGATGTCATAATTAGGATGACCTAGACCATTTAACCCCTTCGCATCAAACTATGCAAGTTTCTGCGGGGAATTTCTTTCTTGTTTGGACCATGAGACACCCTCCTAGATTTTTCAATGATGGAAAAAATCAACGAGATAAGAAAAATGGGAGTTTCCACAACTTTCTGAGCTCAATTCCATGACTTACTATTTTTAGTAGGTCCTATCCAGACTACTATTGTTTAGCTATTTTTCAATTTTTTCACTTCATGGTGTTTCTTCACTATTTAGGGGACCGTGGACACTAAGATTTCAATTATTTTGAAAACATAATATTTGTATACATGCCCTACAAATTAACACATGCTATTTTACTAATTTCACAACATGTTTGATTACGCAAAGAAAAAGGTCTTGAAATTATGGGTTTTATTACAAGATTCCCTTCTCTAATTTTTAGATGATTCCCTCATCTGGATGAGTGGGAAAATATATTTTCATTGAAGGGGAAGAATACTAAGAAAAATAATTCCTCCATATCTTGAAAAATCAGCCATCCCATTGTGTAAGAAACAACTCGGATGAAAGTAGATTTTTTTAGGATCATTTGCTCCAAGTTTTAGAGCTTTTCACTTGCCAGATATTCAGGAAAATTAAAAAATCATCAACTAGGGAATAATTATGAGAGGAAACTTGGTCCTCCATATCCCTAAAAACCATCCACCTCATCATGAAAAAAATGGCTTGCGTGAAAGTAGATTTTTCGAGGATCATTTGCTCTAATTTTCAGGTGATTTTACCACAAATCATCAGGAAACAAAGAAGAGTTTTGATGTCATTTTTTTAATATGGTATGAAATTCATTAATGGATGTTGGAGGATTTTTCATCAGCACACTTCATGAAAAATAGTTAATTTTTGTTGAGAGAGAAGTTTGGATGACTTTTATGAAGTTTTAAGTCACCTGTTGACTATGGTTTTAATATGGGTTAAAACAAAGTATATGTGTGGTTAAAATCTGGTTAAAATGGGAAAATGGATAAAATGAGGAATAAAAATTTTTCCTTAGAGAAGGATTGAGACAAGTGGCAGCATGGGAGGAAAGGTGGATGAGATGAGGGGACTGGGAAACACACTCGCAGAGCCGAGAGAGGTCGTATGGAGGTCCAGGGATTCAACCGATCATGAGAAAATTTTCTTATCCCTCTTGTCCCCTAGGGGAAGAGGGGAAAATGGGGACAATGGGGACATAAAATTTCACCCATAGTGAGGGAGTGAGGTTGCACTTTTGTGTCCCCCTTGTCCCCCTTACACCATTGGTTCAAATGGGAAACACGAGACACAATGGTCACACATGGATCCAAAGTATGCCTTGGGGGAGGATGAGGGTGAATTTTGTGTCTCTAATGCCCCCTTGTTCAAAAGTGGAAAATTGGGACAAAAGGATGTGGAAAGTGCGCTTGGGCCAAAAAGGAAAGCCAATTCTACACTAGATGTCCATAAATAGCTAGAAAACTAGCTTTTTCACCTCGTAGGATTAGGATGATGTTTTGGGGTCAATTTTTATATGATTTTGACTCAAAAAAACATTTTAAAATGAATGAAACTATTTTAAATACTTTATTATTCATGGAACTCGGAATTTAGGTCATTTTTTATTCAGAACTACGAGGGGGAGTTACATTATTTGAAGTTCTTCATGAAACTTTCACACCTAGGATCAAAATAAATATTACCAAATTATAGAGAACTCCCATAGATTTAAAATTACTATTTTATTCCCTCTGAAATCCTTACAGAGCTCTCGAAATCATCCAGAGAATTTAGGTTTCACTTTTAGGGTGTTTATTCCTTGCACCTAGAAAACCCGTTATTGAGAAGATTATCCCTGAATGATCAATTATTTCCTATATATTCCTATATTACTTCCAAAACTTCCAAGAATCCTTAACACCACATTTTTATGCTTAAGATATTTTCTAAAATCTCTTGGAGGGTGTATACATGTTCTAAAATGACCAAAATTGGCCTTTCTAGGATTTTAGGAAGACTAGTCTTTCATTGAATCAATGTAAAAAATCACATATCACCTTGAGTACTCTTATCTGCACATGGAAACATACTTAATAAAATTTTTAGAAATTTCTCTGCGAGTCTAGATGGGGGTGATATTGAATGCGGGTTGTCTAGAGGAAGGATGCACAGGTGACTAGGAGGCAAGGTTTCACTCGGGGACTTAGTTATCATGGCCTATTTTTTCTTGATTGTTGGGTTAGTCATTTTACATGACAACAACTAACTCTATTTTGGGGACATTAAAGGAAAATAGAGAACTTAGATATATCATGGGTAGAAAACTAGTGTTTTAGTCCATTATGTAATCGAGTCATTACACTAGACAACAAGAAAAGCTACAAACACAATGAACACGACCAACACACAACAGAAAAGGAAACAAAAAATGGTAAGGGAACACACACAAAAATGGAATACCAATGAAACAACATAAATCACCTATGTTACATGTGAAGGATAACCCATTTTCATTGAATCACCAATTCAAATTGAATTCTTACCCGTATACAAGTATCATTTAATGCCTTTCTTCCACAAATCCATTAACAAGCTCACTAAAATATGACCCCTTTCTCAATTTCTTGAGAAATCTCATGTGATTGTTATTTTAATTGATGACCCACTTATTTAGTTCATTTACTTTCTTTCTTTGAAACCTTCTTTCCATATTTTCATTGATTCCCAAGTTCATTCCAATTACCAACTCTCCTTCGTTGTTGTAAATATAAGTATTGATCATAGTCAATTTATTATTTTCATATTTTGAAGCCTATGAAAGTTGATAGGCATTTTTTATTCATTTTTCATCTACTTCATGACCACTTTGTTTTCATGAGTTCATTCTTGGTAGATGTTTTAGAAGCTTCAACACTATCACAAGCCTCTTCATGTCCTACATTTCTCAATTACTCCAAGCAACCTTATTTTAAGTGCACCAACTCTTTCTTGAATTTCTAATTTGTAAAGTGTAATGTGTATATTGATTTAGTATCTTGGAAAGAGAATGAGCACAAGGTTGGGTATGAAACATGGGAATCATCATCTTCTCCATCTTTTCCATTTTGAGCTTCAAATTCCAGCTTCATGACAAAATCATCCTTTCCTTGAGGGGAGTCAACATTACAAGATGCAAGCCTATTATTGTTCATACATTCCTTGTTGAGAAGGTTTTCATTTTGAACAAAATCATCCTTGGGATCAAGCACCATTCCATCTATCCACTCTTCATTGAGAAGGTATCCATCTTCATGAAAGGGGAATGAGCACAAGATTGGGGCTGAAATATCTAGATTTCCATTTTCCCAATCTTGAACACCATGAACTAGGGAGTCCATTTCCATGATGAATTCATCATCTTATTGAGTAGGTTCAACTTTAATAGGCATGAGAATATTTTTATTCATGCATTCATTCTTGAAAGAGTCATCCTCTCCTAGTGAGCAAGAGAAGTTTTCGTACTCAAAATCATCCTCATTGAATAAATTTTCACGATGATTCTTAAGAACCTATCAAGAATTTTTTTGATGTTGCTTTTTCTTCTTGATATGCATTTCTCATCACCTTGACATTTCTTTATTGTAAGTTAATAATTTTATGACCATCATCACCACTCAGTAGAGAAATTGTGTTCATGCTTACATCTAGTGGGAAGTACATACTTTAAAATTATGATTCCATCAAGTCAACATGATGCTCTTTGACCGCTCCGTAACACTTGGATATTATTTTATCAATGTGGGCACCTCAAAATCTTCTTTTGAAGCTATGAAAATTTTCTAAGACCTTGAATCTTGAAATAGGATATCCACTTGTGGGTCATTTTACTTTTGTATTGTATATTTCATTTTCCTCACAGGGAAGAAGTTTCTTCATCTTACAACCGAACGGAATAGTGGCATGCGACCAATCCATCTACATATCTCTACCCACATCCCTACATAAGATTTGGCTTAACAATATACTATATGAGGCTAGAATTATACTACAAGTAACTTCATCATGATCTTTTTGTCGGAAAATATGTGAATGCCACTTTAGCATCTCTTATATATACAATAAGAGGTACTTATTTCATTTCCATGGAATAACAATGGCCATTAACATGAGTGAGAGAGAGACCAAGAGTTTTATCAAATTTTACATGCATGACATTATCGAGGTGTTGGAGGCAATAATGCAATTATTCAATTTATATCCATTGACCAACAAGGATAGATAGAAAGGTTCTACTTTCCCAGAGATGGAGGGTGTGGAAGAAAGAATATTTTGAGGAGTGGAATTAGTAGTGGGAGGTAGTTATTTATCATTGGATTGTTTGGAACATAAAATTGAACTACTTCCTTTGATAAATTGGACTATCCTATCAAATTTCTTGGGATGGGTTTTCAAGTATTTAGACTCAAAATTTGAATTTTGGTTTTCTTGCAATGGTCAATGATGTCAAAAGGTGGAGAAGTTTTAGGCAAATTAGGGATTATGACATCCTTGACAAGAGTAGGATTCACATTTTTAGGATCAACAAAATCAGAAAGTAATTTGTCAAGAGGAGATGAATGAATGACATCCTTGACAAGAGTAGGATTCACATTTTTTAGGATCAACAAAATCGGAAAGTAATTTGTCAAGGGGAGATGAATGAGACTTACCTAAAGAGGTAGAATGAGTCTTCATTGAGGTAGACTCGTGGCTTCTTCTAGGCCAATCCCATGGAAGCAAACATGGATGATCCTCCTTTTGTTGTTTTTGTAGAGTCACCATTTGAGGATCCAAATGCTTAGCTTGGCAGCGGAAGAAGAGGATTATTTCTCCATTTGTGATCAAGTGAACATTGCATATGAGTAGCTATTTGTAGGTTCTTCAAATTTTTCATCCGGTGAGTATTCAAAATATCCAATCTGGCACATTCTTCTTCTTCTTCTTCAATTTCTGATTCAACAATTTCTTCTCCTTCATCTTCGTCATTTCTACATATTTGCATTAACCTTTGGATATTCCAAGGTAAGCCTTTAGGTGCTCCTACAATTTGATTCATGTTCCTATTTTTATATGATGCATGTTGAGAAAATTCCTTCTTCAAAATGTCAAATCATTGGCCAACTTTTTGTAACAATGGATCAACTCTTTCATCTTTAGAACTATGGGCCTTATCCTTCATTGAATAGTTCTTGATTTTTCTTAACATGATGAGGTCATCTTCCACATCAATGGAAAGTTCTTGAGCATTGTCCTAATTGTTTGGTTGCGCTCTCCGTAGTATGAAACTAACCTCGTGTAATCGGGAATTCATGAAAAGCCTTTTCGATTATTGTGAGTGTCATTGATACCCGTACTTTTATTATATTATATTTATTAGTCTAGGGTGCTGTATATGGATGTTTTGCAGAACAAAGGGAACAATCAAATTGTTCTCGGCACATAATTAATAACGAGAATTATCTAAATAATGAACTAACTGTAATTATGAAATGATATGTATTGGAAGAAAAATAATATTAAAGACAAAATTTAAACGTATGAATATGAAATGATAGAAAAGAAACAACAATAAATATCCCTTCTCATTGGGGAGGAGTTGCCCTTACTCCTTCCTTTGATCAGGTTCAATATTGAAATTTACACAACAAAGTTTTCCCCTAAATTTGTAATTTTATTGAACTGAAAGAGACTGCTTTTACAATAATAAACTAATTGAACCGAACCAAAATATTAAAACATTAGCTCTTTAATACTAGAGAAAATCCTAGTCTCTCGAGGAGAGAGCTAGTTTATTTGCAATTAATAACATCTACTTTCTTGGATGATGAATTAAACAATGAATAACTATTCTAAGAATTACAGTTGTGGAAGGATTATTCTATGCAATGTTTGAATTAAAATAATCTTGTTAACTACGATGAGGACGGTAATTGAATCCTTTGAGAGATTCAATCGGTGTTGGAAGATATTACAGATCTTAGACTGATTCCATAGAATTGTGGTGATCATAAATCCATGAGTTTCCATCTGCATCACATCTTTAAGCAATTGAAGTTAAGCTAGGAGTGATTACACCCCATAATTTGCATGAAGGTGGGTTGAGATAGTGGCACATGTTTCATGCTCATGTCATTGTGCTTTAGCTATATCAAATTATAGTTCAACCATCCGAGCTATTTATCTCCTTTGCATAAGTTCCTTCTTTCAAGGAAATTTGAATTAGTGGTCTAAATGATCCTTGCGCTCCACGACGAGTCTGCGCTAATGCAAAGGTGACTCTGCACCAAAGGTGCACCAATAAGTCATGCACTTGTCTCTGCAATTAACTCCTGCTATGAATTAATACATGCTTTTCTCGAATATATTGTTAACACTTATAAAAGAGTTCATTTATCAATATTTGAAGAAACAATAACAAGATAAAAATAACAAGAATATGCATAAAATTTCCTTCCAAAACATAGTAAAGTGTTAATTATACTTCACCAATACTATACATCGTGCAACATGATATAAAAATATTACAGGGTTTCATATGGGTTTACACATGACAAAATAGGGGTTCTACACCCCCCAAACTTCATATTTAACATGTCCTCCTGCTACTTATTCATTTATTCAACTATCCTTGAACAATTATACTCATTGGAAAATGTTTTCCAGATTTCATCCAATTTAGTATTATAGAACCCAAAGAAATCAGTGAATCGACTTCCTCCAAGTGTTATAAATACCTTTTGGATGATCGGTATGGAATTCCACCATCTACTCTTGGTGTAAGGACTAATAATGGCCTATATTGCATCCTAATCCACTTATCCTAGATCTCTAAAATTATTTACAGAGGTCCTTATCCCTTTTATTAACCAACGAGAGGTTGGCGGTGAAATCACCTCCTTTTTCTTATAATGTTATGGAAGAATTTGATACCTTATTTGACAAGAAAGAATTTTTTTATTGAACATTAGGAGTACTTTCTCCCTAAAATTTCTCACACAAATTCTTAGGATATATTTGTATTGGTCCACCAACTGTAAAAATATACTTGAGACCAAAATTTGTTGAAGAATCGAATGGGGGTAGGAAGATCATGCCTCATTAAGAGGCCTATATTAGATTTTGCTTGAAAAAATGTTTCCCTTTGTTCCCTCCATTCAGATTGGTGCTTTAGAGTAGAGATAAATTCCCTTAGCTACACTTCACCCACATAGAAATTTATGGGGATCTCAATCTTCTTAGGAAGAATAAATTTTTGAACATAAAATTCACAGAGGAGGTTCTTTTCAATATCACTTCCTGATGCATAAGCACTAAAAATTTCCTATCATCTTCAAACTCAATATCTTACATAGCATGGGCTCTAGAGATCTTCCATTTTAGAAATTTTTCTTTCAAAAATAATGCATAAAAATTGGAAGGGTCCTGCATGAAAGAACTTGATCATATAACCGACAAAATGTAACAACATTCTTTTTGAGCAGTTTGTTTTCTTCCTTCAAATCCTTATTCTCATCAACAAATAGCTTTGAGCCTATAACATTCTTCCATCCATTTAACCATTCCCTTTAAGATAATAATTTGGGGAAAACAAAGTCTGTCTAAGTTGTTTTCTCTTCATGATCACATGCTTTGTTTCCTGCCTATTTTCTTGCAAAACTACAAGGGATGCATTTAGCTCATCTGTTTTAGCTTGAAGGGAGTGGATTTGTTATTCTTTTTCTTCTGGGCATGCTGGAGTTGAAGAGTTGCCTCTTCTTGTTGCTCTACAATTTGATGTAATTGTTGGATCTTTTGATTTTTATAAGCATCCAAATGGGAGAAACTAGTCTCCTTGGCTTCAAGAAGAAGTTGGAGATGTGTAATTATCTCCTGAGCTAATTGTAGTTCAAACTAAATTTTAGACAAGGACAATACTTGTGGCATTATGGTGTTAGAGTCAGGGGGAGAACTAGGTTCTCCTACCACCATAGGTTCCTTACCTTTATCTACAATAGTGGTTGGAGTGTGCTCAATTTCTTTCTCGGTAACAGGACAGAGGGTGACACAGATTGAGGAGGATATATAGATGGTTTCTTGAGTAGGGTTTGAATAATGGCCACTGCTTCTTGTTCTTGCTAAGATGAAATAGTTTTAGTTGGTGTTTCATTGAGGGATTGAGCATGCTTAGAGGTCCTAGGGCATTTCTTAGGTATTTTTGAAGTAGAGGGATCTTTCTCTAGGACTAATTCAAACTCTAGGGAACACTTCTTCTGAAATTTCAACCATTTCTTAGGGCCATGCCTCTTCCTAACAAACTGATGTTTGTAAATCAAATGTATTAGGCCTTGTAATTTTAGGTAGGGGTACCCCAACGAAATTTATCAGTGGCCGAGTAAATGGAATCATACAAAATCTGAGGGAAATTTATTTTTGTTGGGGTTTAATTTGGCCATGGTGAAGGTGTATCAAAATTCTCAACACAAGTCCCAAAATGATCTCATATTGTCCTTCACAGGTGAAATATTTGATTACCCATTTAGAAAATTCTGCCCAAGGCTCAGGGAGAGTGTTTATTTTTATACCTTTTGATTTCCCTTTTGTCTACTACCAATTCTAATTTTTCCTTTTTACCAACTGAAAACCTTTTAATAATTTCAGCATACAATGTCCAATTACTAAATTCTTGACCTTCTCTGGGTATACCAGAAAGACGGCTAATTATAGTGGGGCCAAATGGGATTTTCTTACCTTATACAATGGAGCATCCTTCCTCCATATTTTTAGTGAACTCTTATGTCATTTTTGTGTTGAATTCCTCACAAGCAAACAATAAGTTAAGTCATCCCACTTTTTCAAAGATTTCTACCGACCTTGCATCGGCCAAAAGTTTTGTTGAATTAGTTGGTTCATGCCTTAGTCTAAGACCCATAACTAGTATATAGAGAAGGTAATCTAAATATAGAGGGGTGAAAAACTAGAAATAAAATGTTTGCAAAGATGGAATTAGGCACAAGAATGGAATGGGTAGCAGCGTAGGAGTTTAATACCGAAATTTGGAAAGTGAAAAGGGAGGAGAAATGGTTACAAATAAAACAACTAAATTAGGAAAGGTTTATCAAATCCCAATGTGATATTGATAGTTATTGGGTACATGTGGTGATTATTACGGAGGTGTATGAAATATTTGTGGGGATATGTGAAGTGTGGGAATGTATTGGAAATGGAGAAGGTAATCAATGTAAATGAATGTAATAATTAACAGTTCATAAATTAAAATTTTTCAACATTTAAGAAGGGAATGATTTACACATACCTCATTAAATTTACTTATCATATCATTGGCCATCATTTCCCATGTTGATTTTTTCCCCCATCCACACGTTGGCTCTCATTTATTTCTCATAGGATTCGGGGTGGTGACTACCATTACTGGTTTTCAGCTACAATAATTTATTATTATTATTATTACTATTATTAGAGGCAAAGACCGCAATTTATGGTTTTCAGCCAATACCTCAAAGGATGATGACCACCATTTATATTTTTCATTCATCTCCTCTTTATTCTTTGATGAAAAATAGATCAGTTCTGAATTGTGTTGGACAAAGAGACTTTGTCCAAACAATTAAGAGTTGAATCTTCTTCAATTTTCTTTTGAAATTCTTCTCTAGATGTTGGTTTATGGTACAAACTCAATTTATGCCCATTGACCAACATTACTTTCTTCTCACCATCAATTGGAATCAGTGGGATTGTCCCGTTGTTGAATACTTGTTTAATTTGGTATGGGCCCATCCACCTTGTCCACATCTTCAAATCCTTGTACTTTGAATTGAATAACAGAGTCCGATCCCCTTCTCATAATTTTCTTGGCTTTATGTTTTTTCATGCCATATCTACATCTGATATTGGATGATTTCAAGATGATGCAATTCATGAAGTCTCATTTCATCTAACTCATTTAGTTGAACAATCTTTGCTTGTTGTGTCTCAGACAATTCAATTCCTACCTCTTCAACTATTCTCAAGGTTTGAATCTCAAATTCTATAGGAAGAATGGGCTTCTTCCCATAAACCAACTCATAGGGAGTAAATCATGTGGTTATTTTCCAAGTAGTATTGTAGGCCCACACTTTGCTTCAGGTAATTTTTGAACCCAATTTTTCCTTGAGATATCCACTGTTTTTGTTAGGATATTTTCCAACTCTCTATTAGTAACCTCCACTTGACCATTGGAATGTGGATGGTATGGTGATGACTTCTTATGCTTCAGTTGGTATGTTGCCATAAAGGAAATAATTACACTGGCATGAAATGTGGTCCTAGATCTGAAACAATGGATATTGGTGCTCCAAATCTTTGAAAGATGTGCTCATATAAGAAATCTACAACTTTCTCATCTCTTGCATATTGCAGTGCTTGCACTTCAACCCATTTAGTGACATAGTCAGTACAAAATAGAATGTATTCCTTCCTTGAGAAGTTGGGTCAATTGGTCCAATGAAATCCAATCCCCACTTCTCAAATGGTTCCAAGAAAACTTGAGGTTAGAGTGACATATTTGATGTAAATGTTGGTTTCCCCATCTTTGGCATTGATCACATCTCCACACATACTTTTGACATCCTTAAACAAGGAAGGCCAATAATAACTAGCTCCTAAAAATTTGTGAATGGTCCTTTGAACTGAATAATTCCCTCGATGGTTCATCATGACATGCTCTAAGTATGTCAAATAATTCATCCTTAGCTACACACCTGCGTAAAACATGGTCAGGTCCACATTTAAAAAGAATTCCATTTAACCATGTATACATCACACTTTGTTTAATTAATTGTTTTCTTTGCTTTTGTGGGAAAAAGATTAGGAAATTCTCTTGTAGCCAAGTATTTATCCATATATACATACCAATGAGAGGTAGAAATTCCAAACAAATGCTCATCTAAGAAGTCATCATTGGTATGTTTCTTCTTCTAAAAAGGGGTAAGTCTTGAAATAAAATCAGCTACCACGTTGGATTTCCTGGCTTGTCAATGATTTTAATATTAAATTCCTACAGTAACAATAACCACCTTACAATCCCTTGCCATGCACTAAAGGTTTATTCATTAGATACTTGATAACAAAGTGGTCAGTGTGAACAATCACTTCATAGCTTGTGATATAATGGAGAAACTTGTTGATTACATATACAACTGCAAGAAATTCCTTCTCCATTGTGGTGTAATTCCTTTCACGGGGGAGAGGTTTTTATTGATGTAGTAAATAACATGCATAGGTTATCCTTCCTCTTTACGCCCAAGGATAGAACCTATTGCTTTGTTGGAGGAATCTATTTTTATATGGAAGGGAAGCTTCTAATTTAGACCTCTCAATATTGGTGTGTTAATTAATTTATCTTTGATAACATCAAAATCTTGTTGGCATGCTTTTGTCCATTCAAATTCTGAATCTTTAGTTAGAAGAGAAAATAATGGAGAAGCTATCTTGATAAAGTCTAAGATAAAACTTTGATAATGTAACCCGGCATGACCAAGATATATTATTACTTCTATTTGGTTTGTAAGATACGGGAGTTTTACAATGATACTAACCTTATGCAGGTCTACCTTGATTCCCTCAATCAAACAGGATGGCCTAAGTGATTAACTAAAATGTGGAATTATTAAGTTAATCTAAACTAGAGACAACTGTAAATAATAGTAAATGAATGAAATAAATAAATATAAAAAGTGACCCAAGAAACTAAGTAAATAAAATGTGAAACCTTAAAGTGTAAGAAGGGTTAGATAGAGCTTAGTTGATTCGACAAGCTTGCTGGAATGTGTCACATAGATGGCTGGAGGAATAGGATGAGGAAACGACTGTGCCGAGGTCTCGAGAAGTGTAGATATGAGAAATCTGAGTGGACCGGGTTCTTGGGAGAGGATCGGTGTGCTTGTAGGCACCCTAGTCTAAGTTAGGGTGCCCCCGATATGCGTATGAGGTCTAGAAACTAGATTTGGAGGGTCATAAGATGATGTGAAACCCTAGTTGTTTGTCGCATGTAACTAAATACTTTGTACCAAATGTCTCCAATGATCATTGATAAAATATAGACCTGTAAGACCCCTAAACAAACATCAAACCCTAAAAAAATAAAAAAGCAAATGAAGGGGTCAAATTGTCCCCAGTGGCCAAAATGGTGGACTTACTAACTGAGCGTCGTACTACATCTTAGAATCGATGTAGTTCTATGTGTGTATGTGTAATCATGCCCTAGGTGCTCTTGTTCCAATCACACTTTGTGAAAGTAGCAGTAATAACTATGTGTAGAAAATGTAATAAAATGGTGGATGGAATAGAATAAACTTCCCTCCTATGATGTGTGATGCAGATGAACTAGCCTTGTCCCTTGTGATGGAGCTAGATGGATGCAAATGAGATTTATATGCCTTTGATGGATGCAACTCTAGGTGGATGATAGTAGTGACTAGTGCTTGGTCCCTCCTTACTGTCTCATAAATTTATATTTATATGGTTCTCTTGTTCTAATTTCATAATTAACCCCAAAAAGGTTGATGACTAAAAATATAGAAAGGTCAAACGGCTAGAAAGTTCCCAAAAGTGGATGGAAAGTGTAAAAGGATCGGTGCACCTATCGACGCCCCGAGGGCTCAAGTGCAAAATAGCACACAACAACAAAAAATACTAGGAAAGTATGAGGTGAAGGTCATGAATGACAACAAATAGCAAAATAAACTGGCCAAAAGATGGAGGTTAATTAGTAATTTCTTTACTAAAAACTATATTAATAGTAGTATAACACTATGACTAAATAATACCCAAAGCACATGATTTAGTGTCTACATTTTTCCCCAATTTATGTTGGTGAGTGGAATGTTTAGTAACATAAAGTAGATATAAATACATACCGATGTCCATGTAGAGTAATGTATAAAAACTCCGAAGGACTAGACAAAACGTGGAGTGATAAAAAGATGATGGAGCGTAGAAACTAAAGATGTAAAAAAGTAAAAAGTGATGAGAGTGAAACTAGGGTGGAAATGCATTTGTAGTTCTGCTAATGTGTGTGTTTACCAAAAATGTTTTTTTGTTGTTGATTGCTTGCTTCTCATACGGTCGGACCTGTAAGGAGAAGATGATCAAGTAGTCAAATACGCATGTATATATGTCAAAAATGCATGTATATGTATGTAAGAGTATGTAAATGTAAAATACGCAAATGAAAAATAGAACATGTGCACCTGATCCGTGATGAGAGAAATGGTGTAGAAAGAGGATATCCTATCCCGGGGTTTTTGGGTGATCCACCGCCATAACTGAAGAAGTATAGGGAGGAATTTCACTGTATCCTCCAAACTTTAACTACTTCCCTAAACATGTGTGAAGAGATATCTGTATTTCCTAGTTTTTTGGGTGATCTGATGTCACTGGATAAAGAAGTATAGGGAGGAATTCTGTTGTATCCTCTAACCTTTAACTATTCCCCATAATGCTAAGGATAACCATGTCCTATAAAAACCACTGTGTACGGGGTTCGTAGACTAGTCTGATTCCACTCCCTGTATAACCCATAATGTCAAGGGTGGAAACTGAATTAAAGCCCGACCCGTGTAGAATATAAAACCCCAAATTATTCCCCCTCTTTAGGGGCACATGTGACATCGCTAATAGGAGAATGCAGCCCTAAAAGAGGACCAACCGCATGAACTTTGTAAATCAGTCCTGCAGGGGAAAAGAATGTGCTTAATAGAGACCAACATGTACACAAAGAAGAGGCTATCTAAAGACAAGTGTTAGTACAAATAAACATGCATGTATAAGAAAATATGTAATCTACACAAATAGTGTATAAGCTACCAAGAAATGTAGTAATGTAAACATGCAAAAAGACAAAGTAAGCTACAAAAAGTAGGCTGCAAACATGGGACATCACTCACGATGTTGCAAGACACGTAAGGCCTTCATGACTGCATACAACAAATAAGTGTGGAAACCAAAATAAGGGCAAGGCCCGTATATAATATAAAATAATAAAAGACAAGTAAAAACAATAGATAACCATGGAAGCAAGTAATCCTGTAAACAAATGATGCACATGAAGCACCCATTAGCATGTTAGAAAGATAACCAATATGTAAAAATAATGTATAAGTAAGTAATGTAAAGTGCTAAGTACAAAATGAAACAATAACACTTGTGAGAGACAAATGTGGATGCCTCCAGGGGACCGATGTAGGATAGGTAGAAAGTGAGCATCCGTGTTAAGTGAAAAAGACTGTATCTACGATCGCAACTAGAAAATAGCATGAATGTGCATGCGTGGATGGTATAGAGACATGACATACAAGAGATATAACTAGCATGTGTAATAAGAAACCATATACAAACAAGTGTAAGTAAGAGTAAAAGCGACCAAGATATGTAAAATGTTGTGGATGGATGGAATGGAATGCAAAAATGAATGATAGGAACCACATGCCCCTTGAGTGAATGGAAATATATACAATGAGGTTCATTTAGTTTTCCCCTCGGATGTCGAGAATGAACCGTAAACGCGAGAGTGCGTCATCGGGAAATGGTCAAAGTGTGTGTTGTGTCTAACACACTTTGTGATGAGTGTGTATAGGTAGTGAAGATATGGAACATAGAGATGATGTGTGTGTGACCTTTATAGCTGAAACGTATATCATGAAAAGATGAATGCAAGAGTTGTGATTTAGCCTAAAGCATATACCATTATGAGATGAATAGAGGGAGTGTTGACGTAGCTTAAAGCATATACCACTACAAGATGATAGAATAAGTGACCATTTAACCTATATTGTATGTCAATAACTTAGGAATTTTGCATGATGAAAGATTGAATGATGAGTGTGTGATGAAGATAAGGTCCATTTGATTAGTAAACCCTCGGAGGTCGAGTATGAACCAAGGAACTAGAGTGTGTCATAGGGTAATGAGTGTAGCGCATAGAATATGATGTAGTGTGCTCGATAATAGACGACCATATGATGTGTGAGATGTGTAATACATGATGAATAGTATGTAATGTCATGTGTGTAAATAGACTAGTAATGTGAAGATGTGTGCTATGTTGTAGGCATGATGAGTAGTATGTAATGCTAGATGTAAGGAAAATAGTAGTGTGACACATGTATGATGAAGACTAGTACAATGTAACGTGTAGATATGTAAATGTCAAAATGATGTAGACTAAATATAGAATGTATGATGTAAGATGTGCGATGTGTGAATAGACACAATCAGTAGTACCTATGGTGCAATGTGTGGGTTTCATGTGTAGTATGCCATCAACAGTCAAGTGTGAATCGAAGCAAAAAGTATGTCATCAGTAATGTGACATGAAAACATGTGATGAATATGCCTATGCGAGAGTATGGATGTATGAAAATGTAGAGATGAGAGATGCAACCATGTTAATATGATGGGGGGATGTGTTAGATATTATGCCCCCCAAGTGTGAATGATTGAACTATCTAATGATAGTGAAGGACTAAGGTCCTTCATCTGATTCATGTGGTGATGAAAGCGTATGAACATGCTCTAATAGTGGTGGTATAGTAGACATACGGTTGGCTGGTGAATGAATTCTATGTGCATACAATGGATGAATGTATGATGAAGGTTGTGGTATAGAAAAATGTGTTGGTGATGGAGATCTACGTGATGTCGAGCGAAGGTGATGGACACCCACGTGGAATAAACCGAGGTGGTGATCTACGTCAAGATGTAGTAACTATCCTAGGAATGGGCCTATACCTATGTGTAGGACTAGCGGAGTAGTGAGGTCATGTAGACAATGCGCGAGTAGGTGAGCTAGGAGTAGATTGTGCTTTGAGTAACATAGAGTGTGATGTGCTAGATGAAGTAGGTGATGTGCTAACTACTATGCGAGGAGATGAGGACCATGGTGTAGAGGAGACACCATCAATAGAAATAACCTTATTGTTATGGATGAATTTAAGTCACAAATGATTCATAGATAATATAGTTTGAGATCAAAGAATCCAATTGAGATAGAGAAGCAATTTGCACCCGTCAACCGTGTTTTTAATGAGGAAAATCAAAAGCATAATAAGAGGACTAAGTGTAACATGTAATTTGATGATACCAAAGGGTTTGTTCATAGGGTATTCAATTTGTGATAGAGGGTAACTGATAGCCTTAAGGAGTGGAATGGAACATGCACTAATGGGCCATGATGGGTCAAAGTTAATATGTAAGTGATTAGATGTAAAATTTGCATGATAATCGTGGTCGGAGAAAGAGACAATTGGTGGAAAAGCATTAGTATGTGCAACTAAAAGTCCGAACCCTAATGTAGGAGAAGACAATGTGTGATATACATGATTAGTTGATGAGTCAGTTACTTTTGTATCATGCTTGGGTAGAGGGTTATTAAATATTTTGAGCTTATGATTTTCATTGATAGGTGGAGATGTTGTAGATTCCGAAGTTCAATTTGACCATAGTGTCAATCAAACCCTAAATGAGAAGTTGTAGTCGAAAGTAATGATCGGTGGAGTATCTTACACATTGATGATAATCACAATGGGAATTTTCATCAAAGTTTAACCTGTTTGGTCAAGAGGGATCCATTTTTAGAGGAGGAGGTAATGTAATAAGATTACTATTGATGAGTTATGATAACAAACTTTGTAGAGGGATACTAAACCTAGAAAAGATATGCCTAAGTGGTTGTGATTGAAGCTCCTTAGTAGTAGATATTGTATTGAAAATGACCTTTGTATCTGAGGATTTATTCGTAGATGGCTTGAATGTTGAGTTACCTTGAAATTATATATAGGATGATGTTTTCTTCTGATACTTAAGCTTGTATATAGCTAATATCTTGGTTTCACGAAGCTTAAGAGTATGAAAAAGTTGATCAAATGAAGGAGAGGTCTAAAAAAACACTCTCCTCGAGAGGTGGCATGAGACTTTAAATAAATAAGTCTTGGATCTCGACATCCATAAGTACATTAGATATCTTATCTAAGTTGTTTTCATAGTGTAAGATATAATCTGAAAAGTGTTCGTTAGACCCTTGCTTAAGTTGTACAAGTTACACAAAAGATATCTTAGAGCCAATGTTAATAGATAAATGTGTGAGAAAAGCATTGACCAGATGTGTGAAAGAGACTACCAAATGTATAGGTAGGTCATAGAACCAACACATCGCATAGTCTTGTAAACTACGAGGAAATCTTAGCTAGTATAATGTGATCATCCACATAGTCAAGGCATGCTACATGAAATGCTCATAGATGTTCTTGTGGGTCACATGGCCTTTAAAGATGGTAACTTAGGAGAAAAAAATTAGGTGGCAATGGATAAGTAGATATAGCAGGTGTAAAAGGAGTATGTAACAATGATGTAGAGTCTAAAGATGGTGATGCACGTGAAGTAGCTATCTGAAGCTGACAAATTTGGGTTTGTAAATCCTGATATAAAGATGTTAAATCAGGAGTGTTCAAGGAAGAGACAAGATTAGGCATGCCAGGGTGAGTGATGGGAGTGGTAGTTGTAAGAATATATTAAAGCTAAACTATAAGAAACTTTCTGAAATAAACACACATTGCTGAAATGAACAAATCTTGCAGAATTGAACACACTGTTGGAAATAAACACACTTTACAAAATTGAACACACTTTGCTGGAAATAAACACACTTTGAAAATGTTGTTTAAAATTCTTTTAAGGAAATAAGAATGTAAACTATAACACCTACAGGACAATAGATAACTCCACGTAACAAATTTTAATTGATGAATCAAAAGTACTTTCAAAATTGCTAAATAACAAATTTATACAAATTACTTGAAAATATAAATACCAATGAAAGAGAAGATCCTTTTTCTTGAGGAGTGGGCCCTTTCTCCACCTTGAATCAGGAGTTAACACAATATGTTTCTCTCAAAATAAAATGGCTATTCTTATTATTGAATTATTCAGTCTTACAAAAACTTAACTCCTCCTCACATCTATCTTCAGTTCTCTATATATATTTTCCATCTGAAGATGCATTTACAATCATGAGTGTTCAATAGTTGTCTTTCCACCTACATATTCTAGTGAAACCAAATAGTGCCCAAAGTAGATATGAAATTTAGAAAACTAGCTGGATATACAATGTTGGTCTTACATATGTATATTTGGAGTATGAAGAACCGAAAATTGTTGGTCTATTTCTGATTGGAAGGCCCATTCTTTGCTCCATAACCAAATTTTGATAGAATAAGGAGATTCCCATTGATTCTAGAACTTTGGAGAAGTTCCAGAACCAAAGGGAAACCTTCTAGAACTAACTACTAAAGTTCTGAGCTAAGTGATGGAGTTCTGAGCTAAGTGATAAAGTTCTAAGTGAGTTCTAGAGCTTCCTAGAGCTAAGCTAAGATAGAGTTCCAGAGCTAAGCCACATTTTAGCCAACTTCCTCAAAAAGGTGTTGGTTACTTCACAATTCACTTATCCTACCAAATATGACCTGTTTATTCCAAAAACTGAATTTCCACACAATTTGTTAGGAATTATAGAGTTTTTAGACATTTGAACTAAATCAAACAAAAGATGGACAATTACATCCTAACTTATATTTAGATCAAACAAAATTTATGAAATGCAAACAAACTTGATTAAAAGGGAGTAAAATGAGAGTATTTATTGCACATTGATGAGGCATATTTTAGCCTCATCATCTCCCCCACACTTACTTGTTTGTAAGTCCTCTTACAAACTCTATTCTTCAAAACTAGGATCATGAATTCTACATTCCAACTGACTACTAAGGTCAAATGGTTGAAATTGAATGTCCCAGTGCTTCTGATCAAAACTATTTGTATCCTGATCCTTCCTCTAGATTTTTCTACCAATCCTCAAAATGAGTGGGATCCTTGAGGTTCTCTATTCTTCCATGGAGACATGGGTGTAAGAAGGAGAGGAGGCCTTGTTCTCATACCCATCCACATACCTCTGTGTTTTTCACAAATTTGAGGAATGAGTGTACATAAAGTTCTGGCCCTTTCCAGACTCCATATTAGATTTGTTGGAGAGATAACTTCTCTTCTTCTTAATGCTACAATAAGGAATTCCCATCTCTTTAGGCATCCATCATAAATTTCCTCAAATTTTTCCTCTTCATATGAGGTGAATGCATCAATACTCTCTACTGCAGGCTAGCAATGTAATGTTCCTTAAATCGGTTGTCAAAGGCATGAGACCTGAAATGTATAAAAATGCATAGATGGTTTCCATAATGAGATCTCATACATAGGCCAGATGAACTAGCCTTTATTAAGTGTTCAACATTCCTTTCTTTCTAGGCTATTTGATTCTGGAGCATAGAAACAAATGCCTGAAGTTGGCTTTCCCCCACATATAGATTAATCATAAAACTTGTGTTCTTTTCTAACATAAAGTTGCAGAGATAAAATTCACAAAGAAGATTCTTCTACTGATTGGCCAAAGAATATGCTACCATGAATTCTGCTTCATCCTTCAATTCATGTGGAAGGCCACATGAAATCCTCAATAATTGCCACCGATAAATTGTTCTTCTAGAAAGACACTGTATGCAGGAGAAGGTCTTCTACATGTTAGTAATTTTTCACTCATCATACATAGACCATCTGTATTTTTTCCAAACACTTAAACTTTTTCTTCCTCACTTTTATAGAATTTTTCTTCCCATTCTTCCCTTGCCTTTTTCTCTTTTTCCATTTGACTTTTTAGTTCCTGATTTGATACTTTTAATTCATTCAACTCTCTCTAGTATCATCCCATAATTGTTTGAGTGGCAAGTAAGACAACTCTGTTTGTACAATTTGATCCACTTAAATATACTTTTGTCATAGTACTTTGTTCAGTAGCCAATTGCAATTCTTTTTCTTTTTCAGCCATTTGTTGTTTTACTAATGCCAATTCTTCATTCTTATCTATTAGCTGAGTTTTCAATTGTTCAATAAGCATTTCTCTATGCTCCAATTTGTGTTTGAGGAAGTTCAATTCCTCATCTTTTCCCTAATTATAAGTTCTTCCTTAGACAAGAACAAAGAGCTCTGCCTCAACTGTTGTTTTTCTTCTTTTACTGGGAGTTCCTCAGGAATGAGCATTGTTCCTCCACCAAAGGGAATTTTCCTTTTAACCTCCAAGATGCCAATTGTTCCTCCTCATGTGACAATATTGCCAAGTCATCCATTTCCTAAAAAATTTTTCTTCCAATAGTTCAGTTTCTCTCTCCAACTCCTCAGTTTTGACTTTGTAGAGGAGGAGAAGTTGTCATGTTGCCAAGAATATCAACAACTTCTTTCTCTAAATCCTCTGTACTTCAATATTTCCTGGCTTGAGTTTCCTAGACTTTTTATGAATTCTTTTTCTTTTAGGAGCTTCAACATTTCTGAAGTGGGCTTCCCTCTTGAACTTCTTCTATTTTTCTCCAAAGTTCCATCTTGGGTGAACTATCACTATCAAAAACAGGTATTGGTTCTTCTAGTATTATTAAAGGGGAAGGAGTTTCTTTTAAAGAAACAATAGATTTTTGCAGCTTTGATCATCCTCTCAGATCTCCTCCTTTTTGGTATTTTAACCCCACTTATTTCCTTCTTCTTCTCATCAGGGGGATTAATTTCTAAGTTACTTTTAGGAGAGAAAGGGGTTGGTATTCCCCTTCTGATAATATCAAGAGTTTGTTTGAATTTGTGGAGGAATTTTTCCCATGCTTCCTCCCCATTTTTCTTAGAGAGAAAATGATGTTGACATAGACCAAGATGAATTAATCCATGGTGCCTAATTGTCCCTACTCCCCAAGAATATCTCTGAGCCATGGTATGGATGGAATCAAGAGGAAACCAGAAGATTTACTATATACTCCTACTTTTTTCCCCATACCTAAGATATATCAATATTTTAAGGACTTCCCTTCCAACAGTCCCATATTGGCCATCACATGTCAGGTATTTTACTACCCAAAATGCTACTCTATCAAAGGGTTTGGGTAGGCTAGCTCTTTTGACCCCTTTTATGACTTTCTTAGTGGTATAAATGTATTGGGGCTCAAGTTCACCTTCTTGTCTTAAGGTTTCTACCAATTCTTTCAGAGTTCCCCTTACAGGTTTGGTACATTTACAATTGGTACACCAGATACATTTCTCATTATATTAATAATAAAGGGAATTATAATGCCCTTAACCTTGGTCCTAAGTTGTTCTAAATTCACAACAAATTCTCTTACCAGTTCATCATTGTATTTTGAGAATTTCTTCAGAAACTCCAGCCAACCTGCCTGTTCAAAAATGGTCATTACTTCTCCATCTGCAAGGAGTTGTGTATCATCTTCTGGTTCTGATTTATTTTTGATACCCATGGCCAAGAGAACAATTTGAAATTATTTTCTTCTTTCAAACCCCTTCTCTACCAGGAGATAGCTATAAACTACTGGACTTAGCTACGAACTACTAGATTTAGCTACGAACTCCAAATATGACTTTATTGTTACCTCCTTGAATTTTTCTACAACTATTCTCAATTTTCTTTTATTCCACCTAAATGATAGTTTGTTATTAATATGCCACCACTTTCATTTATTTAGTCGGCATCACCTCATGATTATTTCCCTTTAATCATGATGTGCAATAAATAACTCATTATACCACCGACTTAAATCAAGTCTAATCACACATGCAAACTTTTAATTTAACCCTTAATAAGATCAAGACATAATTACCATCCTTTCTGATGTAATCCAACCACCTTGATGACTCATCATTCCTAAAAAAAGTGAAAAAATGGTTAGAAAAGATAGTTGGAATTCCAAAGAAGTTCCTTTTATTTGAATTAGCCAATTATTGATGAGACCAACCACCATTTCTAGTTTTCAATTGGCCTTTTGAGAGAATTTTTTTTTGGGAAGAGAACGCCATTTACTAGTTTTCATTCCCTTCCCTTTTTTTTTTTTTTTTTTTGTTTTTTTTATATATATATATATTTTATTTTTTTTTTCTTTTTTGGGGAAGAGAACATCATTTGTTGGTTTTCATTCCCTTCCCTTTATTTAGATCCTTGCATCTGATTACTTGATCATTTTGGAAGAACTAGGTTCTTCCATATGATCAAATTCCTTGTCTACTTCAATTTGCTTCAAGAATTCATCCTGGTAGGAGGCTTCCTATAGAGTTTTAGTCTATGTCCATTGACCAAAAGTGTCCTTCTACTTGCCATCAATGGGAAGTAGCTGAATAGAGCCATTATCATATATCTTCTCAATCTGATAAGGTCCTAACCACCTAGTTCTCAACTTGCCTTTGAATTGTTGGTACTTGGAATCAAATAGTAATGCCCAATCTCCTATCTTGAATTGTCTTTCCTTGATATGTGTATCATGCCACTACTTCCTTTGGTCTTGGATTATCTCTATCTATTGAAGTGCTTCTAGTCTCAACTCATCCAATTCATTGAGTTGTAGAATTCTTTCCTTTTGTGTTGTATCCAATTCAATACCCAATTTAGTTGTTGTCCTCAATGTTTGTAGTTCAAATTCAATGGGTAACAAGGGATTCTTCCCATAGACTAACTCATATGGTGAGAATCTTGTTGTAGTCTTCCAAGTTGTGTTATAAGCCCAGATAGCCTCAGTAGCCTTTTCACCCAATCTCTTCTACTTGCTTCAACTATTTTGGTGAGAATGTTTTCCAATTCCCTGTTTGTCACTTTTGCTTGTCCATTGATTGTGGGTGATAGGGAGATGACTTCTATGATTGATCTGATAGTACATTGTAAAGGCCTAGATCATATTAGACATGAACTGTGGGCCTTGATCTGAAAACTATACTTCTTGGTGCACCAAACTTCATCATAATTTTGTGCCAAAGGAAATCAACAACTACATCTTCATTAGCATTTGTTAAAGCTTGCACCTCTACCCACTTTGTTACATAATCAATACATACAAGAATGTGCTCCTTTCCCTATGAAGGAGGACTAAAAGGACCAAAAAATCCAGCCCCCACCTTTCAAATGGTTCAATCACCACTTGAGGTTACAGAGGCATTTCACTAGTAAAAGTTGGTTGTCCCATCCTTTGATAGGGATCACACTACTTGATGTATTTCTTCACATCTTTATACAGAGATGGCCAATAATAGCTAGTGCTAAGTATTTTGTGGGTTGTTATTTTTACTGAAAAGTGTCCTCCACTTGGTTCATCATGACATGCCCTAAGTATGTCAAAAATTTCATCCTTTCTCACACACTACGTAAAACCAAATCAGACCACATTTAAATAACATTCCATTTATCCATTTAAATTGTGCACTAGTTTTGATTAACCTTTTCATTTGTTTCTTAGTAAAAGAAGGAGGAAACTTCCCTGTTGCAAGATAATTTTCCATGTCAACAAACCATGGTGTATCAACTGAAATAAAAAATAATTGTTCATCTGGAAAGTTGTCCTTAATGGATCTTGTTCCCATAGTGGTTAATCTTGACAAGAAATCAGCTACCACATTATATTTTCCTGGATTATCCACAATAGTAATATCAAATTCTTGTAAAAGTAATAACCATCTGATTATCCTACCTCCAACCACTAGTTTGTTCATTAGATATCTAATTGTTGAATGATCTATATGTACAAATATTTTGTACCATGTAATATAATGTCTGAACTTATTAATTGAATAGATCACAACAAGAAATTATTTTTCAGTGGTGGTGTAATTTATTTTAGTGGGAGTAAGATTTTTACTAAGATAGTAAATAGCATACATTTTTCCCTCTTCATCTTTCTTGTCCCAAAACTACACCAATTGAGTTATTTGAGGCATCTGTTTGATGTGAAAAGGTTTCTCCCAATTAGGTCCTCTTAGTATTGGGGAAGTGATTAGTTTTTCCTTAATCTCTTCAAAAGCATGTTGACATTTTTCATCCCAAAGAAATTCACAATCCTTGGTAAGAAAACCAAACATGGGGGCAAAATTTTACTAAAATATTTGATAAAACACCTATAGTACCCAACATGTCCTAAGAATGACTTGATATCCATGGGGGTTTGAGGAACATGTAAGTCTAAAATAATCCTGATTTTTCTTGGTCAACTTGAATTCCTCTTTTTGAAATATGATGTCCTAGAACAATTCCCTCATCAACCATCATCAAACATTTCTCATGACTAAGAGACAAATGGTGTTTCTCACATCTTGTTAATACTCTATCCAAATTTTTTCAAGGCATCATCAAATGTGTCTCCATGCACAATAAAATCATCCATGTATACCTCTACACAATCATTAGTTAGATCTACAAAAATTGCTAGTACAACCCTTTGGAAAGTTGTTGAGCATTACATAATCCAAATGGAAGTACCCTATAGGAAAAGGTACCCCATGGACAAGTAAAGGTAGTTTTTTCTTGATCCTCAAGCAGCCACCCTGATTTGGTTATATCCACTAAAGCCATCCAGAAGGAAAAGTATTGTTTACCTAAGAGGTTGTCTAAAACTTGATCTATGAATGGTAAGGGAAAATAATCTCTAAGTGTAGCTTTGTTCAATTCCCTATAATCAACACAAATTCTCCATTTTCCATTCTTTTTAGGCACAATTACAAGAGGAGACACCCACTAACTATCTGAGATGGGGTAGATAAAGCCTACTTGTAATAGCTTTTCAATTTCCTACTTGACTATGTCCCTTAAGGTTGGATTGATCCTTCTCTGAGGTTTCCTAACTGGTTTAACATTTTCAGTATAAATGTGATGGGTGAAAATACTTGGGTGGATTCCTTTCATGTCTTTATAGTCCCAAGAAAATCTCTAGTATGACATTTCAAAACATCAAACAATTTAGCTTCTTGATCATTTTCCAACTAGTTGTTAATGTTCAAAATCTTACCTAGTTGAATCTCAATTTGTTTGGTTCCAGTGTGTGATGAACTAATTTGTTGAAAAGGTTCCATTAGGGTGTTTAGTGGACATGAATGAGGTAACAACATATGATATGTAGAAATGTCTCTAAAGTTCCTTGAGAAAGAATACTAGATAAAGGATAAGTAAGCAGAGTTATGATACTTATCTTGACGTTGGTCAAGCTCCTCATCACTGACATTTTCCAAAGATTCCTTACTATTTCCTGATATCTCCGAGACTAATGCTACTGATTCCATAGCTATTTCTACCCTCTCCAAAGAGAATTCACGTTCCTCCAGAGTGAAATTATTTACATCTACATGGGATTGTTGTGGTTCCAGATAAGTATGAATGTTCCGAACTAAGTCAATGAATGTTTGTTCAAGTTCCGAACTAAATCCAAGGTTCCGAAACTAAGTCTGAAGGTTCCAAAACTAAGTTTGAAGGTTCCAGAACTATCTCTTGATTGTTCCAAAGACAATTGGTGATCACTCAATGGGTGATTAATAATATTCTCCACCTCCCGTACATGATCCTGTAATGTTATCATAGCCAAAGAAGACAAGTTTTGTTTATTAGTATCGGATCATCAACCCATAATTGTTCTTGATTATCAATAAAAGGTCTTGCAAGGATATAGGGAAATTTTTTAGAACTCTTACCATTAGAGATGGTCATATCACCTGATCTACAATCAATTAAGGCAACAACTAGTAGCTAACCATGGTCTACCCAAAATGATGGGATAACCAAGTGTTTTACCTTTTGGCCGTAATATAAGGAAGTCCACTAGATACTCCCATGACTCCACCATGACTACAACATCTTCAATGATCCCTTCTAGTTTAGCTACTAATTGATCTCCATCTACAATATGGTGCTAGTAGGTTGTATACCTATCAATGGTAATGTTTCCAAAGTGTCTACTATCATAACATTTATAGTTGCTCCCAAATCAACCAAAACATTATGTATATGTTTGTTCCCTATAGTGATAGAAATAACAGGCTTCCAGGATCCCCATATTTGGGAAGTGAGAGTTTTCCTGCTAATAAATCAACAAGTTTCCCATCTACCTTAATAGTCCTAGGGTACTGCTTCTTCCTTCCAGTTATTTTTAAGCATAACATTTTGATTAATTTGTTTAATTCAGAATGTCCTTGATTGCTTGTAACAATGGTATTTCAATATTTAATTTCCTCAACTCCTACACTAGTTTAGATTCCTTGGTCTCAATAACTTCATTAAGTCTTTCTAGAAAAGGGGTTTCTAGAATTTTTATCTGGTTGTTTCTCTTTTTCTTTTCATCAACCTTAGGGATGACTAAACTAGGGGTTTCAATCTCATCTGACATCTCGGTAATTATAACAGGTGGACTATTAATTATTTTTCCAGATCTGGTTTGAATATCTTTACATTCCATGGCATTAAGATCAACCATTTTTCTTGCTCTCTCTCCATAAACAGGGGTTGTTTGTTTGTTTTTGGGATTAGCCACTAGTTGTGTTGGTATTTGTGTTTGAACCACATTTTTAGTTTGTGAACCTTGTGCTGGGGAACCCATTATGGCTTGTTGTTGTTGGTTGGGATATGTCTTCCCTTGAGCATAGTTATTGGGTTCCACCTAGGTTGTGACCAAGCATAAGGGTTACCTTGACCAGACCAAGGTTTTTGGTGTCCTTGAGCATACCAAGCTTGTCCTGCCCAATCCTGGGATTCCATGTTGGTTGAGGGGCCCAAGGGGTTGTCCCCAATTTTTGGTACTATCTGAGCCACCCATGGCATCATCTAGGGATTAGGAATAGATCTTGGTATGAACTTCCCCTAGCTAGCTTGTCTCTTGGACAAAGTTTACTTCTTCTGTGGTGGATGAATTGTTGGTTTGTTTAAGCTAATTTTTTATGAATGGAAGAAGAGAAAAAGCATTAACTTCATGTTCCCTAGATTCACAAATAAGACATATTTATGTTTTATCCAGAGGACAATCTCTTATTGCATGCTTCTTTCTACATCTAGGACAATACATAGCTAATGGTTCAGTATTAGCATTTTCTTTGGCTTGCAATCCATCCATGGTTGAAGTTAATTGAACTAAGATATCTATTTTAAAGTTTTCTAGTTCATCCATAAGTTTTTCATGTCTGATTCATACCTTTCACAGTTTTTCCTTTCCTGGGTCCACCCCTCATTCTTGAATAACTTCTACAAAGATCTTTAATATCATTCATTCTCAATTGATTGATGTTTCCACCTCCCATTAAGTTAAGGGCTTCCCTAGATTCATCATCCAAACCTTTAAGAAAAATGGTTTTTCTTAGCTCTTCTTGAAGTACAAATCCACACCTTTTACTTATGAAGAGGAATCTATCTAAATAATCTTCCAAATTTTCATCCTCTTCCTATTTGATCCTAAAAATTCTTCCTTCCTATTTCTCCCTCTACAATAGTCTTGATATTTGTCTAAGAAGGCAGTTTCCATTTTCCCCAAGTGGTAATGGAATTGGATGTTAATCCCATAAACCACCTCATTGCTTACATCTTTCAGAGTAGATGGGAACAACTTGAGTTTTTGATTATCTATTTTGTAGTCATAGGTTTGACATAATACTTTAAATTCAAACAAAAATTGGTTAGGGTCCTCAATGACATTCCTCTAAATGTGGGAAAGTGTGTAGTGAAATATTCTTCATAGGTGTATCATCATCCTCCAACTAAATTGGATAAGTAAAAGTCCTATCAGGTTCTCTTTCATCTTCTCGAGCCATATCTGCAATATATTCTAAATCTTTTTCCCAATCAACATGGTATGTGATCCACTTTGGAGAAGGTGAGAAGTCAGAGTAGGAGGTTGACTTCTCAATTGAGAATCAAAACTTTCTCTAAATGGGTCTTGGGATATAACCCTTCTTCTAAAGGTTCCACCCCTTCTTCGTGATTGATCCAAAAATTCCAAAGGTGGAAGTTCTACTTCCTGTCTAACAGGGGACAATGGTGCTTCTAATTCTTGCTCAACTTCCTTATTTGAACTAGAGGATGCTGATAATTCTTGTTGAGATATTTTTGGGAGAAATCTACCCTTTGAGTCTCTTGGTCTACTCATAAATTTTATGATAACGTAGGGAAGATTTTTCAATTACTAGATGTGTGATTTTTTTCTTGTTGACACCTAATTAGAAAATTCTAACTAGTGTGTCCCTGAAAAAACGGACAAAAAATGATGGGTGTCATTATTCCCTTCATTTAATCAACTCATGGTTGATGTCATATTAAAACCAGGGGTGTGTCTGAAGCTATATGCAACAAGTGAAGTCTCAGGTGAACTAGTAATTGATTGTAGATACTTATTATTTTTTTTTTTGGGTTTTAAAGTGTCTTAAGATTTCTTGGCCAAAGCCTTATTAAAGCTAAACTATAAGAAACTTGCTGAAATAAACACACATTGCTTGAAATGAACAAATCTTGTAGAATTGAACACACTGTTTGAAATAAACACACTTTATAAAATTGAACACACTGTTGGAAATAAACACACTTTGAAAATGTTGTTTAAAATGATTTTAAGGAAATAAGAATGTAACTATAACACCTAGGGGACAATAGATAACTCCATGTAACATAAATTTTAATTGATGAATCAAAAGTACTTTCAAAATTTCCAAATAACATATTTATACAAATTACTTGAAAATATAAATACCAATGAAAGAGAAGATCCTTTTTCTTGAGGAGTGGGCCTTTCTCCACCTTGAATCAGGAGTTAACACAATATGTTGCTCTCAAAATAAAATGGCTATTCTTATTATTGAATTATTTAGTCTTACAAAACTTAACTCCTCCTCCCACATCTATCTTCAGTTCTCTATATATATTTTCCATCTGAAGATGCATTTACAATCATGAGTGTTCAATAGTTGTCTTTCCACCTATAGATTCTAGTGAAACCGAATAGTTCCCAAAGTAGATATGAAATTTAGAAAACTAGTTGGATATATAGTTGTTGGTCTTACATATGTATATTTTGGAGTATGAAGAACCGGAAAATTGTTGGTCTATTTCTGATTGGAAGGCCCATTCTTTTCTCCATAACCAAATTTTGATAGAATAAGGAGATTCCCATTGATTCCGGAACTTTGGAGAAGTTTCAAACCAAAGGGAAACCTTCCGAACTAACTGCTAAAGTTAAAGCTAAGTGAAAGTTCCAGCTAGAGTTCTGAGAGCTAAGTGATAGAGTTCTGGAGCTAAGCCACATTTTAGCCAATCTTCCTCAAAAGGTGTTGGTTACTTCACAATTCACTTATCCTAACCAAATATGACATGTTTATTCCAAAAACTGAATTTCCACACAATTTGTTAGGAATTATAGAGTTTTTAGACATTTGAACTAAATCAAACAAAAGATGGACAATTACATCCTAACTTATATTTAGATCAAACAAAAGTTATGAAATGCAGAAAAACTTGATTAAAAGGGGAGTAAAATGAGAGTATTCAAAATAAGCATCGAACCCTAAAAAATAAAAATGCAAATGAAGGGGTCAAACTGTCCTCAACGGCCACAATGGTGGACTTACTAACTGAGCACTACACTACATCTTAGACCCAATGAAGTTATGTATGTGTGTGTACAATCATACCCTATGCGCTCTTGTGCTAGTCGTACTTTGTGAAAGTACAGAGCAATAATTATGTGTAGAAAATGTAATAAAATGGTGGATGGAATAGAATAAACTTCCCTCTTATGATGTGTGATGTAAATTAACCAGCCTTGTCCTTTGCGATGGAGCTAGATGGATGCAAATGAGATCTAGATGCCTTTTATGGATGCAACTCTAGGTGGATGAGAGTAGTGACTAGGTCTTGTACCTCATTATGGTCTCATAAATTTATATTTATATGCTTCTCTTGTTCTAATTTCGTAAATGACCCCGAAAAGGATGACCACCAAAATATAGAAAGCTCAAATGACTAGAAAGTGCCCAAAAAGTAGTGAGAAAGTGCAAAAAGATCGGGATGCCTGGATCGGGACCAGGGGCACCTTTCACCACCCCATTCAAGTGTAAAATAAAATAGAATGACAAAAATAGACTGGGAAAGTATGCAAAGAAGGTCGGGAATGATGACAAATAACAAAATAAAATGGCCAAAAGACGATAGTTAATTAGTACTTTCTTCACTCAAAACCATATGAATAGTAGTATAAGACCGGACTAAATAATACCCAAAGTACATGATTTATTGTTTACACTAAGACTATCCCTTGTTCCATCATAAATAAGCATTTTTAATGGTGTAAGGATAACTCGATGTTTTTCACACCGAGTAAGGAATTTGTATGGATTGTCAACTACCTCTTGGAATGTTGCTTCATAAACCGTGAAATGATTCATGTAAATCTCTACATAGTCATGGGTGAGATCAAAAAAGATTGCCAACATGGCCCTTTGAAAAGTGGCAGGAGTATTACATAAAACAAAAGGTATCACCCTATAAGAAAATGTTTCCCATGGGCAAGTTAAATTTATTTTGTCTTGATCTCGTAGGTGCCACCGTTATTTGATTCTATCCGTTGAACCTATCAATGAATGAAAAGTATCTTTTACAGATAAATTATCTAAGACTTGATCAATAAAAGGTAATGGAAAATAATCCTTATGAGTTTCCTTATTTAATTCCTTATAATCCACAAAAACTCTCCATTTCCCATTCTTTTTAGGAACTATGACTAATGGAGAAACCCACTAGTTTTTTGATATTGGATAAATGAATCCTACCTTCATAAGTTTTTCAATCTCGCCACAATATCTCTTAAATCGGGTTTATCTTTCTTTGAGGTTGTTTGTGATGATATGGAATCAATAGTGTAGATATGGTGTGTACAAATACTAGGATGAATACCCTTCATGTCACTATATTCCCAAGAAAAATATTGAGGATGAGAGCATAAAATTTCAAATAGGGTATTCTCTTCCTAACTAGTCAGCCAACTATTAACTATCAATGTCTTCCTTGGGAAAATAGGTAATTGTTTGGTACCTAGATGAAGAGAATCTACAACAAGATACTCTCTCAATAATGCATTCAATAGAAAATTGTGTGCAAGTAATATGTGAACAACAATGATGTTTTGAAATATGGACTTGGTTAGATATATATTCCATGCAAAAGGATAGATGATGGGTTGGTTGTTTTCATCCATAAAATCATCTCTTGTTTTAATTAGTTGTATCGTAGGACTTGAAATAAACCTAGTGCAAGACTCATGAACATGACTTATATTGTGTCCAATGTAGGGATCATGGTCACCATAATGAATTTGATTTGAGTTTTCTTAAATTATGACCATGGCTAGAGAAGAGATGATGTCATCTGAATCATCTGAATTGTCCTTACACCATTGTTTATTGTCTGTAGCAAAAGGTTTTGTAGCAAGTTATATTGATAATTTCTTTGAATTTTTTCATTTGTAATCACCATATTCCCTATTCTACAATCAATGAGGGTGACAATTGTAGCTAACCAAGGACGTACTAGAATTATAGGGTATCCAATCTTTCTATTCTTTGTTTTTATGATCATGAAATCTACCGACTATTCCCAGGATTTAATAGTGATGGTGACATCCTCTATAATTCCCTTTGGATTTTTTACATGCCTGATCTCTCTATGTAAGATAGTCCTGTAAATGTGCCTGTGCATGGTCCCTCTAGGAAACAACCATCTCGCACCTGAGTTTGGGACTGGTGTAGGAGGCTTAATATCTGAGCACCCTGTGTAGCCATCTCTTGCATCTCGACTCTACCATAAGGCATTATCGTTGGCCTGGGTAATTTGTGCCCTAGCATGATCCCTCTCTACTGTCAAAATATACACCTAGGCAAGTGCCTGATCTCACTCTGCTGTGAGAGTCTATAGTTGTTCCCTCACTGTGTCTATCTCACCAGCCACATGTAACTATAAGCAATACACTGCCAGAATAAATTGTTGAAGAGCACTCCCCACCAAAGGTCTTACTCTACTCTCTGGAATATCAGGTGGTGGCCCCTGCTCTGGTAATACCTACTGAAGAGGGGTATATATCCCCACTGGAATGCCCACTGGGGAAACTCTATATCCACGGCCCTGTATACCTGTCTCACCCTGGGCCTGGGGCCCTGTCCCTAGTGGCTGTTGTGGTATGGGACCCTATCCCCTACCTCTAACATGTTGGTGCGCATCGGGCCCACCCTCATCATCATCATCATCACTATCATCTCCACCTCGCCACCGCTAGGAGGCCCCACTTTGGAGGGGGTCTCACGATGACATCATACGCCACTCTAGGAATGCTCAAACGACGCGAGAGCACACCGTGGTACCATGGCCCATACTCCAACGTAGTGCCGGATCTCTAATCTGTCTCAGTGGCACCCAAATAAGCAGTGCCACCTATCAAAAATTGACCAATGCTCTGTCACGGGAAATTTGTGGTCCCATATCAAAATGCTCTCTAGCTCTACGAGCATACCATCTATCTAGCCCAGGAACATCCTAGGTAAGGCCAAGCTACCTCTAGCACGATCTACTCTATATAACTCCCGCATATAGCTGTGGCTGCCCAAGATAAAATGCTCAACGGTAGTAGTGCTTTGAGCTCTAAACCATCCTCTGCCACTGGAAATGTCTATAGGGCCTCCATACAATAGAATCATGTCGCAGCTCATCCAACTCGCACTTGTAGTGGTATGTAACTCCCATGAATGGTCACACATCGTCCCCTGCCAGGACCCAACCCATCGTAGAAGGCTCATCGGGAGCCCGAACTCTCAGAACACCTAAGGGGTGACCAATGGCAATGTGGTCCCATGCCCAAATCTGTAGCAAGCGAGCAGGTCCTACCGTCTTCTGACGGTAGTATGTGATCAAATGAAGGTCCTAGTATAGATGTGTTAGAATGCACTAACCTCAGCAATAGATATATCCCTCCACCAAACCAAGAATCAATCCCAGGAGTCCAAGGCAAAATGAAGCATTATTCTTATCAGGGAGTAGAACTCCACTGACAAGAGCCATCATATAGACCACTACTCGGTCTAACTCTAGATCATCTATACATCGGGATAGTCTGATGGACATCCCGTGCCGTGGTATAGTAGGAATGCCGAAAAAATGTATGATATGACGCTGAATGTCGGTCCAGCGGCTCGTAGTCTTGATAATTTGTCCTTGAATCGGGACCCGCATGATGCGCCATACATCCTCCAAAGTAATGGTGATCTCCCCAGTCGGGAGGCGAAAGCACTGGCTCTCATTGTGCCATCACTTTGCTATGGTTGTCAAAAGGTCGTGATCTACGGCATCTCGGCCACATTAGTCACCCTATCACGTGCAAAAGACTCGTCAGGGTCGCTCTATCATCATTGTCAAATTGTGCCTCTATCACCGCTAATCGACCATAGCACTCGTGAGTCTGAAGAACGGGTAACATACGCTTACAAAATCAATGCAAGTGTTAGGCATCTAACATTTCTATATATTTTTCTAAGGAAAAATAATTCTTTTAATGCATCTAACTTACTAATTATTCTTTTCTTCTAGAACTAATCTCGCCTTTATTCTTCTATACTTGGCTATTTTTTAGTCAAATGTCTTTTCTCTCTTGATTCTAAGCACATACAACCCTTCTTCTCCTTTTTGGCACCGGCCATACAAGACGCATACGTGCCCAGTATGATGCCTACATGGTTGCTTTGATGCGCACACATGTGCATGACCATTCAAACCCTAACCAACGCATACGCGCCCCCTCTAACTTTTTCTATAGGTACGTGTGCGCGTGCACTCTACCTTTTTCTAGGTAAGTGTGCACGCACTCCGCTTCTTCCAAACAGGTACGCGTACATGTCCCTACCTCCCATGAATGGATGCATGTGTGTGTCCATGTCTATTTTGATGCATGTGTGTGTGTGTACCCATCAAACCGATGCATACGCCCACGCGTATGCATCAAATTTCCTCCTACCTACCCTAGAAAACCCTAAAAATGGCATTAAATGCGTAATTAATAGGGGTTAGGCCACTCACGAATGGTCCATCCGCTAGGTCCCGCATGTACTCCCGGATGCAATCCGCGTGCCTCGTCCTCCTTGGTATCCTTGCCATCTCACTCTAGGGCTCTCGCTTTCGCTCACGGTAAAAATTTGCAAAGGCTCTAGTAGAAATGAATTGGTCGTGATTGTTTTACTCGACCTTGAGTGGGTATATTAACCCGTTAATGCCCCTGGCGCATGTTTTCTCTGTTGTGATCATTCTAACCTTCTTCTATCCACTGTGATAATTATTTTTATTAAAATAATTATTTTTACTAATTTTCACACGTTGGGGCACTTCATGCCATCCAACGGTCACTTCTTCGTCACACTGAGATAATTTACAAAACTTTCAGTGCCTTTTCCTCTATTTTTCATCTATTTCCCCGTCGTGATAATTATTTACTAATTTATTTTAAATAAATTATTCTCGACCCATCTTTCTTCTTGTGGGCGTATATTCTAAGCTTTTTGACTTTTCCTTCCCACTATCGCCCTTGCACATATTTTTAGAAGATCTTTGATCTTTTGAAATTCTTCTGACCAATCAAAAAAATTGAAAAACAAAAAACAACAAAAATATTTTAAAAACAACAAAAATATTGAAAATATAAAAATGGCTCAAAATTGGTTAAACCGATCACCTACGGCTGAAATCTGTGTCTATTGCATGGCACTCATCCCAGATCTTGCTGACGTTTTCAAAACATTTTGAAACAACGACTCGCGCATCACCAAAATCTTCAATCACCTACACAAGCTATGTTGCTTACTTTGTCTGTACTCTGGGGCACTATCAATTGCCTGGTACTATTTTCATCATGCACATTGCTTTTTCATAGGACGGAAGTGTCCTCCATCTTCCCCCTTGCATAATACACCTTGCTTGGGGCATCATTCTTCACCCTAGTCATTTATCATAACATTTGGGACTTCATCTCAATAACAAAATATTTGTGCAACTATCTTGAACATTGTTGGTTTAAGTGTGTGTGATTTTACTTATTTCCTTGTCAAGTGATTCTGTTTATTTCTCGTATTGCATTGCATTCATGTATGTTGCATGGATTTGGTCATTTTTGGCACAAGACGATTGTTTGTATCTTGGCTTTTAATGTCATTTTACGCTTCCATCGCATGCTCACATTTTAATAAGGACCAATGAGGAGGATCCTAAGCATTATGATGATTAAATATTGTTAGCAATTGATTTGTGGATAGCTCAATATCCCTTTTTCTTCTAGTTTCTCGTCTTCTCTAACAATTTTCTTTCTATTTGTTCCTTTTTCGATCATCGATCGAGTTTCTTCATCACCCCATCGACACTCGAGGGGGCATTCATCATCCTTCATCCTATTAATTTTTCTTCTACCCCTTCAAAAAAATTCTACTTGTTTACGTTTGTCTACTTTCTTTGAAGTGATGTAGCTTATGTCACCTCAAAGAGGGGCAAATGTAGACACCTGTAGTTTGATCAATACACTATTATTTCTAATGGTGCACTAACACTTCTTCCCTTTGCAAATTGACGGCACACCACCAATTAGACCTATCTAACTCCCCTCTTACGACACCTTTTTGGTCGTTCTTCCTCTTATAAACCACTTAAACAGGTTGTTATAGCCTCGTTCTAACTACATTAGCTTCTTATTCTCTTCTAGCTTGCTTCTATTAGCTCCCTAGAAGATCAATCCACTTCGTTGGATTGATTAAGCCCTTCAGAACCCTTCCAGAACCCTAATCACTCTCTAAGAGAGATTAATTAGTCTAACCTAGGTTAAATACCCTAAACATAGTCAAATCACACTTTGACTTGTTAAAAGTACTTTTGGACTTTAGCCTTTGCCCCACATGCACCCAAATCTCCATTTTCTTCCAAACTAAAAACTATAAATAGGGCTATACCCCCTCCCTCATTTCCTAAGAATTCTCTCTTCTTCCTAGCATAGATTATAGCAATTTGTTTAGGCTTTAGTTTATATTTCATCTTCTTCCATTTGAGCTAAAAGCATTTAATCTTGTATTTCATAACATTAACATGGAGTAAAAGGGAAGATCCATTGGCCTTGAAGCCATTAATGGGGAGATCTCTTTCTCTTAACACATAAACTGAATGCTTAGATCCTTTTAGGTTCATTATTTCAAGCTTTCAAAGAATAGAGATTAACTTCATTTGCTTAGTTTGCATGTTTATTTCAAATTAATGTATGCAAAGAAGAGAACCTTGCTCATTTATTATCACATGGTCCATTGATCAGATTGTTAAAAGACTTTGGGGTTTCTTTAGAGATTCTTACCCCAAATCCATGGCCTTTACAACTTTTCATTAAACATAATCTTCTTGCCTCTCTTCATCATTGCAAGTATTTGTGCATGTTTGGATGTCCATTGCAGGTTTTGGAGTTGTGTTCATGGAGTTTTGGAACATTTTTTGTGTGAAATCCATCCTTGGTTTTGTGATGCACTTGTCCATCCTTTCCATTGCTCACCTCTTCTTGTTCCATGGCAGTTTTGATAGATGTTCAACATTTTCCTTCTCTAGTGTATCACCGTTTTAGTGTAGGCTTTGTTTTCCCCTCTTTTCTTCTCTCTCCTTGTCTCCTTGGAAGTTAGATTAGGATTAGATTTAGTTTTCCTGCACTAGAATAGCTTGTGGCAAGTAGTTTAGGAAGAGGAACCAACCTTCTCTGGAGAGCTTTCCCCATTTGCAAAGGTCCCACACTTTGGGAAAGATCAACATTGTGCATTCACACTAAATGATATTGCCTTAGACAAGAAGATCCATAGGTCATCTTGGGGGTCTTTGTGAATTTGTTCTAACAAAGAACCTAATTTATTCTATAGTCTAAGTGACCATCTCAAGGAATTTTTCAATCAATTCATGCTCTCTACCAAGGTGTTTCCCGAGCCAACAACAACCCATATGCCAATATGTGGCATCCCAAAGTCTAAGCACTCCATTCATTTGTCTTAACCATCTCAACTCATGCCAATTCACTAAAAACAAACACTGCTAAGCAAAAGGCATCCCAAAGGCATTTCCAATGCCTCTATTTTGTGCATACCATCTCCACCATCGTAATTTGGCACAAAGCCGTGGTAGAATATAGACAAAGGAAGGGGCGTCTGGATTTGCACTTGGAAATTGCATGTTTGTTGAAATTTTATACGATTGTTTCAACAATTCCTCTAACTTATTTTATTTTTCACGTGCGTGAAACAAGGTAGGCCTAAGAGTCTGCATTTTCTACCATGCATTTTGTCAAACGGTTGCCACAATGCACCAATACTTGCCAAATGCCCACCAAAACATCTTCAACGATGTCCATGCTAACCTAA
The DNA here is from genome assembly GCA_018340775.1 of Taxus wallichiana var. yunnanensis. NCBI lineage: Eukaryota > Viridiplantae > Streptophyta > Pinopsida > Cupressales > Taxaceae > Taxus > Taxus wallichiana. The sequence continues at coordinate 895,505,061 of CM031239.1, forward strand.
TGCCTTCTACGTTTACAAACATGTCTATCAAGCGATAAAATATTGATGATTATTCACCAAAGAGACAAGAAGAAGAGAACAAGCTTGTCTAAGCATCAAACCAAAGGAAAAGGAAATAGAGTGCCCCACAAGCTTGGAAAAATAGCTTCACCACACCCACGAAGGAAGAGTAGAAGGATAATTACATGAGAAATAATTCTACGAGAAGACAAGGTGTTGTTAAAAAAATCCTACAACTAGGAGATAATTTCATGTAAATAAATCTACCATAATGATATTATGATGGATCATTCTCCTTTCCCACGGAATTTAGACATCAAGAAGAACCCGTAACAAATATTCCAAGAAAAACAACACCGAAAACTACCTTCCTCTAACTTAACAATTTCCCTCACATCAGAAGCTTTAAAAAACCAAGGATTTTTCCAAAACCATCCTCTACCCAAAATCCTTCTGCATTCATCGACACAAAGACCAAAAATTCTCTCACGGATGAAATCTTATGCATTAAATAAAACATTCTCACAATAACCCAAAATTCCATTATTGCATTTCCTTGGTATGGGGTTGGCACAAGCCCCAAGAAATTGGGAGAATTTAGGGATAATTTAATTATTTGCATTTTTTGTTGTTTACATTTTAAATTTCAAAAGATTATATTATATAATATTTTAAATTTTCTTCAAAACATAACGACAACAGCTCCCCCATTAAGGCACTTACCTTAATATGTAATTATATTTTTTGAAGGTTATGCAAATTTTCTCTAATATTATCCATAATGAGATCAACATTACAATTTTGAAATAGATGTACATATTTCAAAATCAAACCTCGAAAATGTTCTCTAGTTGAATGAATCGCAAGAAGATGACATCACCTCACGGATCAAAGACACAAAGATACACTTAGTCCGCAAAGGAAAACTTCCTTATTACCCTTTTTATTTTATCAACGCAATGCTTTAATTTATTTTAATGCTATTTTTATTTTACAATCACTCCAAACACGATCCAACGACCACTCGACACGATTGTTTTCAAATAATCCATGCAAACCATCAAGGCTAGAACAATGGGAAATTTCTACGAGCTAAAGGGGAACTACATCCTCCCTCCCTTATAAAAGCATCATCCATGATGCGACACACTCCAGAACTAAGAGGGATGAGTAAGCACATAAAGTCAACAATGAAAAATTCTAATTAGCAAAAAGGGCTATGTTTCTTAAAATACAACCACCAGCAAGTTAAACATTTTAAAATTTCCTCAATTTCTTAATGTTCTGTGAAGATTGGCATTACTCATTATTTTATTACTCAAATTATCTTTTCCTTAATACCTTTTTCTTAGTTTCAAAGCTCATAAGACCTCTTTATTCAACAGTTCAAATCCATAGGGATTCAGATCAAATTTTGATAGTTGTTTCAAACATAAATTCACGTGTTTTCTCATAAGGGTATTCACCATTTATTAGTTATATTGATTTCGCATAGTTTACTTGTTTAATGTTCATAATGTTATCACTTGTTAAGGATTTTAAATTTCAAAGTTCCAATAGGTTTCCCAAGTCAATTAACATCACAATGTCACACAAGGTACAAAACACAATACAAACAACCCACATAACACATTTTTAGCACATTTTCATGACTGAATCATATCACAAGACCTCTAACTCCACCATGGAAAGACAAAAAGTAGTCCACATAACATAGAATTCACAACACATATGCCCCAAGCATAGATCCAACACACCCACATGCCTAACATACAATGAGGCATCACACTAGTACATAAGTAACATGTATCACATGACTCAAAACCACAATTGTACCCACACAGTGTCAAGGTAAGATCTAATAACACATGATCAACAAGGAGGAGCATCAAGCCTTAAACATCACAATACATAACAAGACTCATAGGAGTAGCTCATGAATCATACATACCCACTCCAAATGTCTCCCAAATCTCCATAAGCCTCCCAAAGAACTCCATATGCCTCCCAATAGAGAAAGAATCATAGTGCCAAAACCAAGCTGGGTCACTCACCATAGATCCTCGTCACCTTATTTCTCCATGTTGGGTCACTCACCATAGAGCCCCATCTCCTTATTTCTCCATATCTGGGTCACTCACCAAAGAGTCTCATCACCTTATCTCTCCATTTAATGAGGTTGGGTCACCCTATGGCCCTAGGAACATAGAGCCCCATCACCTCCACCCAAGTGACATAGTAACATGTAGTTCAATACTACACAGCCCCATGACCCCCTTGGGGTGTACCCCCATACAATAAAGTGGGTCCATAGGTCCAACCACTCCATGGTGAATCCCATGACCCTATTCCATCACATCACAACATTAGAACCAACATATCAATCATATTCAAATATCAAGTGGCAACAAAATATCAAACCTTGGGTTAAACTAAAATTTTAAACTCCAAAAGAAAGTTTCAAACTAAGTGAAATAAATGGCTAAATAGCCGCATAATGTAAAAAGGCCTCTTGTTAGCTCAAAATCAAGTAAATGCCCAAAATTTAAGAATACATCAAGCAAAAAAATTGTTGGTTCTTAAAAAATAGAAGAAAATGATCAATTTACAAATAAAATACAAACATAGAAAATCACATTACGATCACTACATGACCTTTCCATGGCCATCAAAGGGGTACTCATCGAGTTGTTGACACTCGATATATCAGCCTCAACTCGTAAAATACATTTAAGCCATAATACACATAACTCCATATATCTCCAAATCACACATACGAGGATCCACATAGTCAATATCACATAGGATTTTTTATGGAAAACCCAAATAGGAGAGATAAGAGACACTAGTTTGCATAAGCATGAGCCCATCCACAATATATTGAGCAAGCTCAAGGTATACCAAACAAATAGAAGTGGGTTTTCAGTCTACATGAGACTCCACTTTCAAACTTGTACTTGGCTCAAGGTTATGGTCACCTGGTCTACAACTTCTCTCTCCACACATACACTTCTAGATGTTACCCATAGGGCTCAATAGTGTAGGGTACACAACATAACACATAACAATGTTACAATCACAATGATGATTTACATGTAACCATAACGTCTTACACATGGAAAATTACAGATATAACATAACAATATTCCACAACTTATAACACACAAAATTTTCACCTAGTGCACTAAGAGTGTGGGAAAACACATTAGGTGTCAAAATCACCATATGCCCCAAATTCATGATCTAAATTTATCAATAATGTATGAATACATATATATAACAATGACATAGATATTTAACATCATGACATACATTCTAATATAGCGCAACATGGTGACATAATGCCAAAAAACAACACAATATAATGGGAATTAACATGATGTAACATATTTCACTACGAAGCACTTTTTCATGCAACACGTTGTTCCACATATACAATATCACTAAGAAAAAGAAACATCACAACACTTTCATGGTTCACAAAACATTCCTTCACAAAAAGGTGGTAATACACATGAATTTCACGTTGAATTCACAAGAAGAGAAAATTACTCCCATTGAGAAACACATCAACATCATAACAAGTCCACACCAAATGGTAAGAACAACATGTGCATTCACATAATCACAAGTACTATTTTACATTTGTCACATAATAAAACATTACTCCTCCACTCCTCCACCATCATGCATAATCCATCACAACACCAAAATTTCCCAGAGGTTCAAGAGTATGAACATTCACTCTAACTATAGTGCCCACCCATGTGGGACCCAAACACAAGACCAAAATATACTAGGATAAAAAAATTACTTTCATTACTTATTACAAGACAACACATGGGTTTACTCACAAAACTCCACACCACATGTGACACCAACACAAACATGAACCCACTCATATAACATGCAGGTCATGCAAATAACAAGACAACAAAATACACATTTTAATGTCACGTGTTTATAATGAATAGGTATAAAACCATGACCCTAACCATAAATTACACATCATCATGGGAACCTTCCACATTACCACATTTTGTAGGTTATATCTTTATTATATTCATATTTCGTTATTTAACCTTAATGATTTAGGGAGTACTTAACATGAAAGCACACATTTTCCTTTTTTGGAGACCACATTCCTTTTGGTTCATTTATCACTTAGCTTATATTGGTTCCATCCAATTTAGTTTGTTTTTCTTATTATGAATACATTATATAACCCGATTGATTATTAGAAGTTTCTTAACATTTATACATTAAGTTTTGATTCCCAAAATTAGAAACTATGCTTTCTCAAAAATTATTTTCAAGAGGGTCAAATCACATCTACCTTCACAACACAAGAAAGATTTATTAAGTTGCAAAATAATCTCCATGGTACTTATAATTCATATCCCGACATCACAAGGGTACATTCTCAAAACAAAAATCAAGTTACAAACTCCTTTACGAAAAGAGTCTTAGTGGTGTATAATGCATATACCAATAATCTCTGTGATCCCAAGCACTCTATTATATTTTCCCTTCTAATGGTGTTTAGTTTCTAGGACAACCATAAGATTACATACTAGATATTTTGACTCAAATGTCCCGAAAGTGACATTATGCCTAGCATTTAAGCATCTTCCACACTTTTGTACCCACAAGAAAACTCTCTACTAGGTTCCTAGGAGGAACAACAAAATTTACTTATTCCTTAGGACTCTAGGACTATGAAGAAAACTTATATCTAAATATAACTCAAGGCTTACCAAAAGTACCCCCTATGTGCCTTATAGAAAACATCCTAGCAAAGTTGGTCCATTACAATTCCCATAGGTGGTTTCACATATCTAGAAGTAAGCAAACATATTCCTACGGTAACAAGGATTTGAGATCTTATCTCCTCTTGTGAAGTTAAACTACTATAGTCCACAAATGTTGGGATGCATTTTGAGATGCACATGGGTCAAACGAGTCCCATGTTTGGGAAGGGAGATCACAATGTCAAAATACATGTTCCCATAAGGAACAACTCATCTCTTCACGTAAAACAAGGAAAGGATTACTAATGGGTTAAAAGAAGGTGGTTTCCATATTTGCTTTTTTCCTAAGCTCCACATTTGAGGAACCCAATTCGATAGAGAAAATATCAACCACGTTCATTGCTTAGCCCTCTATGTTTAACCTCAAGACTACTTTACAATTCCATAGCTTAGACCCTACGTCCCACATGTCTCAAAAGTGACTCCAAGCCTTAATCTAAAGCATCCCACACAACTTCAACATGCATGAATATAATTCCTAGTAGGAACCCCTTTTACTCTAAACAATATTTAACCATTACCATTCCTATAGGGTGGTTTCGTGACAATGTCGACAAGTAGACATGATTCAACAAACTTGAATTTGTGCTCTTATTACCTCTAAACTAGGAGGTGCCAAAGAGTGTTAAGAAAACTAGGCTCGCCCTTTAATTTTCTAGTTATCTAACTAATGTGCTCACACACAAAGGGGGTGTCAAACAAGGATCTTACTCTAAGGTTGTCCTTTTTTCCTTGGTTTTCTACGAATTCCAAAGTAATTAGAAAAACACAAAGGAGTTCATTCATGAATAACCCACAAAAGTATGTTATGAAATATCATTTCATTTCCAGAAAAAATACATCTACAACATTAGCAAGATATAAACCTATAATTAAATCACTCCTAGATTAGAATGCCCATTTTCCAAAAGATACCAATATAACACAATTTCTTACTCATCACAAAATAATCAATAAATAACATTCATGTTCATAACAATAATGTTGATACATCTATTTAATATTACATGTATATTTCAATGATATTCCATGTTACAAAAGTACAAACAACGCTACCATTTTCTTCTTGTCTTATGTACTTACAACCACTACATGGTCAAAGCAACTATTGTTGGCATGGAATCAAACTACAACCAAGCACGATACGATTTCAATTTTTTCTAACAATAATGACCCTATATTTAACACACTTCAAAGGAGAATAAGAAAAGCAATACCATTTCATTTCATTTCCAAAGCCAGAGACAGGATAGAGAGAGAGGAGAAAAATGCCATTTTTCCATTCCATTTCTTTACAAAATTGCATCAAAATAAAGTTTCCTACAGTCATGTATTCATGTTTACAAGGTTTCTCTATCGTTTTTTTCTTGGATAAGGTCATATGACAATTTTCTCCATTTAGTCACAAGTTTCCAAAAACTTCAAAATTTAAACAAGTTGCTCAAAAATCAGTGTTCAAAACCATCTTCAAGATTCAAACACACAAGGGAACAAATTCCTACAAATTCCCTATATACAGGGAAATACTTGGAGCCGATGATGGAACCTCTAATTGGAAAATATGATTAAACTGGTGCTCGTCCTTCCGGAGCTACCGATTGTAAATGCACCTAAGCGGCCTCGTCGCCCAATGACCAAGGCCTACAAAACCTATCAAGAAAACTAGCTTGTGGAATGTTTTTCTCCAAATTGAGGGTTTTAGTGATTGTCTTGTAGAAATATTAGAGGTATGCGGAATCCAAAATCCATTTCTACACCCAGGGCCAAAATGGCGGGTCAAAACCAAACTACATTTTTAACTTTCAACAATTGTTTAAAGTTGTGAACTAGCCCACTAGGCTCCTAAACACATTATGAAACAAGGTCAAATGGACATCCAGGGAAAAATCAGGGTTCCATTGAACACTCCACGTGACAAGGTACATGGCTAAAGTTTTCTTTTTCATTTTGGGATTTACAGTGATGTTTTGCACCTCATTGAAAACAAGTTTTATTTAGATTTTACAAGGTCGCCAAGGAGTAGTTTTGACTAACATTCAAGTTTAAAATCTGCCAATGCGTGGCTTCCATAATCGGTACTTGATATCAAAGTTTTTACAACCATCTTATGAGGTAAAAGAGTGTATTGTTTACGTTCATGGTTATTTATCTAGTTGTGTACAAAATAGAGGCAAAGTTTACTAATAGATAACATGTCTCGTTTAATTCACCTAACCAATTGTTTTCTTTATAATGATTTACAACTCCATTTAAATTAAGAAAACAAGCGACATTAAAATCATGCAAGAGAGGGTAAGATGACCATGCCTAATAATTGAATTGGCAAAGTACAAGGATCACATGGGTTCACGGTCGTCCTAAACGCCTAACTTTTATCAATAACTCTTATGCCATACTACAAGCGCTTTATAACACCAACATGATTGAGAAATAATTCGAGTCAAGAACCGATCTCAACTCAAACTAGTGAAAACACCTCTACAACATTTCTAAAAAAACAAACTGTGAATTTAAGAGGTTAAAACAAAGGCCTCTTTCAGTTTCCGCATAAGATCGTAGATTGTTGTGATGACTTCAAAATCCATACCGTGATATTCTCCTCACATGCTTATTCATTCCCACCAATTTTCAAGTATAGATAACAACAATTTGACCTCCAATTTGATTCTAAAAACGAATCCATTAGCATTCAACTATGAGAGGTGTGAACTATGGAAAACAATAGAAATTGTTGTGAATGAAACCACCTTTCTTTCAGACATTTAACCAAACAGTTCATAGTCCTTGTGTAAGGGCCACGCAATCCTCTAAGGCGTCCCAATTTATTCTATGACCCAAGTGACCATCTCTTTGAGGCATTTTTCAATTAGTTCATGTTCCCTGCCAAGGCGGTGCCTAAGCCAACAATAGCCCACACACCAATATGTGGCATCCCACCAAATTGATTCTAAAAATGAATCCATTAGCATTCAAATATGAGAGGTGTGAACTATGGAAAACAACGAAATTGTTGTGAATGAAACCACCTTTCTTTCAGACATTTAACCAAATAGTTCATAGTCCTTGTGCAAGGGCCACGCAATCCTCTAAGGCGTCCCAATTTATTCTACAATCCAGTGACCATCTCTTGAGGCATTTTTCAATTAGTTCGTGTTCCTGCCGCAAGGCGGTGCCTAATCCAACAATAGCCCACACACCAATACATGGCATCCCAAAGTCTAAACACTCCATCCATTTGTCTTGGCACATCTCAACTTATCCCAACACACTAAAAACAAACGCTACCTATTAAAAGGTGGCTCCAAGGCCTTTCCAATGCCTCCATTTTGTGCATACCATCTCCACGATCCCCATTTTGATATAGGATGGTAGAATACAAACAAAGGAATGGGTGTCTAGCTTTACACCTGGGAATTGCATGTTTGTTGGAAGTTTCTAAAGTTGTTTCAACAATTCCTCTAATTTATTTTATTCTACACGTGCAGCAAACAATGCATGCCTAAGAGGCCACATTTCGAGAAGGCTTTTTGTCAAACGGTTGCCACAATGCGCCAACACCTACCAAACGCCCACCACAACATCCTTAGTGCTATCCATGTTAGCCTAATGCCTTCCATGTTTGCAAACATGTCTATCAAGGGATAAAGTATTGAAGATAATTCATCAAAGAAACAAGCATAAGAGAACAAGCTTGTCTAAGCATCAAACCAAAGGAAAAGGAAATAGAGTGCCCCACAAGCTTGGAAAATAGCTTCACCACATCCACGAAGGAAGAGTAGAAGGATAATTACAAGAGAAATAATTCTAAAGTAGACAAGGTGTTGTTTATAAAAATCCTACAAACTCTACAGGAGAGAATTTCATGCAAACAAATCTACGATAATGATATTATGATGGAGCATTCTCCTTCCCCACATAATTCAGACATCAAGAAAAACCCAGAACAAATATTCAAAGAAAAACAACACTGCAAACTACCTTGCTCTAACTCAACGATCGCCCTCATATCGGGAAGCTTCAAAACAAAAACCATCGTCTTCCCGAGAATCCTTCTCCATCATCGACACAGAGACCAAAAATTATCTCACGGATGAAATCTCACGCATTGAATAAAACATTCTCACAATTACCCAAAATTCCATTATTTCATTTCCTTGGTATCGGGTTGGCACAAACCCCAAACAATTGGTAGGATTTGCAAATACTTTAATTATTTTCATTTTTTTCTTTGTTGTTTACATTTTAAATTTCAAAAGACTATATTATTTTAAATTTTCTCCAAAACATAACCACAACAGCTCCCTCGTTAAGGCACTTACCTTAATACGTAATTATATGTATTTGAAGGTTACGCATTTTGGCTCTAATATTATACGTAATGCGATTTAGTTAGATCAACATTAAAGTTATAAAATAGATATACATATTTCAAAATTGAACCTTGAAAATGCTCTCGAGTTGAACAAATCGCAAGAAGACAACATCACCTCACGGATCAAAGACACGAAGATACACTTAATCCACAAAGGAAAATTTCAACATTACCCTTTTTTATTATATTAACGCAATAGTTTAATTTATTTTAATGCTATTTTTATTTTACGATCACTCCAAATGCGATCCAACGACCACCCACCCAAACATTTTTCAATAATCCACGCAAACCATCAAGACTGGAGCAAGGGGAAATTTCTAGGAGCTAGAGGGCCACTACTGAGATACCTAACCATACTTATAGATACAAAAACAATGGTAACATACACCTTCAAGAATATGAATATACGAGCACTATAATCCAATGACTTAAATGAAATTACAAAAGAATATTGTTTAAAATTATACTAACAAGTGGTTTTTAACCTTGTGATGATTTACATTTTAATCTTAGTAGTGAACGTTTATTACAAAAAGAGTTAAAAAAGAGAATTATGGATTAATATACTTTTTTATATCGATGTGATGTGTATGATTCTTATTAATTGAATATTTTTGTAATAAACTTTATGTGTATTATCTTTTAACATTGGAAGACGTATAACGGAAACCATGTAGGTGAAACTATTACAGACAATTTATAGTCCCTTGCATGTGGTAGTAAACTAGGCTTCGCGTTCTTGCAATAATGACTTCCTTAGGTGGTATGTGACACCTAAGAAGGTTGTGATTGCTGCGTCCCTATTCCTAATTTGTTTGTATTGTTTGGAGAATAACAAACTAGGTTTAGGATCCTTATAATATTAATGTGAACGGGTGGTATGGAACATTCGGGAAGGTTGGTGTTGTTGTGTTCTAATTCTAGTTTTCCCAAGTTGTTAACATGGAGATAGAGATGTCTTGTTGTGAATTACTAGTGGGAATGGGAATGATTTGTGAGGTGTGTTATAAGAATAGGGAGTGACATGTATGGATAGGGATACATAACCTAGTATGGTGGTTCACACATGACAAGTGCTAAGGGAGAATATAGGGTAGACTATAGATAGACTTAATGTCTACCCTCATTAGTCAAATGGGATTATTTTATGCTCTAACATATTTTTGAATTTCAGTAAGGGGTGCCTTCTATTATCCTAATTCTTTTGTCCAAAAGCATAATCATTAATTTTAAAAAAATTAGGATGTTTCATATTCCTAATTTGTCTTAAGTTTACCGCTTTTTGGGTGACTATATTAGACATGGGATTCTCTCTTACCTTATTGTTTGCTCACGTCTTTCTTCTCATAAAGGGTAAATCCAATCTCAACTTTTGAAAGGTGCATGGAGATCCACAAGGCTTTTGGTTGGAGGTGAAGCGCTCCAATGATACTCTTTCTCTCATGGCGTAGTTCGACATCGGGATGGATCTGTGATGACAGTAATGATAGTGTCACAACAATGGATTGTTTTATCTTGTATATTTGATATCTATCTTATTGTATATTGAGACAAGAATGATCAAAATTGTAAATAAAATTAGAGAACTATGATGTATCAAATTATGTAAAAATATTATGTATTACATTTGAATCAAAGATGAATTTTCTACTTGATATGACAAATTGAATAGAGGCATACATTAGAAAACAAATGAAAAAACATGTATTAAAATTATTAAGATGGATTGGTAATTATGTGAAAACAAATAAAGTTAAATAATTGTATGGTTTTGTATAGTTTATTGGATTAACCTAACTAAATGAAATTAATACTTAGATGTTTTTGCTTTTATGTATTAATGTAATGGGATGCAAGAAATGATTACACATGTTATCAGTAATTAACTATAATGCCTTAGTTTTAATTATGAGCTATTATATGCAACCTCGTGTAATTCTTAATACTTAATGATTATGCATGGTTAATTTGTTTATTTTGGAATGGAATCAAACCATACACATTTTTACTAAAGGACACAATTAAGTTTATTTAGATAAAAGAACCTTGTATATTTGTATGATATTATTATTATGACTTTTACATGTGTTTGAATGTATGAATAGGACTAGGAAATCGAGAGACAATGATTTACATTCACAACAGGATAATTTTAGCGGCGAATATTCGTAATAATGCGAAAATTTCATTTTAGGAAAATTTGAAAAGGCGAATTATTCGGAGTGGGTCGGTGTCCTGTTCGCCTAAAATATATAGTATATTTTTTTGGGGGGGTCGGCTTCGCCTTCATTTGAAAACATTTCCTATAAAAACCTAGGTGATTCGCAGGTAGTATACCTCAAGTAGCTTACCAAATTACCAATACTATGAAATTTGAACTCACATACCCTTAAGCACCAAAGATTCAGATTATTGTTAGCCTGTGATTGTTGACGCGCGACAAATGCAGTGTTGACGCGCGTGACAAGGGCATTGTTGACGCGTGACAAGAGTTGTATTGACGCGCGCAAGCGAAAGTGTTGACGCAGCAAGGGAAGTGGCTGACGCGCGACTTGGGCAAAGCATTTGACGCGCGACAAGGGCGTGTTGACGCGCGATGAGTATATTTAGGCAGTGGACGCGCGCGATACTATATTCGAGACAGGTGGATGCGCGACAGAAATGGGTTGTTGACGCGCGACAAGTGCAGAGTTGACACATGACAAAGACCTCAGACAGGGGATGCGTGACAAGACCTCAGACAAGTGGATAGAGTCGCTACTTGGTTCTTTTGCTGACGCAGGACTCTCTTCAGAATAATGGAAGGTGACAGCTCAAAGAATACGAATAACCTAAAAGTAAGTAAGAAATCTCAGAAATCGCTCTTTAAGTATTTTGGAAACTCTGCGGATACAGATATTGTAAATACCAATCATATAGATGCCACCACAAAGAATCATAATACTGACTGTGTGGAAGGTATTATTGAGGTGGACATGCATTACACAGTATCAAAGTCAAACAAATGAAACCTACGATAATATGCCAAATCTTGAAGATATTGTTCTGTTGGGGTGCAACCAAAGTGCAAATGCTAGATATCACAGATACAAACATTCGACAAAATGGAAGATAAAATCAAAATCAAACTCCGGTCCAAGAAAGAGGAAACCAGGTGATTGTGATATTGCTCAAAATTCTACTCAAAAAAGTAAAGCATTGAAAATGAACAAGAATATGTGGACCATTGGCAGGACATACAAGTTTGATTAGGCAGCTAAATTTCCGTTTATTGAACCTGTACAATCATCTAATTCTGAAGAGATCCCATCTGAATGTACATGTACAATATGTACATGGAAATTGGGAAAGCAACAAAAAATGCAACTGAAGCTGGACACTATAGAAAAACATTGTGGAAAACAATATTTTTAAATCATAAGGGGCGGAATGGCCGAAAAAATCAAAACACATAGGTGGAAAACTGAAAAAGAATGCATGCATGTTAGATACACAGTGGAATATGAGGCAGAGCAGAAAAAACACAGACATCTGTTGGAAAAGGGAGGAATGATCACATCGCATATTGGTAAGATGAAAGAAACAAATCTACATGCAAAATTCATACAATTCTCTACTCTTTTTCAAATACTAAAAAAAGGAAGAGCGATTTCGGATTTCCTCGATTTCAAAGTTTTGTATCAATTTAACGGAATGCTGAATGTACCTCAGTCTCATTGGTCTAAAAGTAGTGGATGGGAAATGGAAAAATGCCTCTCGATGATAGAGAAGGAAGATTTGAAAGAGAATGTAAAAAAAGCAAACTTTATCTCTCTTTCAATTGATGAAGTGACAACAGTCGACAACACCGCATGGGTATGTATCCACGTCTATACTTTAGAAAATCATATAAGGACACCTCATCTATTGGGTGTTATGAAAATGGTTGAAAACCTATGAATGTCGAAAACCTATATAAAATAGTTGTTTCTCATTTGAAAGATGTTGTTGGAATGACTGATTATGAAATTGCTACAAAGTTGGTATGCGTTGGAGCAGATGGTGCATCTGTCATGCAGGGTCACCGAATAGAGGCTCTCATGTGTTAGATTACAAACAACAGTGGCCCCATATATGCTACCAATTCACTGTATGGCTCACAGAATGAATTTAGCGTATAAAATGGTAAGCAACCACGAAAATGTTGTTAAATTAGAAGACCTTATAAGAGAACTTCATGCCTATATGTCAAGTAGCCCAAAGTGATTTCTCGAGTTCCAAAATTTGCAATTGGAATTACAGATGGCAAAAACTTTTGAAGGATGTGGAGACTAGATGGATCTCTTTGTATGAACTTGCATGCAGAGTTCGTGAGGAGTATCCTTCATTGGTTGGTTTCATGCACAAATACCGTCATGAAGTTGATAGGGCGAGGGACTTGTTGTTCGTTTAAGCGATTTGGAGACATTGCTTACATTGGTTGGTATTCTTCTAATGTTAAAGGAGATCAATACACGATGAAGCATGCACATGGCGATTAATCTATATTGTGGATTTTATACGGATGAGAAAAATGGTATGTCAAAGTCTTGATATATTGTACTGTTCCCAGGATAGTTTTGATGCACCTGTTTTTGAAAATTGGAAAGATTTATTAGATCTTAAAAATCTTAACACCTTTTTGAGATTTAATATCCACGATCACCTCTACATCACTATTAATGGGAGGGAAATACCACTGCACATTTTGCAAAAACGTCAAGATATTACAGGATCGGAACGAGAAGATGTTCTCGTGACACGTAATTTGTTTGAGTCTGTTATAGTTGAAACAAGAATAAAGCTTAAAAAAATTTCAGAAACCTTGTCATCAGAAATTAGGGAACGTTTCTGTAAAGATAAAATTCTGGAAGCCATGGGTGTGATGAATCCTAATTTTTGGAATACTGAAGGTGGCCGTGCAGACTTTGTCAGAAAGCATTTCCATAAATCAATGGGTACAATAATGGAACAATTTACAAAGACGTCAGAGCTCAAGGGTATGGAAATCAAAGGTATACTGAATGTCGATTTATTAAAGTTTCAGTCAACAAATTTTGCAACAACAATGAGGAACCAATATAAGAATTTAGATCAACCTTCTGAAAGTGGTGCTATTACAAGGCTGTGGCGAGGAATCTATCAAAGTTCTATCTTACAAGAAGATATCAGTGAATATTTCAGATTATATGAGTTATGCCAAACAATGATTTTGGGGTCTGTGGAGGATGAAAGGGTTTTCAGTGCATTGTCATTTATAAAATCAAAAGCGAAAAACAAGTTGGATAAAAATCTGAAAGTTGCATGAGGTGTTATGTTTCTCGATACTCCATCGAAACCTTTCCGTTTCGATGAGCAATTGCGCCACTTGGAATTCCCTTTGCGAAAGAAGAGGTGTGAATAATACAGCTACAAGTACAAATATTCCCAACCTTGAGAGTGTAATTGGCTCATCGTCACATTCTACAGAAGACAACATCGAGTTTGATGAAGCTATTGATAATGGATTGTTTCAACTTTAAATAGGTATCTTCTTTATCTTTTATCTTTATCATTAAAGATGTTACAGGTCTATATACTAAAAATGTCAGGCAATTCACCCATCTATCTACTAATCCATTTCTCGTGTTGGGTTTTCTTAAAACACAGATCTAGCTCATTACCAGTGTAGTTGATGATTTCAACTTTAAGGAGGTATCTTTTTCCCCTTAATCTTATTGTTTATTACTATTCATTTTTTTTTCTCTGGTTATCATTAAAGATGTTACAGGTCTATGTATTTACATTTAGTTAAATACAATCTTTTTATTTTTTGAAAACATGGGTTGACATCCGTCAGGAAGTCTTTATTACTTCTCGGGACAATGTCAGGCAACTCACCCATCTATCTACTAATCCATTTTTTGTGTTGAATTTTTTTAAGACAAAGATCTAGCACATTACCGGTGATGATTTCAATTTTAAATAGGTATCTTCTTCAACATAATCTTATTGTTTGTTACTTTACATTTTTTCAGCTCTTGTTATCATTAAAGATGTTACAGGTCTAATTCTATATATTTACATTTATTTAAAGATATTGTTGGTCTATATATTTAAAGATGTTGCTGGCACTTCTCAGGACTGACAATGTCAGGCAACTCACCCCTCTATCTACAATGTCAGGTAAAACAAAGATCTAGCACGTTACCGTTGATGATTTCACAGCAATCTAATACGCAAGAGGTAAGCTAAACCCTATCATATTTGCAATTATGTTTAATTTCTTACCAGTGATGATTCTTTCTTGATTTCTTAAAATTATATTTAATTTATTTTTATATGTGCAAAATCCTTTGATATATTTTTTTAAGCAGGGATAAACAATACATTATACAATTTTAAATATAAGTCCACATAAAATTCCTCATCATCCATATATATCATATCATCACCATATCATTATCATATCCTGAGTCCTGACACTACAATTATTATTAACACAATTATTTATCTAATTTAAATTTATTAAAACAATTCCATTTTTTAAAATAATTCATAATCATATCATTACAATTATATTCGTTCTAATGTCATCTATATCCATTCTAATCATTAATGTCATCTATATCCATTATAACACATTCCATTTATTTATCATCTATATCCATTCTAATGACATTATGATCATATCGTTACAAGTATAGAGAATAATTATCTTAAAACAAGTTCAAAAGTCTAGAGAAGAAGAATTATTGTGCTTGATGATAAATCTACGTCCACATTAAATTGATCATCGTCCATATATATCATATCATTATCGTCATTCATCGTCTTTCATCATCATCTATCATTAATTATCAATTATCATCATTCATCATCTACGTCCACATACAATTCATGACAATGCAAGTAAACAAGAAACATACATATAATTCATGATAATCACCATCTAATGCAATTAAAATTAAAGATTGTATATAAATCCATATAATTAAATTCAAATACCATACTCAATAGTAGAAGTTTTCAAATTCAATATTTAAAGTTTCCACAATAATAAAAGTTTCTAGTTTTCAACCCTCTTTTTCTTTATCCAATTGTACTCCTCTGCTCTCTTCCCCAATGGCTTCTTCCACTATGGTTGTACCCCTTTCCCCAACAGCAGAAATAACCCCTGAACTTATAAGATCTTCCGCAGCACTGTCCAGATTTTTTAAAATTCTTTCTTCTTGATTTGTCGCATCTCCATGCGACAACAAATTTGGATCAGCTGCTGCTTTAGCTTTGAATAATATGTCAGGGTCAAAACCGTGCTCTTTAATTATCCGCTTTAGTGTATTGTTTTGTTTGTTAACCAAAACAATATTTTGCTTCAAATTTTTTGCTGCGGATAAACTGTTCTTTGTTGTTTCCAAGTGAACTTGCAATACCTTCGCTTGACTCTTCAAATTTTCATATTTCAACTGCACAAAAAGAGTAATGTCAATTCAAAATATTACTAAAAAATGAAAATTTCAAATTAACAAGAATGATTGTTTGAATGTAATAGTACTTACAACCGCTCTATCTCTTTCGGCATTTGCAATTGCTACCAAATCCTTGTCCTTGGACCATTTGTTAAAATATGCCTGGGCCTCGGCACTAATATTTTCCAATTTGTTTAATGACTTATCTAAAATGTCGTCTTTATAGTTGTTGTTATACGTGACAGTCCCACTTCTTACTTGGGTAAGTAAGGAATCCATCTTCGCAGGTTGATTCTGGACTGCAGCGTATAAACTATCTCGTTGCCAATAATTTTCATAACGACTAATAATCTCATTGATAAGAACTTTAGCCCTTCTCTCCCATTCTATAAGTTGATTGATATGAGGAAGAATAAACTCACTGACATGGGATTGACAATCATAACCAATTAAGTTCTCCAAAGGAAAAGGTAGCAACTGTTCACTATCTGAATCTGATGAAGATGATCTTGCTGGAGAAGTATGGGGGCTTTCAACAAGATCAACTGCTACTTGTTTCTGCCTTTGGGTGGGCTGATCCTATTTGTGAAAAAATAAATCAAGATTTAGATAAATAAATTTAAATCAAAATGTAATTCAAAATTGTAAAGCATATTTAAATTGAAATTTGAAGTATACCTGCTGGCCTTGAATCATCTCGGGTATTGAAAAAACCAATTGGGTCATTGCTATCAATGCCCAAATAATCTTCATCTAAATTTATATTGTTCAAAACTGATATGCCCATTGCACTGGGCAAGCCACCGAGTGAGAGAGTTGGAATTCGAAAGGAGGAGGCAATGTTTAGTGTCCCACTAGGGGCCGGAGCAAGTGGCATGCGTTTACCAATGTTCTTTTTCACTGTTCCTCTGGTTGGCATTTTAAAAATTATTGGTTGTGGGTGTCGGTGCAGCGGTTTGATCGGGGATGACATGTGTTGAAAAGTACAAGAAAAAAATGAAAAATAGGAAAACAATTCAAAAAGGCAAAAACTACGAAATTAAACGTACTATCGAAAAGTTGTACCTTCTTGTCGAGGGGTAGTTTTTCTAGGTGTTAAGGGTGGCCTTGTAGGAGTTGTATTCAAGGTTTGTTCAGAAGATATGAATGCATGCGACTGTATGGAGTGAGTTGGGGAAGAAGGTTGAGTTTCTGAAACAAGTGTATGTTCCAAAGTCCCTGCAATTCATCAATATTAAATGTTGTCAATTCATTTGGTTAAAATTTAAATTGAAAAATAAATATGCAACTTTGCAATTTGTAAATAATATATGAGAAGGTATTACTTCTCTGGCGTTTAACGAGTTCAAACTGTTGAGGGTTTGGAGAGGAGTGAGCTTCCATTTCAGATTGGGAGTCCCCGAAGCCTCAGCGTGTTGTTGGCCTCTTCCTCTCGATAACGCCTTTTTTCGGGGAAGGGCTTCAATAAATCTTCTCTGCAAAAATTAAAATTTAAGTGTTAATAACTACGCAGTGTAATGTCAAAAATTGAAATACAAACTAAATACTTTATACCTGTTGTTCTTCAAATGGAATTGACAACTTCATCAACTCCTCATCAGTGCAAGTAGGAATTTTTTTATCTTTTAAATTTAAAAGTGCCTCATAATAAAGACCGAGGAGATAGTTTGTTGAATAAATGACAAGTTTTTCTCGAAAGTTTTGAATTTGTTAGGTCGGTTCTTATTTTTTGGATAGATAGGTGCACCATCGAATTTTTGTTTTGAGATAGTGGCAATGATGTATGCAATGGCCCAATTTGGTATATCTGTTTGGCGACCTGCAAAACAATTCTAGATTGAAAAAATGAAATAATCGCAAAAAGAAAGTGGTGTGCGATTGATTGCGTATCCACACCACGCTTTGGATTTATTGACATGGGCTGCAAATGCAGTGAAAATTAGTATAAATAGTGAAAATTGTATCAAAATAAAAAACAGAATAAAAATATGAATTAAAACGAATTATACTTACAATCAACATGGAAACCGAGCGTTGATTCGAGAAATTTCTTGTCTTCTTCCGGAGTGTTGCCTTGGTTGTAACAATTGGTAAATTTCTGAACGGAAGGCCCGTAAACCGATGGATGTCATTTGCTTCGATACTGAATTGGAACATTCGGCCATCGTTCAAAGTCACATAAAAAAGGCCATCCTCTGAATTATAGGACGATAGAAGGTAATTCAAAATATCCGGATCTGTTTCGAAATGGGGCATATTAACGAGCCCTGTAAATTCACACGCATCCATCAAATCTTTATATTCTGAAGACATCTTTAAAACAGTATGGATGTGAGGGCATAAGGGATTCCTGTATATGATCTTGGCCATGGATTGAATTGGATTCTCTTCTTGATTTTTTTCCTGAGCTTGCAGTTGGGAAGCATGTGAAGTTGACATTATAGTTGTGCTTGGATTCTCTTCTTTGACAACGATTGAGACCTACAAAAATTCAAGAGCGGGAAGGTGTAAACGAGAAAATGACCGGTTGAAGGGTATTTATAGGCTAAATCGCGAGTCAATGGTCTTAGCTGATGCGCGCGTCAATTACTCCAGTTGTCGTGCATGTCAATCGAATCTGATCGCGACGACGTCAACAGTTCCACCGACGCGTCGGCAGCGCTTCAGTTGACGCGCGTCGTAGAACCAATTCACGACGCGACGATCAATACATTGACCCGCGTCAAGAGATTCATTGACGCGCGTCAATGGCTCTAGTTGTCGCGTGTCAATTGATTCTATTGACGCGTCAATCGGAAATTGCTGACGCACGTCATAAAAACCTGTTGACGCGTGATGCGATGGATTGATTGAGATTGATTGGCCGACGACAACAATCGAATACATTGGCGTCGTCGTCAAATGAATCATTGATGCACGTCCAATCGAATGAATGCGATGACGCGCGACAACTGGGTCCATTGACGCACGTCAACCAAGACCATTGACATTCCATTGACGCGCGTCAAGAATGATTATTGACGTCTTGTTGTCGCACGTCAACCAAGACTATTGACGTTCCATTGACGCGCGTCAAGAATTATTATTGACGTCTTGTTGTCGCTCGTCAATGATGCAGCCAGGAAAAACCAGGTGAAAATTTGGTTTTGGAATACTGTCAAATTTGCCTTTCACTGAAACTGGTTCCGGGGATATTCGCCAGGTATTTTCCACCTACAATTTTATAGAGGTGTCTTAAAATGAACCCCGATTCACGATGTGAAGGATGATTTTAAATGTTGGTTACAAAAAAAATTATAGCATGTTTTTCTCGGTCACCCACCCGAGGGTTGACAATTTAGTATCGAGTGTTGGTTCAATGTTATGGCCTTTTTGTGTTCACTACATTTATAAGTTATATGTTTCGTCCATATCATGGGTAAAAATGGAAAGGACAAGGGAAACATCCGGGTAGTGGCAAATGATGTCAATGACATCCATAATGCAGATGATGATATTGTAAGTTAGCAACATGAAAAGTTGGATCAAATTCTTACATTATTAATCGACATCATTATCGGCTTACTACTAAAGAGACTAAAAATCTAGATGGATAAACAGATGGTGAACTTGATGAAGATGATAATAGGAAAATGAGGCTAACTAGGGAGATGAAAAAAACAAGAAAACTTTGAAAAATGTTCATGATCAAACAATGCAATAGGTGTTTGTTGGTGAAATAAATTTTCGTATGGCAAATTATGTGTTTCCACCAACATTCACGGGGTTATGCCCCTCCTTCTTGTGTATGGGAGGCTCCCATTATTGAATGTGAAACTATCCTAATTCTCTCTAATGTTGTGTGAATGTGAAACATAGGCACACTTCACCGAACTCGTGGCTGTACTTGTGGTGGGGTACAAGGGAGGAAATTGCACTGATGAGGGATAAATGAGAGAAATTAGAGAGAGGATTATTGTGAGTAGGCAATAATAGATTTCATGCCCAATAACCAAAGTAATTCATCATTAAATTATAGGAAACCAATAATGAAGCATTTAGTGAGACAAACTAGAGACACACAGCTTCTTTAGGTTCGCAGAAAAAAAAGAGAGTAGAGGAAACATGAGAAAGGGAAATGGAAGAACGTGGCTTTTATTTCTTGTGTTAATGATACAAATTTCAACATCCAAAACACAATTCACAATTTTTACAAATTAGAAATTATCAAAAATTAGGATCCTTTAGAATGGGGAAGCCATCCCAATTTATAGCATTATGAATTGACATTTCATCTATCTCCCACATGACTCTTCATGTTCCTATTCCACTTGTGACCTTTCAATTTCCTTAGAAGAAAAAAACTAAGTATATCTCTAATAATTTTGAGAGAATACTTTTACAATTTACAAATATTGTCACTTAAGTAGATAGGATAAAATACCATGATTGTGTACAATGAAGAATTAGAAGAAAGGGAAAGAAGAGGATAAGGGAAAGGGATTGACTAATCCGTTAAAGAAGTTGTTTTCTTATCTCGAGGCATGGTGGTCACAATCTCCCCTCCTTCCGGATGCATGGACACCTCGAGATGTCGGATGAGTGTTTACAAACATTGTTAGGAGACCTTCTGATGTGAGCTCAAGACAAACACGGGTATCACTCATGAGGATGCATTCTTGATCTCACAATGAGAGTGCTCTCTTGCTCTTTATGTTTTCACAATTTTCATTCACAATTCTCAAACCTCTTTATGCTTGCATTCTTGTCTCATAATCAGTATTGTAACATCGCAAACTCGCCTTTACCGACCTATGATATGTGATTGCCTAAAAGAGGAAGGATGATCTCTTTCTTATCTTACTTGGATTAGCTAGCTCAATCAACTCACGAGCTCATCGGCTCATCTCAATTCAAATCCATTCAACACAACTCACCGCAACCACCTCACCGAGCTCAACTCAATTCAGAACTAAACTTCCTCCACTTCGTAACCACTAACTTAGCTCAACCATCTCAGTGAGCTCACTTCAACTCAACGCACCCAATAGAGAGATAATGATGACCTCCTATAATGAATCATGGGTTTAAATGAGGTTCTTGACACTTTTCAAAACTTTTCAAACCGCACCATGTTTCAATTTCACCATTGTGCCTTAATATACCCTACCTATTTTCTCGACACAATTGAGATCAAAATGATGCTTCAAGATCCTCGCGGAGAGTTCGTTTACTTGTTTAAGCTATGAAATCACCTTACACACCCGTGAGGATGAAAAAGAAATGAGGTGAGTAGAGACAGAGTGAACAACAAATTTTGCATCTAGAAATGAGACTTTTCTATTTTTAGCAAGTCCTAGCTAGAGGATCAATTTTGCAAGTTTGCCTTGTTTACATTCCGTGATGGTTCTTTCATATCTAGAGGACCTCAATGTCGATAACTCACATTATTCAAATGCTTACTATTTTTAGTCATGCCTCGTCATGGACATGTGTAAATTTTAGTAAGTGTATTGTCAGGGGTGTTGAATCGCAACGAAAGAGGTCTTGAAATTCCGACAAAGACTTTTGGTTCACGGAGAGGGAGAAGAGAGAAGCAACAAGGTAAAAAGGCTTAGCCAAATTTTTTGTTTTTGATCATCTTGGTATGGGATGCATTTTCTTGTCCTCTATGTCCCTAAGGGGCGTAGACAAGTGGACTAGAAAAATGTGCCTTCATATGGGTTGACAAGTGGTAGCTCTTGATTCGATGGTGGGGGAATCCAGAAAAACCACAATTTAGCACCATAGAGCTAAGATCAAGCGTATGAGGAACCTCGACAGGGGGTTAGGAGAGGGAGCATTTTATTGTCCCCCCATGTCCCCAAGGGGTAGGGACAAGAGAAACAGAAAATGTTCCTCGTGTGGTAATGACAAGTGTCGTAGTGTGATTTGGCGAGGAGGAAGTGAGGAAAGGACTAGAAGAGGCAATTTAGCACTTTGGGAGCTAGTTTGAGGTCATATGAAGATCTAGGAGGAAAAAATGGAGTGAGGGAATTTTCTTGTCCCCCCTGTCCCCAAGGGACGGGGACAAGAGGGACATATAAATGCACCATGCACTTGGAGGTGAAAATTTGACTAAATACCAGAAACACACCTCACATGAGAGATACTTGTCGGCAAATTTTTCGAGCTCCAGAAGTAATTTTTGATGAACCCATATATGATTTTGTATCCCACGAGACTTTTAAAGACAATGGGATGGATCGAAAATTCCAATTCTTCCTACAATCGCATGAAAAATCTCATTTTTTCTCGGGACATCAGGTGTGCCACCAAAAATGAGTTATGTTGGGAAACACCTTATCATGTGAAGGATTTGAACATTTCATCATCTAGATAATTCTCCAAGATTTATAAGAGTATTTTTTTCCTCCTAACTCCTTACGGATCTCCTGGAATCATCTGTGGAAGATCGTGTTCACTGCTTTTGATTGTCTCGCTCCTTACACCTTAGAAACTTGATGTTGTTAAGTTTGTTCCTAAACCTTCAAATATTTCCTAAAGTTTCCTAAATCGCCTCATTCAACATGTCCTTATCTCTTCAATACCACCTCTAGATGATTTTGATCCTTCCATTTCATCCCAGGATGAGCACTAGCCCTAACGGCTGCAATTAGCCTTTCTAAGCCTATTGAGAAACTAGTAGTTGAAAACACTTCACTAGATGAACATGTTGATCTTGTCACATCATTACAAACACATGTACTTTCTTGTTCATCATCTTGAAGTACCTACAAGATCAAATTGGACATGACACAACTGACAAACTGACTAGGAGGGGGTTTTGGGAAGACTTGGGAATAAAAATTTCAATTTGGGTCTAGTTGTCAAGCTTGAAAATTTGCATTTTCATGTTGCACATTTACATGACAACAAACACCGGCTCTAGCTTGGGGATCACCAAGGCCGACCTACTAAGCATGAGAAAGTATAAATGATATGGTAAGCCACAAATCGACTACTCATATCCTAATATAAGCAATAGGTTAAGGGTGTGGCATGCCCTTCCCCTTCAAAGCAACATTGTCCCCAATGTTGAGAAGCTCTGGGTGTTGCTGCAGAATGTCATATCTTCCCATGTTGCATCTTCATTGTCCATATTCTTCCACTTGATCAGGTACTCAGTAATAACCCGTGTCCTCAATCTTTTAGTGTGTGTTTGAAGGATGCATTCAGGTTCCAAGATGACTCTCCCCTCCTCATCGAGCTCAGGTAACACTTTGTTTGGGTTGATACTCTCTATCCAATTACTTTCTTCAGGCAAGAAACATGAAAGATTGGATGTATTTTGGTTGATTGTGGAAGTTCTAATTTGTATGCTATAGTACCAATCTTCTTGATACTTGATAGGGGCCATAATACTTTGGTGAAAGTTTGTTATCCTTTTGTTGTTGTTTCAAAGACATTTGCTTATATGGTTGTAACCACACAAAAACCCAATCACCGACTTCAAAATGCCTTTCTGTGTGATGTTGATCAGCCTGTTGCTTCATGCGGTTTTGTGCCATGACCAAGTTCTCCTTGAGACTAGAGAGGACCTCTTGTTGATACTGAATGTGTTCTTCTACTGCTCTAACCCGTGGTTGTCCTCTCAATGATGATGTGATGGATGGTGGATGGTACCCATAGAGTGCCAAAAAAGGAGACATTTTAGATGAAGTATGGAAGGAAGTGTTATACCACCATTTCACCAAGTGGCAACCATTGGACCCATCTTGCTTGTTTATCTGACGTAAAGCAACAAAGATATCCCTCCAAACACTTATTTACAACTTTTGTTTGCCCATCAGACTGGGGATGATAAGAAGAGCTACGAGCTAACTGAGTACCCAAACATGAGAATAAATCAATCCAAAAATTACTAGTAAATATAGGGTCTCGATCACTTACTATAATCTTCGGTGTCCCATGAAACTTCTGAACTGTGTCCATGAAGGTTTTTGCTACCGTACTTGCAACAAATGGGTGTGCCAAGGCACAAAAATGAGCATATTTGGTGAGTCTATCCACCACAACCATGATGACATTTTTTCCTTTAGATTTAGGCAATCCTGATGAAGTCCATGGAAACCTCTTCCCACCACTGGCTAGGAATAGATAGAGGTTGTAGAAGACCTAGGGATCGAATTGTTTCACCCTTATTTTGCTGACAAACCATGTATTCTGCAACAAATTTTTGGACATCCCCTTTGAGCCCTTCCCAAAAGAAATCTTGTTTGACTCGATGATAAGTCTTCAAGAATCTAGAGTGCCCCCCTATTGGAGAAGAGTGAAGCTCAGATAGAATCCTATTTTTAAGAGTGGAGTTCTTACATAGGTATAGTCTATCTTTATACCATAAAGCATCCCCTTTCAGTACAAATTTTTTAGACATGCTTGGATCATTCTGGAGATGATGAATGAGGTTTTGTGTGGTTGGGTCATTTCTCCATTCGGACCTTGCCTCATCTATCCAATCTTCCTGTAATATGGATATGGCACATAACAAGGCTACAGTTGATTCATCTTTCCACGACAAAGCATCCATAACTACATTCTCCTTCCCTTTCTTATAGATAATCTCAAAATCATATCCCAACATCTTGGAGACCCATTTTTTTGTTCTTCAGATGATAAACGCTGCTCCAAGAAGTATTTCAGACTATCATGATCTATCTTCACTTTAAAGTGTCTTCCTATGAGATATGGTCTCCATTGCTTTACTACATGAAGTATGGCTAGCATTTCCTTCTCATAAGTTGGCTTGGAAAGATTCTTACCTTTGAATTGACGGCTCAAAAAGGCAATAGGACGGCCTTCTTGCATGAGAATTGCCCCCATACCCACCCCTGATGCATCACATTCAACAATGAATGTTTTGGAAAAATCTGGAGTAGCCAAGACTGGAGTGGTGCACATGGCCTCCTTTAGTTGCTCAAATGCTTTGGTTGCATCCTCACTCCAATGGAAGGAGTCCTTCTTTAATAAAGATGTGAGAGGTGCTGCTATGCTTCCATAATGCCTTACGAATCTTCGGTAATAACCTGTAAGCCCCAAAAATCCTCGTAGATTCTTTAGGGTTTTTGGAACCTTCCACTCCATCATGGCTTTGATCTTATTAGGATCCACTTTAACCCCTTCATGAGAGACAATGTGACCCAAATATTCAACCTCCTTGAGTCCAAAAGAACACTTAGAGGGCTTTGCATAAAGTTGATGTTGCTCAAGGGTTTCCAAAACCTTATTTACATGATGCAAATGTTCCTCCCATGTTTTGCTATAAATTAATATATCATCAAAAAACACTAAGACAAACTTCCAGGAATGACTTAAAAATAGAATTCATCAAACTTTGAAATGTAGAAGGTGCATTTGTGAGTCCAAAAGGCATTACCAGAATTCATAATGGCCTTCATGTGTCCAAAAGGCGGTTTTATGAACATCCTCATCCTTGATTCTGATTTGGTGGTATCCGAACGAAGATCAAGCTTTGTAAAATAAATAACACCATGCAACTCATCAAGCAAATCATCAATTACAGGAATAGGAAACTTATCTTTGATTGTGTACTTATTAAGTTCCCTATAATCAGGACACATGTGCCACATGTCATCTTTCTTCCGTACCATCACTACTGGAGAAGAATAAGCACTCTGACTATGACGGATGATTCCTTCTTCCAACATCTCTTGTACAATCTTCTCGATTTCACTCTTTTGCACATATGGGTACCTATAAGGTCTGATGTTAGGTGGTTGACTTCCTGGTAATAACTGAATAGCATGATCATGATCTCTCTTTGGAGGTAAGCCCTTTGGTATATTTTCAAATACAACAGAGTGTGCATCCAACACTGCTTGCATATCTGATGGTATAATGTCCTTAGAAGGATGAGCCTCCAATGAAAAAAGTTGTGCCACAAATCCCTCTGCACCCTTTTTTAGCATTTTTGTGCATCTAATGAGAACTTACTTTTGTGTGAGACTTTGCTCTTAAGCCTCTTAGCTCAAAAGTCCTTCCTTCAGAGTGAAATCGCATGAACAAGTCTTGGAAGTTCATCTCAATGGTTCCCAAAGTGGTAAGCCATTGAACCCCTAACACAATGTCTACTCCTCCCATAGAAATGGCATACATGGGACTATTTAGTATGTAATCTCCCATGCAAGCTTAATGCTATGGCATTTTCCAGAACAAGTAACAGTACCTCCATCAGCAATCATTACTTGACATTCAGGAGCGGGATAAATGAAACAGTTTAGGCACTGCTAACTTATGATTGATAAAGTTGTGAGTACTTCCTAAATCAATCAACACTTTGTGACCCTCTATTTTTTTAGGAATCCAACCACCTTTAGGGTTTGGGGGTGCTAATACCTAAAATTGCATGGCATGAGATCATTGGTTGAGGATCTCCTAACTCCTCCTCTAGCTCAACCAAGACCTCTGACTCTAAATCTTCATCCTTCTCTTCATCTTCACTAGGCCCATCAATGTAGAACAACTTCTTTTCAGCACATTTATGTCCGGGTCCAAATTTACTGTCACAGTTAAAACATAACCCTTTTTCTCTTTTTTCTTCAATTTGTTGAGGTGTCAATCTAACTGGTCGAGGGAGTGTTGGGGCCAAGGTGTTGCGATCTCTGGTATAAGTGAAATGTTGTCTCCTACTTGAAACAAATTTCTCCTCTTCCCTTCTTTCCATAATCATCGAATCAAAACCTTATGAGGATTAAACATACGCACCTCATGCTCAATGTGATCCTTAAGACCCCAAGAAATAGGTCATTTAGATTCTCTTCAGTAATATTTTCCACCCGTAGAGAAAGGTTTTGGAAGTGATGAATGTAATCCTTAACAGATCATGTATGTCTCAACTTTGCTAATTGGTTGAAGTAATTATCTGACACACTAAAACTGTAGTGTAATTGCAACTCTTCGGTGAATACCGTCCATGTAACATTGAGACCACTCTTTTCCTTTGCACATAACCATCGATACCGAGATGAATTGGTCGAGGTTCGAGATACAAAGTTTCCATGGTCACCTTTTGTCCTGATGGAATCTGATGTAGTTCAAAGAAATTCTCCATTTGGTTGATCCAATTGAGTGGATCCTTTCCATCAAACTTGCGCATCTCCACTTTTGGAAACATAGTACGAGCTGCAGAGTGCTTGTATTTGGATTGTGCACACTCGAAGATCCACTCTGGCTCATGTGTCTATTATGTTGACTTGAGGATCCACCTTGATTGACATAAGTATGATTACCCATCATATGCGTACTTGAATTTTTACATGAAATCCTCCAATCTTTGTCCAATCCTATCCACATCTTCTTTGTTGGCCACCCGAGATTCGAGGTCTCTCAGGTTAAACTCAAGTTGGCTTACTTTATGGTCTGTCAAAGTAAACCCTAACCCTAAGGAATCTGTAGCTATATCTTCTATCTCCAAATCCTCAACTAATATCTCATCCTTTTCTGGTGTTTTACCTGGAGTGATGGGATTATTTTTTCCTCTTGTGGAAGGCCCCACCATGATGCCCCAAAATAGTAGGATGTAGGGATCATGGTCAAATTTTAGGGTTTCGATTTCGATACAAATTCGGCCAAATATAAACAAACTTAAAGAACAAACCCCAAATAATATTTTTTTGCTTTTCAAAATGTAACGAATTTGAAAAATTCCACAATTTGCACCCTAGGGAGCGATTTTATGAAAAAACCTAAATTTGTAATAACTTTTACAAAATAAATCAAAAAAGTTTGAAATTTTCAGGGAACCTTACTTGAAATATTCCTTAACTCTAGTAAAAATATCTCCCACCAATTTGCTATGGTTCACAATATATGGCGGAAACAAAAATTAGGGTTTTTGGCCCTAATTTTGGCCCAAATCACAGCTCTGATACCACTTGTAATGAAATTACTTGTATAATTCAGATCATGAGCAGAAATATAACACAAAATAACACAATATTCCAGAATAATGATCTCAATATGCAATTAGAATAGCTTCGCCACTTCGAGGGGGCAACCTCCAAACCATACAATAATACTCAAATGCTCAAATGATGATGAACTACTACCTACAATCCCCTATATATACTATTCATATGTTATGGCCATCACCAAGGCCGACCTACTAAGCATGAGAAAGTATAAATGATATAATAAAATGATATGGTAAGCCACAAGTTGGCTACTCATATCCTAATACTCATATCCTAATATAAGTAATAGGTTAAGGGCGTAGCATGAAAACACTTCACTAGATGAACATGTTGATCTTGTCACATCATTACAAACACATGTACTTTCTTATTCATCATCTTGGAAGCACTGCATGATCAAATTGGACATGACACAATTGACAAACCGAGCGGAGGGGTTTGGGAAGACTTGGGAATAAAAATTTCAATTTGGGTCTAGTTGTCAAGCTTGAAAATTTGCATTTTCATGTCTTTGTAGATTTGCGCATGACAACAATTGGCTCTAGCTTGGGGATTTATTCGGATCGAGTGTAATGAGGACAAGATAAGTGAGAACTCCAGAATCTCAAGACATTGTGTGGACTAGTTCCTTATCCATTGGGATATACAGAGTCACCACAAAGATATACAACACAACTTTCTCTATTGCGCACACACACACACAAAACAAGAAAATCACACACAACTAAAGGGAAACACGCAACATAAAGGAAACATGAAACAAGAAGAGAAACATAAAACAATAAAAGGGAAGCATCTTAAATCGCCTATGTACATGTGGGGGACCACGTTTTCATTGAAGCACTTATTTGAACCGAGTACTACTCCGTAAATGTATCACCGTAGATACCTTTCTTCCGCAAAATCCGTTGACATATTCACTGAAGTATGAATATTTCCTCATCTTCTTAAGAAATCTAGCATGATTTCTAGTGCAATTGATGATCCATTCATTGATTCCAAATCGACTTTGATGCTTTGACGCACTCTTTCTGGATTCTCCTTGATTCTTAGGTCCATTCCACTTGTTGATTTTCGCCACTTCCAAGAATATGATTCTTAATTATGCTTGACTTATCATTTGCATGCCAAGGTCTATGTTGTTCATTTTCCATCTGCTTCATAACTACTATTTCCATAGGTTTATTCTCGGTAGATGCTTTGGAAACTTCAATGTTATCACTAACCTCTTGATGTTCTTTGTTTTTTAATTGTGCTAAGAAGTCACGTTTCTCATACTCCTGTTCTTTCGCAATATAATGCCCTATACAGTGTAGCATGTGCATTGCATCATTATCTTGGAAACAGAATGAGCTCAATATTGGGCATACAACATAGAAATTATCATCTTCTTCGCCTTTCCATTTTGGGCTTCATCATCCATTTTTATGCAAAGAGCATCCTTCTTTTGGGAGAGTGAGAACTAAAAGGTTGAAGTCTATTGAGAATGTTTCCATCTTGAACAAAATCATCCTTAGGACCAAGCAACATTCTATCTCTCCATTTTTCATCAAGAATGGTTCCATCCTCATGAAAAGGGAATGAACACAACATTGGAACTAAAATGTTGTCATTATCGTTTTCCCATCTTGATCACCGAGAACCAAGAAATCCATTTATGTGATGAAATCATCATCTCCTTGAATAGATTCACGTTCGAGAGGTCAAAAACATGTTGTCATTCTCATATTTCTTGTCATCTTCTTCCAATGAGAAAGAGAAGTCTTCATATTCACAAGCATACTCATCGCATGGAAACTCATATCGAGCATCAAGAACATGATTGGAAACATTGAAATTACCTTTCAAGAAGTTGTTGAGAATCATTCCTTCTTGATCTACATTGCTCTTTACTTAAATATTGTTTTTTGCAATTCGAGGCTCTCATACCATCATCATCATCCAGTGGGGAAAATTCATTTATGCTCTCATCCCATGAGAAGTACACACTCTCAAATTCTGATTTTGTCAAATCATCATGATTTTCTTTGATTGGCTCCATGAGGCTTGGACATTCTTCCACCAACATGGGAAGCTCAAGATCATCCTCGAAGGTCATGAAAAAGTTACAAGATTTTGAATTTTGACATGGGATATATGTCGTTGGGTCATCTTGTCTTTGAACAATATACTTCATCTTCTTGATAAAAAGAAGTTTATTCATTTTGCCATTGACCGGGATGGTGGCATACGACCAATCAAGTTGCATATCTCCACTAACATCTCAACAGAAAGCTTCGGCCCAACAACATACCATATGAGGTGGGCATGTCTGCTACAAGTATTCTCATTGTGATTTTCTTGTCAGGGAATCCGCCAATGCTACCTCAACATCCTTGATCTAGCCCATAAGGGGAACTTCTTTCATTTCCATGGAGAGGAAATGGCCGAGGTCGGGAGAAAGGGAGAGGCCGAGAGCTTTAGCAACTTTTTTTAGGCATGATGTTATCGGAAGCACCGAATCAATGATGTAATTATTCAATTTGTACCCATTGACCAACAAGGTTATGTAGAAAGGTTCTACCTTCCTAGAGGTGGAGGGTGTGGAAGCGAGACAAGTTCAGATGGAGTGGATTGAGATGCACGAGGTAGTTCTTTGGTGGTGGCATCTTTAGGAATGAAGCATAACTAATTTGATATGTTGAATGATTTTTTCTCAAGTTTCTTGGATGATTTCTCAAGTATTCATATTCGGAAATTTGGATTTTGAATTTTTGAAATGGTCAATGATATCAAAAGATGAGGAAGTGGTAGGAACATCGGGGTTGTGGCAGCCTTGACATGGATGTTCTTAGGATCAACATAAATTGTTTTTTCAAAGGAAGTTGAAGGAGACTTACTTGAAGAGGTAGAAGGATTCTTGGTTGAGTAGTATCATGTTTCTTCTCGACTAGCCCTACTAAAGCATAATTCGATGATCCTCCTTTCATTGTTATTTTTCTTGATTCACCATTTGAGGATTCAATTTCTTATTTTGGGTAGAAACAAAAGAGCCTTCTTTCTCCTTTTGTGATCGAGTGAACACCACATAGAGTAACTATATGTGGATTCTTCATCATCATCAAGTGTGCATTCACAAAATCTGATCCGAGCACATTCTTCTTCTCCTTCATTTTCAAATTTTGATTCAAAATTTTATTCTTCTTCATCTTCATTGATCTCACATATTGCATTGATCGGTGGAGCCTCCAAGGCAAGCCTTCGGGGTGCTCCTGCAATCTGATTCCTATTTCGATTTGGATGAGGTGCTAGTTGAGGAAATTCCTTTTTCAACATTGTCAATTCATTTGCTAACTTCTACAACATTTGATCATCTCTCTCATCTTTGGAACCCTGGGCCTTATCCTTCGTTAAAGGATTCTTGATCTTACCCGACAAGATGAGGTCATCTTCCACCTCAACAACAATTTCTTGAGCATGGTCCAAATATCTTGGTTGAACTCTCATGTAGAAAGAAACTCACTTCAGAAATTGAGCATTCACGAAGAACATCTTCAGATTATCTACAATAGGAAGGGCAACGATGAGAATCTTGTTGATCAACTTGTTGAATTTTTCCACAAAATATCTCATGGACTCTTGCGACTCTTTCTTCATTTGAGTAAGTTGAGCAAGGAGGGAATGGGCATCTTCGGCAAGTTTTGAATCTTTCTTCAAACTTATTTTTCATACCACCCCAATCAAAGATTGAGCATGAAGGAAAATAGTAGAACCAGTCCACCGTGGCATCTTGCAATGTTTCCATGAAACAACCACACTGCAACATCTTCATGTTGCACTCCAAGGATGCTATAGGTTGTGATGAAGGTTGTGATATGATCGTCATGGAATTGCTTTCCATCTCCATAGAATTTCATAAAGTTCTTTCTTGATCCTGTGGAAGTTCATGGAGTGATGGAGTCAAAGTCCAATGTCCCCAGTGTTTGTCCCCATGGCACAGTGTTTGTGCCCATGTCCTCTTCTCCTTCTTCTTCTTCTCTTTCTCCTTCAGGAGGAATGAGGACTCATGGTTCAACAACTGGTTCTTCAATATGAACTTCAAGAGGATTTTCAGGAACTTTTCTTCTTACTGGTACAAAAGGAAGTCTGAAATCAACTCTTTGTTGTTCCTCAAATGCGGGGTCAACAACACCACTTGCATGATCATCCCGAGTGTACCTTCTTTCTACCAGCTTTTCTCAAGTGCTTAGGAAGGAAACTTGAAAAGTACATATTTCTCAAAAGGATTGCAAAGAGACTTTTGAATGTTTGAATGGTATTTTTTTTATTTTTTTTTTTTTTTTGTATTTTCATATATCTATACGGGTGCACGAGGACGGATATCTCCCCAACGGAGTCACAAAAATTGTTGGTGAAATAATTTGTCATATGGAAAATTATGTGTTTCCACCAACGCTCACGAGGCTACGCCCTCCTTCTTGTGTATGGGGAGGCTCCCATTATTGAATGTGAAACTATCCTAATTATATCTAATGTTGTGGGGTAGGTTGGGATCACACATGCACACTTCATTGAACCTGTGGCAAAGTGCTTGTATTTATGTACGGGAGGAGGAAATTACAGCAAGTGATGAGGAATAAATGAGAGAAATTATGAGAGGAAGGTTATTGTTGTGAGTAGGAAATAACAGAGTTCACACCCAATAACCAAATTAGTTCATCATTCAATTAGAGGAAAGCAACAATGAAGCATCTAGCGAGACTAACAAACTAGAGACACACAGTTCTTTAGGTTTATCTATCAAGGACACCAAGTTCCTTCTTGATCACCATACTTGCAAAGTTGTAGGAGAGAGAGAGAGAGAGAGAGAGAGTAGATGAAACATGAGCAAAGGAAATGGAAGAATGTAGCTTTTATTTCTTGTGTTGGTGATACAAATTTCAACATCCAAAACACAATTCACAATTGCTACAGAGTAGAAATTATTAAAATCTAGGATCCTTTGGAATGGAGAAAGCCATCCCAATTTATAGCATTATGAATTGACCTTTCATCTACCTCCCACATGACTCTTCATATTCTTATTCCACTTGTGACCTTTTAATTTCCCTTAGAAGAGACAAATTAAGTATCTCTCTTATAATTTTGAGAAAATACTTTTACAATTTACAAATATTGCCACTTAAGTAGATAGGATGAAATACCATGATTGTGTCCAATGAAGAATTAGGGAAGAAGAGGACAAGGGAAAGGGATCGATGATGATCTATTTAAAAAGCTCTTTGCTGATCCGAGGCATGGTGGTCACAATCTCCTCCTTCCGGATGCATGGACACCTCGAGATGTCTAGGATAAGAATTTTAGAAACATTGTTATGAGACCTTCTCGATGTGAGCTCGAGACGAACACAAGTATCACTCATGACGATGCATTTTTAATCTCACAATGAGAGGATCACTCTCTTTCTCCTTAGGATTTCACAATTTTCATTCACGATGCTCAAACCTCTTAATGTTTGCATTCTTGTCTTGCACATTGTGCTTTGCAACATTGCAAACTCTACCTTTTGACCGACCTACGAGATGTGAGCTCCTTTGAGGAAGGATGGGTGCTTTCCTAGCTTACTTGTCTTGGTTAGCTCAATCGGCTCACCAAGCTCATTTGGCTCATCTCAATTCAAATCACCTCAACACAACTCACTACAACCACCACTCATCAGGTCAACTCAATTCACTACAACCAGCTGACATTTCACAAAAACTCAAATCACTCAGATAACTGGAGAGATGTTAATGACCTCCTATAATGAATAATGGGTTTATCAATGAGGCTCTTGACACTTTTCAAATATGTTCCAACGGCACCATGTTTATGAGTTTCACCATTGTGCCTCAATATACCATGCCTTGATTCTTGACACAATTAAGATCAAAATGATGCTTCAGATCCTCATGAGAGTTTGTTTCCTTGTTTGAGCTATGTAATCATCTTACACCCCTATGAGGATGAAAAAGTAAAGATGAGGCAAGTGGAGACGGAGTGAACAATGACTTTCACATCCAAAAATGAGACTTTTTATTTTTAACAGGTCTTGGTCAAAACTGCTATTTTTGGAAATTTTGCCTTGTTTACATTTTGTGATGCTTCTTTCCTACCTAGAGGACCATGAATGTCAATAACTCACATTATTCGACCACTTACTATTTTTAGTCATGCCTCACCATGGACACATGCTATTTTTAGTAAGTGCACTGCGGGGTGTCAAATTGCAATGAAAGAGGTCTTGAAATTCTAGGTTTTGTTCCAGGATTCCTTACTCCAAATTTTGGATGATTCATTCATCTAAACAAGTGGGGAAATTAATTTATCATCAAATGGGGTATAATACTGAGAAAAACTCAATCCTCTATATCTTTAAAAATCAACAACTTCATCGTGCAAAAACTAGTTTCAATGAAACTAGATTTTTCAAGACCCTTTTCTTCGATTTTCGGATGATTTTGCTTTGTCGAATCTTTGGGAAATTGAAATGTTTTTCGATGAGGGGATAATGCTGATAAAAAAATCAGTCATTATTATCCCTAAAAAATAGGAACTTCGTGGCACGTAAACTAGTTTACATGAAACTGAATTTTTAGGGATCATTTCCTCCAATTTTCGAGTGATTATGCCCCTTGAACTCCGAGAAGTGAAGATGAGCCATGTTTCCTTTCGATGCTACGTCATGTCAGCCATTAATAGATTCACCAAGCTTCATGTGTCACAAAGATGCTCTAAAGTATAAAATTCAACTCAAACCTTTGGTACAATCAATTTCCTTGCTTACCGACAGTGAGAAAGGCTTCATTCTTACAATCATAGATGCTTTGGGAGAATTTCAACGGAGTGTCCGATGAATTTTCAAGTTCTTGGATTTTTGGCATATCGAAGATGGAGTTCTCGGGAAAATATGAGGTGGGTAGGAGTTATTTTTTGTTTTAGAACTTTTAGCAGCACTTATGGTTCACGGGAGAGGGAGAAGAGAGAAGCAGCAAGGTAAAAAGACTTAGCCATATTTTTGGATTTTGATCATCTTGGTATGGGATGCATTTTATTGTCCCCTTTGTGCCCAAGAGGAAGGGACAAGAGGGGCAAAAAATGTGCCCTTATATGGTCTTGACAAGTGACAGCGCTTGTTTTGATGGTGGGGGAATGGAGAAAACCACATTTTAGCACCATGGAGCCGAAACTAGGCGTATGAGGAACCTTGATAGAGAGGGGCATTTTATTGTCCCCTTTGTCCCTAAGGGACAAGGAAAAGAGGAACACAAGAAATCACCCTCATGTGGTGATGACAAGTGGTGCACTATGATTTGGTGAGGATGAAGTGAGGAAAGGGCTATAAAGAAGCAATTTAGCACTCTAGGGGCTAGTTTGAGGTCATATGAAGATTCAGGAGGAAAAAATGGAGTGGGGCACATTTTATTGTCCCTTTTATCCCCAAGGAATAGGGACATGAGGGACAAATAAATGTGCAATGCACTTGGAGGTGAAAATTTGACTAAGTACCAGAAACACACTTCACAATGATAGAGACTTGCCGGAGAAGTTTCGGAGCTCCAGGAAGTATTTTTTATGAACCCATATATGATTTTGACTCCCAAGAGCCTTCTTAAGACAATGGGATGGGTCATAAACTTCCAATTCTTCTAGAAACTGCATGAAAAATCTCATTTTTTTCTTAGGACAGCAGGGTGTTCTGCCAAAAATGACTTGTGTTGAGAAGTGCCTACATATTGTGAAGGATTTGAACATTTCATCATGTAGAGAATTATCCAAGATTTCCAATGAGTATTTTTTTCCTCTTAACTCCTTACGAGCTCTCGAAATCATCTCATAAGATCGGGACCATGTTTTGACCGCATGTTCCTTACACCTTAGAAACCCAATGTTGCTAAGTCTATTCCTAAACCTTCAAATATTTCCTAAACTTTCCTAAATCAATTCCAACATATCTTTATCTCTTCAATACCACCTCCGATGATTTTTATCCTTTCATTCCATCTCGGAGGATGAGCACCAACCTTGGAATGGCTAGAATTAGCCTTTCTAGGCTCACGAGAAACTAGCAGTTGAGAACACTTCGCCAGATGAAATTGTTGATCTTGTCACATCATTCCAAACACATGTACTTGCTTGTTCATCATCTTGGAAGTACCTGCAAGGTCAAACTGGACATGACACAACTAACAAACTGACCAGGAGGGGGTTTCAGGAAGACTTGGGAACAAAATTTTCAATTTGGGTCTAGTTGTCATGCTTGAAAGTTTGAATTTTCATGTTGCACATTTGCATGACAATAGTGCCCAAAAGGAAAAGGTTTGAAACAAAATTGGTCAAGGATCTTAAAAGAGTAATTCCACCAAAGTACACAAGAGTAGTACTAAGGGATGGAGCTAAAACATGGTTTATTGAAATGGAGAAATATTTTGAGATACATAATTTCTTAGAGGAAACAAAGTAGTATGAGCAACATATCATCTTTTAGGCGAAGCATCACTTGTGGAATAGTAAGAATTTTGAGTAGAATTTGAGTGTTGAGAACACTATTTGGGAGTTATTTGTGACTTTATTAAGGAAAAGATGGTTGCCACAACTTTATTTTGATGGAAAATTGGCCGAGTTATAAGACTTGACCCAAGGAGATCTTACAATTTCTCAATATTAGGAGAAGTTCATAAAACTTCTCAAGTATGTACCACTATACCAGAAGGATGAGAAGCTCTAAATCCAAAAATTTATTATGGGTTTAAGTCCTCGCATTAGACTTGAGGTAGATGTCCATGGGCTAGATTCTATGGACAAAGCTTTTGAAAAACAATGAAGCATGAACAAAAGTTACATTTACTTTGAGCTACTAGAAAGGATCAAGGCCCAGTGGACTGGACCAAGTCACCAATTATCAAGACCATTCAAGAAGAACTTTAACAAGTTCAAAAATAATGGAGGAAACAAAATATGTAATACTTGGAAATTAAATAAAATTGGGAACACATCTAAGACAAACAATAATAAAAGGAACTAACCAAATGGAAAATGGTGGTAACAACTTAATAAGAGCGCAGGAGAAAAGTTTCCATAAAAGAAAGGGCATGCAACAAGATGTTTTACATACGAGAGGGGATCATTATGCTATCAATTTTCCCCAAAACACTACTAGAGGACCTCCTTCACAATCTCATATTCAATAGCACATAAATGTGACAATTGGCAATCATCAAACAGACTTTCGTGCAACTCCAACAGAGGTATCGTGTAAATTTTTAGTATTTATGTTTATGGTTTGACCGATACACGAATCACTAAATGTTTTGTCAGCACATGAGATATTAAGTAAATTTTCTAGATAAGTTAGATACATGGAGAAAACATCGACAATTCAATGATCGCAATCGATGGAAAGGAATATAGAGATGTGTCTATTCAGTTGAGTTAGAGATATCGGGGTTTACAACAAAGGTGAACTTGTATCTTACACTCTTAGGATCATATGATGTCATTTTAGGAGTAAATTGGTTATGACAACATCGTGCTAAAGTGGATTGTTATACTAAAAATGTAACATGTTAGGACAAAAGTGGGAAGTATCATAGTTTTCAAGGGATTCAAAAAGCCACTAAGTTGAGGGAAATTTCGCTATGCATTGAATAAATCACAAAGAAAGGGTCTTATAATGTATGCAATACATATTGATGACGTGGGTGAAGAAAAAGAACCTATATTAGAGGATTACCATTTCCTACAAGATTTTAGTGATGTATTTCCATAGGAATTACCAAGACTTCCTCCGTATAGAGCATTTGATTTCTCTATGGATATCATTAGGATTTAGGCATGACTCAAAAGTGCCTTACTAAATGACTACCACCGAGTTGTTTGAATTGAAGGCGCAATGCAAGAGTTTCAAGCTAAAGGATTAATCCATCCTAGTGTTTCACCTTGGGGAGCACCGGTTATTTTCATGAAAAAGAAGGATGGAACACTCAGACTTTACATTGATTATAAAATGTTAAATAAGACAAAAATCAAGAATATGTATTCTTTACTATGCATTGATGATTTTTTTGATCAAATGCGAGGAGCAACAGTATTTTCAAAAATGATTTTAGATCGTGTACCATTAATTGAGGATCAATGAAAGTGACATACCTAAGACATCTTTTCGCACAAGGTATGGTCATTATGAGTTCACAATTCTTCCTTTTGGACTCACAAAAACACCATCAACTTTTATTAATTTTGATGAACAGTGTGTTTAGGGATTACCTAGATGGGTTTGTGTTAGTCTTATTGGATGATCTATCGATTTATTCATGGACATAAGAAGAGCACATTCGACATTTGTAACTAGTTTTACAAAGGTTGAGATAGCATAAGCTCTATGCCAAGTTATCAAAGTGTTCTTTCTTCCAAATAAAGTGCACTATTTAGGTCATGTTATATTAGTAGATGGAATTGTAGTTGGTCCGCAAGGTATGTAGTTTTATGGGACTTGAGGGATATCATAAGAAATTTGTAGAAGGTTTTTCAAGGATCGGTAGTCCTATTACCTCATTGCAAAAGAAAGGGAAGAAGTTTCTATGGAAAAAATGTGAAAAAAGCCTTCCAACTCTTTAAGGAAAAGTTGACTAATGCACCAATTTTGAAAGTTGCATATCCTAATGGAGAATTCACTATAGTCACAGATGCATCAGTGAAGGTTTTGGAGGAGTTTTAATGTAGGATAATCAGGTAGTGGCTTATGAGTCACGAAATATTAGGCAAGGGGAGTTGAATTATGCTCCACATGATCTTGAGCTCACGACTATAGTACATGCTTTGCATATGTGGAGGCATTACCTTTTGGGAAAGCCTTTTGTGCTCAAGACAAGTCATTCGGGATTGCAGTGTATCTTCACTCAATCTAACTTAAACACACAACAACAATGTTGGTTAGAATTTTTAAGTGAGTATGATATTGATATAAGTTACATTAAGGACAAGGAAAACTGAGTTGTGTATGCCCTTAGCAAAAGACACCATATTACGGCCACAAGCTCGACGAGAACCACTTTTAGACAACAAATTTTGAGTAAGATATCTATATTTACTTTTTATGGGAAGGTCAAATTTGTGTTGAGATTGATAGTCGATATCGTGGATATGAGGGTTACAAGTTTGATGGAGATGGAATTCTTATCTTCCACAACTATATATATATATATATATATATATATATATATATATATATATATATATATAACCTCAATGGATTTAGAACCCTGGTATTGGAGGAGGCACATAATGCTCCTTATTCAGTCACCTGTGTGATGAAAATGATGGCTAACCCCAAACAATTATATTTTTTGGTCGGATTAAAAAGGATGCCGCAAGTTTTATTTTAAAAAAATTTAGTGTCAATGGGTTAAAGTTAAACACGTTCATCTAGGTGGGTTATCAGTACCCACATGAACGCCTAGAATGGAAGTGGCAAATTATAAGTATGGATTTTGTTCAAGGACTTCCAATGTCCAAGAACAAGCATGATGTTATATTGGTGGTTGTGGATAAACTCACCAAAGTAGCCCAATGCATTCTAGGTAATTTAAATAATGATTTTCCGATTTTGGCAAAGAGGTTTTTTCAAGAGATTTTTCATTTTCATGGAGTGCTAGAGAAGATTATCTCTAATCATGATACTCATATGACATCAAGGTTTTGGAAAAACTTGCACATTTCTCTAGGAACAAAATTGAATTTTAGTACATCCTATCACCCGAAGACAGATGGTCAAACAAAAAGGGCGAACTAAGTTCTAGAAGACATGCTCAGGATGTATTGTATGGATCAACAATACAAATGGGAAAATTACTTACCATTAGTTGAGTTTTCTTATAACAACTCACATCATTCGACATTGGGTATGACTCCTTTTAAGGCTTTACATGGGAGAAAAGATCGCACACCTATCGCTTGAGATCGATTGATGATATGGGGTTATAGGTCCTGACATGCTTAAGGACATGGAAGAGTAGACAAAATTGATTAGGCAACAGTTGTTCGAGGCTACAAATAGACAAAAAGAGCTACGCAGATAGGAAGTGGAATCCAAGAGAGTTTGCGATGGGTGACAAAGGTTTTTTAGGGTTAAACCAAAGAAGAGATCTATTAAGTTTGGAAATTCTTCCAAACTAGCACCTCATTACGTAAGACCATTCGATGTTCTCAAAGTGGTCAATCCAATGGCATATAGACTTGCATTACCTCTAGCTCTATCTCTAAGGTTGCACAATGTTTTTCATGTGTCTTTACCAAAACAAGATCACTCGATATATCTCATGTTATTGATTAGAAATATCTATAGGTGTAGGATCCGGGGCTACTTCGGTCGAGCCCCTACGAATGCTTGAGTTTCGCAAGCTTCATGTGTGAAACAAGGAAGTTTCTCAATACAAGGTCCAATGGGACCAATATTCAAAGGTGAGTGCTACACTGGGAGGACTACGATGAAGTTCATAGAGCATACCCGAATTTGTTTCATTCATTGATTTATTTTTATAGTAGTAATAATCATTGGGATGATGCTTCATGTTAGTGGGGAATGATGTCACATCTCGTAAATATGCATTTATTATTTGGAGACATTCTAAGAACTACAAGATATTTTACTTGCTTTGATTTTCTTTTGATCGACATTACGACATGTTTTGGATTAAATACATTTATTATCAATAATTGATTAGTAGTATATGATTATTGGTTACAAATTGCATTTATTGATTACAATTATTGTTTATGTTATTTTTCGTTTATTTCGATTCATTTTATCATAGTGAACGATAATGCACCGGGTATTGTTGTCTACTTGCGTGTATATATTCTCATATTGCAAGCAATAGTATCATCGGGGACATAAAGTAAGATGCGAAAATGGGTACTAAAAAAGAATAGATGCGTGATTCAATTCACTTAAAATAATGTGTCAAACCATAAGTAATGGTCGTAGATTTCTATCTTTTGTGCTTTCACTTTGATTGTTTATGTGTCGCTTTGTGCAACAGATTGATTGATGCATTGTGACAAAAGAGACATTATGTGCACTCTCATTGTGGCGAGGAACGCAATGTCACATTACATGTTAGCTACGCAACGCATTTTCATTTTTTGACAATGCCTCACTAAGCACTATGATGTTATGTCATTAAGTAAGAACGA
Organism: Taxus wallichiana var. yunnanensis; assembly: GCA_018340775.1. Lineage (NCBI taxonomy): Eukaryota > Viridiplantae > Streptophyta > Pinopsida > Cupressales > Taxaceae > Taxus > Taxus wallichiana. The sequence continues at coordinate 895,546,876 of CM031239.1, forward strand.
TAATGTTATTCTCGTTACTTAAAAGAATAAAGTAATCAATGAAAACATTAATGATTAAAATAATTAAATTAATGCTTCTTAGAGCAAAAGGGTATTTGTTGTAGGGGTCACTTGGCTTATGGGTCCTAGTTGGCCTTGTGCTTCTAAGTTTCATTTTAGCCTCTACGCCCTATGTTCCTTTTACCTCTCCATCTTGGGTGAAGCTATCAAGATGTCATATGCTCATACCACCTTCCAACTTGGGTCACCCTTTTGTGAGCATGGTCGCAGCTATGACTCTACAATGTTAAGGGAGTGGTTTTGCTTATATACACAATATAACCATATTACTTTGTGCATGTGGGATTATTCCCTAGTTAAAATTAAAGTTTGGGTGCTATTTAGCAAGCCAACACGATATGGATCGAGCGAAACTTGTGGCGATCCGAGTTCGTATCTAATTGCAATGCATCACTTGCATTTGTAAATTGAGTTTACATCATACCAAGAAGCCATCCAACTAGTAGAGCTCACATTGAGTTGAGCTCTACATACAACCGACTCGCGTTTAGCGCATAGGACGCCTAACCCGACTGTGGCAAAAGCACAACATTGGACACTTTTATTATTAATTCGATATAATTTGAACCCGCCATCATTCATCCTTACAATGAATGTGGGATAATTATCTAGGTATAGGCAAAGACCATGAGCTCTCCAAGCTCACTCTGCAGCAAAGCTCCTACTCCGCAGACCGTCAACTTAAGCCTCTCACCACCCTATCACCTACATGTCAAGCATAGATGTGACGAAAGGATAGATCATGTAGATCACACGCGCTAAATTTAGCCACGCGTTTGCAATAAATTTAGGGCGACAAAGGCATTAAAAGAAAAATACATGAGATTACACAAGAAGTAGAAAGGCTAAAATTAGCCATGAATGGATATCGTAGCGATAAGAATAAGGAGTTCATGGAGGAATCAACAAATAGTTAACTCTAGATGTTAAGTAAAGAATAAAATATTAGAGTAGATTAATATAGGCCACATAATTAAATCGGGCGATAATAGCTCTAGAGGAGTTAATAAAAGGGGAGGCCATGATCATTAAACAAGATGCAAACATATTCATATTTGAACAGTTTATAAAGCTCATTGAAGAATGAGACAGGTTCATAGAGATTCACAGAGACAAAATGATTTCATAGGAATCACACGGGATCATAAAGACACACGCATGTTCCTTCTTTTACCACTTTGTATATTTCGTAGTTTGGTCCGAATAACGGCTTAAGGTGAAGAAACTCTAGTTTCCAATTGTTAGAATCATGAACTCAAACTCATTGTACAAAGAACCTATCACTTAAAATATTTAGTACTCTTATTAAGAACTCTTATTTATAAGCGCTTATACTTATTAGGTCTCAACTCGAACTCCGGAAAAATGGAAGTAAATTGGTCGAATGGCCAAGTCATTGAGGCATAAATAAGGGGCCTTGGGTTCAATACTTGGCCCCAATGATTTTGGAAAGGATAGGACCAGTCTCAATATCACTAAAACATTGTAAAAACATGCACCTTGAATATATGAACCAAATAGGTCGATAAGGCCGATTGGCCAAGACAATAGATTAACTTGGAAAGGGTCTCGATTTGGTCACCCTCCCAATAGTTTTGAACCTTGAATAAATATAAACGAATGATATATGATTCTAAACATAGAGAAATTAGGTTTAATGAATGGTGACCTATGAGACCTATGTGATAATTGACGTAATTGTGACAAGTGTGAACATCTAAAGATTACTATTTGGAGACTTTGGTGATGATTGTGACCATATAGTATACATTAAATTGTGACCATGATTGAGACAAAAACTTAAAAAAGATGAAATTAAATGATAAGTTGTGAATTAGGGATATTATGCAATAAGGATAAGTGGACCTAGTATAAAGCATAACGATAACACTTATTATGCAACTTATAGGTATGATACCTAACCATACTTAGAGATACCAAAACAACGATAACGTACACCTTCAAGAATATGAATATTACGAGCATTTATACTCCAATGACTTTACGAAATTACAAAGGAATAGTGTTTAAAACTATACTAATAAGTGGTTTTTAACCTTATGACGCTACATTTTGGCCTCTAGAGAGAAGACGTTGAAGAATAAGGTACTATAGAGTACCTCATCCAGTAGGAGTATCTTTCCTGACAAGAGCGATATAGGAAGAACCAGAAATACAGATACACCCAAAACTACAATTGGTTGGGAGTTCTTTTGGGTTATTATAACTTTAGAGTGTTTTATTTTTCAGATTTCAGCTCACAGCTAAGGTTTAAGCTCAGATCTAGGGTTTCCAGCAGTCATTACAGAATTATTTATGAGCCTTCAAAAGTTTGGTTTCTTTTATTTCCGCAGTTTGGATTTAGATTTTCCCTCTTTCAGACCTATGGTTTCTAGCCTCTGAGGTTTATAACGTTTTTTAGAGTTGGACTCGTAACAGAACCTCCAAGCAGCTGCAAATGTAACTACATATTAAAGTTCGTTGAAATAACTCACTAAACGTGTATGCAATTGTAAACCAGTAGACAATGCAACCTAAAATAATATTATCAAAATTTACATTCAACCAAACTCATGGCATAAGTGTCTTCATATTCGGTTTGCACAAAAGCTTCCACATGTTCTACCCTTCAGGCAGGTGATGTAGGGCAGTCTGCAACTAAAACTAAAAGGTCTGCTCATCCACAGATATCAACAACTACATTTTAATTAAGTCTAGCTTCCAGAAGCAGATGCACAGATTGCAAGCAGGTTCAACAGATTTCCCAAAATCTAGGATTTGAGGTTTTTGACATATACACTCAAGCAATGCAGAATAGGTGCCAGAAAATTACCCAGAGAGCGATCAACTCTAGATACCTGCACCCCCAAATCTCAGACAAAGCAGACCTAGTTTCAGAGGATGAGAACCAGATTTGTAACCCCGCAGACTGCTTGTAAGAAATCCATTATAGGTACACACCAAATGAATTGAACTAATAAAAAAGTGGATCAGATTACCAAGATCTTGCACAAAGTTGGATACCTAATTTACAAGAGAATATCTACTCCTGTACAACTGCTTTTCAGACCAACAAGATAAAGTTCACTGCCCAAGACATGTTGATAAGGCTTTTTGTTCTTGCTAATGTTATTTTTAGTATAATTTATAATTATAGACATTGATTCTCTTGTTATTGTGCAACACAGAAGTTCATAGTTTCTAGTTATTTTATCTGTAAACAGAATCGTCACATGCCGTGCTGATCTCAAAGCACTGAAATCCTCATGGTTGGTTTCAGAGAGAGACCGTGTTATTAGAAGTGAGTGTGGATTCAGTTTCTGTGACGGATTTCAGAAATCTGAGATCACGATTAAGGCACATGCCAAAGAAAGCCATATACAAGCAATACAGAGAATAAATAGTATGATATTTTACCTTGTATTTATGGCTTCTGAAAGAGTGACTGAGTGACCAGAATGCAAAACCTCTTATCAAAGAACATGAAACGCTATAGTTACTTTAATAGTGATTTAAATTTTAATTCTGTCCATTTTGTCTAACAAAAGTCATTGCTTTCAGACTTTTACCATTGCTGGATCTATCTAGTAAACTAATTGTGCTTATGACAAGTCATGAATCATCATGGACCGGTAGCACAAGCAAAGAAATGTCATTTTCTATATTTTTTTATTTCCTCGTCAATTCAAACAGAAATGTGGTTTACACAACATGGTATGACCGCAGCCCAGCTTCATCACATAGCTTTTGAAACACTTTTATGTCCCCTTTCATTTAAGGTCCGTCAACTGAAGCACTGTGACTATGATCATCTGCTACCATGCCTCTTACAACCATTGTCTTCAACAGCATGTTTTTCTTTGGTGATAGACCTTCCTTGCAAAGCCTACCTTGCATAACCAGGCCTATTGATCAAAGTACTACCTCTCAAAACCAGGCCTATTGATCAAATCACTACCTCCCATAACCACGCCTAGTGCCAAGTTTTCCCATTACAATAAAACCTAGTAAGCATCACCCATATGGCCCTTCTTATAATGCCAATTGATTAGACTATTTGAAGTCACCAATCTATGAGAAAGACTCCTTTCCCCATTTCGTTAAACACAAAACTTGCTTCTACTATCTTCCTCTCATCACAGAGAAAATGAATGAATGATTGTATTGAGTATAGATGTTGTGAGGGACACCACTATCAAGCATTTCCTTATAGAATTCCCAGGCTGCAACAGTAGAGTGTAATTAAGAGTGCTACTAATAATAGCATTGCGGGACTGCAAAAGTTCCACAAAGTTTTTATTTTGAAACTACCAAAAAGACTGAATATCATCACAACCTACATGTATCTTTTCATCAAAACAATATAAAGAGCAGGGTACCTGAAAAACAAAAGTAGCTGAATGGTAGCTGTTCCTTGAGACTATGGCTTCCAGCAAATACTGTGCTTGAGGGAACATCCCGGCCTGGAATAGAAGGAGAATCATAGTTCAATAGGACCATGGTTAATCTCTAAGACCATTTTCACTTAGAAAAAAATGACAAGCAACCAGCAATTAAGTCTTGTGAATGATAGTTGTATGACATGATCAGCAGTCAAACTGTAAAGGAAGTTTTTGGAAAAACAAATTGGATACTTCAACACGATGCAGAGCTTTTAACTTAATTTTGTATAATCCTAATTTGTGAGTATGGAGGGATGGGGAGAAACCCTGATACTTAGTGCATGGAAACATAAAAGGGTCGTAATAGTAGTCATAGGTTATTATGGTAGTGAAAAGCGTGGTAGTCCAAGCAATGAGATTACATTATGTAATGTCAAAAACAGCATGTGCGTAAAGGCGGTGAAAATGGACAAAATAAATGAGTTAACTTGGAATCTCACACAAATCAAGAAAACATACTCTGCAATATCAAGAAGCAGATTGGAATATGATGTACCTTTCTTAAGTCCCATCTTTCCTCAATTGGTGGAATAAAATTAATGTTCCTGAACAGCTGATATTCCTCTTTCTGCACAAAGTTTCAGCACTCAAATCATGAATATACAGCTCAGGGTCCTAGTTCTACATAAACTTTTGTCATGGATGTATTTCATTCTTGTAAATGCATTTATATTAACTGAAAAAGATAATAAAAACCTAGCCACATAGAAAAATAGAAATGACACATACCATCAAGTTCGCTAGTGGCGAAGGAATAGATAAGTGATCATGATAAATGAAACTAGCTACAATGCATGTGTGGAAACTTTGCTCTCATTGTTAAAGATGCCTTCAACCCTACAATCCATTCAGGTGATCCCTAGCAGTCAGTCAAACAATGTGCAACAGTACAACTGTACAAGCACTCTGCAATTTGCATGGCATTAAGAAGATTTTGCCTTAAGTTTCGTTATAGTCTATAAGAGTGGATTTAATCTGTCCATAAGTCCATGTCACACACTTAACTTATACTAGCTTCTTATACATAGCTTATAGTAGCTTCTTATACATATAGTCGTCAAATCTATGACCACCAAGGATTTATGATTCTACCTGCACCAAATCTCACACCATGTTTCTGAACACTGTGCTGAAAGGAAAACAGAAATAATACCCAGTCCTTATGAATTGTCAGATAACAAATGATATGAATATAGTCCCTGTTTTGGAAATTATGCATGTTGTTTGTTTTGGGTTTGCATAAAATCGCCAATGTTATCTACACAAACATCCTTGAAATGATAGTAACATCTTGGATCTCCCCATAATAACTTATCACTCATGTATGTTAGATACGAACTAGATGATTCGTTTGCAGTCACCACAACACATCTTCTGGGGTTCAAAAATATCACCCAAGGCATGTACAAGGGTTTCTCTTTGCCCAGAAAAGGTGTGCTCCTTCTCCTCATCATACACCCCATCATGCAGTACAAAGTTTGTGTCAGGCACATACCCTGCCTTTCTCATCTGCAAAGCCAAGCTCTCAAGCATTGCATATATTCTTTCTGTCAGTGGATGTGATTTGTCAGCAACAAAAATACATTAACCTTGTTCTTAACCTCAATCCAGCTGCATCCTGGCTTCTTTTTCAAACCCTTGTCTTTCATAACTTTTCTCATCTTTGCAACATCATCCCACCTGCCAGCCTCAGCATACATATTTGACAGTAATATGTAAGGTCCAGAATTTTCAGGTTCTAACTCAAAAGATGTTTTGCCACGCATTCTGCTATGTCTACATTGTGGTGTGTTCTGCAGGCACTAAGCAACGCCCCCATACATCTCCACTAAGTTCTAGAGGTATCATCTTAATAAATTCATGTGCTTCATCCAACAACCCAGCACGACCAAGAATGTCAGCCATGCATGCATAGTGTTCAGCTCTAGGTGTGAGGTGATAATCTCGACTCATACAGTCAAAGTGTCTCCAGCCTTCATCCACCAGGCCCGCATGACTGCATGCAGTCAAAACAGCAATGAAAGTGACATCATCTGGCTTCACACCTGTTTGTTGCATTTGGTCAAAAACTAACAGTGCTTCCTCACCAAGCCCATGCATGCCATAGCCAGCAATCATTGCAGTCCATGAGATTACGTTTCTTTCAGACGTCTTTTCAAACACTTGCCGTGCAAATCTATGTTCCCACATTTAGCATACACATCTATAAGAGAATTCACAACAATTACTATAGATTCAAATCCACTTCTGAATGTGTGAGCATGAATTTCTTTAGCCTTACGCACTGCTGCTAGAAGTGCACATGCTGGCAGAGCACATGCAATGGTAATGGAGCTTGGTTTTATATCTAACTCTTGCATTTGACTAAAAGCATCAAGGCTTCACTTGCATTCCCATTCTGAGCATATCCTCCAATCATGACAGTCCATGATACCCCATTTCTTCCAAGCATGCGATCAAAAACATGACGTGCATCCTCTATTTTTTTACATTTTGCATACATATCTACAAGAGCAGTTCCCACCAAAACATTTGTGTCTAGCCTGCATCTAGCAATGTAGTTATGAATCTCTTTTCCTTCTTGCAAAGCTTCTAAAAGGGAGCACGCTGAGAGGAGACTACAAATTGTCACACAGTTAGGTTCCACACCTGCCAATTGCATTTGATGAAATAATTCTACAGCCTCACTGCCATACCCATTTTGAGCATAGCCTGCAATCATTGCACTCCACGTGACAACATTCAATGTAATTCTTTCCACTTGCATTAGACTAAAAAGTTCCTGTGCGTCATTACAATTGCCGTTTTGAACATACCCGGCCACCATGGTATTCCACGAAATCACATCTTTAGCAGGCATTTTGTCAAACACATGCCTTGCATCATATATTTTCCCACATTTAGCATACATGTCCATAACAGCATTACCCACTGATATATCCAACTGAAATCCACTTTTGATTGCATAACCATGAACTTGTTCACCCTTGAGCAGAGCTACAAATAAACCACAGGCAGGCAATACACTCACAACGGTCACCACATCCGGTCTCACCTCTTCCAATTGCATTTTCCTAAACGTCTCCAACGCATCATTCCCATGCCCATTCTGTGCAAAAGCGGCAATCATAGAGTTCCAAGACACAACATCTCTTTGAGAAATTTTTTCGAACACTTGGCATGCATCCTCTAAACTTCCACATCGACCGTACATATTAACAAGGGCATTCCTCACAAATATATCGGACTCAAATCCATATCTCATTATGCTCTCATGGATATCCTTGCCTTGTTCCAAATCTTCTAGTCCAGCACAAGCTTTCAAAACAAGCGGAAACGTATAGTTATTAGGCGCGGCACCCGCCTCTTTCATTTTATAAAATACATCAACAGCCTCGTCGCAATGTCCACGCTTAACATATACTCTGATCACTGCATTCCAAAATAGAACATTTTGATCGCATATTTTGTCAAACATTTGGCTTGCATTCTCAAAATTGCCATACTTAACATACATGTTGACGAGTTTATTGCCCAGTTCAGCACTTCGTTCAATTTTACTGTTATTAAGCATGTGGATATGAATTTTTTACCATGTTCGAAGAAATTCATATCTGTACATACCTGCAAGAGTGAGGCATACGTGTGAGAATCCACTGAGATGCCTTGGCGGTCCATTTCGTGCAAAACATGAATCGCCTCATTCAATCTCCTCTCTTTGCACAGTATGTTTATCTTTGATTGATATGTGAGGTTTTCGAGATTTTTGAGATAGGTTTTTGCATTGCTGTTAGGTAAGATTAATGAAACGCTAGGGTTGTATTTGGTGAGGTTGTGAAGAAACCTTGAGAACATTTGCATCTTCTACGAATTCGGGTTTTTGGTAGTTGAGAGTCGCGGGTAAGAGTTCTGCTGGTAGGATAAAAATTTCTCCACCAGCATTTCGATATGGAAACATTTAGAATTCATTAATTTTAAACCTGCGTGCTTGTATAGCTTTATTCCTCGGCGACTAACTGTTAATCTTAGTAGTTAGTAGCTTGGACAGCTGTTTGTCCTCATCCATTTGTTATGGGTAGTTTGGACAGCCTAGAATTTAGAGAAATAGTTGTTTTTGTCAAACAAATATTGTTAGGATAAGAACAATTGCTATCTAATATTGACTCCTTTTAGGTGACACCTCATAACCAAGGTTGTTATGGTTATTGAGTTGTCTTAATCTCAGCCGTTCATTTGTATTAATCTCGGCCGTTGATTTTCAACGAGAGTAGTATATAAGGGGGTCATTGGGGTCATTTGTAACAAGGAAGTTTTTAGAGAAACTTGCAGTGTTAGCAAGGGCGCAGTGATAGCGTTGGAGATAGCAGTGGAGGAATATCAGCAGGAGGATTAGGAGATTGTCGGAGCTCTACTAGTAAGAGGCAAGCAATATTTGTATCTCTTGATTTGCTGAAGTTTAATATATTTCTCATCTGTAGTACTGGTTTTCCCTACGGGGTTTTTCCAGGGACAATTGTCCGAAAATATTGTGTTCACCTTGTTGGGTATTTCTTATGTGTTTGTATTTGTGAAGTTACAGTTGTGTTATTTTCCAATATTTGTTGATCAAATAATCTTACAAGATAGGAGGTTAATAATCAAGAATCGTAATAGATTTTTCACACTAACGGATTCATAAAACTTATCATTCGTGTCTTTTGTTCAAGATTGCGAGGCTAATACCATTTAGAGATAAATCGGTGCATGTTTTGATCGGTCTCAAGATTGCATTTTTTCAATTTTGTAATTCTTTTTTTAAAGTTGTGGGTTTTTAACTTTAAAAAAGGTCAAAAAATATTTAATTGAAGATGGAAGGAAGAAGTTGAGATCTTATTCTAGCTTTCGCGTTGCCTATGTACTTTTAGGAAATGATACTTGTCAACATAATGAAATTGATTTTTTTTAAAGTTTTTCTCTAAAATGAGTGGCATACTTCAAATCTATAAGTTGGAAAAGACTTGATATTAAGATCTCAAAATTTTATAAATATTTTAGATTCTAAAACACTCAAAACATATCAACTATTAAATTTGAAATTTATTATTATTCTTAAAATTTTATAAAATTGTGGCAAAACTAGTCACATTGTGAGTTTATTATCCTTCCAAAGGCAAGGATATTGTTTTCGCATTAGCAATTACATATTTGCATTGCTTCCAATAAGATTGTGCCATTTGTTTTTAAATGTTGCTACACTAAAGTTTGAAGCTTTGATTTTTAATTTTGACAAGTTTCTATTGGTCGCTCCCTTTATTTGCCACTGTTGAGGGGAAAACGGGAGGTCTTGTTACGCATTGAATTCATTTCTTGTCATGCATTTAATGCATTTGCTTTGTGCTTTGCGGGAGAAAAGGGGAGGTCCTCTCACGGAGTGAATGCATTTATTGTGACCCATTCAATGCATTCACTGTAGACTATGAAGGGTTAGTTGCTTTTGTGTGGCTCGAGGGTGGAAATATTTGATGGTTCGAGAGTGTCTTCTTTCCCATGCCTCATTTTCGTGATTGCCCAGAGATGAACCAGCGTGAAGAACAGAAGGTGAGACTCTTTTGGCATCGCTTCTGCACGAAAAAAATGCTTGCAAAGAATTGTAGTGAATATTGTTTTGTGTAATATTTCATGATTTTGCTTTACTAGAGTCGCAATCTTGCCATTCATCACAGAGATCGCTGATTGTGGATTTTTTTAACTTTCTGTGATACTTGTGTTAGAGGGTGTAGGCTATTTTTCCTGATAAAATAATGTTGTCTTTTTTTATAGGGTTTTTTTTTTCCTAAAAAAATGAAAGATTCTAATTTAGCGAGCACCTTAGGTTCTTTGAGTCAAGAATAAGACCACCGAAAAAAGAATAATATAAACACAGAATTTACCACAAGACATCCACGGATTTTCCCTCCCACGAGATCAGGTTCAGTTACAGAGATTTTTGCAGTCATAGGTGCACACAGTTCAAAATCGAGACAACCAGACAGGTTTGAATTTTCTTTTTAAAACTCGACACCATAGAAGCAGTCTTCTAAACCTGTAAATACTTTTGGATAGGACCTACATACCAATTTCGCCTAAAGGACATTAAAAGGCATGTCATGTGTACAAAGTCATAACTAATTGGTTTATGAAATCTCAAATCAACAACCTATTATGTCAAATCTTAAATCAACAACCCAGTATGTGACATCTGAAATCAAGACACTCAAACACAAGCTATCATGAATTTCATCATTTGCGGGGACCGCCGATACACCTCTGCATATGGGCACTATTTTCACCATTCCAATACCCCTTGCAGCTGAAGATGTATGCAAGCAAGACATCACAGATTTCTTAATGAAAAGACATCCAAATCCAGTTGGATCTTCGCCATAAACCTTATAAAACGAGCAAATGATAAACTCTGGCAAAAACATTGAAAACCCAAGAGAATCCATGTCCTTGAGACCGAAAGTTGAAGCATCCACCAACAAAGACATGCCATCCATTCTTCTGACCATGACTTATCCATTGATAAGAATACTTGGCCCCTGTTACTCTAGACTGTACAGGAAACACGAACAACCCTTTAGCACTGGTCTCCTTTCGAGTCTTACTCTTCCTCTTTATCATCAAATGATTCAAATCCCTTTTTAGCTTATCTGAACAGACCCTCAATAATGGCGGAGCCTATCTCTCACGCACGTTCGCAGGGAGATAGGCAGATTTGAACCTGCGACCTCCAAAATAACAGGCAGGAGGCCCACCACCGTGCCGCAGCAATAATATAGTTCACTTTTGACTGATTTTAAATTAATTACCCCCACCCCCCGCGAACGTGCATGAGGGATAGGTAGAACGCTCAATAATTGTGTTCACAGCAGCAAGAGTTTGAACAAAGATCGGAGAACTTATTTTAACATCCACAGAAACAATATTATAAACACTTTAAGACATGGGATTTCCACAGTACATAAATATGCTATCAAATATTGTGGATAACACTGTGTACAAAGAATGTTAAAAGTAATCTCTAGGTGTTAGTACGTGACAACAACTGCAATGGTTATTAGGGGCAGATTATGCTTCTTTGCAAGCTCTCGTAATCTTTGTAGGCAAGCCATTGAACCATCATCGTCGACTATCTCAGAAAGCGCTGCAGCAGAAGTCAATCCTGCCAGTGTTGCAAGATCCACAGAAGCTTCTGTATGACCAGCTCTCTTTAGTGATCCACCTTGTCTGTATTTTAAAGGAAATATATGTCCCGGCCTCCTAAAATCACCAGGTTTAGAACCCGGAATTGCAAGAGCCAGAATTGTGTTTGCCCTGTCTGTTGCTGATACATCTGTACATGTACCTTATTTTGCATCCTGATATTTACCACATAAATTTTACATTGATATTCCTTATACTTGTATTGGAAAAATGGAATGGGGGAACATTTGCTATAGCAAAATATAAAAACTACAATACATACCACAGTTAAAAGTAAATGCAGATAAAATTTTCTCTTCGTTTTCTTTCTCTGGTACCATAAGAGGCAGTTCAAGCCGCTTTAGATCTTCTTTCTTCATTGCAACACACACAATCCCAGTTCCATGTTTCACAATGAAGGCCACTGCCTCAGAGGTTACTTGAGATGTTGTCATAATAAGATCACGTTCATTCTGCATGTCTTCATCATTCACAACAATAACAAGTTGCAAAAACGTATATGATGAATATCAACTAATACATTGTTGAGGCATATCAAAAAAGGCTTTTTAGTGGAAGACATTGCTACAACTGTCTAGATTCTAACGCTGTTCGGTCGTCAGCATGGTCATTTCCTTTTTTTTTAAATATGGGTTGTTTCGTAATACATAAAAGATGAAAACTTGTTATTTATGGATGTGATATTAATTTTTACGTAAGGTGCAAGGTCAGGCAAAGGACAATTATCGAAGCATATGATACTCATTACAAAATATAATTTCACCATGGTTTGAGACATAGATAGCAGAATTTTAAAACATGTTAAACAAAAGAGTGCTACGTTTTCTACATTTTCCAAGTATGCTACTTTAATATATCTGAGATTTCGAAAAAATACGCATCTCACCACTCCAGTCTTACTCTGGCGAAAAGTTGACATTTCATAAAATGTATGCAAACTTAGGGAGACCAATATTTAGCATGGCACTTTTGCACCCAAGTTTGATGAAACTCGTACTTGGTTTTCTATTACTTAGTCCGCTCAAAAGAGTGTGAACTAACTACAATTCGTGGGTGTGTATTAAAACAACGTAAAGTGTCTTTACGTTTTATAAATCGATAGAGCTCACGAGCAAGTTTTATATCTTCATCAAACTATGTGTGTTGGAGATATTTGATCTACCAATCACGTAATGATCATTGCAGAGGAAAGCAAAATTACACGTCGCACATACATTATAGTTCATACAATAGTCACAATTAATTATGGATTTTGTCTTATAGCTTTCAAAAACCTTGGCTAGAAAAGACTTTCCATTTAGGTTTTACATAGTGTCAACTGCAAAATGACTTCACAGAGAACATATCTCTATTGTTGTCTCCTTGTAAAGTCTTCCACATATTGCAAACCTGGTTCACAAAACCTCTTTCTATCCCCATTTGGATTGCAAGGACTTTGTCTTATAGCTTTGTAAAAACCTTGGCTGGAACAAACTTTCCATTCAGGATTTACATACTGTCAGATGCAAACTGAGTTGACAGAGAACATATCTCTATTATTGTCTCCTTGTAAAGTTTATTTCAGCCTTTCTGCACAAAAGGAAACCAACCAGATTCAACTACACCTCGCTAGAAAGCTACAGCTAAGATGCATTGCATCTAGTTTTGAGATGCAAGGGCCTTGGCACCAAGACAAAGTCTTCCACATACTGCAAACCTGCTTCAGAAAACCTCTTTCTATCCCAATTTGGATTGTAACCATATTTTCCTAGGTCTAGTCATATATATTGTATGTCGTTTGCAATATTTTTGCATAAGATTGAAAGTTTAATGAACTATTGGGTTCTCATTTGATTCAGATACTTATCCCACTCTCCTCAAATGGCCAAAAAAATGGCCACTAACACTCAAAGAGTGCATAGAGTTACAAAATAAATAGAGTATAAACAGGGTTGTGGTTCCTTTAATGGGTTGTTGTCTATTCATAAATGATTGGGACTTTACTGCTGACAGTAAAGGTTCTCAGGGCTAATTGCAAGTTGTGAACTCTCGGTATCGTGTTAAGCCTACGGGTTAGACCCTCTGCGAGGATGAAAAATATGTCGACTTAACCCAACTAAAAAAAACATATGCGCATCTGCACACATATTACTAGAGTGTTGCAAATGCATGTCAAAGATTTTCCACGCAAACAATAATGGATAATGTTCGAACTCTAAATTTATCAGTTTCAAACCCAAAAAAATTAAATGGATTGTTAAATATTTACCCCTTTAGGTAGAATGGAACCAATCCACCATGAGTGTCAAGTCATTGCACAAGACTCCAACAAACTACCCCGATTCCAACTCGCCATAAAAAACAATATTTGTCATTATTACAAGGACAACAAAAATAACTTTTCTTAGTAGTTTCCTAGTGGCCGACAAACATCGTTAGTGAGCAGGATGGACAGCTTTTTTAGGAAAATCAAACTTTTTGCACGTTATGAACCCAAAAATTCTTATATGTCATCAATAGTCCTTACCCTGAATAAACCCAAAGCATACAATAATTCTAACCACTTTACATTAGGTTGTGGACTTACTTTTGCTCCCGTGAGAAAGCATATGCTATTGTTCTCCCATGGATAAGTCCCAAAACAAAGCATAGAGTAATGGCTCCTTTAATCAGATATGGTCTTCGTTTTGCTTTGCTAATGTCGAGCCGGGAAAATGTAACAAATGAGGATCCATTTTTATGCATGGGCAACACGTGGACATGATAGTCTTCTTAAATTCAAATAGAAAATTGTGAAGTATATTCACAACATTTGGGGATTGGACAAAAAAATCTATTTGATGAAGGCTTCAACCCATAAAACACTATATTTTTTAGACAATTAATTGGAAGCCTTATCCATGTTACTGGCAAAGCAAATGTTGTTGTGTCCACATTTATGGTACATCCAAAAATCATTAATTGTCAAGCTGCCACAAAGAAGTCTGAAGTACATTTAAGGAACCATTCATTATGAAGTACTTTATTTGGTATCAATGACTTTGGTCTCGTGCAGATTCTGGATACTTGCCTTGTGTCATTGGCTTGTGAGAATGGCTTGCGCATTTGCATGATAGTGTGCTAGAAAACAACGGTCTTTCTAGACTAAAATTTCCTTTGGTTCAAATCATAATTTCCCAATTTAGATCATTTTCTCAAGTCTAAACTCTTCCACTAGTTTGTGCTATTTGCTTTATCGTATAGACAAAGTTTCTTTTCCTGACTACTTCCATTTGCAATATTCACTAAATGCATAATGTCTTTTATGTACATTGCAGGTTCGTGACAAAAGCAAAATCAAAGAAGGAGAGATATTTCATTGTTGCTTGTTTGGATTGCTCATGCTCTATTGGACAAGGTATAAACATTAGTCTTTTCTTCTATGTTGTGCTCAAGAAACCTTTTTTTAACACAAAAAAATAAATCAAACGAAGAAAACATCCATGTCAACCACACCTGTGGATGTAGAGCAATATACATTATCGAACCGTGTCGTAGAATGCATAGACAATGTGTTGCATAGGTTTGACCTTTTCTGGGACTATGCTTTCAAATACAAGGTCGGCGATTTTTTTGATACCTTCGTTGTCTTTGCTTCATTTCCAATACACATCTCTTGAACTTAGAACCAGTATCATTGAGCACTTTGAGACTTTTCTCTCTCTATCTGATCCTGTAGCGTTGTCATCTTTAGAATTAGAACTAGATCCTGAAACTCTTTCTCTTTTGCATGGTGTTCATAGCTCGGCAACATATTTACATCGAATGAAACTATCTGCAGTGTACTCACACAAAGCAACTGAACAAGGCCTATGGGGGACATCTTTTGCATAAAATGGCTTTCAAAGTGGCTCAATTTGCCAATATGGGTTTGGTCCGCAACAAGAGGCACAAATTATCTTCGTTTCAATCCAAATAGTCAGAAACTACCATATTGTATTCTTTTCCATGATTCCAACCCTCTTAGTGGTCATTACGAACCCTTATTCTGGAAAAAATATATGGAGTGCCCTGAGCCAACAAACAATGCTCATCTATTATCCCTTCAATGTTCTGTTGAGACGCTTTGGAGTGGCTTATCCAATCAACTACAACAACTACGCCTTGTTAGACTACCAACAAGCGACAACATTTGCACTGATAGCCTTTTCAATTCTATTTGCCACCTTCACAACCATGAATTCGACCCTTGTTGTCTCATGAGAAGTTGCTCGATTTTTTTCATTCTATCCTTCTAGAACAGGGTTCATTTTAAGAGACCTCCTGGAAATCAGAGGTGGAGAATACCTGGCGAATATCCCCGGAACCGGTTTCACGGGAAGGCGAATTTTTTGGGGGTTGTATGAAAAAATTTCGCCTGATTATCAAGCACTACGACAGAAGGCTGCAGACGCGCGACGGGATATTTTGCTGTCGCGCGTCAAAAATGTAGTGACGCGCGTCAAAAGACCTTAGTGACGCCAGCTGGCCAATATGACCTTAGTGACGCGCCAATGGACCTATTGACGCCACGCGTCACCGAGGGTGTTGTCCGAGTCGCACGCACGTCTGCAGCCCTCCGACCTCTGCTTTCTCATCAAAAAATCTCCGTGTCACGCATCAACAAACTCTTTGTCGTGCGTCTGCTATGTGTCAATATCTATTGTACCTCCTTGTCACGCATCAAAAAAATGCGCGACGCGCACAACAGTGCCTTAGTGACGCGCGTCAAGGCCAATGCACCCTAGTGACGCCGCACTAAGGTTCTGCTGACGTGCATCACTAAGGCCTGTTGCTGACGCGTCCACTAATGCATCAACAGCCTTAGTGACGCGCGTCAGCAACAGCCTTAGTGACGCGCGATCATCGCATTTTTTTCGACGCGACGACAAAGAAATATCCCGCCAAGCGCTCGCAACCTCTCGCCCTCTTCTTGCTCATCGAAAAAAACTCCATGTCGCTCGTAAACAAAATCTTTGTCATGCATCTACTATGTGTCAATATCTACAGTATCTCCTTATCTCGTAAACCCTCCTTACATCCACGCATCAATAACTTACCCCCTTGTCGCGCGTCTATAATACGGGATATATCATATTGTTGAAAAATGTGAAGTAGAAGTGTTCTACCTGGCGAATAATCTAGGTTTATATAGGGGATATTTTTCAAGGGTAGGCAAAGCCGACCCCTAAAAAAATTAAAGTGTAATTTTTAGGTGAACAGGTCACTGGCCCGTGCCAAAAAATTCACCTTTTCAAAATTTTCAAAAATGGAATATTCGCCATATTACGAATATTCGCCACTAAAATTTTCCCTGTTCGGGAAGACCATACAACTCTTCACTTTCTCCATACATGGCTTGCCCAAAAACAATAAAAACATACCGCATATTGCCACGTGGCAAGGCCTTGTGGTGAACATAGCCATGTTCCATGACCAAAACAATATAGAGGAAGATGACTTCAGCATCCATTGGTTATGCCTACTTTTCCAAATAAATATTCAATTGTGGCATTCACATCCTTTGCAATTTTTAAGGTTTTTTCTAGTGATGCACCACTTGAAAAAACATACAATCTTATACGATTTTCACTTCCTGAAGGACATTTTCATTATGAACTCTTGGTTGCGAATATCGATCCGTGTACCTATGCAACGCCTACTACGTATACATCCGGAAATGCATGCACTCAAATGGATACAAAATTGAAAACATATCTTTGCAAACATCTGCAAAAAACATCGTACAAAATCGGAATGAAAAACCCTTGACATTTTCTCTTCGCTCAATAAAAAAACATATACGAAAAAGAAACGCATCAAATAGCTAAAACAACTTGCAATGTTATACATTCCCTGCTACTCAAAGGCCATTCCCATACCAATTTCTTTACTAAGAAAACAAATTTCATGTCCACAACTTGCAGCTAAAACAGATGATGTTCTCTCCACTAAAACACTTAAGCAACAAGGAAACAAGCCTTTACAAACACAAACATCAACCACCATAAAGCAATGCAAACCAACAGTGTCCAAATTGTCTCTTCGAAAGCTAAAGACAACTATACGCAAACACACACAACAAACACCCAACTCTACGCGTTGTATTTCCCATTTTCATGCCCGAACAAATGACACACCGATCCATACATGCCAAATTTGTAAGCAGCTCCATTTCAAGTTCAACTTGACATCTTTTACACATGCAACAAAGAAAACATATCTTCAACTCACATCAAAGAAAACAATGCCCGAACACAATAAAAATTGTCACCCATGCTCAACAAGCTTATTAAATGGAAAGTTGCCAAGATTAGCATGCCCTCAACGAATCCAATTGATTCCAATGCTTCCGACAGTTGCAATGCTTTCTGACCTTGAAGAAAGACTTGTGTCTCTTCGACTTGCATTTGGTCAAATAAGGCACCGGAGCCATAAACGCCCTCAATACACGTTAAAGGGAGCAATTATAAATGTCCCAACAAATATTGATATAATCCAACAAGCATTGCCAAGATACCCAGAAGAAACAAAAACAATTTTCGTGGCACTTAAACGTCGTCTTGAATACAAAAACCATACCATTCAGGAAATGTTCACCCTATAATCACCATGGCTGCTCTCAAAGAATTATGCGCAACAACATTATATCTCATGCATGAAATCAAACTAAACCATGACTGGGATCAAACACTTTCTATCGCCACAAACTTTGAAACAAACAACAACGAAGAACACGAACATATCCCCTCCGAGAACAACTCTTCTGATGACGATGCACACGACACACTAATTCATGGTTTCACTGACTCCTCAGCTATCCACTATCTTAAAGACAAGATGATAAATATCGCTCCTTTGGAGGGCTTTACACCATTGGGAATTTTTCAAGACAAATTTTCAGAAGAGATGAATTTCCCAACTTTGTTTTTCGGCCAAGCTCGCAATGAAACAACTACAAAAACAATATCGTATCAAAAAATAGCGCAATGGGAGTTGATGCATTCAGATCATAGATTTTCTTATCACATAACCAATATATTTTTCAAAGCAATAAAAATACTAATTGACCAAGTGGGCCATTCAATATGGCTCAGAATCAGAAAGGGACAATTAAAAGGTCGAACACTAACTGCAAAAGATGTCAAATTCAAACCAAATCTTGAAAAATCTTGAAATCTGATATCGGGTACATTGATTTCAAAAGAATACGCATTTCCCAGATTATATGCAACAAACAAGGAAAAACCTATTTGCCATGATCCGTCAACTAGGCCCGCCTACCTTTTTTGCCACATTCTCAAGTGTTGAACATTGTTGGTTGCCACTAACCGACACCCTCAGTAATTTATACACCCACTATCGCAATACTATTCCTTTAGACAAGCCAACACCTTCAGATTATAACGACTCTAACTTTTTTGTTAAAAATGATCCCGTTACGTGCACTCGTTACTACAAGCATAGACTTTATGCATTGAAACAATTGCTTTGCCAAGACAAGTCCTTTTTTGGACATATACAGGATTACTTTTGGGTCACAAAATTCCAAAACAGAGGAAATGCTCATAGCCATTGGCTAATTTGGACAAAAAATGCACTCGTATATGAGTACATAACATGTGATACTAGTTTATTCCCTCATCGATATCGCTAAACTGCAATGCCATCACCACACGCAAAGCTATAGAAAAAAAAAAAAACATTCCAAGTGTAGGTACAATTTCCCCCAGGCTCCAATGAAGTATACAAAAATACTTGAACCTGTAGAAGAGCCAACACAATCTGCTATTGCACATGCACATTCCATTTTCTCTATTCTAGAAAGCAAATGGTACGATACTTGCATTACACATGATATGTTCCTTCAAGAACTAGGCCTTGATGAAATCACCTACATAGAAGCAATACAATCAACACTTAAACAACCGACATTGCTCTTGAAAAGAAAACCAGCTCACACATGGAATAATAGCTTTTCCAAAAAAATGCCCATGGTCTAACAAGTGAATATCGATGCTCAATATGTGTTAAATGCTTATGCAACGAAGAACCTATTGCTGCTCGTACATGACTAAAATTGATCAAACAATGATGAAAGCATTCACTAGAATTTGGGCTGAGCATCAAAAAATGCATCTTGATGTCATTCAAATGATTCGGAGCCTAGGCAATGCAATGTTGAATACCCATCAAATGTCTGCACAACAGGCAGTCCACATAGTCCTTTCCATCCTTTAAAAAATACATCACGAAAATGTGTTTTCATAAACACTTCAAATCTTGAATAATGTACATTCATTCTAAAACCTTCAAGTCTACTTCAATAGGAACTCAATGAATCAATAAACATCATGTGTGCCGATCTGTCATAGATCACTACATAGCACGACCTCATTCTTTGCATTCCATTTGCTTGGCTGATTTTGTTTCCATTCACAATGTTGGTAAAAACCTCATAACAAGCCAATCATTGTGAGGTTTGTCAACTATAGAAAACATCTTGACATAGACAACTATTGTCATGAAATGCTTTTGCTTTACATTCCATTTACAGACAATGAACATGCCCTCAAAACAGGATTTGCGACTTGGACAGATGCATATGCATTTCATGAACACACCATACGTGCCAACGAATCCAAATTCCACTACACTACCAACACCAAATGGGGTGACATGGACACAACAATTCAGGATGTGCAATTGTCTCTTCAAACCTCTGAGAAAACGACAACAATGAGTAGACAGGAACACCTCCCCTTTGAAGACTATGACATAGAGCGTGATTTGCCTTTCCATAATCCACAACAACATTCTGGCATTGCAAAGAAATAGTTTCAACTAGGAAAACACCCAAGCATTGAAGACAACACAACATATTTCAAACAAATGCAACTTCTCAACAAGAAACAACAAGCCATTGTGAAAGACATATCCTTTAAGAAAAATAAAGATCCATCAACTCCTATCTACCTTTTCCTAACCGGAGGTGCCGACAGAAAAAAATTTGTTGCAAAATTGATATTTGAAACATTGGCCCGTATTTATGACACTTCCATGCACAATGACCCCTTGAAAATCAAAGGCTTGATCTTGGCATTCACGGGAAAAGTTGCTTACAATGCTGGTGGAATAACACTCCATTCCACTTTCCTCTTGCCTTTCAATCGATCTGAACTACGCCCGTTGAACAATGAATGATTGGATTCCTTGGCAAAGCACTACGAACAATTACAACTTGCTCTAATAGACGAGATTTCCTTGGTTGGAGGTCAACTTCTATACTTCACAGACCAACGACTTTGTCAAATAAAACACATGCCCACAACTTGCTTTGGAGGAATTGACATGATCTTCTCATGGAGACTTCTACCAAGCACAACCAGTCAATGATTGTCTTGTATTTAACAACCCCAAAATTTCTAGAGAATTGATTGGCTATGACTTCTGGAATACACATGTGAAAATATTCGAGTTGACTGAAACAATGCGTCAAAAAGATCCCCTTTTTGTCTCCATCCTAAATAGAATTCGCATTGGAGAACATTCTGAATCTGATCTTGCATACCTCAATGATACCTGTATTCGGCCAGTGCCAAGGCTGATTGATCCAACGTTCCCATTCCTATTCTACAAAAACATAGATGTTCTTCGACACAATAACAAAATGCTTGCTCTTGCTCTGGCGAGAAAATTGTTATCGACTCTATCGATGAACAAGATACGTCAGTTGAACAAATGGAAGCCTACTCTAAAACTATAGAATTGCCACAACATATAGAGCTCAAACTTAACATGTTAATTGAACTTTTCACCGGGAACTATGACATACAAGATCGGGTTGGTTAATGGTTCTGACGGCATTTTCAAAGCATACACAACGACAAATGACTTTGATGCCATATGGATAAAATTCAATGACCCCTGTATTGGAAAACAACAAAGATCTAAACACCCGCAATTGTCAACAACCAAAATAGAACTTGATTGGGTTCCTATTCTTCATGTAGCTAGACCCTTGCGTAGAACATCATACAAGAGACCAGTTACAATACAAAAACAATTCCCAATACAGCTTTGTTGTGCATGCACAATACATAGAGCACAAGGCCTCACCCTCGAACGACTTGCTTTCAGCCCTCTTGGCGTATCATCACATGGCTTGGCATATACAACTCTGTCACGAGTCAAAACCATTTCCAATCTTTACTTGTTATCCCCGCTTACGAAAAAAAAATTCAGCGTCAAACAAACTATCAGTACAAAAATGGCACGCTCCGAAACAAAGCTAAATGGAATATTCAACATGCCTTGTCCATAACTGATATTTCTTCCTGTATTATAGTTGCTTCACTAAATACCCAAGTCTCCATGCTCACAGAGAAGCCATTCTCCACGACCATGAATTAATGCAATCTCACATTCTCTATTTACAAGAAACTCACATGCCTTGCCCCATTGCAGTTGACTATCTTGACAGATACCAATGCTTTTCTACGCACCATGTACATGGTCTTGCAATTTTCATTGCAAACAATATACCTTTCCTACAAAAATTACTTTCAAAGCACAAACGTAGAGTCCCTAGTAATCGCAAACATATTACTGCAAGGGCAATGCATAACGATTGTAAATGTCTACGCTGCGCCAAATGCAAATCTCGAAAACATCTTCATTGTTCTCAAAAATGTCTTCCGATCCATTGATGTGACCATCCCCAGCTACATTTTTGGAGATTTTAACGTCGACATGCACAAGCAAAAATAGAAAAAAAAAATGTTGCTTTCAACATTTATGCAAAAAAACAATTTCACTTTCCACATTCAACAACCAAGTGTCTTCACCAAAAACATCATCGACCATATATGGTCAAACGCGATACAACAAACTTGCAATTCATTTGAAATATTTGCATATTGGACTGACCACCCAACAATTTTTTCCCTCCTGAAAAACACCAACAACAACGTTGTGCAATTGTAAGTGCACATACCTCGTTCTATTGATTCACCAAAACTAACATCTAATTAGTTGATTATTTTCTTTCCTTTTCATTTGACACTCTATAACAACCATGTACATATTTCAATGCTTTGCAGATAGTTGTAAGCAAGGAAGACATGGAACAACCACCCAAGAACAAGGGCATTGCCAGCAATGATCTTTTCCAAGAACCCTCTAAATGGTAATCTCTTTCTAACATTTCTATAATTTCTTGTCATGATTCATTTATTATCCTGCTCAACCTTTCAATGAAAGCATCCTAATACCCTTCAAATTGCAGCCCAAAACCAGGAACAACAACCATCCTCGATACTTGACATTTGTGCAGGCAAAGTTGCAACTGTGTTTGAGGGTGATGTCCTGGTCGTCTACGGACCAGCGCATGCAAGCAACATTTCCCCTTCAAAAGCTGAAATCCTCCATGCTGATTTGGTTGACAAGAAAGGTCAAATGACCATTACTTTGAACATGAGCAACACCTTTGTCCACAAATTTGCATCGACTGTAGTTGTTGGTTGTAGTTTGCATGTTACTAGTTTCACTGTCAAAGAAAAAACAAAGTATGAACGAGGGGATGCAAGCTGCTCTCTGTCCGCAATTGCAACAACCACTATGGAAAACATACCAACAGTTTGTGAATCTCAAAATTGACACCGAGACATGACAATACAAGAGCTTGTTGAATCAAATGCAACATTCTCTGTCGGGTCATTTGCTGCAATTGTAACAGGAATCCATCACACCAACGACCTGTTCACCCTCTATGTTAAAGACTCCGACACTGACAATGCAAAAGCAACAGTATCAACACTCTCCCTTATTTCATTTAGATATACATTGCAGCATATTATTGCCTTCAGTTTTAACCAAACATGTTGCTTTCTCCTTTCAGGTACATTTGGGAAACTTTCATGTTTCACTATGTCATACAATAAGAGACAACATTGCAATAGGGAACATGCCACTATTGCTTTTCAAAAACTTCATCAGACAAGGAACAAAGGGTTCACGTGTTGTACGTGTAGGCCATTCATCCTTCATCGACCCTTTAAATGATGAACCTACAAAAACATTTTTACAATCTCTCATAAACACAAACATAGAGGCAAGTGCTTCACATTTTGATTTTTAAAGTTATCTCACTTCAACATTTTCTCACCCATCAAATGTGCTTATTAAGAATATATCCCTCTAACAACTTCATCTCCCTTGTGCAGATCACCGTACTTCACGCAAAGAACATATACCTTTCTCCTTTCCAAGCCTTTTGTGTAGAATGTGACCATCTCATGGAACTGGATCCAGTGAACTGAAACAAATTTCCCTTTGTGCAACTTGCAATACATCAAAACCATACAAGTATAAGCACTTGCTCCACTGCACTTTGCAAACAAGAGATGACTCCCTTCACTGCACACTGCGAGAGCCATTACTGGGAAAAGTCTTCCCTCAACTTTCTCAAACACAATATGAAGAATATCAACAGGACATCTCAAAGCCTGTATTTCTTCTCCGTCAATTCCAAATCAAGGGTACATTCACTTTGACGGTTGACAACTCAATTTCCACAATCAAAGAAACCTAGCTTTCTCCCTTCTCTGGTGAGCATCTCCATTTTCCAGCTCTATTCATTACATTTCAGTTTAATTCTTTGTTTTGTCTAACATATCCGTCATGTTCTTTCAGATTCCTGGAACGATTTTGCACCCCATGCACCTAGATGAACAAATTTCATGACTGGACTCCCCATATGACTAGGAACAATCCATCATTATACTCTATGTTTTTGGCAAGATTAAAAAAAAAGCAAAACACAACTGTGTTTTCCTACAAAGGATATCAACCACAAAGAAAAGAAACAATTGTCTCTATTACACACTATTCACTATGACTACATACATCTCTACTTCACAACATGCTAGCTATTACATAGTTTTTGCCTTGCTTTCCTTCCAAAGATTTTTGTAATTATGTTATTCTCAGACTACTTCTAATACAATGAAATCATAATCTAAAAAAATATTGGTGATTATTATTCTCTTCTTTTCTCTACTTGAATTAATAGTCTTTTTCCGTACATGTTTTTACCTTTACAATATATTATGCATGTTTGGGAAATTAACAGCTGAAGATATGGTTTTTCTATGCTATTGTCTCATTGCTTCAACTTTTCCACCAATGTCCTTCCTTCTTTACAAGTTATTGCATATCGCATGCTGCCTTACTTGCTTCCTCATAATCATGGCCTTCTAATTTGCTTACCCATTTTGCATTTACTTCACTGATATTCCTTTGGGATGATAAACATTTCATCCTGTCATACTCTGTTGATAGGAAGCATTTTCATCTAAACAAAACTAACTTTTTTTAATCATTGAAATTTTTGAATTTGTTTGCATAAATTACTATTTACTTTCCTGGAATTTGTTTGCATAACCGACTATTTACTTGCATCTAGATTGCATCTTGCACTTGCAAATTCTCGATGCAAGCAGAACAACAACACTGAAGGAAGCAAATATATACAAGGCAATGAATACTTTAATCTTTTTAATTGCTATTGGACCTAGACATCTTTCATTGTATTTCCATAACGAATAACATGATAGCAATTTTTATTGTTGTTTCCTGTTGCACACACATCTTGTTCATTGTATTTGAGCAGCAACACCATTATCACAATATTTTTTACATTGTTACCAAACAACACCCACTCCATTTTTTTAGCCTCTTGTTGTGCAAGTCATGGGAAACCATTGCACAGGTTATCTGCGTAGGGGTTATGGGATTTTTTTGTTTACGCAACGATCAAGCATACAACTAACCTGCATACGAGCATTCCCACATGGAGCTAATGTATTCTAGCATAGCAAAATATGTGGCCAAGGAGAACGAATGGAGACTTAAAAATGTTGCTTTCATTTCATATGGTTTTTACAGTTTTCATTTCAATTTGAGTTTCTACTAATGTTATGACTCATACTTGATGTATTTTCTTCTTTGTTGGCTGAACATTAAATGACATCATAGGTCACAATGCTAAAACTAAACTTGGAATTCATATCAAATATCCACGGATGTGTTTTCTTTTCTTTTCACAATATTGTAACAGTCTCTGACAATGCTTGAATATGTAAATGCAGTTCGATTTCCTTTTTCCTTCTCGCATATTGAACAAAAAATGTGCAAACAAAGACACATCATTTGTCTTCATCCTCCGAGGTTTTAGTTTTTCCTTACCCTCCATAGACACTGATGAGCTTCAGTCCTTTTTTATGCAATGACTAGATTGACACTGTATCCAAAATTTGAAATATTTCTCTGCCCCTTTCTATTATGCACTTGTTCTAAACCCTTATGCAGTTATTTCCAGCATGGGTTCTCGCCTTTCGCTTAAAGCTTAGCCGCACAAAGCTACACCACCACAGTGCAGTGGGTGGTCCTAAAGAAGGGGGAGGGGGCGCGTACGCTTGGTATTGCCTAGGGTGTTACTAAACCTTAATTCAGCCTGTTAAGCATCAAAAAAGAAAGATTGTGTTTAGAAAAACACTATAAGAGCTACACTGGGAAATCAACTATAAATAGTTCACGGGTTGAAGCAACACGTGGCTTAGGTAGAATTAGTTTTGTCTATTACACTTAGGTGGAAGAAGCCAATACAATGCAATACGTTACTATGCCCCTGCTTTCCATTCTACATTCTGAGCCACTCACGATGAACCAATTCCGTCTAGATCATGGACTCACCATTCTCTTCCACAAAAAATGTTTTTACAATGCACATCACAACCTGCCACATGTTATTTTACATAGCTGACACTATCCACTAACTATGACACGTTGCTATGCAGTTATGAAATGAATTTCTATTACACTTTCACTTTGGTCGAATTTATATTGACCACTTTCCCATCAAAAAAAAATATTGGCTTTTCTCATAAATTTTTATCTTCCCTCTTTTATTTTAAAGATTTTAATATTCCTTCTGCACTAAATACAGTAGATGCTTCTTCACAATCTTGTCATCATATTCACAATATGTTTCATTAAAAAAAATTATATTCCGCGAATTGATAATGCCCTTCAATCATACAAACTACACCTATATGTTGATAACTTTCTCAAGTTGCATATCGCATTCATGTATCACCACAATTAATTTAAGTGGTGCATCAATTTTCGTCTAACATGCACTTCTAATTGATTAAACAACACCACCACCAATGGAATAAATCCTATCCAAAGAAGTCATCCCCAAAAAACCTACCATTTTTGCTTGCAAATTTCTATTCAAGCTAGTTAAATGGTCGCAACATTTTCGCACCTTAACAATTCCCACCCAAAAACATATAAAAAATATATTGAACAAAAAAAAAAAAAACATGGCCTTCGGTAGGATTTGTCATATCATGGCCTTGTTTTAGTTGCATGAAAAAAATTTAATACTTCATTTTATAATAATGTCTATTGGGAATAGGTGAGAAACAATTTTTTCAATAACATTATTATCTTAGGTGGGATATAGCCTTCAACTTTCAATTAATCTTGTCTTTTTCTAATCAAAATTATATTGTATTATTTGCATGTTTTAATGTTTGGGAAAATATTTTTGCATAATATTTATTTTGTATTTAATTATAAATGTATGTTCTAATGTTTAGGAAAATGTTTTATAATAATATTTTTCTTATATATTTCACTATAAATGGCAATTATCTCTTATTGATTTGTTGACTTTTCTTTTTATTCTTTATTTTTATTAAGGGAAAAAAATTAATCAAGGAAAATATTTGTTCTATTCATCTATAATTTTGACAAAAAAACATGTTTCATAATTACAAAGTACACACTAAATTCATATCAATCAATTAAAAAATTTAAATAAATTTATACAATATTAATCAATAATTAGTGTCTCTTGCCAATAAAATAATTAATAAAATATAATATAATAATTATCAAAATACAAAATTACAATGCAATAATTATTGACTAGTGATTATCAAGGGTCACGCGGTGGCTTATTATTGCCAAAGTAGTTGTGGTTGTGAGATTCCAAAAAAACATAGGCAAAAACAATATGTGGCAAGATTTAGCAAAGATATACCAATATAAAATTGAAAATTGAAAAAAAAAAATAGTGGTATGCCTTGACAATAAATACACTCGTGTTTGTGTGTGTGTGCGTGTGTGTGCGTGCGTGCGTGTGCGTGCGTGCGTGTGCGTGCGTGCGTGCGTGCGTGTGCGTGCGTGTGCGCGCGTGCGTGCGCGTGTGCGTGTGCGCGTGTGCGTGCGTGTGCGTGGTGTGCGTGCGTGCGTGCGTGCGTGCGTGCGTGCGTGCGCGTGTGCGCGTCTTGCGCGCCACAGCGGGCGCGGCGCGCGGCGCGTGTGTGCGTGTGTGCGTGTGTGCGTGTGTGTGTGTGTGTGTGTGTGTGTGTGTGTGTGTGTGTGTGTGTGTGTGTGTGTGTGTGTGTGTGTGTGTGTGTGTGTGTGTTGTGGAGACATGCCACTAAATTTTTGCTTGGTTCCCAAACATACATACGTACCTAGATATACATATACATACATACATACATATATTAAAAATTGTATTATTATGTAAGACATGGGTTGGTAGGCATTGTTGATAGGAAACACTTTAAAAATTCAATATCAAATAAAATTGTTTGGAACAAATATATTGATAATGAGACTTGTGAAGAATTTGTGTTATTACTAGTGGAATTGCAACATCATGTAACTTAGAAATGGAATATTCAAAAATAAAACCCATAGAACGTTCCATACATTTTTGAATGTTAAATTTTTGTGAAGATTTTGTTTTATTACGAGTGGAATTGCAACATCATGTAAGTTAGAAATGGAATATTCAAAACCAAATTAAAACAGAAAAAGTTAGATAGTTCACAATGTTACTCACTATTTTTTTGCCATTATTCACTTATTATTCCTACCAAAGCCATGTTATATCATTCAATACATTAATTTTAACTTTGTAACCAATCACATATTAGTATTTTTTACATAGTGATTCCAAATTTCATCGTTAGAAAATATGTATGGAATGTTTTATGAGTCTTATTCCCGAATATTTTTTTATTTTTTTCATTTCTAATGTCAAATCTTACTTTTGTATATAGTATTAAAATGAAATTTTTTTCCTAATGTTATAATAAAACTTTGTATGAAAACAAAATATCTAATCCCCTTTAATTTTTATTAGGAATATTATGAAAACTACAAATATGTTTTAGAACTTGGAAGCTTCAGGAATTTTAGGGAGTTGTAATGATCTCTGCACATCACAAGATCTTCTGGAGAATGACATACATCTTCATTTCTTCTCTATACATGGCTCACATCATTCTTCCTTTCATACGGGAGTCCCCAAGGTGGCCAAGATTTTAAAAACAAGAGGCAAAGACTGTAAAAAAACCCTTAGAAACATGGTTGTATGGGACAAAGAAGCATTTTCTTCAGAATGTCCAGATATCCGTAAAAGCAAACCAGGGAAAAACCAACAATTTGAATCAAAGTCTCCATTTTCTGAGAGATCATTGTTAGTCATTGTTGGGTTCCCATTTTCTTGTCTTATTTACTCAGCTCTTTTTCATTTTTTATTAGTTTTTCTTCCTTTAATGCCTCTGTTTTGCAGATGTGCATCATTAGTTTTCAAATGGACGTTCTAATTTCCCATTTGGGCATGCTCATTTAAATGGACCGGGTATAACAATTTTTTATTTGTTTGCTTAATTTTTTTGCAGACCTTGTTTAGTTATCTACGTGGAAACAACAAGAAGCAATATAAAATACTCGTGACAACAATTTGACATATGTATCGTATCATTGTAAAATATATAAATCATTGTATCATTGTCCCAACTTTTCTTTTTCAACTTTGATCACATGGCAGGGGATAATATGTGGTATAGTAATTCAGAATCTTGTTCTGGATAATATTGTACATCAAAATGACTGGATTTGATTCGACTCAATTAACTATTTATGTTACGTTGTTTTTATTGGTTAAACAAGGATTAATGCACCCTCAAGCAATTATCAAATTTATGGTTTTTGGTTCTGATGGTGTTATATTTGTATACTAGCAATTGCACATGAGTTGCAAATTATGTCGGAGAGGATAACAATGTTAAGTTTGTTGGAGTTGTAATTTACAGCGAAGTGTATGCAAACTTAAAACTAAACAAAAACTTTCTAGAAACTGAGAATAATCAAGCACATGACACATTATTATAGTGCAAGCTTATTTTTTTAGATTGCTTCATTTAGCATCACCAATAATCGCCACAAGAACATTCTCCCTTTTTAAAATGAAGGAAATGGTTCCCATTTCTCACAACAATTTCTCTTGCAACAATCTTGGAGTTAATTTTGGTTGCAGTGTGGCAATGAGCACATAATCAAAGGTTCTTGAAAACTGTAATAGTTGTTCTAGGGGGCATGTTTAACCAACCAAATGCAGTTACCAACTTTTTTACTATGGTGGTAGAGAAATAATTATTTTTCCTCCACTTCCACATCATTAAGTAAATGCGTTTAATATGAAAAATAACTTGTTTCCTTCATCTCTCAAGCCATTTTCTCCAACTTTGCATAGATCTCCTCTATCTATAGATGTGATCTATGATTTATGATATGTCTCTGGCCTTCAATCCAACTACATCCAAGGATCTTCTTAATGTCTCTATCTTTCATCAATCTCCGTATCATTTGAGCCTCACCTCACCTGTCCACTTCTGCATAGATGTTTGGGAGAAGAAAATAAACTGCATCATTTTTAGGATCCAAATCAAAATGCATTATGGATGTAAATACTCCTAAGCCTATATTCATATGTGATCTATAGGAACCAAGCAAACACTTCCACATAACCCCCATAGGTTTATGTGGAATTTGGCTCTACACCTGCCAATTGCATTGTGCATATCCTGCAATCAACGATGTCCATGAAACCACATGTTTTAGGAATTTTGTCAAACAGATTGACATGTTTGTGTTATGTTGCATTTGGCATTTGCAACTACAACATCTGACAAAATTCCTCTATCTTTTATGCTTTGATGGATGTCCACACCGTGTTCCATCTTTTTCCTTGTCGGATACCCCTTCCAATAATGGGGGTCCAAATATCACCTCATTTACCACTCTGATGTTGATGTTTTCTTAGGCTACCCAGAGTGAGTTATCAGATTTGAATAGCAAATTAAGCATAATTGAGAATATATCATCAACAAGAAAGACATCAATAATCGCTACCTATATAAGCGAAGCCACTTGGTAATTTACATAGAAAATTGTACGTTTTGAATCTTACGGGCACAACAGACAAAAAATGGTGAAGGTGAAGCAATGTGTATGAAGGCGGTGATTTATTCCTTGTCTCCCTTCAAGCAGAAGATCATGTCCGGTCAAACAAACACATTATAGGTAATATGAATGCATCCCAATTTCCCCACGAAGCTACAAAATCCTCCATCCTCTCAAAACGTATACCAGATGGTCTTTCTACTCTTGATAAGCAAGTGGATCTTTAAAATATTGATTATGAACAAATGATTTATATGATTCAATGGGAAGCGAGTGTGATAATTTTGATTTATAGGACCCCATTATCTTCTCCATCTCAACTGGTAAAAATATGGTCGGTTCAATCATCCCCCAAAAGCAAACAGGATTTGACACTCTAATACATTCAGGCTAGAAATATTTTGTTTTTCTAGTGGTTTTGCAGAGCGATGCTTCACACATAAGATCTGTGGCAAGCACTCAGTGCAAGGAGTTTACGTTCTCGAAAGAGATCATCGGGAGAAACAACAGACCCCATTAATGCCCTCGCCCCAAATGGTGGTCATCGGATGTCCAATTTCTATGTACACAATTCACCCTTCCTGCCTCTAAATCGTGACAAATTTATCATGAATATCTTAGAAAGTAAATATCTAAGACTGTAAAAATTATCTTAAATTCGGCAACCTCAAAATTAAAACAAAAAAACATTGGAGCCGCCAAAATTTGACACTTTCCAACAAGAGCATCTTCAAACCTACCGGCGAATTATAATTTTGTACTAATTGTAACTTGTCAAACCATAAATCGTGTCCATGCATGGTCTCCAAAGTATTTTCCTTCTCTATATATCAATGCATCATGATATGTTAATTAACATAAATGAAAGGTCCATGCATGGTCTCCAAAGTATTTTCCCTCTCCATGTATGTTTCGTATACAATTTGTCAAGGTTGTTGTAACTTATTTGCTTCTTGTTATTGACATCTCAAAGGCAAGGAGTTAGAGATGGTTTGTGAACACAAGATGAAGTTTAATTATGTGAGGACATTTTTCCATGTCAAATATTGTGTACATAAATTGAAAGGTCATGTTAAAAAAACTCTTTAATATTTTATAATCAATTTAAAAACCTCTCACAATTTTTATTATTTTGTGGCTTAAATCTTCAATTATCAACTTGAGACTTTGGTAATCAAAATTTTCTATCAATAATTTATGATTGGTTGACATTTGAGACTTTGCGCAATCAAATTTTTCTAGCAATAATTTATAATTGGTTGTTTAAGCATTAGAGCCCATTTATAATTGGTTGTTTCTTATTGAATACAAAAACTATATATGTATTTATTCAAATATCACCTTATTTTATGTACACCTATGTAATATATATTCAAAATAAAAATATTAACAATTTTTTTGATACATGCATCAATATCAATTATTCTAGTCATTCAAATTTATTTATGTGAATGCATATCCGCTAATTTATTTGTAAGGATAATTTATTGAATGTTTTTCCATTAGACAAATGCCTTTAAGGGCATTGATAATTTTATTTTTCTATTGTTGTATATCAAGGCAATAGGCCCATCGAAATAATCTTACCACTAACTTAAACGAAGAAACATTAATTTTTGGTCACTAAGATCTATCACATATTAGTTTTACATATCCTATTTTGTTGATAATGAAATTCACACCTCGTGTCATAGCTATAGCAAATTCAACAGAATAAGCCACTATGTGGCTCTTGTTTAATATAATTGTTAAAAACTTTGTATTTACAATTTTTTGTGAATCCCAAATTGAAAAGATGGAGAGAAACAAAAAAACTAATATTAGACATCGAATATCTATGTTTACACCCTAAAATTAATAATAATGAACATGTATGATAATATAAGGGTTTGATAAGAGCTATTTCCTTAACATATTTATATAGGTGTAAGAATGTTACGGGTAGTATATTTTGAATAAATTAATCCACTTAAATCCTAAAATTCAAAATATAGCTATTAATACATTAAATGATGATACAACGACGCAATGATAATAGCATAAAACATGAGAAGGGATAAACACTTATTTGTGCGAGAGATGTACAAAAGTGATCTAGGTGTGTTGACTGACTAAAAATGTTGATCTAATACTAGAAATACTTCATTCCTAAGACTTTAACTGGAAACTAAACATCTATAGAACCATATATAGATTTGACTATGGTGTAGTATGGTTTGGTCTTGCTTTGTATTATTTTGAACCTAAAAATAGTTGAGCTTTGTAACTTTGTTTGCATGTTGTTGGTCTAGAAATAGTCATTGGTTTCTATTGATACATTTCACGTGACCTGATTCGTGATGAGAAAAAAGGGTGTAGAAAGAATCATGTAGATGATGTCGACGCTAAGTTTTTCAGATGATCTCACGCTAGTGTAATGGAAGAAGTGTAGGGAGAACTGTCTAGTGTCATCTGCCAACCTTTAACTCTTCTCGTTATGTAAAACACCACTGCATATGGTGTGTATAAACGCATGTGCTAAGGACTTTCTACCCTATTAAATTCATTATGTATGGAGTTCTATAGATTGTGCTAAACTACCAATCGATGTATAATTGCCCCCTGGTCTCAGGTATCCAAGAAACGTCATTGTATTTCCCCCTGGTCTCAAGCATCCAGGAAAGGCTGATGTGCTAAGGACCCAAGTTTGATTCTGAGCCCTATCTAAAACGCAGAAAAAATTGTGTTGTATCGGTACCGTGTTGTGTATAACATTTTCTCGGGTGGCTGATTCACCCAAATGATGCCCCCTCGTTTGGGGTGCATGCGACGTCACTGAAGGAGTATGTGTCCCAAAGGAGGACCGACCACTATGTTAAATTGTGCCTGGCTTGGGGAAGGGAATATGATTGGTAGTAAGCTTCAAGGCACATGCAAACAAGTGGCTAGGAAATCAAGTGTTAGTACAAGCAAAGGAAAACATGTATGTAAAAGATGAAATGCAAGCTACGCAAACAATATATAAGATAATATGCAAGCGGATACAATGTAGACCGCAAAAAATGGGTTTCAAACATGGGAAATAACTCACAATTTTGCAAGACAATCAAGGCCATAATGGCCACAGGCAATTAGAGAACAAGCAAGACATAGGGAAAATCCCGCAAAAAATGATAAACAAAGGAAAACAATGTATCAGATAATCATGGAAGCAAATAATCCTGCATAAAAAATGTTGCACATGAAGCACCCATTAGCACGTTAGAAAGATAAAAAAATATGTCAAAGCGCGTATAATCTAATAAAATAATGTTTTATGAAACAATAACACTTATAGTGTACGAAAGTGGATACCATCGAGCCGTTGTGGGACCACTACTAGGTATAACGCTAAACATCCATGTTGCGTGTAATAGATCTATAAAATTTGTGATCACAACTAGAAAGCAAGTGAACGTGCATGTGTGTATGGAAAGATAATGACATATAAGATATCTATCTAGCATGTGTAATAAGATGAACATGTAAAAAGTAAATGTAAGCAAGAGTAAATACAACCAAGATATGTAATATGTTGTGGATGGGATGGAATGGAATGCAATGTGAATGATAGGCACGATGTACCCTTCGAGGGATGTGTATGTATGTAAAAGGTTTGTTTGTTTTAGCCCCCTCAAAAATCAAGAATGAACCGTAAACGAGAGTGCGTTATTGGGAAATGGTTTGAGTGATGTGTTGTATGTATAAGGAGTTAGTGAATGAAGGCGAGAGGGTTGATTCTTTGAATGATGATGTAAAGATGAGTGTTGTGTGATGATTTAGCCTAAAGCATATATCACTAGATGGATGAGTAAGATGATAGTATGTGTGATGATGTAGCACAAGGCGTATATCACGAAATAGATGAACGTGATGATGGTAGAAAACGTGATGATGTAGCATAAATCGTATATCGGAGATGTATGAATAAGATGCTAGAAAGGGGTGATGATTTATCATAAAGTGTATATCACGATATGTGTGAAGAAAGTGATGGCTAAAAAGGTCATATAATATGATTAAAAAGGTTTTTGATTGGTTGCGAGAGATTAAAGTGTAGAATGATGTAGGTGTGATGAGGTGAGGTTCATTTTTGATTTGGACCCTTAGCAGTCAAGTATGAACCATTGGACTAGATTGTGTCGTTGGGTAGTGATTACTGAATGTGTATAAGTAGGTGGGTAAGATGTGTAATATGTGTAGTAAGTGTGGTGGTGAGAAAATGTCGTAGGTATGTGACATGTAAAACATGTAATGTGTGATGAAAAATGTGTGGTGTGTATTGCAAGATGTGTAGATTGTAAAAATGTATGATAATGTAATGTGTAGAATGTGTACGATGTATAGGTGTATAAAGCACAAGGTGTAGATGATGCAGAATAGATTGAAGATTGTATATGTAGAAAAGTGTATGATGTGTGAATATGTGGAATGTGTAGTGTCTACCGCAAGTGCGGTGTGTGTGAGGTTCATGTGTATAGTATTCCCTCAACAATCAAGTGTGAACCATAGCACAAGAGTGTGTCATAGGGGAGTGATGATACTAATGTATGCAAGTTATGTGCGTTGAAGGCGAGAGATAAAATGCAAGGTGATGAGAATATAAGAATCGTAGTGATGCTAAAGGGGAGAGGGGAGAAATAACGTGATGCCCCCAAGCATGTAATAATGAAGGTGATCAAGTAAAGTCATCTAAAAGATCATCATTTTCAGGGTCAAAATCGTATGGTGAGGCATTTGAGACTTGATAAGCAATAGTGTCGGGTTGGTCAAGTAAAGAGCCATTGAGGCGTAAACTATACATGCCCATAACATATTCCTCATTAGTAAAAGGAGGTAATGGACACCCGTGTGCATACCACCGAGTCATATTAGGTGAATAACCAAGGAATGAATCATTACAAATGAAAATGCAACCAAATGGCATGGGAAATGATATATCAATATGGTCAGGGTCTAATGTGCCCCCGATGTAAGTAAGCCAAGATTGTCCTAATGTAAGTGGAGAAGAGTGAGGGGCTCACATAAGGTAGATGGTGAGATGGAAGACATGTAGACCGTGTAAGCAATAATGATAGTGATGAATCCATAATAGAGATGAGGATCATGAGTTGGAGGATAAAGATCCTCGAAAGAAAATCCTAGTTGAGTCAAACCATCATGGGAACATATAGTGATGTCGCAAGTAGGATCAAATGGAATGTGCTCCCAATAAAAATCATTCATGAAAAGTGTACATGTGAAGGGAGGTGGTGTAGATGTCGATTGTGCATGAGAAGGTACTGAAGGTGGTATGATGTCCAATGTAGGGACAAGCCCCTAATAAAGAATCATAGCAATAGTAGTAAGCAGGGGGAGGCGTAGATGCAGTTGGGATTGTATCTAACATGCAAATGACACCTTCAAGAGGTGGTAAATGTGGTAGCTCATCTATAGGTTATGGGTCATTAGTAGTATCAATTCTTGGTGTAGGAAGTGTAGTATTTGGATCATGGTTGCAATATTTGTATGGATGACGATCGCGAAAAATAGTATACTCGATACCCTCATGTAAGAATTTAACACAGTGATGTATGGTAGAGGAACTACTTGTATGGCATGAAGCCATGGCCTGCACTTGCAATGTTGATTGTATGAAACGGGGAAGTTGATGACAAAGAAGACGATGTTAAGATTTTTGGCCCAATAGTGATAGGTAAAGTAATGTGACCTAAGCATGGATGAATAAAGCCATCATAAGCATGAAGAGAAAGAGATGATGAACTAACATTAGCAACCGAAAGACCAATATTTTCAAGGAATGACATAGGACAAAGATTGATCTCATATCCATTATCAATTAAAGTGCACTTAATACCCATATTGTAAATTTGAATCATGATATGCAAGGCGGGTCATTGTCAAAAATAGAAAGATTAGCATGAGGATTAGACGGGAAAACAATATGTTGGGAAAATGCATCGACAAAAGATTGATATACGGAGTCTGGATGCATATCAGCATGAATGTGAGTAGTAGCGAGGAGATTTTGGATTCTATGTCTTAATTTAGGATTTGTGAGCAAGAAGTCATTAATTGAGATACTCATGATGATAAAGATCCTAATAGCATGTAGATCGAGTGGGGTTCACCAAAATGATTAAGATAAAATGTAAATATAAATGCCTAATTTGAATGCAAGATTGCAGTAAAATGAATAATAATTAAGTACAACAATAAATACCCAAGCAACTAAGCGATAAATAATGAAACCCTAATGTAAAGAGAGGGTAAGAAACCTTAGCTAGTTCACAAAGTTTTGGAGAAGGCACGAGTTGAAAAAGCTGTAAAAATGTGAAGCACAGATCAGTCGCATTGGAGCATAGAAAATTGTAGAAGCTGGAGGAATGGGTTAGACTGGGTGCACAAAGAGGGACAGAGAGGCACCTAAAGAGGGACAGGGGCACATGTGAGTGCCCTAGACCTATTTCAGAGCCCCCGGGTCTGCATAAATGCTCAGAAAACCTCATATGAGGTGTCGTAAGGTGTTCACCATTAATCTCCTTTGATCGCTCCAAGGTCACACCAAGATCGTCGTGGTCGTCGTAAACCTGCAATGAAGAATGAACCTGCAAAACCCTCAAATAGACATCAAATTGTAAAAAATAAAGATACAAAATGAGGGGTTGAAATGTCCTCATCTATCACAATGGTGAACTTACGACTGAGCATATTACACTACATCACGGACCCAATGTAGTTTTGTGTGTGTGCGCAAGTAATTTTGCCCTAGGTTTCTCTTATTCCAGTCGCACTTCGATAGTGACAAAACAACGAGATGTAGAATGTAGTAAATGTGTGCATGGAATAGAATGAACTTCCCTCCTATAAAGTGTGATACAGAAAACTATCCCTTGTGTCCATTATGATGGAGCTAGATGGATGTAATAAAACTCGTAGATGCCTTCATGGATACAACCTTAATTGGTGATAGATAGTGTTTGGTGCTTGGTCCTTTATTATGATCACATAACTTTATATTCATATGATTCCTTCGCTTGAATTTCATAATTAACCCCGAAAAGGCTGACTACCAAAAAGATAAGATGCTCAAACAACTAGAAAGGACCCAAAAGTGTGAGTAAAGTACAAAGAGAACAAGGGCGTCCAAAGGGGGCGAGGGTGTCTCAGACTCGGCATCCTAGCTTGGCGTTGGTGTCCGGATGACAAATGCCAAAGAATAAAAAGATAGACTAAGTAAGTGAGGGTGTAAGACCAAAAGTAGCAAAAAGAGCAAAGCGAAGGTGGCCAAAGACATGGGTTGATTAGTACTTTTCTTACTTAGGAATCATATGAATAGTAGTATGCGATTAGGACTAGATAATTACCCAAAGTGTGTAATTGTGTGTGTACACAACGACTCCACTTTCTACATATTTTTATTAGAATGATGTGGTTTGTGGACATGTTCAAGTAGACATTTTTTTATAGGTTATAGGTGCGATTGGAACCCTAACAAAGTGAAGTTAGAGTGACAAAACAAATATTGAAGTGGAGACCTTCCAACCCGGAAAAATTCGAGAACCCGAGCATATGATCAAAAATAGTGCCCATATCGATCACTAGCACTTAGGACACTCCTATCCTTCCATGGGTGCTTTTTTCTTGCACATTTCTCTATTTCCAAATCTTCATCAAGTCATTGCAATGCTTCTTCCAAATAGATTCAAGATTCTCAACCCGAGATCACTCACGGGTTGTGCAAAATCAGCTAAGTCATCTTCTTCTCTCATTTTCTTATGGTTTTATATTGATGAATGCTCATTGTTTGTATATTACTATATTTTATTACCCGAATATCCTTTATTACGGTAGTTACTCAAACAAAATTTTAATTCAATTTAGATTAAATCATTTGGTGAACCCCAACTCGTGATTGACCACTAAGATCCTTATTTTTGCCTATTCGATCGTATTTTCCTTTCCCTAACCCTAGATACCCTTAGATCCTTCCATTTCCACCAACATGAGTGTCTCTATCCCAGCTTTCTTTCAGGCCAATCCTGAATGTGAGCACAAAATACAATATTTTTTGTTTAACACTTACATTCATCCTAACACTTCTCCCGAATATGTTTATCATAGATTCACTACGGCATTATCTTTTAACGAAGAGCATATTACCTTTACATCTGCTAAAATTTCTTCTCAATCCATTTTAGATAATGATCCACCCCTTTATATTCAAGTTTGCATCCATAATATAGGGGTTAAACAAGATTTAGTTGATAATGGATCTGCCTTAACATTTGTAATCTACCATTTCTTCAGCAACTTGGCCTTTTTGAAGCCTCCTTAACTCCCTCATCTATTCCTAAAAGGGTCTTAGGTACAATCACACTTCCCATTATTGTTGGGTCATGCAATTTTCCTATCGCATTCCATGTAATGCCTAATAATCTTAATTATAATATTCTTCTTGGACGACCTTGGATCCATGTCATGCATGCGGTCCCTTTAACCCTTCATGCGCGTCTTAAATTCCTATACCAGGGTGTGGTATATGAGGCCTTAGTAGATCCCTCCCCATTTTCCTTTACAACACTATTGATCATTCACCTAAAACCCCTACTTCTACCACATCTCCTCCTAATTTCACAAAGTATGGTCTTGGGTATCGTATATGCTTCATTACGGTTTCACTAACACCGGATTAGGAAAATATGGAAAGGGAGTCACGAGACTCTTTCCATTCCCACATAATCCACCAAACTCAACATCGGCTATCTTCCTCTACCTACTCCTTTTATACCCACAACATATTTTCATCGGGTTTACACTACTTCACATACTCATAATCTTCCTCTACTATACCCTAAGCTTATTGGTGATCTCGCTTCTCCCACTTGGCCTGAATTGGATACATTCCTTATTGATGATGCTCTATTAGAATACATGGGAACTTACGACCATTTCCCCTTACCATCAAAAAATGTGTTTCCCATTTGTTCTCAATGCTACAACTTACTTTGGCAAATATGATCCTCCTAACACATTTCCACATCCACCACCATGGCATGGTCTCTCTCCCATCATCGGATAGATCTCCATCACTTGCACACTTGGGGGCATCAAACTTTCTCCATATGGTCACACGTTCGAAGCGGTAGTTTCCTATCCACACTACTCACATACACACCTATCCCTTATTGTTTTTTTGTACTTCAAGTCAATCTTTCTAGCGTATTTTCTCTTATCTACATTATGAGCACACCTTGCTACATCTATCTATGTTTATATCTTCCCTTTCCACTCCTATGCCACTCAATACACGTTTTTCTCCTCATGCTTACTTATGGGTCCTTATATTCATGATACACATACTTGCTTTATACATATGGTACACATCCTTTCATTCATTATACATACTCTGGTAATTATTTCTCACAATGATCACATCTATTTGCCAATAACTCCTAATATACAAATGTGGGGAGCATCGACTTCCCCCCTCCTCACTTAATTCTTATACCATTACTTCTTCATATCTATATAACACAATGTT
Source organism: Taxus wallichiana var. yunnanensis (assembly GCA_018340775.1). Lineage (NCBI taxonomy): Eukaryota > Viridiplantae > Streptophyta > Pinopsida > Cupressales > Taxaceae > Taxus > Taxus wallichiana. Next base: position 895,587,496 of record CM031239.1, read on the forward strand.
TTTGCTACATACTCTACCTCGTTAACCGATGACACATTCTTGTTCTATGGTTCATACTTGACTATTGAGGGTGCGATTCCTCCATGAACCTCACTTGTCGCATCTTGGCTACTCACGCTCACGTGCTTCATGTATATCTTTATGAGCATCACCACATCTTTGGTAAACATACTTTACCTTCATTACTCGATGATGCACTCTTGTTCTATGGTTCATACCTGACTATTGAGGGAACAATTCATAAATGAACCTTACTTGTCAATATCCGGCTTCTCTCTCTCTCTCTTTCTATCTCTCACGCTATGTCTTTCATGCCTATCTTTCTTAGCATCACCACATCTCTGGTATAGATACTTTACTATGGTTCATACTTTACTGTTGAGGGAACAATTCATAAATGAACCTCATTTGTCGCACTCTAGCTACTCTCTCTTTATCTCTCATGTTTTGTGCTTCATGTCTATCTTTCCAAGTATTACCATATATCTGGTTCACATACTTTATCTTCATTACTCGATGATGCACTCTTGTTCTATGGCTCATGTTTGTCTTGAGGGTGCAATTCCTCCATAAATATCACTTGTTGCATCTTGGCTACTCACACTTCATGCTTCATGTATATCTATTTAAGCATTACCACATCTCTGGCTCACATACTTTATCTTCATTACCCAATGATGCAATCTTGTTTTATGGTTCATGCTTGATTGTTGAGGGTGCAATTCCTCCATGAACCCCACTTGTCACATCTTGGCTACTCATGAGTCATGCTTCATGTCTATCTTTATGAGCATTACCACATCTTTGATTCACATACTTTATCTTCATTACCCAATACGCGCACTCTTATTCCATGGTTCATACTTGATTGTTTAGTGAGCATTCCTAAATGAAGCTCATCTCACACACATCCAATAGGGCGAAACGTTGCTCCTCCTATCTGTATATCTTGCACATTATCACTTGCACATCTTGGTTATATTTACTCTTACTATTCTATAATATTTACATGTTGCACTTTGTTTCCTATACTATTTGGATACTTAGTATGTCATCATATTTTTCTATACACACGTGCACGTTTACTTGGTATCTTGAGGTGAATGCAGGACTTTTCAGATTCTTGCACGATGCATGATGCTCGACACTACTCTTTACTAGTCTTGTCGAGGCTATTAGAGGCATCTACCTTTGTTACTCTCATACTCCACACATTATAGGTCTTATCATTCAAATAACTACCTCTTGTCACTATCACTTACTTTTCATTGATATATACATGCTTTGACATACTAATTATCTTTATAACATGCTAACATGTGCTTTATGTGTAGCATTTACCTTGCAAAGATTCTTTACAAACATGGTTACTCGATACTTATTGTTTGACATTGTTTTTCCATTATTTGCAGGTTATGCCCTATGTCTTTCTTGATCATTATTTGCTTATGGACGCTTTGGCCTTGATTGTCTTGTGACATTGTGAGTGATGTCCCATGTATGAAACCCACTTTTTACGGTCCATCTTGTCTTCATAATTTCTTGCTACATTATTTTCTATTGCATGCTAGCTCTTTTACACTAACACTTGTTTCTAGCCTACATTGTTTGCATGTGCCTTGGTTTCTACCATGCACATCCCCTACCCCTACGGACATAATATAAATGATATGCCTATCGCTTGAGTCCTCTCCTTTTGGTAGGATCCTCCTACATTCGTTGCATGCACCCCAAACAAGGGGCATCTATTGGGTGAACAAATCACCCTTCAAACAACACAAAAATCTAGATTAGAACAACACAAAGATAAAATTAGCCAAATCACACAATCAAAAATTGGTCCAGAATCTAAATTGGACCAAAAACACATAACAAACACTAGTGCCCGATATCGAAAGGAATGGTGGCCGCTTGTGTCCCAACCGGCACTTATGTCATGGGGAAAAAATAGATAGTTTCTCATTTCAAGACATCTTTTAGCGGTTTTAATACAATTCTATAGTATCGACACTTCTCTCCAGTTACAAAATTTAGTCAATTAGTTTTAATTCGATTACATTTGGTTATAAATCATGGACTTGCCATCTGCAAAGGGCGCTTATTTAAGAAGCATCATGGAAGGAGAGAAAAGCATACTTCTCTCCCTAACACTCTTATCTTGGTGTGAGATCACCCAAAAACTTTCTCTTGGCATGAGATCACCCAAAAACTCATTCTTTGCGTGAGATCACCCAAAAAAATCACTTTTGGCATGAGATCTCCCAAGAACTTGCTCTTGGTGAGAGATTGCCAAAAACCTCACCCTTAGGCAGCAATACACTCAAATCTAGAAACATATCCAAGACAAATAGGAAAACTTTTTGTCCTTTACTCGCTCATACAACAAGTGCACTCTTTCTTTAGCTCTTTACTAACTTATACATACATAACTCTAATTTTTTTATAAACGGGACTTTGACTACTCTTTTTCTCTTCTTTTACAAGTCCAACATTACAAGAAGCAAGTCACATCAACAAGCACAAGCTCCAACAACATGGTACTACACACACGCTTTAACTCTAAGGTCTACCTCCCTTTCCTAGTTACCATGCTTCACATAACGATCACTTCACACTTCACATGGATATTTGTCCACTTGGTGCGCTATCAACTACACTTCTCTTTGTTTCAAAAGGTACACATTTTTTCTATCTACTTTATGTTATTGAGTAATCACTTAACAACATAAAGTGGGGAAAACATAAACACAACATATATGCATTTGGTTATATTTATAGGTCCTAAAACATACTAATGTATACATGATTCCTAAGCAAGAAAACTAGTGGTTAACAACTCCTTTTGGCTCTTTAAATACTTTATCTCTTACACTTTACTAGTCATACACACCTTATAACTATGTCGGCACTTGACTAATTTATCATTTATGGCCTCAAACACTAGCTCTCGGTTAGGACAACGACTTAGGCGCTCATGTCCCTTCTAGGCGCCCATGTCCTTCTCTTTCTTCTTCTTATTCTTTTGGGTCCTTTTTGCCTTTTGGTCACTTTTTAAAACTTTGGGTTGGCCTTTCAGTTGTTAATTATGAAATTCAAACAAGGGAATCATATATATATACTTATTTATTTCTCTCAAATAAAGGGCCAAGTATGATAATATTTATGTATCACCACCTAAGCTTGCACAAAGGCATAAGAACACTACAAGGCATACATCTATCACATCCATACAAGGGACAAGGGTTGCATCTATTTGCATACACAACATAGGAGGGGAGTTCATTCTATTTCATTATACACATATTCCAAAGCCAACATCCAAGTTAACATGCATAGTGGTTCGTTGGAAGGTTGCTTACTCCCTTTCAAAGAGCTTTATCTCATAAGACATATGTAGATCCACACGAGGCCTTGGAAGCAACTCCGCACGCCGAAGCATTTGGGAGTGTTGATATTGGAGTGAGCCCCTTTCTTGAGGCACAAATAACAACTATGGCTAGCGGTTGGAGAAGCTTTTTGTTAATTCAAAGCACACAAAACACGCAGCAGGTATATGGTGCATTGATTGTGAAGTTGAGGGACATACAAAGGATAGTTACCCACACAGACTATATGTGCACTATTACAATCTTGTGAGATTTTCCACAAGAATCATGATGTCTAGAATTTCCCTCTCTTGCAGCGCGTGATGATGAAGAATGTATCCATGTCTTTGCAAGATTTTTGATGTGCACACCCATGATACCAAGGATTTCTGGTTTATAGATCAAATTCATGATGCATGCGAGATTGGATTACGGAAAACCACTTTGGTAAGTAGTTCTCATGTGCAGGAAGCTCATCCCACTGAAGGAACAGTAGTGAAGGTGGGTTCCGAGGTGGATATCAAAGTAAAGGTCATGGCAGGATAGGTAGATTTATGTGCGGGAATTGTTACAATTGTGGGTCCCGGATCATTAGCAATGTGAGTGTCCCTGCAATATGGTGTGTGCATATTGTGGAAAGTAGCATAAGGTTGAGGATTGTCCTAACCTTTATGAGCATGTATGTAAGAACAAGAAGAAGGAAAAAGGCACGGGAATGATCAAGGTGCAACGCGAAGAGTGATCAATGGATGCTAAAGAAGATGCTTGATCCTGAGTTACAAACTGTGTTGGTTACTACTCACGCATAAGCAATGCACGCGCGCGTGAACCTCTTAAAGATAAGCCTCTCATCGGGAGGAATATATTATGCATGCTAAGTATCTAGATGCTACTCATCAGAATGAGGTTTACCAAGAAACTATGGGAGTGGTTATAGACTTGTAGGGTGAGATACAATGTTTAAAGTAGTAGGCACGCATGAGGGAATGTGCTAAGAGAAATGAGCCCCCACAAAAGGATCTAGATGATCTCGAATGAGGTATGCAAGATGTTGTGGCAGAAGAATATCATCCCACTGCTAGGGGAATGGATGCACAAGAAGGTACCACACATTGGAGTTGAGCATGAACGATAGATACTACATGAAAATTTATCACCCTAGAACCAAGAGTATGACAAAGAAGTCACATTGGATGTAGTGATTGATGGTTGGCTAGTGAGTCACATTGGATGTAGTGATTGATGGTTGGCTAGTGAGTAACATTTTGATTGACGCACGCGGCTGAGGTGAATGTCCTAACTTTGGATGCATGGAATCATATGGGGAGACCACCATTACAGTCATCTTCTAATGTGTTGTTTATCGGGTATTAAAGAATGCTTTAATTACCATTTAAGGAGCCAATTTTATTGAGATTTTAAAGTATTATAATTGGATGAGGAAGCAAATTTTCTAGTACCACTTAGGCATCCTTGGTGTTATGCGAACAATGTTGACATGTGTTTCAACAAGAGATATATCAGTTTCAAGAACCAGGGAAGAGTGTGTTGTCATACCCCTAGATTATGTGAAGGTTACTCCTTATACTTGAGTTAGTGAGCAAAGAAGAGATGAATAGGATTTACGCACATATAGTGTGTGATCCTGAGAATGTGGAGCCCTCTAAGGAAGGTATACTTCAGTGGGAAGACGCACATTTAGTTAACAACACCACTAGTGTTTCTTGTGATAACTAGGCTCATGACACATATGAGATGGTTGGGCATGAGATGAAGGGGAGAGTAACTAGACTAATTAGACTACGCATGGTCGGGTGTTTTGGAAAACCTCGCTTACCTACAAATCTTTGGTGAAGAAAGGATCGAATATTTCTTACGTGCCATGGAGGAGAAATGGAAGAATGAAGGTGATAGAAGGAATGTGCTAGTTTATACGTTACGCAGAACAACAATGCGCTGTGGGAAACACACAAAGATAACTTGTTGGGTGAGAAGTGAGAATTGCCTTTTCAACAAGGTTTACTTGGAACAATATACCTACACTTATACATGAGTATGATGGGAAGACTCCCCTTGCAAAACATTCGTAACTTTGAGAGACAATGGGTTTAAGGTCGTGGAAGCTTTACCACCATATCTATGGGTACATAAGTTCTACTCCACTCTATGTGGATGCGTGTGGGTGTGGTATGTGCATGTTGAGCTCAAGCAAGAGATTGCAAGTTGGCGAGATATGACTAAAGGTATGGCTCACACTTTTTATTATTTTTCTAATAAACCTCTAGTCCATGAGGCTATCGCAGTTATGAAGTGCATCACACTGGGGGATAATGCAAAAGTAGAGGAACTCATGATTTAGTTACTTGGAAATCCTAATCCCGAGACGTGCATGGATACGCTGGAGATAGAAAAAATGCAACTAAGTTGTCTTAGAAAGAGAAAGAGAAAGGGAAGTTAGTCTACCTGATTGATGATGAAGAGGTGGAGAATTTAGATATTAGCCATGCAAAGAGTGTGTGCGAGGTAATGGAAATTGTAGATGAAAAGGCAAGTGCATACCATGCTCTTATAAAGACCAAGAAGGTTATCATTGGAACTGAGGATGCGCCTAAGGAGGCCATTATTAGAAACTACCGTCGGCAGCAAGAGGTAACAAATATCACCGAGCTATTGCGTGATTTCCAGACTTGTTTCAAGAGGCTATCACAAGTTAAAAGGAGTGCACCCTCATCGGAAAGATGAAGATTAAGCTAAAAGAATATGTGTGCTTGGTTCAAAAGAGGCCTTACAAGATGAACCCAAACCAACACGTAAAGGTGAAAGAAGAGATAGACAAGATGCTTAAGTCTGGAATCATTGAACCAATTGAGGAGTCTGAGTGGGTTATCCCTATGGTTATTAACATCAAGAAGGATGGGTAGATTAAGATCTATGTAGATTACAAGGAACTTAATGCCTCATGTGTCATAGATCATTTTTTATGCCATTCACATAAGAAATTCTTGAGGGAGTTGTAGGGCGTGAAATTGATTCTTTCACCGATGGATTCTCAGTTGCACTAGATGCACATTTCACCCAAGGATCAGGAAAATACTACCTTCACCATTGAATGGAGAAGCTTTACATATATTGTTATGTCGTTTGGATTGAAGAATGCACTAAAAATATTTTTGTGCATATTTGTGCAAAGCTTTTCATGACTTCATTCACAAGTTTTTGCAGTTTATCTGGATGATTGGACTATTTATGGGTTAGTTAAAGACCATTGTGATAATTTAAGGCTCATGTTTGAGAGATGCAGGTAGTTAAGCATCTCTCTTAACATTAAGAAGTGTATTTTTATCACACCTTTTGGCACTTTAATTGGGCACATCATTTGTAAGGATGGATTGTTGGGCACTTTAATCGGAGGTGATTTGTATAAAATGGGTCGCGATGAAGTCTTGTGTAGGTGTGTTTTGAGTATGAGCGCGAATCAATTATGGAGGAAGTTCGTTGAGGTATCATCGAGAGGACATTATGCATTAAATGCCACCGCGTGTAAGATCCTTCTAGGCGGCTTATGGTGAGAGATGTTGTAAAAGATACATAGGCTTATGTTAAAGCATGTGATCATTACGATGCCTTGCAAGCCCAGGAATAGAGATGAAATGCCTTTGCGACCCATAGTGAGCGCAAAACTTTTTGAAAAATGGGTTGTTGACTTTATAAGACCTATTGCACCACCCGCACGCAGACTCGGAGCACGCTACATAATTACATGCACATATTATTTGACCATGTGGGTAGAGGCGGCACATACGAAGGATTATATTGTAGCCACAACAGCAAGGTTCCTTTGGGAGAATATTATCAGTAGGTATGGATGTCCATTAAGCTTGACCAGTGATAAAGAACTCATTTCTTGAATGAGACAATCAAAATTTTGTTGGCAGAGTTTATGGTGGCACACCATAAAACTACCCCTTATCACCCTCAAGCTAATGGTACTAATGAAGCTTTCAACAATATTTTGGGAAAACTTTGACAAAGATTTGTGATGTTGGAAGGAAGGATTGGGATGATAAAGTATCAACTGTACTTTGGGCTTATAGGACCACATATAAAAGGTTGAACAAGGTCACACCCTTTCAGTTGGTGTTTGACACAGAGGTTGTACTACCTGTGGAATTTTTGTTACCATCCTTGCGTATTACATGCGTAGGTGGTTTTTCAGATGAAAAAGTTATGGAAGAGCGCATTGAGAAACTAATGCAATTAGATGAAGGACACACAATTATGGAGCCGTAAGACCGAGAATGCATGATAGAAGGATTGACATATTAATAACAAGTCATTTGCAATTGGAAAGATGGTACTTCTGTATGACTCCAAGTTTACGCACCATCCAGAAATTTGAAGGTGCATTGGTTGGGACCTTTTGTAGTAACTAAGATACTTGAATCAAGCGCATGTTAATTGGAGGCGCTAGATGACATCATGTTTCCTGGTCACTTGATGGGAGTAGGCTAAAGCCCTACTATAAATAAGCTTCTTTGTGTTTGTAATAAGGCAATATTGCCACTTAGATTATATTTCCTTTCATGTTTTGTTTTTTCTTTGGTTGTTTTGTTGTAATAAGTGTGTTTGCGCACATGAGATGATTACTATTTATTGAGATGATGTGCAAAGGACCGCGCATACTTTTAGTGTGGGGTGGAAGCAGGTATATGCATTGAAAAATAAAATTGGAGCAGATACAGAGGTGCGCACGATATTGATAAAAAGACAGTACTTGGTGAATAAGAATGGAGAACACACAAAGGCAAAAGGTGTTATAGATGTTTAGGTAAGATGGTGCATAGTGGGAGTTGTTCATAAGGAAATCCATGCAAATAAGAGGTTGCACACTTGTAACACGAGGGAGACAACAATAGGATATATTACTTGAATATAGCGCAGAGGAAGATGGTTTGCAGATAAGGAAGTGCATGGATGGATGTCTACATTCTTGGGAAGTAGTAAGCATGCCAAAAGGTTATGATCAACATGTGCACAAGAGAAAGGCATGAAAGAAAGTAATAAGTGCCTTAGGAGGAAAAAGGTGTTTTAAAATGGAAAAAGTGCTTTAATATAAGTGAGAAAAAGTGTTTTAAAAGTGAAAAACAAGTTAGTGGAGATTTCAAAGTATGAAAAAACTATAAAAAGGGGCAAATCGAGTTATTTTCTACCTTGCATTTGAGAAATTTGAGCAACCGTGCAACCAAGCGACAAAGAGCAAAAAGGTGAATCGACTAACAAGGAAACCAAAGTAGTGTGTAGAGGGTATTAACATGAAGCTCCTTTGAGAGAAAAGTGGGAGGTTGAGTGCGAAGTTTGAGGAGGAAGCTAGGGAAAAAAAAAAAGGGTTTGGTGACATTGGAGAGTGAACAACCGTGGTTTGAGAGCTCGGGAATCGTAAAGGGCACTTAAGGAAGGCCATAAAGTTGTCGTAAAGGGGTTTGGTGAACAAGAGCACCTAGGGCACATTTTTGAGTGAAGGAATAAAAACAAGAAATAGTACCCAAGAAATTAACTTTGGCGTCACCAAAGGGCAAGGGAAAGGGTCAAGTTAAGAAGAATGAAGTTGAAGACCCACTAGAGGAGTTATATTCAGAAATACAATATCCAACGGATGTAATTATAACACAATCATGGAAATCACAGCTCGTAAAGTGTAAAATCAATGAGTTTAATCACAATGCACTAGGGAATTAGGCAATATTAAACAAATATATGCTAGGAGAGTTGCAGAGAGGTATGTTGAAGGACAAATATTAATGGATGATTCGATGAGAAAGAGCATTGAAAAAGTAGGGGTATTACAGTTATTTTAATTGCCATATTTTGGGAGAGATACACACCTCTTTCAATGGTTAATGTCAAGGGTGCATGAGGATTTTTTCTACTTCGTGGGTAGAAGGATGAGGATCACATCTCGTCTGATTGGGCAAGTAATTGGGCTTCAAGAGGATGGTGAAGACCTAGATCGGGATTTGTACCATGATATGAAGATTGATGAATTGGGCAACACATTACAATATGACAGAGGGGGTTGGGCCATAAATGTAGACAAGATTGCAAACCCTGAAACTAGGGTAACAACCAGACCGGTTGGTTATAAACTTGACACTTCCCGAAAGATGGGGTGTAAATTAGTAAGAGGTTCCTCTACATTGCGCATAAGATGACACATAAAACATGATATAACATCGCAAATGGAATAATTGAGGAAGCAAGGGAACAGATCAAGGAAAGAGCGAAGATCATATGGGGCTCCATCTTTCTACCGATTGCATTATGAGAAGTTGGTGTCCCCGATGGACCCGGAGATGATATATGGATTTACCCAACACGAGAATCGAAGTGTCATGCAATTTAATTTGTATATTTTACATGCGAAAGGGCATTTAACAATCAATGCAAGGTTAGTTTGGAGAAATCGTATAACAAGATGAACAAATCATTTCAAAATGAATGACGCATATCACGAGAGCTACCCGAAGTGGTGGGAGACTAGGAAAAGTTTGCAATGATGAAACACTTTAGCCTGTCAAGGTTCATGATAGCTGGTGGAGAAATGGGGCCATGACGCAAACTTCTTTTTACATTCACAACAAGGTATTTCAAGTGTGTAGTGAACAAGATTAAAGATGCATAGAGAATGAATTTTGACGTGGACAAGGTGGATTCAGATTGGCATACTTTGTGCCCCACCTTCAGATATGATTCCAAGCCTACATACTTGGAAACCACAAAGCTAGACACTTTGGACCTGAGCCCTATAATGAATGTTACAATCAAGGGGATGATATGCAAGGTTTTTGTGGTCTTGCGCCCGAGGACAAAGGATGGAGAAGAAATTGAGGTATGTGACACTCTTATGCCTCAAATGAAGAAAAGTACTATGTCCCAGCCTAAGAGGACTTAAGAGGAGTCCCAGGTAGAGAGAGAAAGAAGAAGAGGATGATGTTGTGCTTGATCGAAGCATAAAAGGGAGATGCACTACAAAAGGAGGAAGCACAGTGAGGGCACAAGACCTTCTCATCCAACCAAGGTGACTCCACTAAGGACTAAGAAGGGGTGCACAGAACCCAAGTAGTCTCTAGTGACGATGAATTGGAAGAGAAGGTGATAAAGGAAATGGAGCACGAGCAATCCGTGCACAAGACAAAAAAATGAGCCACCAATAAATGTAGATTCTATCCTAGAGAAAGAAGAAGGAAGTGGACAAAAGAGCCCTCGTAGGAAAAAATGTCTCAGTGTGCAAAGAAGAGATGTGCAACACTCTAGAGGATCCCAAGAATGATGAGGGCGATGATTCATACGTAATCAATGAATATAAGGGTGTTGGAGGGGAAGCCAACACAAGGCCATTTATGCCAAGGAAGCCACGACTAAGGTTGAGGCAGTAAGGAAATGAAGACCTCCCCAATCTTCGCATATGGACTTTGTTGACGATCCTACGAAGGTGTTGAGGGTGAGATTCCAAAGCACAATCAATATAGAAAAGTTGTTTGGATGGGACTTGTTGGAGAAACACGGAAGGCTTTCACGCACGAAGAAGATGCTTTCATGGAACATGCATACACATGCATGAGAGCTAGAGTTTGAAATTAGTAACAGTCATACACCACACCGGAGTCAAGAAGAAGGAGCCAAGGAAGAAATATAAGCATGTGGACCCCATGCATCTAAGTGATGAGCAGGCATGTAATGCCTTGAACAAAATAGTTGTCAAGGTTACACGCAGAAATATGGATAAGGGGGCTACCATGAGGCTTATGGTAGAGGATAAAAAGAATAAAGAGCGCGAGGTAGAGATCTTGAACAATGATATTAAGGAGGAGTAGAAGTGCATCAAAGAGGCCTATGACAGGGCATGAGTGTTGGTGAAGCAAATAATAGGTGCATGCCCCACCCTTGTAATCCAATCTCAGATCGATTACAATGATGAAATGGAGTATCTTGAAGACATAGTCGGAATGCTGCTCCCCGAACATCAAGAGTGACGTGTGACCATTAGCCGAAGAGTTAGCCAAAGAAAAGGAGAAGAACAAAGCAACCATGGAGGCTAAGATAGCTGATCTTGAGGTTATATTCACGCGAATCAAGGAGGAAAACAACAATGCATAATTGGCATTTGATAGGTGCTTAGAAGAGTAACCCCATCATTAGTATGTGCATCACCAAGGGGGAGGTAGAGCTCAAAGCAATACAATCAAAGCAACCAACTAATAAGATTGAGTGCACAAAAGTCATGGCAAAGGTAGCAGCACAGAAGGCATTAATAAAGGCCATGAGGGACACATTAGAGCTTTGGATCCAACAAATCCAGCTCTTGGTTTTGGAACATATGGACATGTTGGAGGGAGTGAGTGCTAAGTTAAGTGTGGTCATTAACGATATGAAGGAGCGAGTGGATGAATTAACACTTGACCAAATACCAGGCATTATAGAGGTGGCACCCAGAAAGGCAATAGAGGAGCTCGTGGAGTGGAAAAAGTTTGAAGGTGAGTGAAATACAAATTTTCCAAAGCTCCTCCAGCTACTTGAAGCTTGATCGGCTAGTAAACAAGTTTGAAGTATTCTTTTGGATTAATGGAATTATTTGCATTATTCTTTATTCTTTAACATTATTTGATTCATTCATTCCTCAAGAAATAAGTTGGGGCAACACATTGACGAGGATTTAAAAAATGACATTAGTGTGGGGTAATGTTGAGATGGCGAAATCATCAATACTAGCTATGCGCAAAGGTTTGAGGCCACGCACAAGGGGTGCGCGAAGGGGAGCACATGTGCAGAATGGAACAACACGCGAAGGTTCACGCATGGGTAGATAGAGTCATGGACTTAGCCAATTTTCCGAGGGCACAATTAAAAATAGAAAAGCAGAGGAGGAGTGACATCCAAGCTAGGTCTATATTTAGACAAAAACATAATGGCTTAGGACACACACAAAGGAAGCTATTAATGGAGAAAGCACATGATAGACTAAAGAAGATCATGCACATACTCAAGCTAATTATAAGATTAAAGCAAGTGATATAATTAGGTTAATCTATTATTAGCTATCTTTGTAAAAGCATGCAAAATTTGTACATATGGTCTGTTTTAGGAAAAAAACATGCAAGCTATTTTGTGAGCACGCCTATTATTAGGAGAGTGCATGGGCGGTGAAGGGCAAGTCCCCACCCCTATATATATATATATATATATATATATATATATATATGATGTATACCTTTGAGAGAGACGACTGTGGATATGAGATATATCTAAGGAATGCAAACCATGTATGTAAGGGCATGGTATGATGTTCTATTACAAAGGTAGGTTCTAATGGTTACATGTATGGTCTTGCGTATTGTTATAATGATTGATTATATGTATTCAACTTCTGTTATATAATGAATTCTGGTTATAATGGATACTTGTGGTTGGATAATGGTAGTTGATGTATCTGAAGATGGTGTTATATTGATGCATTTGATCTTGATTCTTGTTTAGAATGATTGTCTTCCTTATTATATGTGTTTCCAAATAGCCATGGTGAGAATGATCATCTATGAGTGATTGGTTTCTTGATTATCATTATGATGATTATACATGCTAACTTCTTGTAAAATATAACAAAGGAGGGACTTGGTAGCTACACACACTTCTAGTGAGCATCTAGATATGTCGAATGAAGTGCCAACACGCCTAGCTCGGTTTGGGTAACAAAAGAATACACTTCCTGATAGAGCTTTCAACATGCGAGATGGATTCCTTCCCTGTTTTAACCATGACGCAGCACAATACCTTTGAGATAGGATTTCATTTTTGACCATTTTCTCAATGGAAACTCCTTCATGATGATGGCCACGTTGTTCCATGTCGGATTCGCATACATTGTGAAATTCCCTTAGGAGTGAGCACCGTCGCATTCGGCCATGCCGCCTTATGATTCTTGTTTAAAGCTCATAATGATAGGCACACGCCAAAGACTAATTCCCCTACTTTGAACAAACATGGGATGAGCTTCGGTAGCGTCACAATCCACATATGAAAACCTTGTCTTCCACCGGTTCCTCTGACCAACGAGCATTCGATTCTCCGTGATCTTCTAAGTCCATATAAACAACATCATTGCCACCCCCAAATCCCGGATATTCCGATACTAGGGTTGAAATAGGCTCTGATAAGCAAACTTGAACTTCATACTTGCAAAAATCAACAAGATGAGAGAAAACGAAGATGATAACAACTTTTCAACCTAATCAAGGCTTTCTATGTTTAGTAGGTAGGGTTCGTGAGTTTTTTTTTGTGAAAAGTTATTTTTGCTCGAATTTAGTTTTCTGAAACCCCTAACATGACAAAAGTACTTTAATTGAGGTTTCTTTAGTGATTTTTGAAATTTTCTATTTTTGGAAAGTTACTTTTTACTTTTTGGGAAAAAACTCCATGTTTGACCTAGTTTGTCTTCTTCATTGTTTTTCGAATGCACTGATATGAGAGAACCTACTAATTTTAGTAAGTTGTTATTTTTAGTAAGCGAAGGCACCATATACTTACTATTTTTAGAAATAACACTTATCCATGTTCGCTTGCAACGAAAATTTCTTCACTAGATTCGACTCGCCTCCTGATCCTATGCTCCAAATTTCAACTTGATTCGCTTGCCTAATGCTTGGAAAATGCTTCTAGGGCACACAATTAGGTTTATCGCCATTAAAAAATTAGGGCATCATCCACTTTGTTGTTACAATCTTCTTAAAGGCTCTTGGAATGAGGAACAACTGAGAAAATCTCAATGGATTTCGCTTGTAGGTTTGAAAGTTATGAGATTTTCATGGTATTTTTGTATTTCTTACATTACAATTTTAGAAATTTCTTAAATTAATAAATTAATTCACAAAAATATTGAAATGTATAGATTCAATCTAACAAATTTTGCAGATGAATCTTGTGCTTTAACAATCCCAACTTTCATCAAATCCACCCTGTTCTCCTCCTTCTAAGTTTAAACTCTGATTTTTAGATCTATTTGAAGTTTCTTCAGAAATCTAAACTTATTATTTTTGGTAATTGTATTTGTGGAAATAAAATTTAGCAGAGGGTTTTTATTTGGTACTTCTTACAACTTCCTTAGCTTCATGTGCATCTTCATTTTAAACCCCGAACCACTCAATTTTACATGTTCTAATGAGGATATGTTGCTTTGAGTTTATCCAAATGGTCAGATCCCCGATGAATCATCAACCCCAAGGCGCTGGCAAAATATTAGGCATATGAGTAAAATAAATGTTGGTAAGGCACAATCCAAATTATTATTTTTGTTCTTAACCGATAGTGGTCTTGTGAGTCGCGAGTCCATGATGTTGTCTCTACACTAAGCCAACAAATTGTAATCAAATCCTTCATACAACATTTAATACTTTTGATTTCAAGAATAGTCTATTAGTAATGTTAACTGTTAAATCTTCAAATGTGAATTAATGCAGAAAATTATGGTGCTATTTATTATTTTACTCTTAGTACTCTTTCTTAGAATTTAATGATCGATCGTGTAATTGTAAATGTTGTTTGTTGATGAGTGCTCCCGAGCAGTGATCAAATTTGAAGGGTTGGTTCAATTTCAATATGAAGGGTAAATATTGACCAACCCTTCAATGATGAAAAGTAGTATAAATATTTTGCACTTCATATGACAAGAGTAGATTAAGTAACCACATCACAAAAATAAAGAACATTTTTTAATTGAGAGATTTTTTTTTTTAAATGAATGTTTATTAAAACTAAGAACATTTTTTAATCGAGAGATTCATTTTTTTTTAAATGAATGTTTTATAAAAACTAAGAACATTAATTAGGTGTTGAATATAATATTTTACATCGATCACATCTAAGAACAATATCTATACCCCCTACATAGGGTCTATTTTATTATAACGTTATTTTAAAACTCAACCTAAAACAAGTCATCTATTAATTAACTCATTTACTTTGAAAAGTTGCTTAATAGTTTGTTTCTTATAACATTAAGCACACAAGTAATGAGTAAGATCAATTATATTGGTCTAAATGTGTTAGGGTGTGTTAATGCACCTCTAGACACTCGAGCATTTAGACAACAAAAACAAAAGCAAACTATCCATAACTATTAACTCAAACTCATATTTGATTTTCTATATGCCACCTCTATGAATGCCATTATTCTGCACCTTCCACTATCTTTTTGAACTCACTTTGCTTAATGTGCATGTTAAATGAGAAGAACATCCCTTTGATTCATATTAGGCTCAAGCCAATAGGTTCCAATGTAGTGATCCTCTGACTTTACATTGATATGATCCTTGGCTTATATAATGTATACTTCGAGCCTTCACGGTGAATTGATATTGTCCACTATTTCCATCTCATAGGTTTTGGGTTTCACTCAAGGAAAATTTTAGTGGCGAATCTTCATTAATTCACGAATATTCTGGTTTTTAAAATTTTGTGAAAATTTAGTTATATGGGTATGACTAATTTGCCTAAATTTTAAAGGTTCAAGTTAATTTTAGGGGTCATTTCACCCAGCGTTTATGCCAATAACCAAATTTTTTAATTCAAATCACCATTAGCGAGAAATTAAAATTTGTAAAATTCACTTGCATATATATAAAATTACTAAATATCACTATGGTTATAGGGTGCCAACTGCTAAGCTATGCAAAGAGTTGTTTACAATGACAAAATCTAATGGAATTTGCTTGTATCTTAAAATTCACCATGGTCTAGCCAAAGTTACCTAGCGACGACTAAGCTATAAAATTTACCATGGTCATGTTGATGTATTAGCAATTCAGCTAGTGACTACTAAGCTATAAATATCTCCATTTTTTCACAAAAAAATCACATTTTTAGAAATTTTTTGTTTAGTGAAATTGAATTATTAATCCTTTTGATTAATCCAATATAAATATGGCCAAATATCACTATGGTTAGAACCTAGAAGCCGCTAAGCTATGCAAATAGTTGTTTACAATGACTAACTCTAATGGAATTTACTCGTGCTTTAAATATCTGCATCATCACTTGTCACATGATTTGATATATGGGATGGAAATTTGGAAAAATGATATACTTATGTTTGTAGTATATTTAATCTCATATTCCCAGTGCCCAACATCCAAATTTTGTGTTTGCAACTAAATATTTTATCAGGATTTACAAATTAAAATGACAGTGGTTGACGGCCATTTTTCCACACAGCCCTTCTTTTGACAATTTGAATAAAATATTACACTTACAATTTGTCAAATGATTTACAGGTTTTGAATTTTTTTTTACAGGCAAATTTTGACCTGCCCTTCTCTGACGGGTTGGAAGCCCTCGGAAGGGCTGTGACAGGTGCAATTTTGAACGCTGCGAGTCCCGAGACATGGAAAGACATTTTTTTTAAGAAACAACCCTTATTTTGCCATTATTCATAAATATTTCCAGTTCCTCCGCATCATTTAAATTTTTTTTGGAAAACAATTTTTTTGTTACACTTCTACGACGGTTTAGAATTCTAGAAGCGCTGGGACTGGTGCAATTTTGAAGCTTACGGGCTAAATTTGAGTGTCGAACATTACTACAAAGTTGACCCAAAACGGCCATACTTTCCTCGTACGAATACTAACAAAATATTGTGAAAAAACTAGTCGATTGCTAAAAGCTGATCTACCTAGGTACTGGCTTAGCAGGAAACTTTTGGTTCGGGAGGTATTTAAACTTCCCAAACGAAGAAATCAAAGGGAACAAGGAAGGATCGAAGATGAACTCCAATTTTAACAGTAAGTCAAAGCAAAGACATGTCTACAAGTCTGGAGCTGCTGGCTGTGGAGGCAAAGCTGCTCCAACAACTGCTAAAAACGCCGGTCAGGTATGGAATTTTTGTCAATTTTCCATTGGAATCCTTTGCTTTCGCTTCCAGACATTTCGTCAAACTCTAACCCACGTATCGAAACCGTTTATTTTTCATCTTCACCCACATCATTAACTGCGGCTAAATTACCAAATGTGGACTGTACTTATTATTGGAAGAAATGGGCTTTCTTTGATTGTGAATTTCAATATAATTATTTGCAGTAGAGGGCACATATATCTCAAAGACAAGGGATTGGCCCAAAAAAAGCAAATTGAATGGCATCAAATCCGTGTTATGGATGCTTAAATACATTCAGAGCCTCAAAAGTGAGGAACCCAACACTGCTCTGCTTATTAGGATAATGTTGAAATGAATAAGTATAGTAGTTTAGTTTTGATGGGTGCCCAAGAAGTTGTGCTGTAATGGTAATGGCGGCACTTAGAAAATGTGACCCAGGTTCAAGTACCCTGGCGATCTCAACTCTAACAGACATGTGGCGAGGTTGTGGTGTAATGACCCTTTACAAATATTAGGAATGTGGTCCAAGTTTTCCCTGCTCCATGTTAAAAGCAGTCCTGTAACCTCACCGAAGATTTACCAAGCGAAAAAGAATATCTTCTGTGCAGAGCGATATTTTTGCAGAAATGTTACATAATTGTTTTCCTCAGTAAATTGTAACACCCAGACACTGTCTTTTAATGCATGGGGAATACACATCCAGCTCGAACCACTGATAGACTTACAATTCACGTCTGAGGGGGTTTATTCTGCCAAATTTGCCCTGGAATTGCATCCAATATCATCCCAATGTGGCTTGCATTAAAATTTAATATAGACACTTGGACACTGGGAGGATGCCCTGTGGGACCTGGACTTTGAAAGTTGCCATAAATTGCGAATCTACATGGAAATGATAAATTGCAAGCAATTTTTGCCAATAAATCAGCAATTTTTGCTGAGTAATCACAATGATTACTTGGCAAAAATACCGACTTTATCACTGCAACTCTCCCAAGGATGGAATAAAAGCACAGATTGAAAAAACCGATTTTATGCTTATTTCCTTATTTTTTCACTTTGTTTTTCCCTTTACAATTCACTTAATACGGTGCACAGTCAGTGGAGCTGGGGTTTTGCAATTTTTGAATCTACTTTGCATACAACAATAGGAACAAGGGCCATATTAAAGACCAGATTTAATATTTGAGGTTTGAGGACAAAGATGTGGATTCCTAGCTTTGAAATGTAATATGTATATTTGATATTTCATATGACTCTATGAGCATTGTAGTTTGTAACTTTGTACTTTGTACTCTTTTTGGGTGAAAATTAATAGAAAATATACTTGTGCATTCTCTACATTCATTTATCATGTCATTTAACAATGTTTTATATTTTATTTAAATTTATTTTATGAATTTATAAGTTTTTTAAAGTAGTGATAAAGTTGTCAAGCAATGCCGAGTAATTGCTGAGAAAATTCTAAGTCCGAGTACGAGTCAAAATCTTGGGCTGTTGAGTAATTGCCTGCCAAGTACGAGTCTTTAAACTATGGTAGTCAAAGGAAATCAGACTCACAGGGAAAATATTTAAAGCTGACAAGAAAACATAAGAACAAAAACAACATGCTTTAAATCTGAATACAGAAAACATCACATAACACCTAGAAAATAAACATAAACATAAAACTAAAAAAATAAAATAAAAATTCTTTTCTTTTATATCAAAATCATCTATATGATTTCGTTTTAAATCTCTACCATCAAATAAGCAATTGTATTGCCATGGTTAAAAATGAACAGAGTCCCGTAGAGGGACAGTAAAATGAAAATGCACTAAGTTTGAAGCACAAACCTGAAATACAGTTGCAGGTTGTAATCAAACCCTAGAAACCCTAAAGCGAAAATAAATAAAACACTCACAAAGAAAGATGGAAAGGTACCTGATTTGTATTACAATGTTTAATACTTATGTTTTAAATCTTATGAAAAATATAGTTATGAAAATCTGCCTGCGTGGCTGCTGTGGTGATCACTCGAAACACGAAATGCCCTCACATTTTTTTCCAAAATATGTTCTTTCAAAACTGCAAAACAGAAAGGGTGGCTTCTCCATGTCCTACAATTTATGGGACCAACCCACCTGGCTGCACTACTGCCTCCTGAAACTGCCAACCTCTGGCTCACCTCATACAACTGCGCCGAAGTTCACTGTCCCCATGGCACCTTTGAAAAGGACTTCATGCTTTTGTCTGCATTAAAACGTCATCCCAAGACTGCTTTGGCAGTCTGTTGATCTTTCTGTTCACGCTTCACCTAAGCACCTTTCTGGTTTCCACATGCAAAAATCTAGCCGCTCTAGCTGCTCTTGTGAGCCCCTGATTGCATGTGACACTAACTCCCCCTACTCAACACCCTCTTCCTGACTCAGCCTGAAACGAGCCCAAGCTCATACAATGCAACGATCATCCTATTGTCGCTTCTCGGTTACCCTGTTCTGCTGCTCTGTAGGTCTAGCACCTAATCTAACCAAATCAAACTCGTTGCTCTGTAAAATACTGAAGCTTCCCTGTGTGCTACAGCTCACCCGAGAGCCTCCCAAGCCCGAGCTCTTCCAGCATGCTCTTTACTTGCCGCCTCGAGCCGCAAACCTCGCTTTTTCAGCATGTTAATAGCCATTAGTGCTTTCCGGCATGTTTACCTCTGTCCATGTGTCTGCTAGGAAAGTAGATGAAATTCCTCCAGGGGTGTACTCATAGAGAATGCCTCCTGCATAATTACTGAACATCTACCAACCAACACATTTATGACATATGTATCAAGGAACATACAATGGAAATAAAATTGACAAATGACAAAACAATAATAAAAAGTAACTGTTCATTTCTGAGCGAATTTTTTTGAAGATTTGATGGGTTGAGTTTTTGCCGATGCAGTTTCACACGAGCTTGTTAATGTATGTGCTTTCTTGATTTGGGATGAGTTGTGTTGGGCATTATCATTTTTCATTAAACTGTGTTTTTGCAGGTTATTCAATGCACATATTGTGATAGGACATTTAAGCAGGATGGAAGGTATAAAGAACACTTAAAGAATAAACATGCTGATGAGGACCCAGAGCAGGCACAGTCAACAAATTTGCATGAAAATCCACCTGCCTTCACCTCTCTTGGAGATGCAAGCCTCATCAGCACACAAGGTTCTTCACAATCCTCTTATCCAGTCAAGATGCCAAAGGCCTTACTACATGAATGGTGTCAGAAAAATAAAAACCAGTCCCAAGGTTTAAGCATGTAAGCAGTTTTTTTGTTTGGGCATCAAGCATATAATAATTCTTAGTATAGATATTTTATGTAAACTTTGCATTAAAAACTCATAATTAGGAGTTTATTTATATGAGTATGCTTGTTTAGATGCTTTCTAAACTGAATCCTGATTAATGGAGGTGTGTGGATACTTAGGTTGAGGTTGAGGGTGGTTTCCATTGCAGAGTTGTTTTGCCTGATCCAAAGAAAAGTGAAGAAGATGTGATTCTATGGTATAATGGGAAGAATGCTCAGACATCACAAGAAGCACAGCACTGTGCTTCAGTTATGGCCCTCTATCATGTCATGGGTGATCGCAGGTGAACAGTGGAAATATGCCTGTTTTTAATTTTAACTTAAACTTCTAGGCTCTAATGTTTATAATATATTCAAAGTCACGACTTATTGTGTAATGCTTTTGGTAGCTAACATTTCTAATCTTGTAGTGTTACCTTTACAGACTAGACCGCATTCTTCCATATGAATATCGACAACAGTGGCTCGAATTGGAGAAAACTGCAGAAAAGAAAAAAATATCAGTAAATACAACTGTTCCGAAACCAAGATCCCGCCCATTCCCTGTTCAGGAACTTCAATCAGTCTTTATGAGTGAGAACAATAGGCAATTAGTTGAAGGGCTGCTCATTAATATAGATAAAAATAATATTGCAAAGAATGACGTTGTGTCATTTAACTCAAAAGACAGTTTCCTTTGCATGATGTGGAATGTGGTAGCGAGGTCATAGATATTGATAAGAGTGAAGATAGCATGCACAATAATGATGCTAGGGGTTTAATAACGATGGGTCTGAGAAAATAAACCATATGAAGTATAAGGCCAGATTGGTGAAAGGACATCCGGATTGGGCCTCTAGTCAAGATCCTGTTAATTTGGAAACAGGGAGCCATGATGGTATATCAGAGAAAAAATCTGATACCCATATTAAGGAACAGATGAGATTTAAGTTGACACATATGGGGTTCAAGGAGCATTATATTAATGCCGCTCTTAGGGAGTCAAATGAAATCTCAGCTGCTCTTGATTGGTTGATGCTACACGCTCCTGAAAATCAATTACCCTATAAATTTGCTCGAAGGCATCCAAAGCTAACGTGCAAGTGTTGATAAATAGCAATGATGACAATTCCAAGCATTTGCTCGGAAAAGATAAGTGTTGAACACTTACAGGAATATGGCTATGGTTTTGATAACTGCATACTTGCTCTATCTGATGCTGGTGGGGATGAAGATATAGCATTGCACAAATTATTTATGCAAACTGTTAAGGGAAAGATTTGTCTAAATTCTTACAATGAATTCGAAAAGAATGGAAAGGCGGAGCTTCAAGAGTTAAGATCTGAGGAACTTGTGGCATTGCAATCAATATTTGGAGAAGAGGCTATTTCCTTGTCTCTCACACTGTTCAAATTTAATGTTAATCTGACACAGACTTCTCTAATGCCCTTGGAGATGGAGGTATTATTTTCTATTTCATTCCAGAAGCAATATGACTTTCGCCCCCTCTAATTCTTGCAAGGGAGGCTTGTTTATTCCAATCAGCACGTATTTATTCCAATCATCTAGGAAAGGTTTATATCAGGATTGATCTAGCTTATGTTCTTTTCTTTTAGTTATACTATAACAATTCATGTATGAAGGAATTAACTTTTAGAACAGAGGATCAGTTCTTTTTGGATGGGCTAAAACTCCCCGATGTTGAAGTTTCTACAGACATTAATATTATCAATCACTTTTTGATCGCAGGTTAAGGTGCTTCCTGGGACTTATTATCCTTTTGAAATCCCTATTGTGGCATTTCGAGGTCCAAATCTATCTTCTAAGTTACTTCTACAACTTACCAGAAAAGTTGGTGAAAGAGCAGTAGAACTAG
Source organism: Taxus wallichiana var. yunnanensis (assembly GCA_018340775.1). NCBI lineage: Eukaryota > Viridiplantae > Streptophyta > Pinopsida > Cupressales > Taxaceae > Taxus > Taxus wallichiana. The sequence goes on from CM031239.1 coordinate 895,609,956, forward strand.
TAGGTTCACAGATGATCTATGAACTATTCTGTGTAGCAGCAGAGTTGGCAGAACCCTTAATTTTAAAGCACAGTTTGGAAATACAAACTTTGGAGACAAGGAGCACTGATAGAATGGTGTCTGATTCTGACAGTACGGAATACCAAAAACATTTTTAACTAGTCCATTTAAGGACAATTTCACAACTACATCAGATGTTACTTCTTCCCACACATGTCCATCCCCAAAACAGCAGCACTCTGATGGGAAATGGCCTAAAAACGGTGAAAAATCACTGTGTCAAAGAATACTCATGGTACTCAAAAAGACTACCATAACATTAATTTGCAGATGAAGAAAGAATGGGACTGCCTTCAAACTTCTCAAATTCACTCAGAAATATGGGCCACTAGAAAGAAATTGCCTGCCTTCCAAAAGAAGGAGAGTGTTGTGTATGCAGTCAGGAACTCATCTGTTTCAATTATATGTGGGCAGACAGGATGTGGAAAAAGCACACAGGTAAGAGAAATTTGTACAAGAAAGTTAGGATGTCTATCTGATCTAGTTTCCTTTATCCACAGCGATTTCTTCTTTACAAAATAGCTTGAAAGAACCACTGACCATTATGTGAGATATTGTAGCCGACTGAGGCTCTGTTGTACTTAGCAAACTGCACCCTTTATTTTTTATTATCAAAATATTTTTATCGGGTTTCAATCATTTAGAAATGTCACAATTTATAATTTTCTCACCTTTACAGGTTCCGCAATACCTTCTTGAGGATTATATTGATAGAGGCTCGGGATGTCTTTGCAACATCATATGCACCCAGCCTCGAAGAGTATCTGCTATAGGTTTAGCAGAGCGTGTTGCAAGAGAGAGAGGCGGAATGCCTGGAGAGACTGTAAGTTTTTATCATGTCAAATTGACCTATGGTTTAAGCTTTATACTGGTTCATATTCATTACAGTGAAGTGAGAATATGGCCTTAGCCCATACATGGTGTATGCCTTTAACTGATTAGTGTTGTTCAATCTTAAAAAAGCTTCTGTTTGATTACAGGTCGGCTATTCTGTACGACTGGAGAGTTGTCATTCATCTCGCACCAAGATTCTTTTTGTACAACAGGAGTCCTTCTACGACGATTGTTATCTGACCCATATTTGCATGATGTTACCCATGTCATTGTTGATGAAGTTCATGAAAGAACTATGGAAGGTGATCTATTACTTCTGCTGCTTCAGGAGCATTTGAAGAGGTAAACAAGCCATCATTTACAAGTAATCGATTTCTGTACTGAACATATAACAAGCGGAATTACAGGAAAGGAAAATATTTGACTGCACTTTTTAGTTCCTTTTCAATGAGATTTCTAAATTCTGCAGAACTGTTGTGTATTTCGTTTCCAATTACACAAAAACCATGATGGTGTGGTCCCTCGCTTCAAAGCAAATCTTCTGTTGTCCTATGAATCAATGCTCTGGACTTAAGTGCATCTGTTGTCCCCAACTCAAGTCTCATAGTAATCTCTTCTACCACTGCTCCAAAAGTGGGTAAAATATTTATATAATAGAATATAGTCGAATGCGTTGAGCTGTCAGACAGTAGTTTAGGACACAATAGTTTGCTACTACTCTAGATTTTGGCCACATGTTTGCTGCTGTTTAAGCTGCTCTGAATTCAGTTCTAAACTGCTTTCCTGAACTTGCTGACAGAAAATAACTAAGAACCAATATAATTATACAAAAACAAAGGCTAGGCTAGCAAGCATACTTTCACAATGTGAAACAAAACTTATTCACAATTTGCAAATGGGACAAAAATGCCATCTAAAGCGTGAAAGGAGAGATATACCATCCTTCCTCTATCTTAGTAATTTATCATTTTATCTTTTTGGTCATTCCATCTCACTAATTGTAAGAATGGTCCTATACTTGGTTTTTATTTAAATCTGTTTCATCTAAAGCATGTTCTAGGTCAGTCTTTTGCACGATTATTAGCAAATGTTGTGTGCCCTATTAGTTGGAAGCTGTACACGCAACAAAGTTCTGTATTGGAGCAGGTCACAACAGTTACTCAGCAGTTCACAACAGCTTGGCTTCAGCCCTTCTTTTCAAGTATTCTTGTATCTCAGATCAAGTCATTGGAAAATTTCCATAAGCGATATCCGAAAAGCTCCCTAAGACACCATTTATGAATCTAATAAGATTCCTCTCTGTAGAATCAGCAATTCAGTTTGATTCAAGGGGGTATCTCTACTTGAATCCTTCTAAATATCCAAATAACTCCAGGAGTCTTGTGATCTCTTCAAGATTTATCAATTCAGTTTACACAAAGAATATTTAAAGAATGTAAAGGTGTTCTGAATGATTTCAAAGATATTGCACCAGTTCCTTATATACCAGGCACTATTCATTCTTTATGCTTTAAATGGACTATGGAATAAATGGAATGATTGACAAAAATGAAGGAAAAAATTAAAACAAATTACCGGCACAAGGCACTAAAATTATGATACTATCAACTCACCTATTTAAGAGGAATATCAACTGAGATAAGATCTAGAATCCTGTTGATTGACATTTATCAATTCCACAGCATGAGAGCAATCAAAATTTTCATGAACAAAATCAAAGGACTTTGTAAAAACAGAATTAGGAAAGTCTGATATCCCTACTATATTAATATCAGAGTTATTGAAAATAATGTATATCTCAATCAATACAGAGCATATTCGATGTCCCAAATTACAAATGGATCAATGGGGGTCAAATGTCCTGATTTTTGTCTATTTTAACTGAAAAGAGAAGAATCTAAAATAAAATTTAGACCTCTGAAGACTCCTGGACAGTGATCAAATTTGAAGGGCTTCCTATAGTTTAATATGAAGAGTGATTAGAGGTTTCGTCCTTCAGTCTTGACAACTTAAATAATTATCATCAATTGAAAGAATAAATTTTAGCTTAATGTCCCTTTCCAAATGCTCGAGGCCTAGTTGGCCTATTCCGCCCTTTTTCCTTGTTTATTCCCTTGGGAACTGGGGCGTGGGAGATGTAAAGGGAATATTTGGACCCTTATATGCATTAACATTATAATTTTACGTTGAGATGTTTTTTAATGCACTTTATATTATAATTTCACTTTGAGGTGCTTTAAGTCATGGCTTATGACTAAAGTGAAATATTAATTATTATTTTATAAAGTGGCATTGGAAAAAGTGGAGGATTAGGGTTTCAAAGGAGTTATAAGGATGACTTGAGGATTAAAATAAAAGTTATGTTCATTTGTTATTTTCTTTGAAAAAAGTTTGGTGAGCTCATGTTTTCATTTCTCTTGCTCAAGGAGTGAAATCCTTGGGATCCCTAGTTTCAATGCAAAGGAGACTTTGGACCCTAGCTAGAAGGGTTATTTCGGTGAGAGGATTTATCCTCAATCCCTAGTAGCTGCATTTACAGTACCAAGGATTATTTTCAGCATATTGGCGATTATTCTAGTACTGGCCATACAGATTGGGAAAATATCACAGGTTTATTTTGTCATAGAGTGGGCCTTGAAGGTTGATGCTATAGCTGGTGCCACATCACAAGTTGTTGGTGATTATTGAGTGCACAACAATCTTTGGAAGGAGTTCAGGGGTTATAAAGGGTTGCAAACAACCTATCGCTTGCTGATATAAGTCTGATACAACTTCAACTTGTTAATACATTAAGTTTGATATCCATCTACTACTAGGCGCTGCTGCTTCAAAGGTATTAATGCAGTTTTAAACAGAAAATCAGACTGTTATTTTTGTTGTACAACTCAACCATACTCAGCTGTTCAAAGGAATAATAATTTTTGAGTTTAATATCGAATGCATGCCAACTGTTTGATCCATTTCCTTGCCCCGTGGATCACTACACTCAGAAATATATTACCAACAACAACTATATCATTTAAGAGGTCTGAAATTATTAATCTGAACACTATATATTGGAATGTTTGCTTCAGCTGGATGTATGGTAAATGTTTGTTAAAATGTCTTTGCCTTATTCCTTGTTTTTCTAACTACTTATGAGAGTGTCAATGACATTTCTAGTTCAATAGAATGATTGCCAACTATTTGATGGAATGACACTATGCAATCTTTGAATATTTTCATGATTATGTGATGGATGTATGATCATTGTCATAGTTGTTCTAAACATTGCATGCAAACTTGTTTGACAAAATGCCTACAAGTTAAAAGTCGAATTTTTGCAAGTTTGGAACAATATCTCTTGTTGGGGATATTTTAGTGGTATCAGAGCTGGTTTTCCTCCCAGCCTGTGGGGGTTTGAATAATTTTATACAAACAAAAATTCATATGCAACCAAGTACAAGTGTGAACAAGTATTATCTAAGAAGAAGGCCGTTGAATCCTCCTTGGTAATATAGAGAGGGAGTCCCTCCTGATTTTCCAATTGGGGCGAGATTGAAAGGATGGTTGAGGACAGAGGAAAGGAAGCAACTGTAGGTGATCCTGATGGTGAATTCATGAAACAGTGCTCATAAAATGGTCAAGCAACAGGAACAAACAAATTTATACTTGAGTCAACTTACACATAATTCAAGGGTACGCAACAATGATGGTGGTGGAGCTGCAAATGGGGAGACAAGTCATACTGCCCCTCACACGACTCATTCATCTAGTGTGCCGCCGAGACCATTTATGCTACCTTCTTGCAGGAGGCAACACCAACTAGACCAGAGCAGCCAGAGGAACCATAGGAGATGGTGTTTTGGGGAACCTACCAGCAGTTGGGGGCTGATTTTCAAGCAACTATGCCTTTTCTTGATTATTACAGGTGGAAGTCTAGCACTAGACCACGACAAGATAGAGGTGGTCCTAATCAGGATATGCAGAGACGTTTGGGAAAACTTACCCTCCCAAACTTTGATGGTTCAGCAAAAAACATAGGGGCATGGGTCGTGTTTGGACACATATTTGGAGTTGAATCCCATGCATGAGATAGAGGTGATTAAGTTCGCTACCCTTCATCTGGAAGGAGAGGCACATGATTGGTGGCACCATGGGTTGGTAACCCAAGGACACAGTTCATTAATACGTATGGAGAGTTCACATAGAGGTGATAGACAGGTTTGATAAGAAGGATCTTGAGATGTTTTTTAGAGAGCTGACACATTTGAGACAAGTTGGCACACTTGATGCCTACATTGCGGAATTTCAGAGGTTGTCAGTCATGGTTTCGGATGTTTCCGAAAGACGATTGACCTCCTTATTTATCGAGGGATTGATAGAGCCTTTGCGGGGTTAGGTGAAGGCATTTGGTCCACTTTCACTACAGATGCTATCAGGAGAGCATGGGACTTGGAGTTCTCTACTCCCAAGACAAGATTTCCATCGAAGTTTCCTGCTAAGCCTTTTCCATAGAAAGCAAGACAAGGGACCTGAATTGTCGAAGAAGCCTTACATGACAAATGAGGCTAGAGATGAGTTGCGGAGGAAGAAGTTGTGTTTCACATGTAAAGACCCATGGAACCGGGACACAGTTGCAAGGGAAAGGGAAAAATGCACTACATTGAGGTGTTTCTGGAAGAGGATAGTGAGGCTTCAGATAGTGATGTGCCGAGATAATCATAGTGAGCATAGTGAGCATGAGGAGTTGGAGCCTACACAGACACAAGAGCCCACATCAGGAGGTACTATTGCTACATTGTCTGGTACTACTAGGTACAATGCATTCAGGTTCGTGGTGTACTTTAGGGCAATGGGTGTCAGTGTTGATCGATAGTGGGGCAACCCACAACTTCATTGATGAGGCATTAGTCATGCAGCAGGGCTACAGGTTGAAGACTTTGAGGGCTTCAACGTGGTTGTAGCAGATGACTTTACTATGACATGCACCAAGCGTGTCCCGCAACTCAGTATTGCATTGGGCAATCATACAGTGACCGATGATTTCTATGTGGTTGGTATTGGGAATACCAATGTTGTATTGGGTGTTCAGTGGCTACATTTGCTTGGGGAATTCACTTAGAATTTCCAAACTATGGAGCTGAAATTCAAAGCGAATGGGAAGCATGTGGTGTTGTGAATGTCCAATGGAGCTCGAGAGTGGTTACGGCCAAGAGGATGGAGAGGACATTTAGGCATGGTGATATAGATTGGGCAGTTCATTGCTTCGTTTCGACGAAGAACACAGTAGTGGTAAGCAGGATTACCACATTGACATACAGTCCTTGTTGGATAAGCATAGTGGGGTTTTTGGTGAGATGCCTCCAGGGAGACCACCTGATAGAGGGTTTGAGCATGTGATAGAGCTTGAGGAGGGGGCCAGCCAGTTATCACTACTCCTTATCGTCATCCTCGACGTTTTAAGGAAGAGATTGAGAAGACTATCAAGAGAGTTGCTCGACATGGGACATATCAGCCTAGTTCTAGTCCATTTGCTTCTTCAGTGGTGTTGGTGAAGAAGAAAGATGGGACTTTGAGGATGTGTATTGATTACCATGCACTCAACAAGAAGACTATCAAGAACTATCCCATTCCTAGGATCGATGAGTTACTTGATGAGCTACATGGAGCGAGTACTCCAAAATCGATCTACGTTCAGGATACCATCAGATTAGAGTGCGGGAGCAGGACATACACAAGACAACCTTCAGGTGCCATTATGGACACTATGAGTTCTTGGTGATGTCATTCGGGTTGACTAACGCTCCAGCTACATTCTAGTCTTGTATGAATCATGTGTTCAACCGCCACTTGCGAAATTTGTCCTAGTGTTCTTTGATGACATTCTGATATACAATAAAACATGGGAGGATCATCTTAGACACCTTGATGAGGTCTTGTCTATTATGGGAGCACAATCACTTTATGCGAAGGCTTCCAAGTGTGAGTTTGGGATGAGGGAGGTCCTCTATTTGGGATATGTGATTGAGCAGAGGAGTCAAAGTGGATCAAACGAAGATACATGCGATTATTGATTGGCCACCGCCAAAGACTTTGACTCATTTGAGAGGCTTCCTAGGACTTTGTTGCTATTACAGGAGGTTCGTGAAGGGGTACTCTCAGTTGACAACACCATTGACAAATTTAACCAAGAAGGGGGCATTTGCTTGGTCAAAATCTTTACAACAGTATTTGATCACCTTAAGAAGGTGATGAGCACATGCCCAATGTTAGCATTACCGGATTTTTCGCAGCCATTTATTCTTGAATGTGATGCTTCGGGTGTGGGTATCGGTGTACTAGATGCAAAATAGGCATCCCATTGCCTATGAGAGTCGGAAGTTGAGTATGGTAGAGTGTGGGTACTCTACTTATGACAAGGAGATGTTGGCTATTTTGCATGCCTTGGTCAAATTCCGACAGTATTTGGTGGGCAACAAGTTTGTGGTTCGGAGACGGATCACAATAGCTTGAGGTATTTCATGGAGTAGAAAGACCTCAATGATCATCAATAGAAATGGGTAAGCAAGATACATGCTTACGATTTTGATATAGAGTATGTGAAGGGAAAGAACAATGTAGTCGTTGATGCATTATCCAGGCAGCCATCCCTTTGCTCTATGTCGAGATTTCAGCTGATTGGAAGGCTCATATCTTGGTTGAATATTCCAAGAACCAGTTTACTTGTGAGATTATGGATGGATTGATACAGGATGACAGTATAAGGTTGTGGACGATGTGATATACTACAAGGGTAGGGTATACCTTGTGCCTGAGTCGAGGATGAAGAAGATCTTGAGTGCCGTACATGACACACCATTGGCAGGTCATCCAGGTACTTCAAGACTTACAAATATATACGAGAGAGATTTGCATGGAGAGGGTTGAAGGATGATGTCCTTAACCATATTAGAGAGTGTGTGGTTTGTCACAGAGAGCAAATCCAAACACTCATTCCCTGCGGATTACTTCAGCCATTACCCATTCCATAAACCAAAAATGGGAGAGTATATCCATGGATTTCATTACGGGCTTACCCAAGGTTTAGGGTAAGAATTGCATTTATGTGGTGGTCGATAGATTGACCAAGTATGCTCACTTCTTTGCGATGCCGTTTGAGTACAAGGCACCACAAGTAACATTATTCTTTGAGGAGGTTTTTAGGCTACATGGATTGCCTAAGAACATAGTTAGTGATCGGGACAACAAATTCATGAGTACATTTTGGTAGGAGTTGTTTAGGTTAGCCAGTACAAAGTTGACACCAAGTACCAGTTATCATCCGTAAACCGATGGTCAGACCGAGATCATGAATAAATGGATAGAGGGTTATTTGTGGAGTTATGTGGCAGGGCATCAGAAGGCATGGGTTAAGTGGTTGTACTTGGGCGAGCATTGCTACAATACGACCTATCATATGAGCATTGGCATGACACCATTCTCGAGCACTTTATGGGTATGATGCTTCATCATTTGTTGATTTGGTGATATCGATAGTCGAGCTCCTAAAGCTCGTGACTGGATTTAGGAAAATCAAGACATCATGAAAACTCACAAGGAGAATATGCAACGGGCACAAAATCAACTTAAGATGTATGCTGATAGGCACAGGTGAGAGATCATCATTTGATGTGGGAGATTTGGTGTTCCTAGCCTCCTCAAGAAGAGTGGTGCAGAGAAATTGAAGCCACGATTCTATGGGCCTTATAGGATTCTGAGACGAATTGGGAAGGTTGCATATGAGTTGGAGTTACCGTAATATCCCCTTTTGGGATATTAATTAAAATCTGAAAATTACTACTTGCAAAAGTAAACTTAGAAGAGCAACCCTTCTAGGTTCACCTCAACTAACCCAATGTCGGCTTCAATACAACCCAAATGGGGTTGGAGTGAGCCAAGGTGATGGGTTTAGATGGGCTAACTAGTTGGAGAGGACACTTCATAAACCATAATAAATTGCAGCAGTAGAAAAATTAATTAAAAATACTGAAAAACCAGCTGAACTTCAAAATTCAATAACTTGATCAATACTCAATGTTTTTCAATGAAACCAAGTGCATTTAAAAACATAAATTATGGCCTTTCCAACCAGCTATTAAACTAAATTTTCTGAGCACTCGAAACCCTTCCAACCAGCTATTAAACTAAACACTAAAAACTAGCTGAGCTTCAAAATTCAATAACTTGATCAATACTCAATGTTTTTCAATGAAACCAAGTGCATTTAAAAGCATAAATTATGGCCTTTCCAACCAGCTATTAAACTAAATTTTCTGAGCACCGGAAACCCTTCAAATCTGCCCCCAAAATCAGAAACCTAGTCGCCTAGGGTTAGGAAAGATATAATAAATATTTGCAGCACTTTCTCTTGCTTCCAAAACCCCAAAATGTCCACACACAGATCTGAAATATTAGATTTATCACAGCAGCTCATAAAATTATTAAAATGCCCCACATATGTTGCCAAAATCACTCCAAACAAGTTGCTTCACTATAAATAAATTACAAAAGCACATACAAGCTCAAAATTAGTCAAATCATGGGCATTATACTTAGCAAAACATGCTAAAACAGATCAGATTGGAGATTCACTTCAAATGTCACTAAAATATGCCTCAAACACTTCTAATGCAATTCACAAATACCCTCAAAATCAAGTTCACATAGTCTCAAAATGGCGACTTCACATAGACAATTGATTAAAGCAATAACTCATCAATTCATAGCTTGAAGGGTTTACACACTTCACATAAAGGTGGTGTTGAAGAACACCTTTTATTTTAGATCATTAGTGGGCATACATCCCTCTTCAAACATGAAGATAAGTTTCCAAAACCGTCAACATGCAAAAAGGGTGCCCATCATCTCCTTTTATAGATTTGTCTTTGTGCAATCTCCAAAATTTTCTCTCCTTTTTGGCGCCATCTTCTAGAGAGGAGAACTTTTAATTTTAAAATGGCCTGAAAGTCAACTCCAATGCAAATGTTAATTCCCTAAGGTAATATTTGAAAATAAAAATACATGGGAGAATTAAATGTAATAATTGATGCCCAAAGAGGAATCGACCTTTGCCAAATAAAGTCGATTTGCCCATAAATAATAATTAATTAACTCTAAAGGAAATCGACTTGCCTTTTATTTATTTTCTTTTCTCCAAATAAATCGATTTATTTCAAATGATATTTAATTGGCCTATAATAAATCGATTTTTCCCCTTTTATTTTGACTTGCACAAAATAAATAATATTTTAATTTATTAGCACAAATCAATTAATTATAATTTAATCCAAGGGGAGTGGATTAAAGGCCATTCAACTTGCCTTAATTAATTATTGCTTGGAAAAAGAGACATTATAGTTATAGTAGGATCCACAATGTTTTCCATGTGTCTTGCCTAAAAAGGGCACTTGGACAACATATCGAAATGCCTATCGGGTCACGCCATTGGATGAGGAGGGCAAGTTGATTCTAGTTCCTAAATCAATTATTGAGGTGTGAGAGAAACAACTTAGGATAGATAAGATAAAATAAGATATGTTAAGATAAATATATTAAATGTCCAACGAATGACCACAAAAGCAGGTCAATGTGACTGCACCAATACAAAGAAAGTGAACAAGAATCCAGATTAAAGTGGACCAAAAGGTCCTTGAATACAACCAAAAAAAAAGAGGGGAAAGAAGAAAGGGCAAAAAGAGAGGCCCGGAAAAAGCCTGCAGAGATCAGCCGAACCCAAACAGGCATAGGAAGGAAGATGAGGCAAGAAGGAGATCCCTCAACCAACCTCTAAGGCCGACTGAAAGAAGCTAGTAATGTGTCAAGTTCGAATCAAGGGCTATGGAAGATCTAGGGTACCAATGCCCGGAGTCGGGAAGAACTCTCCATGTACATCTGGTGGATCTCAAAGGCCATCTATAAGAGGATGGTCTCGACCCCATATGTGTCTAGATGTCCCTAGTCTATGAAATAATACCTCGAGTCGGGACAGATCTCGTTTCGACGATCATGATTGGTATCACTGCATGCTTAGTGCCTCTCCCGGGGGAGAGCACTGTGAAAAAGGAAGTGATCTGCTGAGTAGTTATGTCGCTGTAAGGAGGTCAAGGGTCTCCTCTCAAAGTCTAAGAGCCTCATGTAGATAGAGAGCAAGGCACCTCTGGTCATAGTATCTGAAGAAATCGGTGAATGTTGGACGCTCTCTGAATAGACAGTGAAATCTCCCTCTGATCTCATAGTATATGGGGCAACGGAAGATGAAGTGCTCTTCTGCTTTGATCCCTGAGGGAACAAAGCTAACAAATCCGCTTGGAGCAGTCAATCATGGTCACACTCGACCCAGAGCCTATGAGAACCAACCCTGAACTGACCTAGGGAAATGCGAAGGGCGTGCATCCAATGTCGGGAAATATATTGGGGCCGAGAAATAAGACCATTGTTGACCTCAAGAAAATGCGCAGCATAGAAGGCCATCTTCGGATGTAACCCTCCTCGGGGTTGGTCCAGTGCACTGAATGAATTGCCTGTAGATATCATCTCTGATGATTTTGTTCAGATCTTGCTTGTCGGAAGGAGATGGGCGGGAGCGTCCAAGGAAAAATTGTACGGTGGGAGGTGATTTGTCTGAATACCAATAGACTCAAGAAGTCGTGACACTCTGGCATACCAACAACAAGATTGACTAGAGTGATCGGCCAAGCAATGGCCTCAAAGGAGCAAGATAAGCCGTGCAGGATACCCGCCCTTCCCACAAAGGAGTCAACAAGTTTCCAAATACGATGTAGGAGGGAGACAAGGCCAAAAATTGCTTCCAACCTAAAGGGACGAGCTCCAAATTCTGCCAGAATGATATTATGGGAAACAATCTCCTTACATTTGATGATCCATCTAAGATGGATATGAACTCTCTCCGCCGCGGTGTAATGTCCCCTTTTCCAATCGAAGACCTTTGGCCCATTTCGTCACTTAAGTCACAATGAGTTATTACAAAGTGCAAAAAATATTAATAAAGCACTTGTATTAATTTATTTGACTTAATAATAAATTTGTAATCTCTAAATAGGTGCATTGGGTCTAATATTATGTTGTATCCTTTCTAGGGAAAATAGAAAAGAGGCCCATGCTGTGTTTGTCATCCCTAGGCAAAAAATGCGACTGGACAAAGGAAGGAAAGTGAAGTTTAGAAAAGATAAAAATTATTGCTCTTCCCAAGGAAAGTGCGACTTGGCATGAAGGACCATTAGTTAATGTTTATTTGTCCTAGGAGGAAGTGCGACTTGGTTTGGGCCTATTGTTAGGGTATTTTGGCACTCTTCTCTCATTGGAAGATGAAAAGGTCATTTTGTAATATTTTTCCTATAAAAAGGAGAGGGGCGGCTTGGGTAGAGGACCATTGTAATCATTTTATCATTTCTGAATCTGATCTTAAGCCAAGTGCTTTTGTATTAAAATATTCTAAGGACGGAAACCCTTAGTATATTGCCTCTAGAGGACGAAAACCCTCTTAGAGATTAGGAGGAATTTCTACACTGGATCTTCCATAGAGCTTATAAGAGTTTCAGTATTTTCCAGCAGCAGTTAAGGAGTTTTTGCAATAAAGGATTGAAGAATTCATCGCAGCAGAGTCACTGTATTTTCTGTGTATGAAGCGACCCAGTATGTGGCTGGTTTTCAATGTCTTGGACGTATCTCAGGTCTGAATTTCTTTATTATTAATTGTACTAAATTCTGAGTCCAAATAACTGTTTTCCAGTGAATTTTGGAAGGTTTTAAAGTGTTGTTCACAGTCATTCAAATCTGCAGATTTCTGCGTACAGTCCCAGCCTGTTTATATGTTCAGAAAGGTCAATTTTTACTTTATAATAAACTGCTAAAGTTCTGCGCTTGTTATGGCAATAATGGATAATGTTGGTAGTGGTTTTATGTGGACTTTCATCATCTAGACTAGTCGCCCTTGATAGAAAACATCTATATTTAATGTTGCACAGTCTTCGACCAGTTTGGGTTAGGTTTTAGGCTGGTTTCTATTCCAAACCCTAAGCGCATTTCTTCCATAAATTCGGATCTGTATTATGTGAATGCTATAAAAGGTCATAAATTTGCTTTTGGTGTCTTAATTGATCTAAATTACATTGAAGAACAAGCAAGATCCATTTGGGGATCTTTCATGCGGCCCATTGGACTCGAGTAAGGAGGGCCCCAAACCTCCGAGCCATAAAGAACCATGGGCTTGACAAGAGAGTCTGAGAGGGATAACTTGGACAGGATGTCCTGAAAGTGATGGCGGAAGCACTGTCTCTCCAAGATCGCCAAGGAGCCATAACCCTTATTAACTTGAGGTTGAAGTGCTGGTCGTAAACTGAAGCGAGGTCTAGAAAAGAGTACTCCCAAGTAAGTGTAAGAGCTGGTGATCTCAAGCTCTTCCCCCTTGTAGAAGAAATGAAACTCAGATGTCTTTAGAGCATCGAAGATCATAAATTTGGTCTTACCTAAGTTAACTATCACTGTTTATGGTCACAAAAGAGGGCTAAAACATCCAATTGTCTCTGTAGACATTCCGCCGAGGAGGCAAGAAGGACCACATTGTTCGCAAAAAGAAGAATATAGATTAGAACCTGGTGGAGAAGACAACTGCCCCCCTCTTGGATGTGATCCCTGAGAAAATCCTCCAACTCATCGATATAAATGCTTTGACAATGTAGGAGACAAAGGGCAACCTTGTTTGACCCCAATGGTACTCTTGATGAAGTCAGAGAACCTAGTAGCAGTATGAAGACGACCCAAAACCTCCTCATATAGGTGCATGATGACAGCTAAAAGAGTCTTAGAAATGCCAATCTCTCTGAGCCTCAGAAGAGAGCTTCCCGCAGAACAAAATCAAAGGCTTTCTAAAGGTCGACAAAGCAACAAAAACCTTGAAGAGCGGTGACGTGCTTCCTCGATGATGGCCCAAAGAGTGAGGATGTGGTCAGTGGTTTGGTAGGTTGGTCGAAACCCCGCCTGTCCCCTAGCTTTGTAGTGATTCTGGTCTAGAAACTCTGAAAGTCGCATGTGGAGTATGGTAGCATAAAGCTTGGCGAATGTGTGACCCACCATGATCGTTCTGTAGTTGTTGGGATCAGAGGTAGGACCCAATTTGTGGATGGGGTGAATAATGTGGTGGGACCAAGACCCCGGAAACCCTGTACAAACCATTTGGCTGAAGAGATCCACTAGATAGTTGTTTAGGATGCCAAGTCCTTGCTTGAAGAGTTCTGCCAGAAGCCCTCCCCATCCACCGCTTTCTACTATTCATAATTGAGATGACATTTTTAACATTCGTGTGGGTGAAGACGTGACAAGCAGTAAGGTGGGAGACCACGCGGATCCGGGGTGGCCAGGATGTCATAGAGGATGGTGTGAGCAAACAAGGAGCCGGGATCCATGTCCCGTGGAAGAGGGGAATGCTTTGGGGGAGAATGGTATGCCATAAATGCTTGGGAGAGTGTAAAAGGGACTCACAGAGCTCCCGTCTCCGTCGAGATATGAACATGCATTTCTTGTGGTGGAGGCGGAGATAAGCAAACTTGAGAGAGGGAAAGGATGGGAGAGCATAAACCAAGCAAGGCGAAGCTGCTTTGGTGAAGGGCTTTACACTCCTCATACCATTGGTTCATGGGACAAGTTTTTTTGTTAGGAAGGGTGAGGGGTGACGTGGAGGTAGGAGTTAGAGGCAGCCTCATGATGAGGGTCGTTGTAGTCCTCACCATTTAATCATAAAGAATGTCAAAACTAGGCAGTGTCCAAGGCTATCTAGCAAACAGGCTAAAGGAAATAATGATCTTACAATTCTTTGCTCTAGAATTGAAAATGCATGAAAGAAAATTCAATAACTGAAATTGAATCTAATCTAATAACTGAAATAAATTACTGAAATCAAATCAAATCTATCAAAACGAAATGAATCACTGAAAACAAATAAATAACAACAAACAAATAAAAGTGAAGCTTCACAAACAAAGCAAATTTAAACAAACTAAGCAAAACAATAATGATCTACTCTAAGAAAAATAATAAACTATCCTCCTTGGGTAAGAGTGGGCCCTTGCTCTTCCCTCGGAGTTGGTTAACAAAACTAAAAAGAAGTTATTGCCAAGAAACTTGAACTATGGATTTTATTAATCAGAAATGATGTTACAAAAATCATCCATCTCCTACCATTGCTACATTGAGTGCTTTGGAGAGATATTTATAACTCATCACTTGGTCAATACTCCAAGATTATAGAACTACCTACCTATAATCTTGGGCAAGACTTGACTTCATCTTCCACTTTACAATGAGATAAATGTGGAAGGAATTTATTCAAACAATATAACTCCAGATTTAACTACTTCCACTGACAAGGAGACAAATGTGGAAGAGATTTATTCAAACACTACAACTCTAGATTGAACTCTTTTCACTTGCACTCAACTACTTCCACTTGACAAGGAGACAATCGTGGAAGAGAATTAATCAAATATTACAACTCTACATTGAACTATCTCTTCCACACGCAGTTAACTACTTCTTTCCAATTGCCAAGTCTACTCTTGCATGATTGAATCTTTCAACATGACAACTGTCTCGCCATATTCCCATCCTTGATTTTCTGATCATTATTGTGAATTCAATTTGAATAATATTTTCAAACCTTTTTTGGGTTTGGTGCTCCTTGTTGTAAGCTTTCCAAAACATCTTGAAATTCTCATTTTCGTTGAGAAATGAGGGAGATATTGTAGTTTTACTTGAACTCTGTGTTTTTTTATCTTATTTACTTTCCTTCAACCTTATTCTGCTGAAACTTCAAATGAAGATATCTCCTCAATTATTGTTGCTGTAAAAATGGAGAGAGGTTTTTCCTCCTAACAATAAGAGGAACAAAAACCTCTCGATTCTCATTTGAGATCTTCAACTTCGGTTAGAGAGAATCTGATGCTACCTGTGTGAGTCTTGCACTTGAAAACCTTTTGCTTCAAATGATGATATCTTTCAAACCATTATTGTTGTGTGAAAATGGAGAGAGGTTTTTCCTCCTAGAATAAGAGGAACAAAAACCTCTCTTAGATTCTCATTTAGAGCTCTGCAATTTTAGTTAGAGGGATTCTTGTGCTGGTTCTGCTAGTACTGCGCTTGAAAACTTTCTTCTTCAAATGTTGATATCTTCAAAACTATTATTGTTGTGTAAAAACGGAGAGAGTTTTTCCTCCTAACAATAAGAGGAACAAAAACCTCTCTCATAATCTCATTTGGAGTTGTGCAATTTTAGTTATAACAAGTTCTATGCTGATTCTGCGAGTCTTGTGCTAGTTCTCGAGTCCTGCGCTCTTTGTATCGTGAACCCTGCGCTCTTTATGAGTCATGCGCTCTTAGCTATGTGAGTATTGTGCTCCTAGCTTTATGAGTGTTGCGATCTTTGTGAGTCATGTGCTCTTAGCTATGTGAGTATTACACTTGCTGTAATACATTCAAGAGATCAAATGACCTGCTCATACACAATACTGCATTCCAACTTACAAGAAATATTAAGAAATGAAAACATTC
Organism: Taxus wallichiana var. yunnanensis; assembly: GCA_018340775.1. Taxonomy (NCBI): domain Eukaryota; kingdom Viridiplantae; phylum Streptophyta; class Pinopsida; order Cupressales; family Taxaceae; genus Taxus; species Taxus wallichiana. The sequence continues at coordinate 895,626,432 of CM031239.1, forward strand.
AGATTGCAATGGAATTTTTCAAAGATAGATCAAATATATTCTACATTTAATCTTAAATAAGCTATCTAGTTCTTAAGACTACATCTAAATCCACTTTATAAGAGAAGGAATAATGTTATTTGGTGCAATGGATGAGACTTAATTTGGTCTCATCACCTCATGGATAATGGAAGAGAGGAGGTTGTCAGCTTCGTGTTTGTAGGGAGCGAGGTGAATTGATGCTCCGGCGAGAGAAGTTGATGGAGGTGGGATGAGAAGGTTTTAGGCATAGTTACGAGTTCGGCCGGATTTGTATGAAATCCGGTCGGAACCGTATTTTTAAGCAATCAATAAATCCGGTTCGGTTCGGTCTTTTTTTGCACAATTTTTTTTTTTTTCCTTTTTTGGCATTTTTTTCTTTTTTGGTGAAAAAACGCAAGGATGGAAAATTTTTTGCCATTTTTGGAAAGGGTCAGGAAGATGTAGCGGAAAAACTTGCATGTGCCATAACTTTCATTATGTGGCTCCGTTTCAAGTGTCGTCTTCTCTAAAAGTGTATATTTTCTCGAGCTCTACGCATTGATGGCAATATTTTTCTTATTTTCATAAAATCCATTTTTGTACCTTTTTGGACCAAGCAACTTCTTGCAATCTTTAGCAAGAATCATTATGATGATGATGATTATGGTAGATGGATGTTTTTTTGTATGTTTTGTCTATATATAATGATATAAGTATACGATAATATAAGTATATATATTCCGAACCTGATTTTTCTGTATTTTTTCGAGAACTCCGAATTTTCGGATTTTTTTGCCCTTTTGAATTTAATCGGATTTCCGAACCTGGTAACTATGGTTTCAGGTCACCCTCACCAAACTTCAAAATAGTGGGTGGAGGGCAAGGTGAAAGTGAGGCAGAAAGGGTATCATGATCGAGTAAGAGGGGTGGGGAGACGGACATGTGGTGGATGTGATGAACCGGGCTAGGGAAGTTAAGATGTAGTCCACTATACTAGCACCTCCACAGTGAGGTGTACAAGTGAAGAACCTAGAGTCGGGAAACACAGAATACCGTTCAAAATCAACAACTCATGAGACTCTCCCAATTGTAAGAGATGTCGGCCATAGGATGTCAAAGGTCCTGCAGAATCCTCTGACTCTCTCTAAAGACCAATGGAGTCGGGATCCACCTCAAAAGCACAAAGCACATCACCGGTTTTGTCATGTAGAGGGACCTGGAGGTTTTTGGTCCGCGCATTGAAATCCCCAAAATGAAGACCTCCCCAATCGCTGAAAATTGAGAAATACTTGTGTAGAGGTCGAAGAAGGGGTCCCCATCAAGGCCATTATGAATGGCATAAGGAGAGGAAGTCTGGGGAAATAACAAACCGCTATATAAAAGTCTTTGAGGTGGGGTGAAGTCCGTCTGATCCTGACCCAAAGGAAGCGGGCAAACTCATCCGCAACGACCACTGAAATGCTTGTTCTAGAAAATATCTCTGACCAAACAAGCAACCCCGCCTAAGCCCCTGACACCACTAGAACTCCTAGTCTCCTGCCTGCAAACAAAAAGCCAGTGATACCCCTAATCTCCGGGAGAGGACGAACAGGGCTCTCATGAGTCTCTGTGACAAAAAGGAGGTCTGAAGAACTCGAGCGTCATATAGTACACCTGGAGAAGACCAAAATAACCCGTTACCATTCCAACATGTGATGGAAATGCCCTTGTTCTATTGCCTCTCCCAACGAGACCATCATTTGGGACCGGACCCGAGCCCAATCGGGGGAAGGAGTCTCAGATAACAGGTCTGAGATTACGAATTACAACCCACTTGCCTGCTTTCCTAGCTATCATCACCGCTTCATGAGATTGTTTGAGTTCGGCAACTTGGGCTCTGGTGAGGTCTATCTTCCGCTGATTTAAAACGAAGGAAAAGTGTTGAATCTAGCCCAAGCCATGCTCTGTCAAGGTGCACATTTGGAAGCTCCAATTTTTCAGTGAGAAAGTTAGATCCTATGGCCATCGGGTCCGATGAAGGGGGAGGTGTGGGCAACCCTCTCACTTTGAGGTTGAGTTCCCTAGCCCGCCTGGTTCGTTCCTCTATCAACTTTGCCTGCACCACTTCTTCTACTACTGCCAGAGGAGGAGGAACTGTGCCCTTTCCCTTCACCACTGGGCCCAAGAGTCTTTGTTGTTTGAGATTTTCATGTTGGGTTTTGAACTCTTCCTGTTTGTGTTTAAGGTCCAAATTTCCGCTTAGAATCGGTCGTTGATGATGCTTTGGGAGTGGGGTATGACGAGGGATTTGCGAGTGATCTTCGTAGAGAGATATTGTCTACTTCCACCTTCTCCATCCGCGAAGTGAGCTCGAAGACCTCTTTTCGAAGAGCCCTGTTGGAGGATTCAACGATTTCCAGCCTATGTAGTAATTCCTTAATTATGTTGGGTAGCCCTCCCTCGTGTTGTCCTTGTTCCGTCCTCCTTGTGATATCACCTGCCTAAACAACTGAACTAGATGGGGACATTGTTAGCAGATGGATAGCTTGAAGTGGGGTTAAGGAGAGGGGAAAACTAGGGGAGTCCCCCAGATGATCAAGTTGTTGGAGTATTGGTGCGGGCATAAAGCCAAAACAATTAGCTGAGCCCGAGAGAACGTGTAATGGCGAGTGAAACCGGGAGGTTCTCGAGATGAACCCAGTGTACATCGTCCACGAAAAACAACAAGCCACGGTTCCCACGATTCGCAAAAAGGTCACGAGTCGCAAAAAGGGGAAGGCTAACAATTGAGGTTCGCAAGTGGATTGTGGACGGTTGAGGTTGCAGAGGTAGAGGCACGTTAAAGCTCGGCGTATTGCACAGAGGAGCTTGAGAGGAAGTCGAGCTCAACGTTTCGAGCCTCGGGGTTATGAGGACACAACCAGATGCACGGACGAGACCGTAAGGCGGAGAGAAGTCACGGAGAGCTTTTGTAGTTGAGGAAGGGCAAAAAGTCGCGGAAACCGTCGTAGGAGGCAACAGAGAAGCATCGCCGTCGCAGAAGAAGGGATCCATTAGGTTCGGTCTCGAATGCAGACTTTAGTACACCTTCAAAGACCTCTCGTAAGTTAGGGTTTGATGTTATTTGTTTGGAAAACCTCTATAGCCAAAACTGTATCTAGAACAGAACCGAGTTATCACAAAATATCGATGTAGTGGAAGGATTTGCCATTAGAAGATGCCTCATGGGAAGGTGAATGGATTTTACTGACACCCTAATTTACAATTGCTTGGGGACAAACAATCTTGGGAAGGGGAGACTGTAATGTCCCTTTCCAAATGCTCGGAGGCCCAATTGGCGTATTCCGCCCCTTTTCCTTGTTTATTCCCTCGGGAATCGGGGCATGGGAGACGTAAAGGAATATTTGAATTTTGGACACTTATATGCATTAGCGTTATTATTTTATGTTGAGATGTTTTATTAATTCACTTTATATTATAAATTCACTTTGAGGTGTTTTAAGTCATGGCTTATGACTTAAGTGAAATAATAATAATTATTTTATAAAGCGGCGTTGGAAAAAGTGGAGGATTAGGGTTTCAAAGGAGTTATAAGGATGACTTGAGGATTAAAATAAAAGTTATGTTCATTTGTTATTTTCTCTGGAAAAAGTTTGGTGAGCCTACGTGTTCATTTCTCTTGCTCAAGGAGTGAAATCCCTTGGGATCCTTGGTTTCGGTGCAGAGGAGACTTTGGACCCTAGCTGGAAGGGTTATTTCGGTGAGAGGATTTATCCTCAATCCCTAGTAGTTGCATTTACAGTACCAAGGATTATTTTCAGCATACTGGCGATTATTCTGGTATTGGCCATACAGATTGGGAAAATATCACAAGTTTATTTTTTCATAGAGTGGGCCTTGAAGGTTGATGCTATAGTTGGTTGCCACATCACAAGTTGTTGCTGGTGATTATTGAGTGCACAACGATCTTTGGAAGGAGTTCGGGGTTATAAAGGGTTGCAGAACAATCTACCATCGCTGCTGATATAAGTCTGATACAACTTCAATTGTTAATACATTAAATTTGATATCCATCTACTATTGGCGCTGCTGCTTGAGATGTATTAATGCAGTTTTAAACTAAAAATCAGACTGTTATTTCTGCTGTACAACTCAGCCACACTCAACTGTTCAAAGCAAAGTGTTTTTAGAACCGGAACCGAATCGAACTGGCCGGTTCGACCGATTTGATATTTTTTACATGAACCGGTTGATAAACCAAATCGTTTGACCGGTTTGGTACCAAACCGGTCAAACCAGTCCGGTTTTGCTATAAACCGGCCGAGTCGTGCCAATACGGAGGTATATGGTGCTGTTTTTAAAAAAATGGAAACTATTTAAATTTTTACCAAAGAAACAAATTCCTCTTCCGCTCAGTAAACATCACAATCCTGTTTTAAATAGGAAAGCATCATTTAAATGGAATGCACATTCATAAATATGATGGTATTTTCCTATCCAATACATGTTATTATGTCCATGACTCTACTTTGATGTCTATGACGCACAGTCATTATCTTAGACTTAGGAATCAACAAAACAAAAATAATCAGTCTATCAGTATGCTTACATGACTTTGAGTAGAGTCTCTACTCAATTTTCCAAAAAGTAAAGTCAAGTTGTGAGTTTTTGGCCTCTTGGGAAGACTAGTCAAATTGTGAGTTTGCACAAGATCCCATGTTTCGTGAAAGAACTAGCCATATAAATATTCAATATCTCTTTGTAAGAGAGAAGGTTGCACTAATACATGAACAAGCTTTGCATACTTTGTGTTTAATTGTTGGAATGATGGTTCCTAATCTTTCAAATATATTGTTTTCATTAAAAATATAAATTTTTATGTATTTTTTAGTAAATTGGTTCATAAAGTTTGAACCAGTCCGGTTTCGATTCCGGTTCCGATCCGGTCCAACCTCAACCAGCTTTTGATTTTTAAAACATTGGTTCAAAGGAATAATAATTTCCGACTTTAATATCGAATGCATGCCAACCGCTTGATCCAAGTCCTTGCCCCGTGGATCACTAGACTCAAAATATATTACCAGCAACAACTATATCACTTAAGGGGTCTGAAATTATTAATTTGAACACTATATATTGGAATGGTTGCTTCACTGATGCATGGTAAATGTTTGTTAAAATGTCTTTGCGTTATTCCTTGTTTTTCTAACTACTTATGAGAGTGTCAATGATATTTCCAGTTCAATATAATGATTGCCAACTATTTGAGAATAACACTATGCAATCTTTGAATATTTTCATGATTATGTGATGGATTTATGATCATTGTCATAGTTGTTTTAAACATTGCATGCAAACTGTTTGACAAAATGCCTACAAGTTAAAAGCTAGGAATTTTTGCAAGTTTGAAACAATATCTTTTGGTTGGGGTTATTTTTCCTTAAATCTCAATGGTTCTATGTCGGTTCTTGTGGCCCTTAGTGAAAAGAAAAGTGAAATTAAATGGTGACCTACTCGATGTTATAGCATAGGGTAGCATCACATTGTGTTTCAAGAGTTTTAAAGAAGAATAGTTCTAATATGTAATTAAAGAAGTAGCAAAAATGGAATTAAATCATGAGTTGCAATGTAGGAAAACATTATTAAGCAATACGATACGCAAATTTCACAAAAATGAGGAACAATTTCTGATGTGTGTTGCCTACACTCTCAAACCTCTATCTAAATTTTGAACCGTTCAACCTTCAGCTTATGCTCATTGTTTCTTGTAGAGAGAATTTGTTTGATATATGCATGTGTTTTTCAAGTCATAGTTCAAACTCAAAGTTATTGTCATTCTTATTATTTATCCATTGCATTCTTTCCTCAAGTCCAGTTAACTGCAAATATACAAACTAGTCTTTACAAAACATCTCTTGGTAATATGCATCTTGCTTTGTTATTTGCAGTTTTCGTCTCCTCCAACACTTTGAATTTAACTTCTTGTAATCGGACCTAGCAGGTGTTAGGTTGGCATTCCGTTGAAGTGGAATTATATTTATTTAGGCGCATGTAAACCTCCCAACTTCTATCTCTTGCTAGACATGGCAATGAAACCACCACATAGAAATTGGGAGGAATCCAACGGGTATCATAACTGCAATGAAAACATTGCACCCGGCTACTAATTGCTATTTCCTTTGCAATAAGTTTGTGCTACAAAATTACTTTTCAAAATTTCATCAAGTCTATTAAGCCCTGAAATTCAACACTACTTTTCAAATTTTCATAAAGTCTATTAGACCCTGAAATTCAAACGTGCACTCCAACTCAACTCTTCCTTCAAATTATAGTTTAGTAATAAATAAAATCCTTGCTACTTTTGCAGTATAAATTTGACTTGATAAAATAGGATTAACAATAGAAATTTCCTTGGTGGTAATTGAAACTAAATTTTAACAAAGTGCATATTATTTTTAGAAACTTCACAATATGGGGAGTATTAAAGTTCGATTTTTTTGATGAATTGTGTTTTAAATGTAATCCTTCTATGATGAGCCGAGACACATTTGAAAGGCATTGACAACTTCAAATTGTATCTCTGCTCCTGAAGCTGTGGCTTTGTGATCTAACCTGAAAACAAGAATGATGGATTATAAGGGATTGACAGATTTAAAAAAACAGACAACAACATGAATCTTAAGGATAGCTACGGGTCAAAAGGACCCTTAAAGCATTCATTTTGTTTGTCCTTCTATTCATTTGTCCATGATTGATCAGCTTCCTGCACGCATGCAACTGGATGTTCTAAAATCATTTACCATCCGAAATATAATCTTCAAATAGACTTGTAGCCATGAAATATTCCAATGGCTTAGAGAGTTTAAAATCCATGCATGCCTTCACACAATTGGAAATCTCCAAAAGTATCTGTTTAAAAGCAACTTGTTTTGCTTTTTTCAATAAAAATATGTCAATGGAAAATTATAGGAGAGGATGGATTGCCACTTTATTCAATAATCTTCTCCAAATCTAGCATCACAATATGCAGATCATTATGCACCATCCACTTCGTCTCACTTTGGTCTTTTCCTAGACAGTATTTGTTGCTTTTATGGAATGTCTTATTTTAGAATGTTTTTGTATTAAACTAATATTCCGTTTTCGGTGCATGCCAAGATATATCATGCCATTTATTTAGTTCACATGCTTTTTTGCCCTTCTTTAGAGATGGTGTCAAAGATAACAATCTAAATAAATTTTTCTACATGCTTCATCGTTTTCCACGGTTAAAATAAATCTCACACGAGTGATTTTTCTCTTGATCTTTAGCATAATCACTGAAAAGATTGTTATCCTTTGGATTCAAAATATAGTCACTTAAGTGATTGACATATCCTTTCCTCCAATATGATTAGGACTTATATATCTTTGTCTGATTTGTTTATTACGAAAATCAAACATGTAAAGAAATCAAGCAAGAACACGAGAGAACTTAAAGAGAGACACTTCTTGGATATGTTATTGAGAGAGCAACTCTCACTTTATAGGAAAAGAAAACAAAAGCCCTAATATGAAGGTGACATAAACCCTAAACCTAAATGATCTAGGTGAATATTAAATCATGTTTGTAGTATTTGATAATGAAAACTAAAGTCACAAAGTGACTTTATTACCAAGCCTATCACTAAGACTAGTATGACCGTTATAAATTTATGTTATTGGCTCAACATTTTCATTTAATGGTCATTCTAGAAACCACGCCAAGTTTCTCTCCAATTATACATTTTCTTTTGGGCCAAGAAACTTGGTGAGAATGTCTGCAGTCTGGTCCTGAGTTGGATAATATTGCAGCCCAACTTCTCCATCAATTGAAATGACAATGTATGTCACTGTGTTTTGTTTGTTCATGAAAGATGAGATTCTTTGCCAGCTTGAGAATTTTGTGGCTATCACAGAAAAGTAGTGTGGGTTCAGTTTGATGAACTTATAGATCCGCCAACATTATTCTAAATTTCTAAGCTTAAGTGCTTCACATTTCCTTTTTGTTGTTGGTCTGTATTATGCTTTTCTAGAAGAAAGTGAGACCACATGTTGCTTCTTGCTGATACAACAAATTGGTCATGTTCCAAGGCTGAACACATAACCTGTTGTATATTTTCTACCATCCATGTATCCTTCCCAATTCGAGTCTGAGTATCCACACGATGGAATCTCCTTATTTTTACCATATAGAATGCCAATGTTTGATGTTCCCTTGACATATCTTAGCACCCACCTTTCTGCTGTCTAATGTTCTGCTTCTGGAGCTGTCATAAATCAGGAGATATAGCTGACTGCATTCAGACCTTGTGGCTGTAAGATAGATTAACTGCCAACTATTTGCTTGTAGACTGATTCATTTACTGCTTTTGATTCGGTCTTGGCTGAAAGTTTCAACCTTGTCTCCGTAGGTGTAGATGTAGTTTTACAATGTACCATCTTGAACCTGTCAAACAAACTTTTTTGTATAGTTTGTTTGAGAAGTAAAAATATGTTTATCAAATTTTTTGTGATAATGTAGGAGGCCTAAATTTGTCATGTCGAAAGTGGATCATAAATCTGATTTTACCTTTTCAAATGCTCCGACCTCACTACTTATGATGATTCTGTTATCAACAAATATCATTAGAATCTCCACATCATCATTCTTGCCTTTGATGTATAAATTAGGGTCAAAAGGACTTTTTTGAAACCTTGTTCTCCCATATACCTATCAATTTTGATGTACCATGCCTTGGAGCGTGTTTCAGACCATAAAGAGTTTTTTTCAATCTACATATCATATGTTCCTTCCTGTAACTTGAAATCCCTATGGTTGGTACATGCATACTTCTTCCCCTAGATATCCATTGAGGAAGGCACACTTTGTTAGGAATATTAAGTTAGTACTCACATGGAAGTTAGTAAAATAATTGTCTGTGTGAAGAGAATAATATAATGAGTTGTTATTAACAACTCCTAGTTAGAAATAGGTATGTGAGTGTAGTGAGTTAGTTGTGAATGAATATATATTAATAAAGTATGTTATAAGAGGAGTTGTAACAACTCGCTAATAGTCCTGAGGTAAGATTTATAGGAGATTACTGTAATGTCCCCGATTGGACACTTTTGACCGCAAATGGATTTAAGGCAAATCCCAAATCCCAAATACATATTATAGAAAATATAGCAAAAATATATAGTGCAGATCTGATTTTTATCTAGAAATGGCGACTAAGTATGAGTATGAGACTCATCAAAATTAGAAGATAAATCATGACAATTTCATCATAAACTGATCCACTGAATTTATTGAGCCAAAACACAAAGATAATTCCAGATTTGGGACCCAAAAAGAGGTTGAAATAATTTATTAAAAATCAACAAATACTTGCCTTCAGACACAACTGTAAATAGGATATTTTGGAGCCAAAATCCACTCCACAAAGGCTGATTCAGATCACTAAAAATCTGCAATTATAACAGCAATCCAAATCTGGTTTTAGCAGCCCAAAACACCTCCAAACAGTCCACTATGCAAGTCGCACCACCCAGAAAAGGGCTGGAAACAAAGGAAAATACAGCCACAACTTTCCTCTTCAAACCCTTGTGAAAATCTGCAAAATTACAACCTTCAATACAATTGGAAAACTTCTGGAAAATCAGCTAACTCCTTGATATGCAATGGAAACCCCTGTGTGGAGAATCCTTTCAACTAGGAGAAGGGTTTTCACGCTTCTATTAGATCTCTTAGAGGGTTTTTCGTCCTCAAAAGATTATTTCTAAAGGTTTTTGTCGTTAAAAATATTTTTGTAAAGCTCTAGGCTTAGACAAAAATCATATTTGTGTAAAATAGAAAAGCATGCCTTCAACAAGCAAGTAGACTTGCTTTTATAGATGAACTTGGCCAAATAGCCACCCTCATCTTCCAATCAGATTGCACCTCCCGCATTTAATGTTTTTTTCCACCCTTTTTCTTCCTCCAAAGGGGTCACATTTTCTCCTAGGGGAGAATAATAAATATAAAGTGATATTTCTTTTTTCTTATTTTACTTTATCACTTTATATTTGTCTTTTCTATTTTTAAATTGACTTTATCATTAATAAATTAATATAAAGTGCTTATAATATTATTTTATTTTTGCACTTTTATAATTAACTTATTATGATAAGTTTCCTTTCTAACACTCTTTAGCCGTTGGGAAACAAAATTGGGCTAAAGGTTTTCGACTGAATTATCTTAGAAAGTCGGACATTTCAGTCCTCCCTTCCCCAAATTGCTTGCCCTCAAGCAATTCCACACTCGTTGTCCAAGTTCCATGCACAAGAGACAAAACATGTTGCAATGATCCAAAATCCTTGCCCCTCAGTCTTTGGTCAAGTGAGATAAATCTTGCCACCATATACTTCTCTCAAGATGATCATATACACAAAGTTGCATCAAAGGTATCACATACTTTATATTGCAGATTTCATCCTCTAATTCATCATTTTTATCAAGAGGAAAACAAATCTGAATATGTAGCAATAGATATGACATTATCTCACTTATTCCATACCTTGTGATGTCATCACGATCTATAATGGGTTGAATTCCGTCACGATACAACTGCTGTAATGACATGTTTCTTTCTTCACCATCCTCATCATGTGCAATCTTCCCTACTTCGAAAGATTCCTCCATGCTCTTGGCTGCCACAACTTGAGGAATACCATTCCTCATGCCTTGCAAAACAACTTCCTTGTCTTGCACTTTGAACTTCAACTCCATAGTCTGATAATTTTGGATGAACTCACCCAAAGATTGCAGCCATTATACACCAAGTACTAAATCCAATCCATCAATGCTAACAACATAAAAATCATCTCTTACCTCGTGATATCCTATGGTGAATTGGAGTTGTGGAACCTTCTTTGCACATGTGATTGAATGTCCATCTACCATGATTACATTGAATCCTTGGAAATATTCTTCTTGCAATCCCATCTTGACAACTAAATCTTCATCAATGAAGTTGTGGGTTGCTTCACTATTGATCAATATGGTGATCTTTTGCCCATGAAGATCTCCTCTAACTTGGCGCGTATATGAAAACTAGGTGGTACAACTAATGTAGCAAGTGTAGCACCTGTGATAACCACCTCTCCTTCTTTGACTTGGTCTTCATTCTTCTTTGGATCAACATTATCTTCATCCTCATCATTATCTAAACTACCTCAATGTAGTGGATTGACCCCTTACCTTTGCAATGATGGTTGGGTGTCCATGGGTCCTTACAATCAAAGCATAATTTCTTTCTCCTTAGCTCATTCTTTGCTTCTATTTCTTGGATGTTTCTCTCCCATTCCTTTGCCTTTCCTTGCTGTCCACTAATTGCTGCCCTCGCTTATTAATTTGAGCCATTATTGGCTGCTCAAATGAACTCTTTTCCTGCCCCAAAGGCGCTGTTCACTACTGCCCAAACTGCAGATTTCTCCCCTTTGGGACTGAACTCTCTAAGTCCAATGACTTCTTAATGGCACCTTGAAGAGATGGAGGATTAAAGGCTTTGACTAGGCCTTTTAGTGGCTCTCCTAACCCTTCAACAAACAATAATACAAGTCTCCTTTCACTAATATCAGGCACCATAATTCTTTGAAAATCAGAAATATACTTATCTAGAGTTCCTTCTTGCTTGAGTTGGGCCAACTCCCTGAAATGCATATCTAGATCCATCTTGTCAAATCTCTCATCAAACATAGATTGAATTCCTCAAGGGTGGTGATAGAACCATGCCTTGGGTGATGATTCCATGGTACCACCATTCATGTGCAACTCCCTCCAAATGCAAGGTTGCAAACTTGAGTGCCTCTTCTTCATACATAGGATTCAAAGAAAGATATGTATCTAATTTCTGTAACCAAGCTCTAGCAGAACACTTATCTGAACCATCATATGAAGGAAGAGTTACCTTACCCAACCTTTGTTGAATGTCTCTCCTTGGTTGCTCTTGTTGAACTCTTCGATTTCTCCTTGAACCTTTGCTATTCTTCACCGACAAGTAATCTCGAAAGATAGCATCTCCTGCCTCTATAACTAAGATTTGCATACTCATCACCCCATGCTTCTATATCATCAACATCAGTTTGGGATTCTTCTTCAACTGGTTCCTCTCTTTGGAGAAACTTTGCCCTGAAAGTTTGATGTGTAGGCTTGGAAGAGGTCCTAGCTGGTCCCGTAGAGCTTCCTTCACCATTGTGGTTTGCTCCTTGGTTGGTAGACACATTGTTCCCTTGTAGGATCTTTGCCAAGTCTCTAATGGAACTGGTCAATGCATCACACATTTCTCTTTGGTTCTCTCTCATTGATTGTTGTAGCTCTCTTTGACTTCTTGTGATGACTTCATGCATGTAGCTAAGCTCATCATTGGGAGGATCTCTTTGATCCCTCTCTTCCATTTTCACCTTCTTTGATATACTATATGGCTTTTTTCTTGATTGCATTCAGATCTGATTTCCTCACACGCTTGGAGGATTCAATGCTTTGATACCACTGTAATGTCCCGGATTGGACACTTTTGACCCCAAATGGATTTAAGGAAAATCCCAAACCCCAAATGCAGATTATATAAAATATAGCAAAAAGATATAGTGCAGATCTGATTTTTATCTAGAAATGACGACTAGGTACCGTATAGATGGGACTCATCAAAAGTAGAAGATAAATCATGACATTTTCCTCATAAACTGATCCACTGAATTTATAAAGCCAAAACACAGATAATTCCAGATTTGAGACCCAAAAAGAGGCTGAAATAATTCATTAAAAATCAGTAGATACTTTCCTCCAGACAGAGCTATAAATAGGATATTTTGGAGCCAAAATCCACAACATAGGCTTATTTAGGTCACCAAAAATCTGCAATTATAACAACAATCCAAATTTGGTTTTAGCAGCCCAAAACACCTCCAAACAGTCCACTATGCAAGTCGCACCACCCAAAAAAGGGCTGGAAACAAAGGAAAAACACAGCCACAACTTTCCTTTTCAAACCCTTGTGAAAATCTGCAACATTACAACCTTCAATACAATTGGAAAACCACTGGAAAATCAACTAACTCCTTGATATGCAATGGAAACCCCTGTGTGGAGAATCCTCTCAACTAGGAGAAGGGTTTTCGTCCTTCTACTAGATCTCTTAGAGGGTTTTCGTCCTCAAGAGATTATTTCTAAAGGTTTTCGTCCTTAGAAATATTTTTGTAAAGTCTATAGGCTCAGACAAAAATCAGATTTGTGTAAAATAGAAAAGCATGCCTTCAACAAGCAAGTAAACTTGCTTTTATAGATGAACTTGGCCAAATAACCACCCTCATTTTCCAATCAGATTGCACCCGCATTTAATGTTTTTTCCACCCTTCTTCTTCCTCCAAAGGGGTCACATTTTCTCCTAGGGAGAATAATAAAAATAAAGTGATATTTCTTTTTTCTTATTTTACTTTATCACTTTATATTTTTCTTTTCTATTTTTAAATTGACTTTATCATTAATAAATTAATATAAAGTGCTTATAATATTATTTTATTTTTACATTTTTATAATTAATTTTGTTGGCTAGATTTTTTGCATAGCTGAAAACTTAGGTCGTGACATGAGATAAATCTCCTTCATTTACCGGTGAGGCTCCCGTATGATTTGCAATAAAATATGCTAGTATCTATTTTGGGGTTTTACTTTAACCATGCAATTCATGAACCATAGTTGTATAGTTTTGTAGCAAGTAAGCAGCTATTAAAGAAAGGAAATATCTAATGAAGAAGGAAAATAATAAAAACAGGAAAGAAAGAGGGAAGATGTGCAACCCAATCAATAGATAACAGAGTTGATTGCATGCACATGTATGCAACCCAATAGATATTAACACACAAAATTATAAACAAAGGCAACTTTCAGATCTAGATCTAGAATAACACAAAGTTTATAAGTAGATCTAAGACAAAAAAAAAAGCTAGAAACAAAATGCACCATGACACAAAGTTCTCCGAAAATCTGCTCCTTTCTATTCCTTTGCTTCAAATAGCTATCAAGGATTTCAGCACAAAGTTTGGAACAAAAGAATGCTGCTTACAAATTCTGATGCTCAACCCGAAGGTTCTTCCTATACTTATAGAATGTAGAAGGGAAAATACAAATGCGAAATTCAATTCGAATTAGAACATAAACAAGAAATAAAGATAACATCCGACAATCTTCCTCTCTAATTCCTTTTCAATTGACATGTATCCGGATCCATACTCAAACTTATACACATCTGTCCGCTTAACTAATAGAATCGTTCCACATAACTTAAAGTAATGGTTTCAAAACCAACAACTTTAAAGTTTTACAATTATATCCGGAACGTGGAAATAGAAGAAAAATTCGCCAAATTGTAACATCTACATCTTGTTTTTGTATTAATATCAATATACTTGTCGAACATGTAATTCAACAACTTCCCATCTATCTTAGCCACAACTTCCCATCTGTCTTAGCCACAACTTTCTTTTTTGTCCTGAATTGCAGCAAGCCTTCGTTCAATACCCTGATGCACGCTTCCACATCCTCCAAGCTAGGCCCGAACTTCTCAATATCCGACTGCAGCGTTACCAGCTTACTGATGGAATCCATCGTGAAAGGCCTAACAGCTCCATCAATTCTCTCTTGCACCATCAAAAGAGATCCCTCCAGGAAATCAAGACACTTTGCTAGGAATGGTTCTTGTGTATGAAGAAATGTTCCCAACCACTTCCTCGTTAGTGAAAGCAATGACATTGTCTGGTAAAGATGATGCCATACTCTCAAGTGCCTGCATCCTTTTCAGCATGATTCTGAAGATCTCCAAGCGGAAAGATACTGCAAACTCAAGCTGCTTCCCCTTCTCAACTGATCCATCGGGCACAATCCGTTCCGCAATCAACACCTCCCTCGGCAGCTTATTAATTTCGACCAAAGTACTTAGGTTACTTTCAACAACTGTGCTCATGTCTATCATGCTCGTCACCAGTTGCTTCAGCTGAACCGATGCATCCTTCATAACCTTTAGACGGGCTGGTACCTCTCCGAGTTGTACAGAAGCTTGGCGAATGATTAGACTTTTCCATTCATTGATAGCTTTAACCTGGTTACCTGCATCTTCCACTTCCTGCATCAGATGATCACTCACTTGCTTATGTGCTGAAATGGGCTGAGCAGAAGATTTGACAACTTTGGCAATAATCTCGCACAACTGAGACACCTGCTTCTGAAGTTCAACTTTCTCTACCTTTTCTTTGTCAAGCCTAAGGAATAAAGCATCTATCAATGTCTGCGTGTCTTGCTTCAATCCTTCTGTGGTGGCTTGACCTAGGGGTACTCTGGTCACTGTTATATCTTCTGCCGTGAGCTCATCCTTCTTCCCTTCTGCTGGAACTGACATCTCAGCGAACTTCTGCCCTGACTCCTCAATGATCAACCTTGAAGTTACCTTAGCAACTTTAGGTTTTCTGTCTTTTCTGCCTAGATTCAGAGCAGCTGCAAGTTGTGTTCCTCCAAGTTGATTTCCTCTCTAGCCTCTGGAACCAACTACGAAGCCAACCATTATGAGAAATTACTTCTCGGAGAATGAGAAGTTGCCGAGTGTACCACCATCTTGCGCTCTGATTCCTCTCCATCTGAAACCGCTACAGTGTTGTGGTTGCCGTCCTCTGAATTGTCCAAAGACAAAGCTCTTTCAAATTCTGCCATCTGCAACTTCAACGTTTCTTTAGGAAGAGGTGTTGAACGGAGTGGTTGAGGAGAAAAGACGAATGTTGCCGGATTCAACGGAGGAATGATAGTATCTTGCTGAGGTGCAACAGTCGGTGAAGTACTTGATGTTGGAGAAGTCGGAACTAACACCATAGTAGTAGAAGTGATCTTCTCCTTTGAATGAGACCTTCTGTGCACTTTAATCTTTTCAGGCCTTCTGTTGCTCTCTCCTTCGTGCTTCCTTTTGAGGGAATCTCCTATGCCGAAGTTGCACAGTGATCTCGATTCATCAATGCTTCATCAATGCTTCATCCCTTCACAAGAACTTTGGGCCAAGTATTGACTTAACGGCGGCATACCTTTCCTCGATCGTATGGCAGCCACCTATGCTCTTCTAAAGTTCAGCTCTATCTCCTCCCATCCGATGGTATGCGTCAAGTAACACAGGCCCATCATCTTTAAGATCCATAGGTATTCGTGCTAATCCAAAGTCAAACACTTGCAGTACCGATAACTTTCGCCGAAATCTTTCTTTCTAACTTCGTACTCGCTTCCAAATGAAGGCACATGCGTGTACTCTTGGGAGATTGTCTTCCTCGCCACTCCAAATGGATCGTTCACCTTGCTAGAAGAAATACTCGTGAATATTGTAATAGCCCACTATGATCGGGAAGAAGCCTGTAGACTTGTGCCGCTTTCTTCTCTAAGTCATGCATCTCCACGAGTTGTCTCGCTTCGGGCTTACATGATGACCAATCTATCACTCGGATATCTGGGCAACTTGACTGTTCTCTCCTGGAAAAGCCAGTGACCCTGAGGTATGTAAAGTCCGCAAACTGGATGAAGATACTGCCAATCTTGGACACAGCTTCCCAAGCTTCCTTGCTTACCCTGTTGGCCTTTAGGTCACCATCCAGCCTACAAATGAATCCGTAGAAGAATCCATCATTGACCACCTTGTAATCTTTATTGCATGTGGGCACAAATGAAGTGCAGATATAGCACTCAAAAATAGGATCCTTGGAAAGCACACCATGTCTATCCAGCTTGGAGAAGATACCTTGTGAAGCTGCAACATATACCAAATATGAAGTCATTTTGAAGCTGTAAGTACGCCTCACATTCCGGAGTTGCTCACCGATGTTGTCACTAATGATTTCCAACCAATTGATTATTGAATCTGCTTTGTTGATTTCAATGGTCCTGATGAAAGCATACATCCATGTGCGGAAGTTGTGAGCGTTAGCTTCGCCATTTATCCTGCATAACAATTTGGTAATGTCATCCACCTCTTGTACCAGATTGGATCGTGGAAGAGTTCTCGAACTTGGATGGAGATCTAGGCTTCTTCATGTATCTGCTATTCATGATGCCCACACAATCAACTTTATGCTTTTCCCATCTGTTGTTGGCATCCTGTATGCTAATAGTAGTCACCACCTGTTGTGCTGGAATCTTCAGACAATAATTGATGAACTGTGCATCCAACTGGATTATTGTCTTCCCCGCAACATCTTAGACTGATCTAGATAGTGGGTGGTAAGACCTAGCACACTCCATGACGAATTCTGGCAACTGAGCTATGGATGGGAATGTTGAAGCTTGAATGATTCCACTACTTTTAACTGCACGCATGAGAGAAGTCTTTACAACTCTGAATCTATCAATCAGTTCAGAAAGAGGTTCTGGACCTAGATCTGTATCTCCAATGTTAGCAAACGTAGAAGTGATGCATGACTCTACTGAGCTTTCTTTTTCATCCCGCTTTGCCATGGCCATATCTGTCTTTGTCTGAGCAATTCTTTTTCTCTTTATTCGGTCGGAATTCTTTACAACCGGTGCAAATCTGAGATTTCTTTAGATTCAGAGGATATGTTCAATGTATTGGACATTGATTTAAGCTCCCTTTCTCTTATAAAAACACCTTGTAATGAATTCCTGCAATTAATTCAGACAAAGATGGCAACTGAACATGAACACTTGATTTTAATTATAAAAATCTGCATATATCAAGCCTGCTGCCCCAAAATTTGATGTTTTGTTTGCATGCAAAGCAAGCATGAATTTTGTCAACTTCACTTGAGCACTTGTAACACTATGATGCAGACAATCAATCAGACTTAATTCAAGCTCCTTCAAACCTAGGCGCCAAACTTTGAAGCCTTCTAGCAGTAAAAACACCTTCTGTGCAAAATTCCTCCTTAATTGGGCGCCAAAATTGCCTGGGCTGCACTTCCTTGCTAAAGAATTAATTAATTCATCATTATGGCAGCCCATTCTTATATAACCTTCACCATTCTATAATTAATAATTGCCTCTCCTATTCCTGGCAATTAATTAATTAATTAACATGCTTTTCTCTTCAATTTGGGCACCTATTTTGTGCATGCTCATGGCTGCCATTAAATAAATTAAATTTATTTAATTTTAGCTTTTACTTCCAGTCCACATTGACTTCATAGTGTGCTTTAACCTTATGCACCCAAAATAGGAATTAATTCTATTAATTAATACTTTAAAAAGTATTATTTCTCCTCAATATGGGTCGCACTTTTTTGCATGAGAGGGGGCTGCATTAAATAAATTAAATTTATTTAATTTTAGAATTCTATTTCTAATTTCTTTTATCCTCTTCTTCCTTGTTGACTTTTCCTCATGCTTGGGCACCAAATTTGGAAATATAATTAATTAATGAATGCAATTAAAGCTGTCCCTCTATTCCAAAAGGGGTCGCACTTTTTGACATAGCCCATTTCTATTTTTAAAAGCCAATTTTCAATGGGATTATTCACCCTGCACCGCAACTCCAAAAATCCCATGATTCACTTAAGCTGTTTGACTTTCATAATGAGATTTTTTACCTCTGCAAGGCAGGTAAGAAATTTCCATCAATGCCTTAAGTGATTTTTCTTTTATTTCACAATGGGAATTTTCATCTTGCAAGGCAGGTAAGAAATTCCCGCCTACTGCCTCTAATTTTCCCATTGTGACTTAAGTGGCGTTGCTTCTATGGGAAAAAGTACCCTGCTAGGCAGGTACAAAATTCCCACCTGCCTGCTGCTACTAAAAATCCCATTGTAGCTTAAAACCTTCCTTTCCCAAAAATGCGACTTGCCCAGAAGAGGCCTTTTCTGTGCACGACTTCGTCTTTCTAGAGAGAACTAGACCTCCTATGACAAATTCCTTCTGGCATGACGTTCGTAGATGATCTCCAGATACTCCAAGCAAGAAAATAGACTAAACCGGCAAAGGAATTGACCTAGAGAAATTTCACAGAAAACAAAACGGAAAACACCAAAAACGCAAAACGTTGCCAGAAGTCACAGATAAAGCCCATGATTCATTCCTGGTTAAAACCCTACTGGTATATGGGAATATTGACATGTAAGACCACAATAAGGTTAAACCGAACACAATTTGCCTCAAACGGGGCTCAAAATAATTAAATAAAAATTTCCCATAGGCAAACCCTGTGATAGAATATAATGATTTCGGGCATCTAGGTATTTGGTGAAATTGGCTAATATAACTCTATGGGAATATCTTGACACAATACAGACACTTTTTGGCAATTAAAACACAAAACGACCCATTATTTTAAAGTACGAAATTTTTTACATGGGGTAGTCTCAGATTTTAGGGTGAAATCTGGGACACCAAACTTATTATGATAAGTTTCCTTTCTAACACCCTTTAGCCGTCGGAAACAAAATTGGGCTAAAGGTCTTCGAATGAATTATCTTAGGAAGCGGGACATTTTAATTACATAACAATTGAGTAAGATCGAGGGATAATGTGATCTTGATTTGTGGAGATATGGTCCTATAAATGTAATGTCTCTCACAAGAATGTAATTGAAGAAGTGTCTATTGAGTTTTAATGTTATATTATATGTGCTTGTCTCTACCAAATGCATCAATCTTCGTGTTCATTTGATATAGTTTCCAGCCAAACCGTGTTGTAATGGCCGTAACCAATCGTAATGTTCCCTTTTTGCAGGTAGGAGAAAATGTCTTCTCATAGTCGATCCCTTCTTTCTGTGCAAAGCTCTTTGCAACCAACCTTGCATTATGTTTGTGAAGTTGTTCCATTTGCTTCATGCTTGACCTTGTATACCCATTTGTAGAGAATGGGTTTCCTTCTAGGACCTAGGTACTGTTCATCAAAGTTTCATATTTGGGCCTCATAGCCTTTTCCCATTCCATCTACCTATGTCTTCTTAATATACCTCAGGCTCAAATGAGCATCAAAGGTTAGCCATCAAAACATAATTCATTGTGTTAGATGTCCTACCTCATTTTGCTCTTCCTTCCACTATCATATCGTGATCTCATCTAATAGATCATCGAAAATAGCGTTGTACCACTATTTGGGTCTTTTCTTCACCTCCTCCAAATCAGCGTTGTTTTCTTACTGATTTGGGTTAGTTTCAGTAGCTTCGTGCCAAGGATTTTCATGAGAATCAATCTTAAAACCATAGTTCTTGTAATTGACAAATTTTTCCAAAGTTAAAAAAGATATACAAATACATAAAATAAACTTAAATAAGATGTAAAATGTTGTTAAACAACATGCGAAATGAATGTAGAGAACACACATATTTTCTATTAGTTTTAGATGAAAAAAGAGTACGATGCTTAGTTTAAGACAAAAAGAGTACGCTTCGATCAATGCACCATAATATCATTTCCAACTCCTTGTACTCATCGATCGCATCCTAGAAGTGGAAGGTAAGGATTCCTCCTCTAGAACAGAATCATCTACACACATCATCTTAATCAACCGTCTTAATGCTTCCGCTTCCACCGTTGTTTGCGCTGTCCCTTCGATGCTTCCCTCTCAAAATGTGGAGTCTCCTACTTGGTAAACATGGGCGCCACATCCTTAAAAATCCAGTTTGAGTATGGATTGATATCATCCAAGTCATTATGCTAATATATCTCGCGCCCTCTACTTGTCTCAGTGAAGACGAAGATCAGATCACATATAAACAAGGTCATTGAGGCGTTGTGTTGTGAACCTATTGCGCTTCTTTGTGGTGAATGTTCTCAAGCATGCTCCAATTACGTTATCACCTAGAAGAGCTGCATGGTTGACACAAAACACAAATTGAAAATAAGAGATTATAACTTTGTAATTCGGGTAGACTTGCATATATTAAAGAAGTCTAGTATCTATAAGTAACGAGGCTACAATCAAAGGATTCAATTTTGTTTTTACTTGGTTGTTGGATAGTCCTTTGAATGCGTAGATCCAAAGAAAAGAGCAACTCATCAAGAATTGTGTCTTTAATGGCTTTGTTAAGGAACATTCTTCATATACATGTGTTGAGGCCATCCATAAGCCTCTCATTGGCCTTAAATTAATCAAAGAAGAAAAAAATTAGGGTTCAAGTAATAGGTTGTGTGTATATGTTGTTGGTGTTGCTTATTACATTTCCAATCAATTACACTTCTAATGGGTTTATATTTTATTTTATTTTTTCACTATAGTTCACTACGGCCTCCCCCATCCACAAAGTGAATAACTTTTAAGAAACGCTGTCACCTAAAACAAATTAGAATGTGATTTTAAAACTAAAATTAAGAGAAATCCGAACCTATAAAAGTTTAAAAAATAAATGATAAATAAAAAATGGTTAAGTTTAAAGTTACCTTAAGGATTTTCTTTGTGCTTTTCGCAGATATCATCAAAACCAATCTTCATGACTCTTTTCTATTTGACCTTCCTACAATAGGTAGACACCTTGTAATGTCCCCTTCTTAGAGCTAGTTCATTTTGAAGACCTTGGGCCCATTCCACTTCCCATGGGCTAAAAGGGAAAGAGCAAGGGAAGTATTTAATGTCATGATTTTCAATTGCTTTTGTAGCTTTGTATTATTTTTTAAAGTAATTTTCTAATCATAGCTTAGAGAAGTCAAGTCGGTTCGAAAAAGTGTAAAAGCCACTTGAAAAATAAAAGAAAAGGGAACTCATATGTCTCCAAGGAGGTCGGTCCTCTTTGGGAGGATTATATTTTGGTTTTGGCGCCACCTTTAGATATAAAAAGGGTTGCTTGGCTTGGAGAAGGACATGCTTGCTTTGGAATTCATTTTCTTGGAGTTGGAGCACGAAATTGCTTTCTCTCTCTTGCAATTGAGGACAAAAACCCTCTTTGCACTTGATTTGAGGATGAAACCCCTCATTTCTTCATTGGGCGATCTCATACGGAGGTCACACTTGGTGTTACATTCAGATTTTCCTTGGGAACACACCATTTCCAACTCATTGTAAACCCGCATTAGGTCTAGAGTCTCACTTGTGGGTTCTGATGTCCACTCTAGATACATATGGCTTCAAATTAAAAGAAATGCACTTTTCCAGGATGTCTCATTGCTGTTTGGTACATCCTCCCAACCACATCGTCATTCGCTATTCATGTTGATGGGGACCCGTACCTTGACCTCTATCCCGAGATCTCTTGATACTCCACTACTAGTGATATCATTCTTCGATTTTAATGTCTCAGACAGGAACCTCCGAACGACTTTTCATGACCTTGCTTAGGATGAGTTATGCCTTCATGAGTTTGATCTTGAGGAGTTTGGTTTATAGAGAGATTTTGCTGATAGGAATGCTACAATTACAACCTATGGGAGACACCTCCTTCGATTGGGTGAATCTCGAGCCTTCACATCCTCAATGGGCTTCCTCACTTCTCGACTTTGGTAGATTCACTTGTTTCCCCATGGTAGTGGTGTGAGCGTCATGGACTATGTTCTCACCAATAGATCCATCATCCCTCATATCTGTGGCTTCCTTATCTTGCCTCAACTCCCCTTGTTGACCATGTTGTCTTGACATTCACCCTCCATATTGGTTCTAAGACCCCCCGCCGACGCCCTACCTTCCCTCACACCCTCTAACACTCGACACACCATAATCCATTTTGATGATGATTACACCATTGATTACGCTGCCTGTCTCTCCCTTCTTATGTCTGGGTTTTACTCCCTCTTGACTACCACCATTGATTCCATGTATGAGTTTTTACATCAAACCCTCTGGGATGCTGCCCTTGATTCCTATCCCCACACTATTCACTACTCTAGATCCCCTACTCGTCATGGAACTTGCCCCATGAACCGGTGGTATGATGAGTGTAAATCCCTTCATCGAAGACTTCGGTTTTCCCTAACCCATGACCCCCTCCATACCCACCCTTCGTAAGGAGTACCATTGTCTTCTTCAACGTAAGAAACAAAAATTTCTTGCGTCTAGATGGTTTTCACTCCTTGCTGATCTCCACCACTCTCCTAAGACTTTTTGGTGTACTCTTCTCCCAAGAAAAACCACCATTTCCGACATCACACCCGAAGCTTGGGTATCCTATGCCAGTTCCCTCTATGATGTTCTAGCCCATCCTACTGCCATTGTCTCCACTCCACCTTCCTCCTCTATTTTCTACCTCTATTAAGATTGCTATTTTGAAATTACGCACCAGCAAAGTAGCTGATTGTGAAGGTCTCAAAGCTGAGTTCATCAAATATGGTGTGGATTCCCTTGCCTTTCCCCTTGCCACACTTTTTAATCAGGTGGTTTCTTTAGGCTTCCCTAAGTCTTGGTCCCAACACATCATTCACCCTATTCATAAGTTAGGAGACCCCTCTATCCCTGACAACTACAAGACCATTATGATTGGGCATACATTTGCCAAACTTTATGCCATGGTGTTAGACATGTAGCTATCAGAATACTTGGAAAGGAATAATATTAGAGCTCAAGGTGCAGCACAAGCTTCAGAAGGGACTATCAAACTATTGACCACATCTTTACACTCGAGCTATCATTGAAGAAGCTCGTCATAGGTCCTCCAAAGTCTTTTGTTGTTTTGTTGACTTCAAGAAAGCCTTTGACTTGGTTCTAAGACACTTGCTTTTCTAGAAGTTGAGAGATTTCGGCATCCCAAATTCTTTGATTACTGCAGCTTGGAGGCTTTATGAGATAGTCATTGGGCAGCTTTGTACTCTTCACGGTTTATCTGACTTTGTGAAGAGTACCATCGGGGTCAAACAAGGATGTCCTCTCTCATCGACCCTTTTCAACATATACATTGATGAGTTAGAGGAGTTTCTTCGGCAACATACCCATATGGATGATGGTTGTCTTCTGCATGAGGTGCTTATAGCCATCCTCCTTTTGCCGATGATGTTGTTGTCCTCTCACACTTTGGTAGAGGGCTTACAATGACAACTTGATGCCCTTTCTTGCTTCTGCGAACTCCAACAACTAGTGGTCAACCTTAGTAAAACTAAGGTCATGATCTTCAATACCTCCAAGCATTCTCTCTCCAGATTCCAGTTTTTCTACAAAGGGGAACTTCTTGAGATCACATCAGCCTACACTTATTTGGGGGTCCAATTTATTGGCCCATGCTTTAACATGAAGTTTGTTGCTCAACCATGCCTTTGCAAGGGGTATGCCTCTCTTTCTGTTTTGGAACGTCAGTGTTTCTAGATCCACTTCTAGGACATCCCTTCCAAGTTATGTTTTTGATACTATCATCAAACCTACAATTTTGTATGGTTTAGAGGTTTGGGGACCTAGCCAAAGGGTTGTTGATTGGGCTCATATTGAGAGGGTCGAGAGTCGAGACTCTCATGTTGTAGCGCATGATCCGTTGCAAGTGGACAATTCCTCAGTGCATCATCCTAGCTAAATTTTCTGCCCGCCTACTACGCATTGAGACTATCTTCAGCTTACTTTCTACATCCACATACTTAGATCCTTGGGGACTCAACTTTTGGTCGTGAGAGGTATCTTTACTTAGCACTTTGCTCTTCAGAGAGGATTGCTTCACTAGTCCCCACCAGACGTTGACATTGTTGGTACTTTGAGACTTGATTGCTCCTTTCTATCGACATTTCTATTGACAGGCTACCCCCTTTCATGTACTCCTTGGACGCTCCTCTCGGGCTCCTTCCCACTAAAGATGTCATCACTAGGGCTACCTAGAGAGGACATCTACAAATAGTATATCCAGACCACCTAGATCTCCCCTCGTGACCCGCTCACCCCAAACTTGCTTTCTACGATGATGATTTCTTATAGGTGGAGGACAATGTTATTCGTCGCCCTTATTATCTCCAGTGCCATTGGTTTCACGGCTTGAGGTTCCCCCTTAGCCAGATGAGAGTTTGCTCCCACTAGTTATGAGTTGAAACTTGAAATAGACCACCACATTCTCCGTCATGACCGAATTTATCGTCTTTGCTCCCTCCAAGAGGTGGAGACCGAGGACCACTTCATTTTCAGATGTCCCATTTATTATGAGATCCGGGAAGATATCACTGCCTCTACAGAGATTTAGACAACACTCTAGCTACCTTCTTTAGATACACTGACTAATGGTGCTTGGCTCTTTATCTTCGCGAGGTTGTCACCTTCCGACGTAGATCCCTACAGGAGGAGCCTAGAGGCTCAAGAGCTCCCATATTGATCACCTCTTTCTTTCAGCCCATCCAGGTGATTGGCAGCACTAAGCGTCCTTTGGACACCGATACATCACACATCGAGTTGATAGATCTAGTTAGGTGACGCTTCTCTCAGCAGATCATTACTACTTAGATTACTCAGATCTCTAGGCTTGCTATCGGCATCGTGGCTCTGCTCCGACCCGTCATTGTGGCTTTGGTCTTCTTTGGCGACATGGATCTACTACTACTTGTCCCCACCCCCCAGACCACAGAGCAAACTAATGTTACAAGATTCTTTTCTACTACGAGAGTTACACCGACCTTGGATGCTAGGGGAGATTCTAGAGGAAGTGTCTTGCTTCCTCCTAGGCTCCCCAATTTGGCTCCTTTGGCCCTATATACTCACCGAACAACGCATATTAGATCCCTCACAATGATCTATAATGGCTCAGATGATTCCTCCACTTCATGCACAGAAACAGGACATTCGATGAGTTTTGCCTCCAGTCTTCATTGATGCATGCTCTTGGGGTTTTTGTTTGCCCCTCATTGCTATTTGTATTGGTTTCTTTACCACTTGTGGTAGTGGCGCGCTGTTCTATTTATCCTTTTGTACTTTATTTCTTTGGTTTGTATCTAGGATTCTCTCTTCCTAGAACTTTCTATTGCTAATGGTTGTATCCTTTAGTCTCATAGACCTAGTTTTGGTTATTTGTGGACATTAATATAATTTCTTTCTTTCTCCTAGGGTGGCGACTTGCATAGTGGAAGGTTTTGGTGATATCTAGTGCACGACACTCCTTTCTTTGCTGATATTTGGATTGTTCCTAATATATATAGTGTCTAACAAACGACAAACACATGAAAGTATTCTTGAATGTTTGGATAGATTCTTGATCTTTTAAGTCAGGTTGGAAAAATTGTATGTTCCTAAGGCTCATATCCTTAACAATATTGGGTCTGATCATTGGCCTGTAAGTCTAGACATTGGGAGACCTTTCCTAGATTCTCCCTTTTTAGATTTCAGTTAATGTGGTTGCGCATCGTAACAATATTATAAATCTTATTCACCAATGCTGGAAAGAAGGCAAACCGCAACATGGCATGCATATGTATTCTTTCATTAAAAGACTGCAATACATCAAAGCCAAGTTGAAGGTGTGGAATTAGTTAGAGTTTGGGAACATCAAGGAGAAAAAGCAATAGATAATCAAACAGCTGGAGGAGCTCAATGCTAGAATTCGTACTTCAGGTTCTACTGTTGAGTTAGCTAACAAAGAAATCTCCCTGAAGGCTGACTTGCATGAATGGGAGAAATGGGAAGAGATTCTTTGGCAGTAGAAATCTAGAGTTCAGTGGCTCAAAGCAGGGGACAAAAATACTGCTTTTTTTCACAAATCCCTGCTGGCTAGAAGAGCTAATAATTATATCAATTCTCTAAAAACAACTGAAGGAAAGACAAAATATTCATGGGAAGGATTGCAACAGCTAGCCCAAGATTATTTCTCTTAGTTATTTTTCGCCCAGTCCCTTGATGACTCAGCTCAGAAGCAGGTCCTTGCCCATATTCCACAGGTTCTTTCTAACTAGGATAATGAGCAACTCATATCTCCAGTCTTGGAAAGTGAATTAAAGAAGGTGGTGTTTAGCATGAAAAAGGAAAACACCAGGTCTTGATGGGTTCCCTATTGAATTCTATCAAACTTTTTGGGATATTCTGAAAATGGAGCTTTTGCAGGTTGTAGAAGAAGTGCGATGTGCTAAAACCATGTTAAAAGAAATAAACAAAACCTTTATTGCTTTGATTCCTAAAGCTACAAAGGTGGATTTTGATCTATTGCCTTGTGTAATGTGCTGTATAAAATCATAACAAAACTTATGGCAGATCGATTGAAGCCTCTCTTGCATAAACTGATATCTCTAGAGCAAGGAGGATTTGTCCAAGGAAGGAAAATCCATGATGAGATAGTTCTTGCGCAAGAAGCTCTTCATTCTATGGATATTCAAAATCTCCGTTCATCGCTTGATCTTTCCAAAGCCTATGATCAAGTGGAATGGAAATTTTCATGTCGGTGTTGGCGAAGTTTGGCTTCTCTTCAGAATGGATAGCATGAGTCCGAGCTTGCTTGTCCTTAGTCTCTTATTCTGTTTTGGTTAATGGCAGCCTTTCAATGATATTCAAAAATCTCCTTTAATGTTCATCAAGCTTGATCTTTCCAAAGCCTATGATCGAGTGGATTGGAGATTTTTGTGTCAGGTGTTGGCGAAGTTTGGCTTCTCTTCAGAATGGATAGCATGGGTTCAAGCTTGCTTGTCCTTAGTCTCTTATTCTGTTTTGGTTAATGAGAACTTTTCAACGATCTTTTTAGCTTCTAGAGGGATTAGACAAGGGGATCCCCTTTCTCCCTTCCTATTTATTATTTTGGCTGAATGTTTGGGAAGATTGTTGACCAAAGCTTGTCAAGATAAGAGGATAGGAGGAATTAAACTGGCTACTGGAGCTACTCCTCTATCACATCTACAATTTGTGGACGATTCTACGCTTTTGGCAAGGCTACCTGTTCAGAAGCAACTCGTATGAATAAGAGTCTTCAGCTGTTCACTAGAGCCACGAGACAATTGATTAATGAGGGTAAATCTAGCATCTTCTTTTTTCATTGTTCTCTCGAGGCAAGAAAGTCAAATTCTGGATATTCTGAAATTCAGAAAGGGCTCTTTGCCACTGCAATATTTGGGCATTCCTTTGGCAGCAAAGCAAATCAAAGACTGGCAGTGGTTAGTTAACAAAGCCAATAGTAAATTACAAAAATGGATGAACAGGTGGCTTTCAACAGGAGGCAAAATGACTTTGGTTAAAGTTGTTCTCCAAGCTTTACCAATTTATGTGTCATCTATTTTAAATATTCCGGTGAGAATTTTAAAACAATTGGATTCCATTTGCTAGAAATTTCTTTGGAGTGGGACCCAGTGAAACATAAATGGTCTTTAGTCAAGTGGGATACCTTATGTCAACCTAAATTTGAAGGAGGCTTAGGCTTTCACTCCACTGTTAAGCATAACAAGGCCTTAGCAACCAAACTTTATTGGAGACTTTTGGCTGCTCCTAATGAGTTGTGGGTTGTTAATCTCAGAGCTAAATATGCTGAGAATAATCCTCCTGAGAAGATCATTTACTTGACCCTCCCTTCTAAAGGATCTCCTATCCTTTCAGTCTTGAGAGTAGGAGAAGCTATCATCAAGAGACACTGCTTCTGGATAGTTAATAATGGTCAAATTGCTAATTTTTGGACTGACTCATGGGATGGTCATCCACTGCTTATTGCCCAATATCCTGAGCTCCATCAAGTTATGGAAAATCTTCATGTGAAGGGTTGGATAAAGGTTGCTCATTATTGCCAACCTACTATACACCATTGGGAGATGGGCAAAAATTGGATTCCTCCTCATGAATGGCCTGTTCAGTTAGGACCACAACAACAACAGGTGGTTGCGAATATTCTTCAGACAAGACATTTCATCTTTAGTAACGATGGACTCAATAGCATGGGGAATGACACCACAAGTTTATATATAGTTTCAGTTGGTTATGTTTCTCTTTGCAGAATCACTCCCCACCCCTTAAGGGACATTTTCACTCACCTCTGGCAAGAAGCCATATGGCCCAAGGTCAGTTTCTTTGTGTGGTTATTGAAAAGAAGAATTCTTACAGTGACAGGGTTTTGAAAAGAGGGTTTTATGACCCTTTCAGGTGTGTCCTATGCTTGGACTCTAAAGAAACTATTCCTCATCTTTTTCTTCAATGTCCGTTTGTGAGCAGTTTATGGCAGCAGTTGGCTAAGATGTTTGGAATTCCTTGGACTGGTATGCAAGCTATTGAGCAACCCTTTAGGGAGTGGGGTAAATACACTAAAGAAAGTCATAATCTTGGGCAGGCTCTATGGAGCGGAATTACTCTATTGTTATGGAACAATTGGAAAGAAAGAAATAGGAGACTATTTCAGCAAGAGAGTAGGGACATCTCTTGGGTTTGGGAGAAGATCAGGTTGAATGTAGCTGAATCTATCAAGCACCAAATTCGGTTGCCTCATTCTCTATCTCCACAATGGGATAATCTTCTAAAAAAGCTTTAGATAT
Source organism: Taxus wallichiana var. yunnanensis (assembly GCA_018340775.1). Taxonomy (NCBI): domain Eukaryota; kingdom Viridiplantae; phylum Streptophyta; class Pinopsida; order Cupressales; family Taxaceae; genus Taxus; species Taxus wallichiana. Next base: position 895,655,745 of record CM031239.1, read on the forward strand.
GCCCTTCAAGCACTACAATGGCTGTCTCTAAACTAAGAAAGAAAAATCAAACTGAAAGTAAGTGGTTTCCACCTCCTCTCGAATTGGTAAGCTGAACACAGATGGTGCTTCTAGAGGCAATCCAAGGAAAGCAAGTATGGGTGGCATTGGAAGACTCTCTGATGGTTCTGTGGCTTTTTTCTTTTCAGAAAATCTTGGGTATGCCACAAATAATTTAGCTGAAATAAGAGCTATATCACGGGGCCTACAAGAAGCCCTAAAACTTGGATGGCAGAGAATTTAGGTTGAATTTGACTCTTTGATTATAGTGAGATTGCTTTCCACCTCTGCAACATATCGGGCGGAAATTTGGAACCGTGTAGAGAGGACAAAATTTAGAGTCTCGAAAGACAAGTTTTAGGAAGTCACCTTCCACCATATTCCAAGAAAATCTCAACAAAGTGGTAGATGCATTAGCCAATTGGGCCCTTGATAATGGGAATATAGCTTGTTTTGGTTCTCCGCCGCTTTGGTGGCCTCGCAAAGCTTCAACAAGACCTTAGACAAATTATTGAGTTAGATTTGTATCAATGATTGTTATGCCTATACATGCTTCTGTGTCTAATGCCCAGGCTTGGACTAATAGTTTTTCTGTCTGCACAATTTTATTTTTGGCAAGGGGCATCAATTGAATTTAAGAACACCTTTTGCCCTCTTGAAGCACTATAAAGTTTATGAAAGTGCCGTTCCTTACATCCGTCCATCCATCCATCCAAAAAATACTCAGTAACCCTTTTGCACCATATTCTTTTTTCCTTATCGACTATCATCTGTGCATTTTTTACAGCGTCGTCCAATAATGGGTCACTCAAATCATGAGAAGTAGATGCCTTGACCCCTTCTGGGCAATGGTCAATGCATTACCAATACGGGATTTTTGCCCCATTAAATGGAATGTTGTCAAAATATAAATAATTTGCAGCAGTTACCGTCGCTTCATTACTCTTTTCCCATTCCAAGCAAAGACATTCAAGTGAAGGTTGTGCACAAGGCATAGTTACCAAATCCAAATGGATCTCGCACAAAATCCGCCTGATTTGGATTTTTCAACCGATCCAATAAATTCGGTCCAGTTGGCGCTAATTTAGGAATTCTTTTATTTTTTTATTTTTAACATTTTCTGTAGTTTTATGGAAAAAGTAGTCAACTATCAATCGTATATATTAAAAATTATAACATTTCACATTACATTATCAAAGTTTTTCATTGTATTTGTCAAATTTTCATAGTTATAAAATTCAACTCACATATGTTTCGGACCGGATTTTTATGAACTTTTTCAAGAATTCCGGATTTTTGGATTTTTTCCCCTCCCGAATGGATCTGGATTTTCAGACCTCGTGCAACTATGGGACAAGGAGTATGTAATGAACCTTTCATGGGTTTAGAACAAAGAAATAGGAAATCAGCTCAAAACCAAAGAGCTCCAAATCTGGTTTTTATAACCAACTGAAATAAATCTGAAATCTGCAAACTACCAGGGCAGCGAACTGTTTATGGAATTCAAGTCCACCTTTCACCATGCAAATCAACAAATAATGCCACAAAATAATTATTCTATCCACGACAATATTTATGAATCACAAATACATCAAAAGATGGATGAAATATCAATTACACAATTGGATTTAATTATTCAAGATCAGCAGCAGACTAGCCAAACCGAGGGCTAGAAAAAATAGATAAACTTCTTCAAAAATCATGAATTCCCCACTAACAGGATGTACATCGATCTCGCCCCTTCTCCGACCCGGAATTCCCAGCGAATCCTTGACTCCCCGAATACGGTGGGATTTCACACCCGGCGGATCTTTCACTCTACCTCCCCTGATCAACACCATAGAATGTTCCTGTGGATTATGACCTTCGCCCGGAATGATTGCAAAGATATCGTGCCGATTGCTCAACCGTACTTTGGCTATCTTACGTGGAGCTGAATTAGGTTTTTTTGGTGTTCTCGTCGAAACGCGCGGGCGTACTCCTCGCTTCTGAGGACATTGATCCAAAGCTCGGGTACGGTCTGTGCGCCGTTTCTCCTCCCTACCATAATGAAAACCTTCTTGCCACCGCTATCCACGAGGCAGCCTTGCTTTCCTACCCCCATTCCACCTCCGCCTTCCTTAGTACGAGGACATAGCCCATGAACCAATGGTATGATGACGACTGCAAAACACTTCACCGCCTCGCTCGGCATGGCCTTTACCCATGACCTCCCATCCTTCCCCTCCCTCAAAATTGCCTATCGTAATCTCCTTTGCCACAAGAAGCGTACCTTTATTGCCCACAAAAGAAGGGATCTCCGCACCTCACTTTTGCATTCCCCCAAACGCTTTTGGCGTACCATCATTCCCCGACGCTCCCCCTTACCCCTGGACCTTGACCCCCACACTATGTTCACCCACACCTCCACCCTTTATGATATCCCTGGTCAACCCTGCACCTAGGTTGTGTCTTGCCACATCTTCACCTACACAAATGTTAAGAAGGCCATATCGGTGATGAATTGCAGCAAAGCAACAAATGAGGAAGGCTTCTAGAAGAGTTTTTCAAGCATGGGATCAACACCATCAACAGTTATTTGGTAGACCTTTTCAATCAGGTGGTGTGTACTGGCTTCCCACAACCTTGGTCCCACCATATTATCCATCCTATTCACAAATCCGGTCCTACTTTTGATCCTAATAATTACAGGACAATTATGGTGGGTCACACTTTCTCCAAGTTGTATGCTACTGTTCTCCATTTGCGGCTATTCGAGTTTCTGAGAGCAAGACTACCGGTGTAGAGCTAGAGGTTAGGCGGGGTTTCGGATAGGGTATCGACTATTGATCACATTCTCACCCTCCGTGCTATCGTTGAGGAAGCACGTCACCGTTCGACCGAGTTTTCTCTTCGCTTTGTGGACTTTCGGAAAGCCTTTGACTCTGTTCTGCAGGAAACCCTTTTCCACAGACTTAGAGACATTGGTATCTCCGAAACTCTTCTGGTCGCCATCACTCGGCCGTATGAGGAGGTCTTGGGTCGCCTTCGTGCACGACTCTGGGCTTTCTGACTTCATCCGGAGCACCATCGTGTTAGGAAATTAATCTTTACTATGGGTGAAATAGTATTTATGGTTATATTGAGTTGTAATAACTATTCGTATTATTAGTTGTTTGGTTATACCCGTAACTCATTTGAACGGGTTATAGTTTATAGTTTGTTATTATTACTTCCTATTTTATAGGAAGTTTTCCTATTGATATGGCTATATAATAGCCTATGTAATGTTCTCTATACTATTATGAATATATTACTTTTATATTGTGTTCATTCGGCTCTCTAGCATAGACTCTGACCAAATTTAATATTTGGTATCGAGCAGGGATTTTCAGTGCAAGAGGTTCGTTTGATGGAGTACTGATTTCTTTGTAGGGGCACACCTTTATTGCCCCATGTTATGATATCCATTAATTAATCTGTAGTAATGTCTACTTCCAGTAAAATCTCATCCTGAGATGATTTATATGATCTACATTGACGCCTTATAACCTGATCTACGTGCCTGCATATCCTCATCCTGTCTGTTCCGACGCCCGTGCCTCCATCGACGTCGTGCTTGATCCAGATCCTACCTGCAGCTTTAGAGACTATTTGTACAAGTCCACATGCACTCCTATTGGTCGTGATCCAATTACATTCATAAAAATTGCGCTTTCAAGGAAGAAGATTGACGAGTTTACACTCAGATTGTATTAACGTGTATCTCCATCTCGGTCTACTTATTATTCATTTCAACGCAGATCCAAATCCTTGCCTGGATAGATTGATTTCCACGTATATTTTGTTTGGTCGAGTGCCTTCTAATTCTACGCAGATCTTTCATCGTATCATTCGTGCACCCAACTTCTTTGTTGGTCGATGATCTCTATGCTCATATGGCTCTCAACGTTTGATCTGCATTCTGTCAATTTGATTTTCAGTTTGACAGTCATTTATGTGCCTGATTTTGAGTGGTGGTTCCACGATCCTCGTGGACAGTCTATCTATAAGTAGATCTGTGAGTCGATATTCAGCAGACCCAACGTTTTGTAGTTCCCACAAGCTGCAATTGCTTCTAGAATATCCAAATATGGCCCAAATTATTCAAGGAATTCCGTCTATTGTTGCATGTTGCATTCTATTCATATTCATGCAATCAGTGTGTTACATTGGATCCAGGGTTTTGCATGCCTTTCGAGCTCCCTCTCTCATCTGTCTGTGAGCTGTAGCAAGGCTTCCTTGGTCTCCTCTAGCAACTGTCAGGACGTGGTGTGATTCCCAATTGATGGCTGGAGAAATACGTGGTTTGATTTTTGCATCATATTAGCGAGCCAAGCCTTGTCATGTCTTCATGTAAGTCGTCCAAGTCGATATACTAGTGCATGTAATTAGTATAGTCCGATTGTTTAGTAATGTTTTTGTTATAGTCGATAGGTTTGAAATTAAAATAATTTGTCTTCTAAGTCAAATTTAAAATTGTGATTATATTGGTTTTATTATGTTTTAGAATCTTCATTATATTCATGTTGTCGTATGGTTACATGTCCATATAAAAGTGGGTTGATTCATGTAACAATGTCAAGATTATTAGTGTCCAAATAAAATATTGTTTTGTTGTCCATGTCAAATATAAATTAGTCAGAGTCATTTGTATGTATCATCTTGTCGTTAAAAATCAAAAGTAGCGTGTTTTTCATGGGTGTCTCCACAATTTAGTATAGTGTATGTATATATTTTTCAGTGTCTATTGTAAAAGACCAAAATTGTATTGTTGTCTTTAAAAAGAGGTCATTATAAATTTTGAGTCGTTGTGTCATATTAATGTCATTGTCACTAATGTCTTGTGGAGTCAAAAGTTGTGAATTTTTTGTTTTTGTTTTTGTCTCATGGATGCATTTTCGGTGTTACCCGACGTTTGGAAAATAAGTTGTTTCACATCATGCGGGGGATACTATATAATAAACAATTTGGAAAAATATGAGCTTCACATCTACATCGGCTGAGTAAGCAACTTCTTACAATGGAGGATGGAGGATGGAGGCATCGGAGGCTGGAGGACAACCAGTGACCTCTTGTCGGGCCGCCAATGACGGGGCCGTTTCATTGATTTGGTGGCACGTGTATGCGTATTTTAGCGTGTAGTGTATTTGATGTTCATTGTACAGATGTTGTTCCGATTCAGCTTGTTTGGTGTGGATTTCACATTTTCAATTGTGCTTTTCATATTTCCAGTATGGTGTGAGAAATAAGAACAGAGGTTCATTCTTGTTCACTTGTGTATGTGACTATTCCTACACAATTCCCTAATGTAATAACATAGTGAAGAACATATAACATAGAGAAATGCAACATCATGAGTCTTGAAGAGGTTGAACAGTCAGATGTGTTTTGTTCATACCTAGGTTTGTGGTTAGCCTCTGGAAAACCATTGAAGGCTGCTCAGATGTGTTCCTACTTGAGTTCCCACACTGCTAGGTCAGATGTGTTCCCTAGAGTGACTGGTTGATAAACAGATGATTCCTGAGCATGTTCCCATCCTCGTCGGTCAGATGTGTTCCCAACAATGCATGGTTGATAAAAATTGATGTGTTCCTTCTTCTACCTTCAGTTCGAGTGTTGTACCAAGATCATGAGCAAGCACGTGCATGCAAGCTGCAAAGGAAGTGTGAAAGTTCTTTTACTACCATGTAAACATTAAGGGGGGAATGTTAGGAAATTAATGTTTACTATGGGTGAAATAATATTTATGGTTATATTGAGTTGTAATAACAACTCGTATTATTAGTTGTTTGGTTATACCTGGTAACTCATTTGAACAGGTTATAGTTTATAGTTTGTTATTATTGCTTCCTATTTTATAGGAATTTGTTTTCCTATTGATATGGCTATATAATAGCCTATGTAATGTTCTCTATAGTATCTTGAATATATTACTTTTATATTGTGTTCATTTGGCTCTCTAATGCATAGACTCTGACCAAATTTAATAAATCGGGTCAAACGAGGCTGCCCTCTCTCTCTACTATGTTTGGTATTTATATTGATAAGTTGGAGGAATTCCTCCGGGACCACATACAGGACGGGGACGACTGTCTTCTTCACCAGGTTTTGATCTACATTCTTCTCTTCGCGGATGATGTGGTCCTTTTGGTTTCTTCCACGGAGGGGTTACAGAGACAACTTGATGCTTTAGCCCTCTTCTGTGATCATAGACAACTTATAGTCAACTTGGGTAGAACCAAGGTTATGGTTTTCAATGTGTGAAGACCTCCAAATTCCATTTCTTCTATAGAGGGGAGGAGCTGGAGATCACCAATTCCTACACATATCTGGGGGTTCTCTTCTCTGGACCTCGCTTCAGTCTACGCCCGACTATTCAACCCCGCATCAACAAGGGGTATGGCTCCCTCGCGATCTTGGAGAGACAGTGCTTCCGCCACCACTTTCATAACATGTTGTCCAATATGTCTCTCTTGGACTCTCTTGTGAGACCCACCGTTCTCTATGGTTATGAGGTTTGGGGTTCCTCCTTGCTTGAATCGGATTGGGCTTCTATTGAGCGAGTTCAGATTCTTTTGCTTAGATGGATCATCAGATGTAAAGAGACTGTTCCTAATAATATCATCCTTGCTGAGTTTGGGGCTCGCCCCTTAAAACTAGAGGTCATCTTTGGTCTCGTCTCACTCTTGCACCGCATCTAGGGACTTTCTGATTCTTCCACAGGCAGAGATAGGTACATCTACCTTGCCTACCGTTCTTCTGAGGCCATTGCTCTTTCTGACCGTAGTGGCCATGTTCTTTGCTAGTAATGTTGGGGACTCTCGTCTCCTTAGATCCCTTGGGATCAATATGGACCATCTCCAATGCCAGCTTCATTCAAATTACTTGGACCAACCCCGGAATGAGCTACGCCCGAAGATGGCCTTCTACGCCAATCACTTCCTCGAAGTCAACAATGGACTCATCATTCGGCCCACCTATATCTCCCGTCATTGGATGCATGTTCTTCGCATATCCCTGGGCCAGTTCAAAGTTGGCTCCCACAGGCTTCGGGTCGAGAGCGATCACCAGTTGGATCGGTCCGAGAGGATCTGCCAGCTTTGCTCCCTCCAAGAGATTGAGACAGAGGAACACTTCATTTTCTCGATGCCCCATCTACTATGAGATCAGAGGGAGGTTTCATTGTCTATTCCGTGAACGTCCAACATTCACGACCTTCTTCGTGTTTTATGATCGTGAGGTATCTCGCTCTCTTTACTGATGAGACCACCGGCGATAGACCACCAAGTTCACCCAAAGAGCTCGACTTTCCACGGATCATAGGCATCATAGGCATCTCGCATGCTTCCAGCTTCGACACCGGACATCATCACATCACCAGATTCTTTCCGGTTGGCCTTGGGCAACAATCGTGAGGGTTAGTGTCGAGGCTTTTCTCTCCACCTCTCTTTCTTTGTACTCTCATTCTTCTTCTTTTGTTGTTTTCAGAGACCCTTTTGGGTTTTCCCCGCTTTTACGCTTTTCTTTGTATGGTGTAGTCCCATTGACCAATTTTTGTGGTCACTTGTTGGACATTTAATATAACTATCTTATCTCAAGTGGGAAAAAGAGACATTACAATCCTCCCTTCCCAAAATTGCTTGTCCCTAAGCAATTGCAACCCCAATGTATTTGCTGATCTAAACTCTTCATCCCCTTCACTTTGAAGTTCCACATCCTCTAATGAAGTAGGAAGTGACATCCTTGATAAAGCATCCGCAACCACACTAGGCTTTCCCTTAATTTCAATAGTTCATGCATAAGAGCCACGGAGTTGCCCTATGTGAACACCATCAAGATATGGTTGAAGCCAAGACAAAAGAAGCTTCATTTGCTGATTATGAGGAGAAGAAGAAGGGTGATTGCAACTCAAAAGAAGGCTGATTGCAAATCAGAATGTTCAAATTTGAAAATATCATACCATGATCTGATTTTATTCCTCCATTCAACTGAAATCTTCCTTCCTCATTATGCCATGAGGGAATGCACTCAGAAAATGAAAATACACCACTGTTCATGACTGTTAGTGGCAGCCCCAAATCTGATTCTTGCAAATTCAATCCTGTAATCATGGTATAATAACTACCAAACTGAATTTTCACAAGGAAAGGCAACTCCATAAATAAGGCAAGGACTGAAATTTGATTTACATACGCTGAAAACTTAGGAACAACAGGCCTACAAATAAAATCAACAGTCATCTTGGCCTTGAATTTGAGAAAATCAGCCTCCCTAGCATACCCATAAATTCTGATTTTATCATTTTTCAAGTGGAGCTCATACTCCATGTGACTTTTGAGGGCAAGCTCCTCCAAATTTTGGATCTCTAGATACCCCCAAACATTGTGTGACTCAGCTGAAATGAAAACAAGGTAGTCTAAGCAAAATCCATACCTCATCATGGGATCATGAAATTGAAAGATAGAACCATCATTCTCCTCTTTGGTGACTGTTGTCACTCGAAGTGCACCCTAAGAGAGAATGGTGTGTACTCTCTCCTGTTGACAAAATTGGAACACCTCAAGGTTGTGGGTAACCTATGATTGAGGTGAACCTCCAGAGAGGGCTGGTTCTCTTGTGAATCACCTAAAACTAACAAATTGACAAGGAAAAGGGAGAAAAATGCGGAAATATAAAATTGAGGTGATACACCAATGATTTGACACACACATGTACTACTGCATACAAAAAATATAGAGATCCACACACTTGCACAACTCTAGGCTAATCTGCAAAATTAATTCAAAGGTTTAGGTAAGGGACAACAGTATAGGGAAAAAATTCCACAACAAAGCAATACAATACCCTGATAAACACGATGAATACTCAGAAAACCAGCAATATGAGAAGGCAAAAATGGAGCTTTTCTATTCAAAGATGCAAGTACAAGCTAGGATTACATTAGTAGAACAACTGGAGAAGAGTGTCTACGATTTCTTTTTCAGAAAATCAGTCTTATTAGACTGGTGCCCTCTATTTTAGACCCTTGCTGTGCATGCAAGGATAATTTTTTTATTTTATTCACCCTTTGACTGCCTTGGAAGCATGCAAGTGCCCTGAAATAATACAAAAGTTATCCTCAAGGATGCTGCATTGAAAATTGGGCCTGCTGCGTTGAAAATTGGCATGCATAAAACAATTAAATTTGCCCTTTTAGGCTGCAAACTCCACTCCTTTAGCGCCAATCCTTGACATGGCAGCATGTAATAAATAAAACAAATAATGAACCCTCCATGTTAGGCTTTGAACATGCAACCTTTGGCATGGACTGGACTATTTTTAAGCTGCTGCTTTTTAATAAATAAATCTTCTTACAACTGCTTTTTCGCATCCCTTTTCATGCTTTTGTCTTTTCTGGTTTTTGTCCTTTTATGCATTTGTTTTTTGGCTAAGGCTGCTGCGTTGAAATTAGGCCTGCTGTTGCAATAAAAACACTTTAAGGCTGTTTAAACATTCTCCTTTGGCGCCACCTTTGTATGAGTATGCAATCAATGTGATCAAACACTCTAATCTCTTAACATGGCGTGCACTCTTCTATTTTTAACAGCTGCTGCTATCTTTTATTTTAGGCCACAAATCCTCCTGTTAACTACTGCTATTGTTCTTTATTTTTAGCGCCAATACTCATGCTCTTTTCATCCTATTTCTAGTGCCAAAACCAACTATCTTTGCATGCTATTTCTAGCATACTTTTCGCTATTTTTAGCAACTTTTCAACTAACCTTCATTTGGCGCCAATTCCTTATAGTTAGCTGTTAGCTCTTGTGCATGCTTTGCACTCTATTTTTGGACACTCGCTATTTTTAGTGAATGCTAAAAATAGCCACTTTCACCACTCACCCAATTTCCATTTAGCACACTTTATTTTTAGCGAATGCTAAAAATAACTATTTTGCCAAAAATAGCCAACTTCCCAAAAAATAGCCTTATTCGTTCTTGCATGGAAAAAATATGGTAACAATGACCATGTGAACAGCTGCAAGTTTATCATAATTGTTTCCCTTTGCCCTTACTTCCATTGGTTCTCTCATGGAACCATGGGTTAAGAATCCATAGAGGGAAAATTCAGAATTCCCTTCAAACTTATGCTTCCTTAAACATGTCATATTAGCATCCTCTTTCATCAAATTCCATAAGCAAGGGGAAAAATTGAAATTTTTACCTTCACTCACGTTATGTCCCATGAAGTGGCCCGGATGATCAGCCCACAGAGTATCATGAACAACCCTCCAAACTTTACTCTTTACCTTAGATTTAGGCACCAAGTAGACCCGGTTTTTGTATAGGATAAGCCCATCCACCACCTTGTACCTATCATCACTTATTTTTCCTTCAAAGGCATCATTAGCAAACTTATTTTTTGCATACTCAGCTGAAAGTAATGATTTCCAATCCGCTGTAATTTTGGATAAAGAACAAAAATATGATTCACATGAAATGTCTTCTCCCACCAAATAATTAATTTGGAGTGTTTCCGAAGCATACCTTGCAAAGTCATCTTTTGTCTTGGTCTATGAAACTTATCTCCGTGCTTTGACATTTGAAAGTGAGCTTTCCCAATAGATGCAACCATTGTACCCCAAATATGCTATTCATATCAGCTATGTTAATGAAATGGAAATCAGCACATACCTCATAATTTTCCAATGTATCATGGAGTTGGAAATACTCCTTTGAGCATGGCATAGAGCAACCATCCATTATCTCCACTGTGTATCCAAGCGATTCCAAGCACGCACTAATGGAATCATGAGTGACTCCACCATTAATCAAACCCATGACTCCTTGTTCTTGGAGGGTAGAATCCTTCATAACCTTGTTTGCATACATAATGATTTCAAAATTATCCTTCATCAAAATTTCCTCTAACCATGTGCATGGGGTAAGAATATCAAAGACTTCCTTTCTACCATGCAAGAAGTCAACTGGAACCATGTATCCTTGCAAGGAAATATCTAAATGACATGTGTCAACCCACAAGCTCTTCACATCACCAAAACTTAGCATGTGATCTTTAACAACTTTCCCATGATGACATAAGTATGACAACGATATAAAAGAAGAAAAAATGTGATTTCCATCATACCTTGGGTTGTCCACCACATATCGACCTTCCCATGCCGGATGAGGAGTGATCGAAACATCCTCTATTCTCCCAAATTTGTGACTCAGAATTTCTGAGTTGGAATCAACCTTCTTTTTCACCTCAAATTCAACAAATGAAGCTCTTTCCGCTTTGTCTTCAACACTATTTTGTTGATACTTGCATGGAACACCTTCATGGTGCTTGCGGAGTCATGTACACCAATAAATGGCCCTTTGTTGACTGCTGTTCTGAAAATTCCAGCAAGCTCTTCATTACCATAATTATGCAAATAAAATTCTTCCTTCCTTGATCCCAACTTTGGAATGTCCTGAAGATGGATGGGGGCTTCTTGGAAAAGATTATTTTTCCCTTTAGTACCCTTCATCCTCTCATCTTTGTAAGAATAATGCTTATGATGATCAAACCCTTGCAAACACATATTGGGAGGGTGATGCAATAAATTAAATTGCTTACCATTTGCCGCTGATTTGTAAATTCCAGCAAACTAAAAACCCTCATAAGTATCGGGAGACCTCCTTTTGAAGGGCATGCCTCTCAACCGGAACATCTTGATTCTTAGCCTCAAGAACCTCTTGTAGATCTGATTTTCTTTCACCAACTTGCCGCCACATGCAATCATTAGAAACCACAAAAACATCATTTATTTTCAAAGAATCTTTACCTTCATGTTGAATATCGGTCTTTTCTTGTTCTTGTTCTTTGAGTTCTTCTTCTTGCTCCACCATTGCAATTTGGAAGCTCTTCTCCTCTTCCTCTCTCCCGGCATGTTGAAAGTCCCTTTGAGGTGTTTGAGATCTAGGTCCATGCCTAGCTCTTCCTTTGCTCACTCCTATGAACTCAAAGAATAGCCTCCCGAATCTCTCTTGGTAAGCCCATGTATTCCTCATAACTTGCTGCAATATTCCTTCCACCCATAGGTCTTGCTTCTTCCGAATGGCCTCCTCTCTAGGAAGGAAAGTGGGCTTCAAACTCGATCCTCGGGCTGATCCAATGGGTCGCTTGGCATTATTGGCTCTATTCGAGCTACCTTCAACATTTTGAACCCTAGGTTCAATCATCCTCTGGAGAGATAGGGCAAGAAAATCCATGGAGTCTGCAAGTCTCTTTTGGCCGGCAATTAATTTGTCAACTTTGGCTCCTTGAGAGTTTTGACCCGCCATATTGTCTTCTTTCACCGAAACCCTAGGCCTTTGAAGATCCGAGCTCTGATACCATTGTAATGACCCTTTCAAGGGTTTAGACCAAAGAAATAGGAAATTAGCTCAAAACCAAAGATCTCCAAATCTGATTTTTATAACCAACAACTGAAATAAATCTGAAATCTGCAAACTACTAAGGCAGCGAACTGTTTATGGAATTCAAGTCCACCTTTCACCATGCAAATCAACAAATAATGCCACAAAATAATTATTCTATCCACGACAATATTTATGAATCACAAATACATCAAAAGATGGATGAAATATCAATTTACATAGTTGGAATTAATTATTTAAGATCAGCAGCAGACTAGCCAAACCGAGGGCTAGAAAAAATAGCTAAACTTCTCCAAAAATCATGAAAATGCATATTCCGACCTCATAAAATATGCCAAATGATATTATGATCTGAAAATGCAAAAATATGTTCACCAAACCACATAAACCCTACTCAAGGTAGGTCGCTCCACATGTAGGAAGCCAAATAAAATCTGAAAAATGAAAGATATCTCTCCAAATCAGCCTTATACTTCGATCCCAAGTCAAGATGAAGGGTTTTCGTCCTTCACTCAACCTCTAGAAGGTTTTTGTCCTTCTAGGCAAATACACATGAGGGTTTTCGTCCCCAAGTGCAAGAACATGGAGCAACAAGCTCACAATGCCCAAGTAGAATAAAATGCGCCAAGTCTAGATGCAAATGATGCCTCTAATCTTCTTTTATATCCTCCTTTTGGCGCCAAGGCTTGGAATAGCAAGACCGACCTCTTAAAGATGTTCTTTTCCTTCATTAGCTTCCATTAATTAATTAAAACCCAGCCGACTTGTTATAAGAAAGAAAACACTAAAAGAACATATTAAAAATTAGTAAAAACATATCAAATGGAAGCTCAATGTTCTCCTCCATCTTCTTCTCTTCTTTGCCACGGAGAAGGAATGGCAAGAAGACCAAATAATAGCTCTCAAGTGGGAAAAAGGGACATTACAGTAGTATGCAAGGAACAAAGAAACCTTGTGAAGCCAAGGCATTTGGCTTGCATTGTCTCTAGTGGATGAACCTTGTCCTTGAATCCTTGGGCCAACAAAAGAGCCTATCAAGTCATTAGAATCAACCCCACCATTTATTGGACGCAATTGTTGTAGTTGTGATTTTTTTTTTTGTCCGCTTTTTCTCCTTAAAAGAAGCAAGGGGAGAAAATCATCTCTGTAACTTCAGGTTCCACATGGTTGCACACTCGCACATTTCGAGCCGTGACCTGTCGAAGGTGGTAGTTGAGGTGATTGATGCTTCTCATTAGAAAACTACAATAATTGCACAATATTGTACTTTGGATTCTTTATGCAATGCTGCCAAGTATGGTCATCAGACTTCCCACTCCTACTACGACTACCTTATTTGGATGCCTTTCTTGTATACATAATTGCAAATTGCCAAATGTATATTGCAAACCCAATAAATCAAAGGAATTTTTTTATAGATGCCTATCAAAGAAAGAAGAAAATGGGAAAAAAAAATTAAAACCAAAAATAAAATGAAAAAGGTATTTTTTTGACTCTTACCTCTCAAAGCCTTCAAAGCTGATAGAAATCATCTCACAGCAACTGAGAAATGATAAAGTTTGTTTTGGCAGAGGAAAAATAGTAGAAATAATGATTGCAAAAGTGAAAAAAGGATGTTTTTACTGGCCCGGATGTTATTTGTGAACAGTAGCCAAGTAATTAGCTTGGACAAACGAGTCCAAGCTAATAACTTGGCTCATGGATTGGACAGCGATTACTTGACGGTGGTTGTTTTGGCTGTTTTCCAGTGAGTACTCGCACTTTTCTGCAAGTTTTAATTCTATGTTCAGAATGAGTACAAGCTAATTATTTACTTCGTGAATCAGATTACAATTGACTCTTACCTCTTAAATCCTCATCAAATCCTTCAAAGCTGATGGAAATCACGTCACAACTGGTAAATGATAAAATTCGCTTTCGCAGAAGAAAAATAGTCGGAAAAATGATTGCAAAAGTGAAATGTCGCAGCTATTATTTTTTAACAGTAGCCAAGTAAGTACCTCGGACTCATGAGTCGGAACTAAGTACTTGGCTTGTGAATCAGACAATGTTTACTCGAGAGTGGGTTTTTTGGCGGTTTCAGCGAGTACTCGTGGTTTACTGCAAGTTTTGATACCGTACTTAGAACAAGTCCGAGCTAATTATTTACTTCACGAGTCAGACAACAATTACTTGATGGTGGTTTTTCTAGTGGTTTTCCAGCGAGTACTTGCAGTTTTCTGCAAATTTTAATACCATGCTCATATCCCCCTTTAGGTTAATGTTTCACATGCATCATACCTGATATTACAGTCAGTTTTTCTTCATTTCCAGCAAATCTTATTTTTGTTCCTATCGTTGCTTGGAACAAGCATGCACTTTCAGTAACTACCACATCATGACTGAAGCATGCTTTTCTAGTTTCAACATCAACCAACTGATGTGCTTTATGATAGTTGTAGCATGTGAGCATCAATTTCTTGCATTTTGCATCAAGTTTGGTTTGTTTTTCTTTAAGAATACATGCATATACAACTGAACCAAAAACTTTGAGATGACTTACTTTGGGTTTTCGTCTAGACAATGCTTCCAAAATCAAATAAAGAATCAGACGTTTGAGATTCTTCCTCTACTATCTGATTTAATGTCTGTTCAATTACTCTTTTACCTGCAAATGCAATGTATGCATTAGGTTCGACAATTGTGAAATTAGCCAACATACCAAAACTAGCAGTCACTCCACCAGTTGTGGGTTCTTGTATATTGCTTTTGTTGGAGACCGATTGAGCAGATACACTGATGTGTCTACTGCTTCCGCCGCCTAATATTTATTAGGAACAAGCTTGTTCTCTAACATACACCTCGCCATCTCTACAATGGTATGATTATCCCTCCTTATGTATTTACAACTCCATTTTGATTTGGATCGTAGGGTTTGGTGTATTGCCTTTGGATGCTCTCTAGAGTACACAAATCAAGAAGTTTTATAGAGTAGAATTGACCTTTTTTATCTAAAGAGTTTGGTACTTGTTCCTGATTGTTTCTTTGCCACGACCTTGAAATTTTTGAACTCATCAAATGCATCTAATGTTAGAAGATGTGAAAAGAGAAAGAAAGAGGAGGAAGGCACACCTCATAGGTTGTGTGTCCATCATTTTATCATGCAAAATATAGTTACAAAATTGTTGAGGCAATAATAACTTAATTATAAAAGGTAAGTTAAAATATAAGACTTATAATTTAGTACTAGGTTAATATAAGCTGAAGTGTTAACTAATAAATGGTTGTAACTTGCTCAACCATTTTGTAACCATCTCTCACATAATAAAATGATGAACACACAATGAACATGTGTGCATTCCGGTTTCTCTTCATTTCTTCTTTGTGCATGTTTTCTAACATTGGTATTGGAGCCTTGATGCTTGAAGGGATTTGCAAATTGGAGGGAGAACATTCAGAATAATTTCGAGGGTTATCTAAGGCAAAAATGTGAATCATATAATCTTGAAGGGCACAGAAATATTGACAGTCAAAATCACAAGTGGAAGATGAAGAAAATCGTGAGTGAGTAGAATACCAAAGACTATCATGAATTTAGCAATTTTCGAAGGGTTTTAGACACTTGAAAAAGAATGACATACAGTTGAGGGCAAAAATACAATCATGGGCAAAAATACAGTCAGAAAAGTCGGAAATCCGCCATACTTAAATGCAGAGTTTCAGAATGATAAAAGTCGCACGAAGGCAAAACAAAGAATAAAGTCAGTCATGAATACATAGGTATAATTTTTGGTAAATTATGGTTTGAAGGGCATAAACACATGACGAAAATCCTAGTCAAAAGTCTCAGCAAAGGCACAGATTTTAAGTAAATACACTCTTATTACTCTCAAATATTTCTGCCAGCAAAAGCAAACCCCCTTTTTTTTAAGAAAGGATTTTTCTTAAACAATAGACTAATGTTCTCGTTTCATTTCCACACCTGGTAGGTTAAAATCTAAATTCAATTCATGTACAAAAATTTGTGTGGTATAGTTAATGGTAAAGAAAAACAACTCGTCGAGACTTCCAAATTGTTACAATGGGAAAGCTGCGATGATAAAACGAAAGCTATAATCGGGCTTGCTCTTTTTGATTATGAATTCCATCATATAGAATGAGACAAATTGTCTAAAGAAATCTGGGATAACTTAAATAAGTTGTTTGGGGAAAAAGCTGTGAATGCTAAATTTTCTTTAAAGCTTCAACTCTTTCGATTTAAGATGGTTGATGATACTACTATGTCCAGTCATACAAATAATTTGAGATCTCATCTCAGACAATTAATTGAGGTTAAAGCTCCAATCGATGACGGAGATTCTAAAGCCATTATGTGTTTAAATTTGCCTTTTTATATAGCAATGTAATATTTACTCTCAATTAGATGCCTTTGCAAAGCCTAGAAGATATGATTTCAGCTCTCTTGGTTGAAGAAAAGAGAACTGCGGATGATACAAAAGGTAATTCTTCACATGAAAGTGCACTATACTCTCACATGAGAAATCACAGAAAATTAGATAGAGACACCAAACAAGTTGAGTGTTATTATTGCAAGAAAAGAGGTCATACAACCTGGAATTGTCGCATTCAAGCTAATGATGTTCTCAAAGGCAAACTCAAAGATAATTCGAAAGAAGCAAATGTGGCCTTTGTTGACAATCCACTAGATGCTAAAGATTTTATTGATGAAGAAGATGAATATGTACTCTAAGAAGTTAGTGTTTTGAAGATAGTAAGAGACCATTTGTAGGTAAAACTTGTCATAGATGGTTGTGCGGATAGTTTGGGAGTCTGTGGATTTCAGGTATTTATCCTTACGAGGGTCACAAAACAATCTGATGGAGCACTGTGAGAGTGGCTCAACATGGAGGGTTATCCAACAATTCAGGAGATTCTGTAATTTGGGAGTTCAGGGAGGTGGAATCTGGGAACTTGGGAATTCAGCTTGGGAACTACACCTTTATAAGGGTTAGGGAGGCAACTTGATGGAGTTCTACCTGGTCCAAGAATTGTTGTTCAAAACAAAAGCTTCTGAAGATTGTAATTCTATCTTCTTTCTATAGTGTAAGTCTTAAGAGGGGGTATTAAAATATAAGACTTATAATTTAGTATTAGGTTAATATTAGTTAAAATGTTAACTAATAAATGGTTGTAACTTGCTCAACCATTTTGTAACCATCTCTCACATAATAAAATGACGGACACACAATGAAGATGTGTGCATTCTGGTTTCTCTTTATTTTTTCTTTGTGTGCATTTTCTAACAACCCTTATATTCTAATACTCCTTAAATCTTACACTACAAAAAGTAAAAACAAACACGTTGACCGAAAATTAAAATAACAAAACCAAACAGAGCCACATATTCTTCATAAGCTTTCTCTTTGAAAACAATTCTTTGACTAGGTAGAGCTCCACAAGCTGCCTTGTAACCTTTGTAAAGGTGTAGCTCTTGAGCTGAATTCTTGAGCTCCAGGATTCCACCTCATTAAATTCCCGAATTATGAACCTCTCAAATTATTGAACAACCATCCATATTGAGCGACATCCTCGGTGCTTCGGCAAGTTGTCTCGTCAACCTCATAAGGGTATAATTCCCAAGATCCACAAACTCCCGAACTAACTGGCCAACCATCCATGTTGAGCTTCATTTACACTAGATACATTCTTGTCTTCAACGTGTGGGATTCTTTATAATATGTATTCATCATCAATGAATTCATCACCACTTTTAGCATCCACTAGATCTTTAACAATGGCTATATTAACTTTATTTGAATTTTCTTTCAAATGGAAGTTTAATTTTCAAGTTTGGAAGTTTAGGACAGAATAATTGTCTAGTGGAATTTCCATTCTTAGACAAAATACCGCATAAAATAAGCCTTTCCCAAAAAATAGAATGACGGTAAATTAATGCAGTAAGATTTTAAAAACTGATTTATTTTAAGTAAAGAATGGAAACCGTACTAGATAGGTTTGTGCCTGGATGACTGGATGTGACTAAAAATCACCATACCGTGTGCCCTAGCATTGAACGACCCTAAAAAAAAGAAATTTGGAGATGCAAACGTCCTTCGAAAATCACATTTTTCCTCTTCCTCATGATCACCGGCTGTGTTTTCTACAAAAATGTGCCCTAAATCATGTTTTTCTTTGCTGCATTCGGCCTATAATGTTTTTTCTTGAAAACATCTTATTTTCATGACCTAACTGCATGAAAAACCTGAAAAAATGGAAACTTCTTATTTTTCTGCCCTAGCACTTCGAAATGCCCTCAAATTTGTGTGAAACACAACAAAAATTGTGCCCTCGAATGACGTTTTTACGACTATATTTTGCACCTATGCTATGGCATCAATTGTGTTTTTGTCCTTGAAGCCTCACACAACCATGTTCTCTTCAACTTTTGTTCATTCTCAGTTTGTGCCCTAAGCTTTGATACAATTGTTAGAAGATGTCAAGAGAGAAAAATAAGAGGAATTGGAATGCACAGGTTTTAGATTGTGTGTCCATCATTTTATCATACAAGAGATAGTTACAAAATGGTTGAGGTGGTTACAAACATACAACCAAATATTAGTTAATACATAACTAATAGTGACTTAATTATAAAAGGTAAGCCTTATATTCTAATAATGAATTTTGCTTTAACAATGACACCCTCATTTTTCTTGAAAAGTCATCTTAAAATAGCAATTTTTTTGAAGTACCTAGCCAAAGATATCTTAGAAAATTGGCCCTTGTCCTCGAAATTTTCTGCCAAAGTCAACTCTGAACCCTCATTCCTGTTGCTATTGTCAAACTACTTTTTGACATGTCTTGCTACAAGATTTTAGTGTTCAACTCTTCAAACTTCAGGTAAGCATCAATAGCTGTAATATTTAGGGTTTTAGTAAGGAACTTGAGAGTGATTATCACCATGTCTTCTTCTTCCATTTTCTGCCCCAATAGCATTTAACTGTTCTCTAATATCCTTGATCTTTACCAAATGGTCTTGTAAAGATTCATTTTCATTCATTTTGATTGAAAACAGTAAATTCTCAAGGAAGAAGGCTCTACCTTTGTCTAAAATTTCATGCAACTCTTTGAATCTCTTCCAAATAGCTGAAGTATCATCAGTAGTCTGCACTTCTAGTAGCATTTCATCACTCAAAAAGAGTTTTATCAACTTCACTGCTTGTCTATTCCATCCATCAAACTTGTGTTAATCATTTCCTTCTGTTGCCGGTATTGTTTCATTCCCCAATCCAATCCAAATGCCTGTACTAAAAATAGCCAGGGCTCGATGTTTCCAAGTATTGTAATTCTCGAAAAAACTTCTAGTCATCTTCCAAGATTATATTTTAGATAAACTAGCTATTTTTTTGGCTAAAAATTTCTGCCTATCTACTGCTGGAAAAATATTTAAATCTGTTGCTGAAATAGAGACTTACGATAAAAAAATCTATTGTAAGGAGATAAAACACGAAAATACTATTTGAAAACTGATGAATCTGCTGAAGAAGACGTAAAATTGTTAAAAATGCAGAAAATTTGCAATCTGGGTTTTCCACAAAACTGAAAATCAATATTATGTACAAATTTGCAGAATTTTGTACAACTGAACAATCCCATACAACAGTACAGTTCAGCATGACTGTCCTTTGCCATTATGTATGGCTGTTATATGCTGTTCTGCGAGGTCCTTTGGGGCTCAATTATCCTTAATTTGACTTTAAATAAAAAATGGATCACTGTTTAAACTAGAAAAAAACAAACCTAGCTTTCCATTCTCGAAAGCCCCTTCAGTTTCTTGGTTTACATTGTAAATAGGCCTCGAGTTTGTCACTGATCTGAGCAATACCTAGGTCTTCACCTTGTCCTCAACTTCTCCGATTGTGGCTCTGGTACCCTATTACGAAAACCGAATACACAAAGAAACCAAGAAGAACGTTAGAGAACTTGAAAGTGAGAAATACTTCTTGGATATGTTATTAAGAGAGCAACCATTACTTCATAGGAAAACAAAAAAGAAACCCTAATACAAGGGTGACCAGCCCTAAACCTAAAATGACTTAAGTAAACATTAGGTCATGTTTACACCAGTGTTTTAAAAACCGGTCAAACCGGAACCGGAACCGGCCGGTTTGACCGGTTTGACATTTTAAAGCATGAACCGTTAATGAAACCGGATTGGTTTGACCGGTTTGGGCCGGTTTGAGCCCAAACCGGTCAAACTGGTCCGGTTTCGTCCTAAACCGGCTGGTTTACGGCGTCCACTTCAAAAAGCGTTTTTAATTATTTTCTTTTATTTTTATTGTCTCTAAACCCTAATTTGGTGTTATAAATACACCCCCACCCCCTTGTATTCACTTCACACCTCTCTCATTGAGCATTTGTGAGCATAAGATTGAAGAGTTTATTTTTTGTAGTGAGCTTGGAAGTTGGAGGCTTGGAGCTTGTTTGACATTGCTTGTGAGCTCTTTGTGGTGATATTGACATCCATTTGTGAGCACCCCCTCTATTTGTGAGCACCTCTCTTATTTGCAAGGATTTTGAGGACTGGGGCAGCATTGAATAGTGTTCATTTGGAGTTGTTTGACATCAAGTGTGGGCTCTTTGTGGTGGCATTTACATCTACATTTGGAGTGTGGGCTCTTTGTGGTGCCATATACAAGCTTGGAGCATTTCTTCACCTCATTTGTGTGCACATTGAAAGGTATGTTACATTTTAAACTTGCCCCTTATTTGTAAATTTTATTAAATAAGAAATATGAAATTTATTTTGTTTTTATTTGCATTTTCATATTTGTTTGCATTTGCAATGGCCCCCAAAACAAAAGACCCTACATGGACCCATGCAGATGTAATTGATGATCAAGTTTTTTGTAAATATTGTAAAAACACATCATTATGATTCATAGGTTGAAACAACACTTGGCTAGTCAAAGAGGCCAAGTTACCCCATGTGATGCACCTGATATTGATGTCATTAGGTTGGAAATGAAAACATGCTTGAAAAACATAGAGAAGAGAAGGCTAGGCAAAAAGAGATGGAAGCTGAAATAGGGAGGAGGGAACATGCCTTGAGTGTTGAAGGATCTTGCTTTGACCCTTCTGTGACTGTTAGAGACCCCTTTCGGTATATGCCTCCCCCATCCACTCATAGTCAAGAAAACCGGCCTCAAAAAAGAAAGACCATTCAAAACTTTTTTCCATCTTCCACACCTACTACTGCTAGTGCCTCCATGCCAACACAAAATCAACCTACCTTGGATAACCATTGGAAGAAGCAATACAAAGAAGCAACTTTTGAGTACATTGCTAGATGGTGGTATGATGCAGATATCCCTTTCAATGCTGCCCGCTCACCTTATTACCAGTGATGTTTGATTCCATTGTTGCTGCTGATAAGGGCTTCAAAGGCCCTAGTATGCATGACTTGAGAGCATCACTTTTGAAGAAAGAAGTTGCATCCATAGATGAATATTTGAAAGGTTGCAAACCTTCATGGGCCAAAACAAGATGCACTATCATGTCAGATGGGTGGAGTGATGAAAAGAACCGCACGATAATAAATTTTCTTGCCTCTTGTCCATAAGGTACAATGTTTTTGAATTCGGTAGATGCATCCGATAGGGTGAAAGATGCAAATTTATTGTTTGAGCTTTTGGATGAGATTGTTTTAGAGGTGGGGGTGGAAAATGTTGTATAAATTATAACAGAGATAATGCATCTAACTATGTTCTTGCTTGGTAAGATGTTAGAGGCTAAACAAAAACAATATTTTGGACTCCATGTGCTGCACATTGCATAGACCTCATGCTTGAGGATATAGGGAAAAAAATATGGATCAAGAACACTGTAGAGCATGGCAAAAGCATCACCAAATACATCTATAATCACTCATGGGTATTGAACCTAATGAGGAAGAACACTGAGGGCAGAGAACTTGTTAGGCCAGCCATCACGAGATTTGCAACAAACTTCCTCATGTTGCAATCTCTTATTTCCCAACAACAAAACTTGAAAATAATGTTTTCAAGTGATGAATGGAATGCATCAAAGTGGAGCCGGAAATAGGATGGGAAAGACACAAAGAAGAAACTTTTTGATAATTTATTTTGGAAAAAAACAACAAAGATTGTGAAAGTTGTTGAGCCTCTTGTTAAGGTGTTGCGGTTGGTGGATGGGGAAAAATTAGCCACGGGCTATATTTATGAGGCTATGGATCAGGCAAAGGAGCAGATAAGGGCAGCATACAAAGACAAGGTAACTAAGTATGGGCCTATATGGGAGATCATAGATAATAGATGGAACAATCAACTCCATCGGCCTATACATGCAACTGGGTATTTCTTGAACCCGAAATATCATTACAAAGCTCACTGAGAAGATCAAACAAGAGAAGTAAAAGATGGTTTGTGACGAGTGCCTGTGAGCGCATGGTCCCCGATGAGATGCAACAACTTGAGGTTCACCGATAGATCACTTCTTTAGTAGAGCCACAGGTATCTTTGGGAAAAACCTTGCAAAGATTTTAAGGGATGTGGACCAACCGTAAGAAATTCTAAGTTTTTTTGAAATTCATTTGATTAAATTTTTTAATGAATAATCATGAATTTTTAGCATAAGACAATCTTTATTTAATTTGTTGAATTACACTTTAACCTTTAAGTTATAAGTTTATGTTTTACTTTTAATTTTTAACTGTGTTTTTAACTTTTTATTGTCATTGTTTACTAATTAAACATTTACACTTTTTATCGTAGCACATTGGTGGGATTTGTTTGGTAGTCAGTGTCCTCAATTGCAAAAGTTTGCAATTAGGATCCTGAGCCAAACTTGTAGTGCTTCTGGGTGCGAGCAGCGCAACTGGTCCGCTTTGAGCGGATTCACACGAAGAAGAGAAACCGTTTGGAACAACGACGGTTGAATGATCTTGTCTTTGTGCAGTATAACCTTTGGTTAAGGCGCAACCAAATAATTGAACCAAAGACTTGATATTGATCCCATTGTCTTGGATGATATAGATCCAACCTTAGAATGGGTAGAGGAGAGTCAGCCAATAGAGTTTGATCACGATGACTTGGAGTGGATGGGTTTGGATCGTGAATCGATGAGCCATTAAGACACCGCCGCCATCGTCGTCACGAGGCACAACAGCACTAGTCGCACTCGTGCTACTCCCGACCTCGTCAATCTGCGGTTGTTGCAAATGTACCTGAGGATTTGGATGAGTCCGAGTCAGAGCTAGAGGTCGGTGATGATATTGATGAGGATGACCTTGAGGATCCCATTTCCAGCGGTGCAGAGTTTGATGATTGATCATTGATGTCATCTCGTTTATTCTAGAGTTTTGTAACTTGTAGTATTTGTAATGTATCAATAATCATAGCATGTTGTTTTTTTGGAGTCTTGAACTATGGAGGCCATTTAGAGCCTCATTATTTATGTATTTTGTTTCAGAATCTCATCTATGATATATGGATTATGTATTGGACTTGAAATTCATGTCATTTTGCTATAAACACCTTTCTTGCATATATATAAGAGAAAACTTTGCATATTTTGTGTGTAATTGTTGGAATTATGGTTTTTAACCTTTCAAATATATTATTTTCATTAAAAATATAAAATTTTATGTATTTTTTAGTAAACCGGTTCATTAAGTTTGAACCGGTCCGGTTCCGGTTCGGTTCCGGTCCGGACCTCGGCCGGTTCCGAGTCCGGTTCCGATTTTTAAAACATTGGTTTACACTATTTGATAAAGCAAACTAGAGTCATAAAGTGACTTTATTACTAAGCCTATAAATAAGACTCGATGACCATTATAATTTTATGTTACAAACTCTAACATTATGTCTCTTTATGTTATCGAGTAATCAACAATCAACGATTGGGCTCCATGCTCCATGCTTCATCCTTTTCCCATGTTCAAAATAGATCTCATGAGAGTGTCTTTCTCCATATCTTTTAATTTAATCATCTGATTTAATTATATATATCTTTATGTTACAAAGCGATTGATGATCGACAATCGACAATCAATAACTCGGGCCCCACACGCTTTTTACTCATTCATTCTTTTTTACTCAAAATTAATATCATGCTCGGCATCTCCCTCATGTCAATTTATTTCTCCAATACAGATCAACTAAAGAGTAAGCATGATCTTAGCCTCTTAACCGGTCAACGTGGGATTTTACTCCTTTGTAAAAAAGTAAAGAACCATCCTTGCTTCATCTTATCTTGGATATACCCCACTCACTCATATATCTGATTAACAAGCTTGCCATTGGTCTTCCAATTGATCTCGTCTATCATCATCTATAAATGAATTGAAAGACCCATCAAATCATTCCCATGCGCACCCACAAAACTCCATCACAAATACTCGTGTCAAAAGCATCAAGTCAAATCTCAAACATTTTAACCTCTTATCCATTAACATGTGATATTACTCCCTTTATAAAAAGGAAATAACCATACTTGCTTCATCTCGATCTTGAGTAGACCACACTCACTCATAACTCTAATTGGTAGGTTCACCATCACCTCTGATTGATCTTGTCCATCGTCTATACTCCGAATTGAAAAACTGTCAAATTATCCATATCTTAAATTACAAAATCTATCAAAAATATTGGTGCAAGAGCATCCGTAAAAAAAGTTAAGATGAAGTGAATAGCTCTAACAAAATATTTCAACCACCTCGGATCTCACAATATGCAAAATTTTAATCTTTACTCCTTATCCAAGTCTTCTTTTGATGTCTTCATTATTTATATCACAATTTACATAAGAAAGTTGGTT
The DNA here is from genome assembly GCA_018340775.1 of Taxus wallichiana var. yunnanensis. Classification (NCBI taxonomy): domain Eukaryota; kingdom Viridiplantae; phylum Streptophyta; class Pinopsida; order Cupressales; family Taxaceae; genus Taxus; species Taxus wallichiana. The sequence goes on from CM031239.1 coordinate 895,681,020, forward strand.
GTCATCAAGTCATCTTTTGACGTCTTCAATTTTTATATCATGATTTACATGGTACAATTGGTTAACAACTCCAATGTACTTGTGTGCATATCGGGGTGCTGAAAAGTATGGCAGTTTGTATATCGAAATGTAATGTCCCCTTTTTCGAATTAGATTCAATCAAGACTTTTGCCATTTTCCTTCGTGTGGCCAAGAAGAAATTGAACAAGGGAAGTCCTTAGGTTTCATTTATGTTTTCTTTCATTCTATTAATGCTTTCTTTTTGTATTTTTCGTCACCAAGGTAGGTCGGCTAGGTTGGAGAGCTCATAAAGGCAAATTAAAGAGGTCGGTCATGGGGAAAAGACACCCTTATGACTCTTGGCACCAACTAAATGGTATAAGAGGAGTTGCATAGGCTCATTTGCACATCGCTTTTGGCACATATATTTTATCAATTTGGACTCTAGGGCTGATTGCTCTATTTCCAACTCCACTAAGGGCGAAAATCCACAGTGTGGCGTCCAAGGAGGATGGCAACCTTCCTTGTTGTATATTAGAGAATGAAAACTCTCCAAAATTGGTGGTGTGAAGACAAATACTTGAAGATCCTCTTGCTGGTTTGTATCTAGGACATCAAGGAGAAGACCTATCAAGAGATTTTGCATTGTTTGGAGTCCCTCTCCTAGGGAGTGACTAGGGTTGGAGTCAATTTGGGTGCCTTCTAGGGCACAAAACTCAATTATTATTTGATATTCAAATTTGTCATAATTTATAAGGCTGATATCTTTCATATTTGGCCATTGTTGGGGTTTGGAGACCTCATTTTTTATCATTTATCTTGGCTGTACTTTTGCTGTTGATAAATAAATTGCCAGCTATGTTTGAGATTGGATTTCATGATGAAAATTGTCCTAAAGTGTTTCTAAAAGGTTTATAAATATTGTGGATGAGTTTTAGCATAGTTACCATGTTCGAAAAGTTCGGGTTGTTCGGATAGGGAAAAAAGTTCAGAAGTTCGGGATTTTGCAAAAAATTTGGTTCAGTTCGGTTAAAAAAATTATGAATTTTTAAAAAATATAAATATAAATAATTATAAAAACTAAAATACTTATTAATAATATACTAAAAGTTAAACCTAAAATAATTAAATTTATGTAACTAGTTACTAAAGTAACTTAAACATTCGGTAATAAATTCAAGTATTACTTTGCACTTGATAATAAATTAAATTTAGACCGACGATGTACTTTGCACTTCTGAGGTGGATCTAGAGTTGGTTGGCTTCTAGTGAGAGTCTGAGGACACGACAGGGCCCCTGAATTCCTACGGTCGGCATCTTCTCCAATTAGGGGAATCTCATGACCTATTGATTCTGAATGGCATTCCTCGCTTTCCTGAATCCCGATTCTTCACCTGCAGACCTTTTTGTGGTGGGGCCAGTGTGGTTGATTACGTCATGACTACCCCCGACTTGATTCCTTACATCCACCACTTATGTGTCTCCCCATCCCTTTTCACGACCACACGACCCTCTTCTTTTCCCTCCAGGCTACCCACCCCCCATGACCCCACCCCCTCCCCTTGTATATCACGTACTATTTGGAAATTTGACACAGGGGATCTCGACACCTTTTCCTCCTACCTTCGTCTGCTTCTCCCCCATTCCCCATTTCACCTCTCTCACCTCGGACTAGATGTTTAATACCCTCTCCTGTGCTATTCGTGAGGCGGCCACGAGTTCCTTCCCCCACGTCACTCACTCCACCCTGTGCCATGGTACATGCCCTATGAACAAATGGTATGACGAGGAATGCAAAGCCTTCTATCGGAAACTCCTCTTTGCTTTCCTGCACGCCCTTCCCTCCTTCCCTTTCCTAAAGTCACCTATCGTTGTCTCCTTCATAAAAATGCACATTTATCTCTCATAGGCGCCGAGAGCTTCGTCTGTTGCTTATCCATCCTCCTAAATATTTTTGGCGCACCATTCTTCCCCGTCATTTGCCTTTACCCCTGGACTTAGATCCCAATTCCATGTTCACTCACACCTCCACTCTTTATGACTTCCCGACCCAGCTCCACATCCAAGTTCATTCCCCTCCGTCACATTACCGTATTTTCACCCACACCAACGTGAGGAATGTCATTCTTGCTATGATTTGTAGTAAAGTAGGGGATGAGGAAGGGTTCCATGCGAAACTCTTCAAGTATGGTCGGAAGACGCTCCTCGCCTTCTCTTGTGGACCTCTTTAATCAGGTGGTTTGTACAAGTTTCCCAGTATCTTGGTCCTACCACATCATCCATCCCATACACAAGTTGGTGCCTACTTCCGACCCCAACAATTATAGGACTATCATGGTGGGTCACACATTCTCTAAGCTCTATGCTACGCTTTCTTCATTTGTAGCTTTCTACGAGTTCTTTGATCGCACCATTGTAGAGCTAGGGCGGGGGCTTTTGACCGATTTACCAAACTATCGATCACATCCTCACTCTTCAAAGCTATCATCAAGAGGCTTGCCACCGCTCTTTCCGTGAGTTTTCTCATTGCTTTGTGGATTTTCGAAAAGCTTTTGATTCTGTTCCACAGGATGCCCTTTTCTGCAGGCTCAGAGATATAGGCATTTCTGAGACTCTTCTTACAACCATTATGCGCCTTTATGAGGAGGTCCTTGGCCGCCTTCGCACCTCTGTTGGCTTGTCGACTTCATCAGGAGTACCATTGGTGTCAAACAGACTGCCCCCTCTCTCCTACCTTATTTGGGATATACATTGATGAGCTTGAAAAATTTCTTAGGGATCACATACAGGAAGGTGATGGGTGCCTTTTGCACCATGTTCTGATTTACATCCTCCTCTTTGCAGATGACGTAGTTCTCCTTGCTTCTTCTACAAAGGGTCTCTAGAGGCAGCTGGATGCCTTAGCCCTTTTTGTGATTACAAGAAGCTAACTCAGAACCTTGGGAAAACCAAAGTTATGGTTTTCAATTGTCTGAAGACTTTAGACCTCCACTTCTTTTTTAAAGGTGTAGAGATTGAGATCACTTGCTCTTATACCTACATGGGGGTTCTTTTCTCTGGACCTCGTTTTAGCCTCCATCTTGCTCTCCAACCCCGGGTTAATAAGGGGTATGGTTCTTTGGCGATTCGAGACAGTGTTTCCGCCACCATTTTCAGGACATTCCTTCCGAGATGTCCCTCTCCAATTCATTGGTTAGGCCCACGGTTCTGTATGGTTTGGAAGTTTGGGGTCCCTCTCTTTTGGACTTAGATTGGGCCACTATTGAGCGTGTTCAGATCCTCATGCTCAAATGTATTATCAGTGCAAAGAATTGCCTCACAACATTTTCTTGCTGAGTTTGGGGCACACCCTTTTCGTTTGGAGACCATTTTCAGCCTTGTGTTGTTGTTACATTGGATCCGGGTGTTTTCTAGCTCTTCTGTTGATAGGGACAGGGACATTTATCTTGCCACTCGCTCCTCTCGAAGCTATTGCATCCTCTCGATCATAGTAGACAATCTCGCCGTTGGTATGCTGCGTTTCACGCCTTTTTGAGTCCATTGACATCCAGATGGACTGTCTCCCACCCTTCAACTATTATCTGGATGCCTCTTGCCCACCTCCTACCCAACCAACAGGATCTTCATAGGATAATCAAAGATGATATCTACAGACAGCTTCATCCAAGACACTTGAACCAACCCCCTGGGGAGGTCATGCGTCCAAGATGTCACTCTATGCACACTTTCTTGAGATCTCGTGATGGGGTCATTTTCAGACCCATGTACATTTCCCGGCGTTAGTTACAAGTCCTTTGTATCTCTCTGGGTCAGTTTAGAGTGGGCTCACATCGACTTCGTGTTGAGACTAATCATTACTTAGACCGCTCGGCGGACTTGCCGCTCTACTTTCTCTAGGAGGTTGAAACCAAAGAACACCTCATTTTTAGGTGTCCTGCTTTACTATGAGATTCGTGGGTGAATCCATTGTCACTTATGTGATCTTCCTTCACATATTTCTTCAGATAATATGATCAGAGATGTCTTGCTCTCTACCTTCAGGAGGCCCTCAGGCTTCGGGACAGGCTCCTCCATCCTCCCCCTAGATGGATGGATACTAGACTGATCACTTCTTTCTTCCCAGTGCTCTCCTTGGTGAGGGGTGTCAAGTGGCACTTGGACACGTGTCTGGACCCCCAATCCAGATCCGTCAGGTCTCGAGACTCCGTTTCTTCCACCCGAGGCTCCCTATCTCAGGCACGTCCTAGGGCCCCTCTCGCATAGACAACGACCCACCAGGCTTACTAAGAGGCACCGCCTTCCTCCCGGACATCGGCTCCCTAGGCATTCTACAGTCTCAACTTCTGGTCATCGGCGCACTGCGAGTTACTCCCATCCGGCCTTGAGTGTTAGGTGATGCTGTTGGGGGTGTTGCTCCTTCCGCTCCCTCCACACTCTGTCATCTTTTTCTTCTTCGCTTCTGGTTTCTCGGCCTCTTTTGTTTCCTTATCTTCCTCTCCTTCTCTCATTGTATTTCAGCAACCCGTTTGGCTCCTCTTTCTTGGTTTGTTTGCTTTGTACTGCAGTCCCATTGACCTACTTTTGTGATCATGTGTTGGACTTTAATAATATTATCTTATCTTATCTTATTACGGAAGGCTAATACTTAATAGGTCTCTAAGTATTAATATCTCTACACATTACTATTAAATTATTAATGTCTCTAAATAATAAAATATTACTATTACCGATTACTATGCCGAATACTCTAAGTCTCTAACTATTATTAATAAATGCTGCTACTCTCGAACAAGGAAAAAAAAACAAGGTAAATAGTAGCACGATATGTATATAGTTTTAAAATATTATTATTAATCTTTAAATTTGATACATACCTATGGCTATACTCCTCTCGAACACGAAACGAATACGAGGAAAGTCAAATACGTTTACAGGTTTAACTTTTACGTGCTGAGCTCGGACGAACTTCAATGGCAGAGGCAGAGGTCGCGTTTTTGGTCGCTGGTGTTTTCCTTCTATTCGCGTGGTGTCTGTGTTTTCCTACCTCCACATGATGTTGCGTTTAGGGTTTTTAATTTCCTTTTGCGTTTCAACCAAATTTTTAGAGTCGAAACCCTAAACGAATCTACCGAACTTGTTCGGTTTTCCCTAAAATTTGTTCCGAACCAAATTTGGCGTGTGTTCGGGTGAATATGGTAACTACGAGTTTTAGGGTGATATTTGGGTGAAATCTTGTTGTTTACAAGTTGCCATTCCAAAAACAGATCGTTGTATAGTGCTGATCTAATTTTTTCAGTTTGTTGGTCTAAAATCAGATTTAATCAGTTTGGGATTTGTGTAATTTCCTTGTTCTTGTGTTTCAGCCCTAGAAAGGGACATTACAAAGTAGTATTAAGGCTTCGGTCTTCCATCCCGAGGGTTTCTTGTGAAGTGAAGAAAAGATGGACAAAATGATGAAGATGCAAGAAAGACTAGCGAACACCTTGGACTCTATTTTCAACACCATGCAAAACCTACAGAGGGGAAGGACATTCAAGGAAGAGCCTAGGGTTTCAAAGGTTAACAATGTTGTAGCTAGCTTTGAGGAGTATCAAGCCCTTTTGGAAGTTATTTGTGATGCCCTATCATTTTTCAAGTTTGTAGGATGGAGAAAAGATAGAGTGGGCATTAGAACTTGGTCCAAGCCCCGAGCCATGCACAAGGGTCATGGGAAGGATATCCCAACCCTAGTGGAGAAGAGCCCCATCTTGTTGGCAAAACAAGAAGAGACTACGAAACTTGAGGAAGAGGGAGCCAAACTCCCAAGTTCACTATGCAAGGATGGACATGCCTATCCCTCTAAGGTTAAGGAGGAGGAAGATATATCACAGCAGCTGGTTACTAAGAGGGAGCAACCCTTGGGAGTCTTAGAAACCCCCAACACTCGTGCCAAAGTGGATCTCTTGGCTGATTTTCCAAACAACACCATAGAGACACAAGGGTTTGGTGAAATAGTGGAGCATGAGCCAAGAAAGGAGAAAGAGATCAATGAGCATACAACTCAAGGTAAAAATATTTTAGTGTTTGATGATAAATTGTTGGTGTCTAATGGTTGCATAGGGTTGAATATTCATAGAAAAAAATCAGATTTGGGAAAGGAACAAGGGGATGGCATTGTTGGAGGTCATAACCATGAAGAAAGGGCAATTCCGGGTGCCCATAATCACTCTCAGCCTGCTGGAATTATCCTAACAGTAGTCAATGTGGAGCAAATTGATGATGGTAAGAGCCACGAAGACATGCCAAACACATATGAAGACAACCAAAGGTATGAAGCTAATTCAAATTTGTTGTTTTCTACCATGCCATCTCAGATTTGTAGTCATGGGCAAATGATTGAAAAGGATGACCATGGGGCAAGTTTGATGCTTCATAGTAAATCATGACAAATGGGTCATCATCATGGTGCCAAGAATGAAGAAAAATCAGAATTGCAAGGGATTAATGGGGCTAGAATTCCAGGTGACATTGTTGGGAGGCATGCCCATGTAATAAGGGCCTCTTTTGATGCTCATGATAATCTTCAGCTTGCTGGAAATTTTAGGACAACAACATATGGTAAGCAATTTCATCATCTTCTAAGCAAGGATTTGCTACATCACCTTCATACTATGTCTTTGCAATGTTTTGGTTATCCTAAGAAATATGCTAACAACTTTGTGAAGATGAAGGGTACCAAATGGGAAGAGGATTCCACTTCAGCCCTAGGAAGTGAACTCTTTGTTGACAATCCTAAACATGGCCCACATATTTGGGACTTATGGGTTCCTCCTATGTCGCTGCCATATTTGTATCATGGAGGGCATCATGGTCAATTTGATAAGAGGAAGAACATGTTGAGGGACAAGGGGGACATAGATTCTTCCTTGCAAATTACTTATTGTTTGCACATAGAAGTTTGGGATCCGGGGAATATTTTGAAGGATGTTGGTACAAACTTGATGATTGCTGTTATGTACATCCTTATGGCTGTAATATCCCTTTTGTTTCATTTATGTTTTCTTTCATTGCTATTAATGCTTTCTTTGTGTATTTTTCCTCCCTAAGGCAGGTCGGCTGGGCTGAGAGCTCATAAAGGCAAATTAAAAATAGAAGCAAGCACTTAAAGAGGTCGGTCATGGGGAAAAGTCACCCTTATGACTCTTGGCGCCAACTAAAGGGTATAAGAGGAGTCACATAGGCTCATTTGCACATCACTTTTGGCATATATACTTTATCAATTTGGACTCTAGGGCTGATTGCTCTATTTCCAACTCCACTAAGGGCGAAAATCCATAGTGTGGCATCCGAGGATGACAACCTTCCTTGTGGCATATTGGAGAACGAAAACTCTCCAAAATTGGTGGTGTGAAGACAAATACTGAAGATCCTCTTGCTGGTTTGTATCTAGGGCATCAAGGAGAAGACCTATCAAGAGCTTTTGCATTGTTTGGAGTCCCTCTCCTAGGGAGCGACTAGGGTTGGAGTCAATTTGGGTGCCTTCTAGGGCATGAAACTCACTTATTATTTGATATTCAGATTTGTCATAATTTATAAGGCTGATATCTTTCATATTTGGCCATTGTTGGGGTTTGGAGACCTCATTTTTGATCATTTATCTTGGCTGTACTTCTGCTGTTGATAAATAAATTGCTAGCTGTGTTTGAGATTGGATTTCATGATGAAAATTGTCCTAAAGTGTTTCTAAAAGGTTTATAAATATTGTGGATGAGTTTTAGGGTGATATTTGGGTGAAATCTTGTTGTTTACAAGCTGCTGTTCCAAAAATCAGACTGCTGTACAGTGCTGATCTAATTTTTCAGTTTGCTGGTCTAAAATCAGATTTAATCAGTTTGGGGTTTGTGTGATTTCCTTGTTCTTGTGTTTCAGCCCTAGAAAGGGACATTACACGAAGGGAACCCAATTGCATTCATACAACTTCCCTTTATCCATCCCCCTTGAGTTGTCCATAGGTTGTCCTATACTAGCTTATTACATGTGAGAGATATCTCCCTGCAATTAACTGTGCAAACAAAGATTATAAATGCAAATAAATCTATTATGAAATATAATTTAAATATTTTACCATAAACATAAGATAATATTTCAAGTTCAACCAATCAGTTCACCTACTCAGTAATCTTCTTCAATCTCATGTACAAATAAGTTAATTTATGTGACTGTAATAAATGTTGTGCATGCAAGTAATTTTTATTAGAGTTGGTCAATCAGTCCAAGCATGATGGTGACCATAACTGATGAAGTTGAAAATGAAAAATCACAACTGTTCCTCCTTGCAATTAGATTATGCAGTATTGCTCATTGACTTTCTACGAGGAAAATTCTTTACTTCCTTTGGCACTACTAAAATTCAATGCTATTGTTAACAAATTGCAGTAAATTTCATTTGTATGGTGTTTTGACATTGTGATATTCCATATATTATAGCATTTCGGGTTTGTTTCATGTATTGTGCAGGAATGGGAGTAAACTTCATGTCATTTTAATGTCAGCCACAGTAGAAGCTGATTTGTTTGCATCTTATTTCAAACAGAAGCTGGGAACTGATACTGCCATAGTAAACATTCCTGGATTTACCTTCCCTGTTCAAGACTTATACCTAGAAGATGTATTGGAGCTTACTGGTTACAAGCTAAGCCGTAAATCTCCTTACATAACTAAAATTCAAGGCTCTGAAGTGGTGCATGAGAAAGATGTTATCATGAAAAAGGATCCAGATAGTTGGGAAACATGGGATGAAGATGGGGAAACCCAGGATAATTACATCATGCCATCTGCAAATCATTACAGTCCAACGACTCTTCGTACATTAACCTTGTTGGACCAGAGCATTGTAAATTATGATTTGATTGAAGCTCTCATATTTTTGGTTACTTGTCAAGCTTCTCAAGAATTGCAAATTGGACACATCTCTGGTATTGAAGCTGAAAAGGAAAATCCACTTCAATCAAATGCAGCACATTTAGGGACAACAGGTGCGGTGCTTGTTTTCTTACCTGGCATAGCAGAGATCCATAGATTGCAGAGCCGCCTTAAGTCATCAAGTCGTCTTGGGGCTATAGGCATTTGGATATTAACTTTGCACGGTTCTATGTCTGGGGAGGAACAGCGTCGTGTATTTCAAAAATCTCCAAAAGGTCTTACAAAAATCGTACTGGCAACAAACATTGCTGAGACAAGTATCACTATTGATGATGTGATGTAAGTATCACAACCCTTGAACTGCCATGTAACTTGTGATTATATGAGATCAGAAAGAAACAAATATCATATTGCTACAATTAACCGAAAATTCTGCTTGAATACATTATTACATGATGTGGCCATTTGGGATTTCATTGGACATACTTCCTCTTTCTAAAAGCATCATCAAGAACGATATTAGTGCAGGATGCAAAAAGTCTGAGTGGGACGAAAGGTTAATGTATTGTGGAAGAATCTTAACTTTGCATGTTTGCTTCTTTATCTCATGTTAGGTTTGTTTATTCATGTTATCTATTTTCTCATGTGTATCATAAGAACTAATGAGGTTGATAAAAATGATGACTTCTTTAAAATTATTTTGACCTTAGAATAATTTGTTTGTTGAAGTGAAAGCTGTTACTTCATAATTCTTTCATCTTAGGGTAAATGCCTTTGTTGAAGTATTTCCATGGAAGCATACATGATACAAGAATGGTAGGTATCAACATGTATATGATTGACCATATCACTCTAACAAATGTCAAAAAGTGTTGTTAAAGAGAAAAGTTAAATATCTCGAGGTTGAAAAAAATATATATGCGTGAATAAAAGATTGACCCACCAAAGCATAGCTATTTGCATAGGAGTTGGTGTCACTTAGATTTCACCCTGAAATCTGTGACTACCCTATTCGAAATTTTTTCGTACTTTTAAAATAATGGGTCGTTTTGTGTTTTTATTGCCTGAAAGTTCCTGTATTGTGTCAAGATAATCCCAAAGAGCCATATTAGCCTTTTTCGCCAAATACCCAGATGCCCAAAATTGTTTTATTCTGTTGTCGGGATTTGTCTGCGGGAAATTTGTATTTAATTATTTTGAGCCCCGTATGAGGCTATTTGCACTTTGTTTTAACTCTATTATGAGCGAATATGTTATTATTCCTATGTGCCAGAAGGGTTTTAACTTATTTTAAGTTTTGGGCTTTATTTGCAACTTTTGGCAATTTTTCGTGTTTTTGTGGTGTCCCGTTTCGTTTTCTGTGAAATTTCTCTGGAGCAATTCCTTTGCCGGGTAAGCCCGATTTTTGGCCTGGAGCAGCTGGAAAACATATACGCACATTATGCCCGGAGGAAGTCGCATCGGAGGTCTGGATCACTGGGAAAAAGCGAAGTCGTGCACAGAAAAGCCCCTGCGGGGATGGGCGCATTTTTGGAAAACAAAGGATTTAAGCTGCGATGGGAAAAATATAAGCCGCAGGCAGGGTGGGAATTTTATACCTGCCTAGCAGGGTACTTTTTCCCGTGTTATAAAAGTCACTTAAGTGCGGTGGGAAAAATAGAGGCTGCAGGCAGGTGGGAATTTATTGTTTGCCTTGCAGGGTAAAAATTCCCATGATATAATAAAAGGAAAGTGACTTAAGTGAAATCATGGGATTTTAGTGCCTTCCTTGCAGGTAGGTAAATAATCCCATTGTCAAAGTCAAATCACTTAAGTGGATCACGGGATTTTGGTGCCTGCCTTGCAGGGTAAAGAATCCCATTGTTGAAAAATTCTTAAAAATAGAATTACATGTGCAAAAAAGTGCGCCCCCTTTGAAGTGATGATGGAAGGATTAAATTGATTATTTTAATTAATCTTTCCTCTCAAAAAGTGCGCCCAAGCTTGGAGGAGGTCAACAAGTCAAAGTTGGAATAAAAGAAAGGAATTAAATTTATTAAATTTAATTTATTTAGTGGCTGCCCCCTTCCTCTCAAAAAGTGCGCCCCATTTGGGTATTATTTAATGTTTTTTAAAGCATTAAAACATTAAATTAATTTCTATTTTCAGTGGCTATGGTCAAAGCACACTGTGAAGCTTAAGTGAAGTGATGTGTGAAGGATTAAATTGGATTAATTTAATTTATTGGATGGCTGTCCTTAAACATGCTATTTTTAAAAGAGAAAAACATGATTTTTAATTAATTAATTGCCTTTAATTGTTAGGGCAATTATTAATTATAGAATTGTGAAGGTTATATAAGCATGGGCAGCCATATGGGTGAATTATTCAAATCACAGGTGAAGAATTGCAGCCAAGTGGAAAAGTGCGCCCCCATTAAAGGAAGGATTTTGTTCAGACAAAGTGCTAACAAGGCTAAAAGCTTCCAGATTTGGCGCATGCTTTGGAGGAGGTTGATCTTTGTCTGCATAATTGTTTCCACAGGTGTTACAGGAGCTCAGGTGTTGATTGAAAGGATTCATGCTCTCTTTATGTGCAAATTAAACACCAATTTTTGGGGCAGCAGGCTTGAAAAGTGCAGATTTTTATAATTTAAATTCACTATTCATGCTTCGTGCCATTTTTGTCTCAATAAATTGCGCAGGAATTCATTACGTGCTTTAAAAAGAAAAGGAGTTTTTATCAATGTCCAATACATCGCAAATATCCTCCGAATCAAGAATTGTCTAGATTTGCACCAAGATTGAAGAAATCGCCAAGGAGAAAAGAATTATTTCGACGAAGATAGACAAAGCCATGGCGAAGGGAGATGAAAAAGAGAGCACGATGGAGTCATGCATTGCTTCCAAACTTGCAGACATGGAGACATGCAGATCTAGGCCCGGAACCTCTTGCTGATTTGATTGATAGATCCAGAGCGGGAAAAACTTCACTCATGCGTGCGGTCAAAAGCAAAGTGGAATTATCCGAGCTGCAGCTTTTCCATGTCTGTTAATTGCGAGTTCGTGATGGAGTGCGCTAGATCTTATCATCCTTCATCTAGATTAGTGCGTGATGCTTCGGGAAAGACAATAATTCGTTTGACGCAGAGTTCATCAATTATTGTTTGAAGATTCCAAAGATTTAAAGGTGGTGACTTCTATTAGCATTCGTGGATGCCGATAAGGGTGGGAGAAGCATAGAGCTGATTGTGAGCCATAGTAGGAAAACTCGCCAGACCCCCAAAAAAAAAAAACTCGCCAAAAACTCGCCAATATTCGGCCAATACTCGGGAATACTCGGCAACTTAAAAAATACTCAATTTTTTTTAAAAAACATAAATTTTAAGCAACACATAGCTACAAAATGTATCAAATGAGCCCATAAAATGTTGGAGAAGTGTTTTCTATTAGATTTGAATACAAATACAATACAAAATCGCATCATCATGCGAATACGACAACCGACTGATAAGTAATATGAATTTATGATGATTGACATTGAAAAATATCATCATAAATTTCATATCTATGCAAGTTACAATATACAATAAATTACATTTTCCTCTTCCCCAATCTAGAGAAATATTGGGGAGAGGGTCTAGTGCCTCTGGCTCCACTAGTCCCCACACTCGGGCCGCGCCTCCACGCTCCTCCTGAAAGGCTGCGCGAATCTGCCTCGATCATGTAAATAGATGGTGGTGCTTTGGTGGCTCCTCTGCTGCATGTTGAGATCACCTCCAAAGATGTCATCCAGTCCAATATCTCCTCGGAGTCCTGCTAGTGCTTCTCCCTCCATAGCCTCCCTCTCAAAAGAAGCAATCTCGTCCGCTGTGAATGCAGGGTTTTCCTCTTCTTGCCCAGTCCACTCACTATATGGATCTATCTCATCCAAATCAATGAGCTCCTCTGATGTCGCCTCAACTTTTTTTGTGCGAAGCCGGAGATTGTATTGCACAAAAACCAAGTCGTTGAGTCTTTTTTGAGTCAACTTGTTGCGCTTCTTCGTGTGAATGGCCTCAAACAAACTCCAGTTGCGTTCACATCCAGAAGCGCTACAAGGTTGAGATAGAATTCTGAGGGCTAACTTTTGAAGATTTGGGGTATTCCCTCCCCAATCCTCCCACCAAGAACCTACAAACATTTAACAAGATAATCAAAAATTTATAATTAATTAATAAAATCAAATATGTAACTAATAAGTAACTTGGTAAACATTCTAAGTAACTTGGTATTACCTGGTGACTGTGTGGTTCTCCCTCGAATAGCTAGCACCGATGAAAAGAGTCTCCCCCTACCATGTTTGTAACTCTGCAGCTCTAAAATGACGAGGTCCCTCGTCTCAACATCCGGTATCATCCTCTCAATACATGTCGAAAGGCCCTCCATAACCTCTCCATTCACATCTGTGAAGCTGTCAGAGTAGAAATACTTGGGGTTGAGGTAGTACCCCGCTGCATGAATAGGTTGGTGGAGTTGATTGTTCCACCTCCGATCAATAATCTCCCAAAAGGGACCATATCTGACGATATCCCCCTGTAATAGTTTTGGATAGACTCTTTGGTCCTATCCATGGCCTCATATACAAACCCCATGGGGTTTTGCTCCCCATCAACCAAACGCAAAACTCTCACCAACGGCTCTGACACCTACACACAAATTAAAATGTAAGATTGCAAACTTACAAGTTACAATACATATTAGAAATGAAATAAAAAAGTGAAAAGTAGAACAATATATTTAATATTTATAATTTAACAAATTAAAATAAAAGAATGAAATATAAATCAAGTTTGAAATTACCTTGATGATCTCTATAGCTCTCTTTGTAAAGATATCATCAAAAACTATCTTTGCAACCCTCTCTCCATCAGCTTTCTTTGAATATTGTGAGTCTAGCCATGCTTGACTCACAAACATTTGTTTCAAAGATGTCAACAAACTAGAAATACTTTGCAACGTCAAGAAGTTAGTTGCAAACCTTGTGACACCGGCTCGAACAAGTTCTTTCCCCTTTGTGTGTACTCTCATCAAGCTCAGAACCCAAGGGTGATTGTATATGTACTTCGTTATAGATCTTGCATCTTCTACAACCGGCCTCACCCAATCAATTTTGCCTATGTCCTCCAAAAGAAGGTCAATGCAATGAGCTGCACAAGGAGTCCAAAAGAGTGATGGATGTCTCTCCTGCAATAGTCTCCCAGCTGCCACATATGCTGCTGCATTGTCTGTGACAACTTGCACAACATTCTGTACACCAACCTCTAATACAACTGTCTCTAACATAACACTCAAATTTTCTGCATTTTTTATTATGTCAGAGGCATCAATAGATTTTAAAAACACCATCTCACCGTTTGAAGCTGCTAAAAAATTAACAAGGGTGCGGTTCCTTCCATCCGTCCACCCATCTGAAAGAATGGTGCATCCGAATTTTTTCCATTGTTTCTTGTGCTCTTCTAGCATGGTAGTGGCATCTGCAATCGCACCCTCAAGTAATTTCCCGCTCAAATCTTTTGGAGAGGGTGCCTTGTACCCTTTCCCTACAACTGTCAACGCTGTCACCAAGTACTCCCAAGATGGGCTCTTTCGCCACATCAATGAATGTCGTCAGTAGTACCAAAAATTTGCACAAGCTTTATCCACTTCCTCATGCATATCTTTGTTCCAGAATGTACCATCCAATGAAGGTTGTGCTCCAGGTGTGTTCCTTGCCACAAAAAAACTCGGTATGCCTTTGCTCGAACTCGATGAAGATGAGCCTCTTCCGGCTCTTCCTCTTCGTATGCGTGGACCACGAGTAGAGCCCACAATTGTTGCCGCATCATCGTCTAAATTCTCTTCCATTGCAGCCCCAGGTCTAATAGCTTGTGCTATGGCTGCCTTCAGCCTTGCGTTCTCTAGTTTTTTCTCCTCTAACTCTGCCAGCTCTGCTTTAATCTCTCGCGTTGCCTCTTCCGACACGTTGGGGCAAACTGTAACATCTCGGCAAGGAATAGTTGAAAGGTGATATTTCAAACGATTGATGCCTCCATTCATTTTCTTGTTATAAAAAGTGCAAAAAATTTCGCCCACACAGTTCCACGTACAACATACTTCCATGCTATGGAACGGGCATTCGGAGGAACGGTCCCTGCTAGTGATTCAGATGCCGAACCTGATGCCGAGCCTGATGCCATTGTTAAACTCTAATCTGCAACACAATGCACATTTAAAAAATTAGAAAACGTAAACTTAATTTAATTTTAAAAACAAAACATGCCTGAATAACAAATTTGTGTAAGTAAAAAAAATACATTACAAGCATTCAATTTTACATTACATGTATTTAGAATTACACAATGAATCGATTACAATACACATACATAAAATTTAACTAATTTACAATGAATTTGCGTTAATTAAAAAAAAAAAATACATACCTCTGGCTGCAAATGAGTATTAAAAAATTACAAGCATTCAATTTTACATTACATGTATTTAGAATTACACAACGAATCGATTACAATACACATACATAAAATTTAACTAATTTACAATGAATTTGCGTTAAAATAAAATAAAATTACATACCTCTGGCTGCAAATGAGTATAAAAAAATACAAGCATTCGATTTTACATTACATGTATTTAGAATCACAATAGGAATCTATAAAACCTAAATAATATATTCAAAATTTGGAAAAACTTCAAAGAATTAAAAAAAAAAAACCTACCTCCAAATGCAAATCTCCAAATTCTCTCCTCGAATTCGCTCCAAAATCCACTCAACACAAGCAATGCAAGCTCAAATGGTTGTGTGAGTGACAATGAGGGAGTTGAGGGCCTTAAAAAGAGCCAAAACCGTAAAATCAGTGTTTTTTTCCTTTGAAAGCCGTGTTTCCGCGTCCAAGCCGCGTCTGGCGAGTTTTTTGTACGGGCTCGCCGAGTTTTGTAGTACTACACGAAAGTTAACTCGCGAGCCCTTTTTTCATGGTTTTGGCGAGTTTTTTGGCGGTTTAACCGTTTTCCCTGTTTTTTGGCGAGTTTTTTAAAAACCGGCGAGTTTTTGGCGAGTTTTCCATCTATGGTGTGAGCATCATGAATAGCCTGGTTCATGAAGAAGCCTAGATCCCCTTCAAAGTTCCCGAGAACTCTTCCACGGTCCAATTTGGTGCAAGAGGTAGATGTCGTCAAATTGCTATGCGGGATGAATGGCGGCGATGCCTACACTTTATGTACATGGATGTATGCTTTCATCAGGGACCATTGAAATCAACAAGGTTGATTCTATAATCAATTGGTCGGAAATTATTAAGTAGCAACATCGGTGAGCAACTTCGGAGCGTGAAGCGTACTTTCACGAAGATGTCTTCATACTTGGTGTATGCTGCAGCTTCACAAAGTGTCTTTTCCAAGCTGGATAGATGTGGTGTTCTTTCCAAGGACCCCATTTTCGAGTGCTACCCGCAACTTACTTTTTTGCACCTACAAAGTAGAAAGACTTCAAAGTGATCAACGATGACTTCTACGATTTCATCTGCAGGCTAGACAAAGACTTGAAGGCCAACAGGGTAAGCAAGGAAGCGTGGGAAGCCGTGTCCAAGATTGAAAGTCTATTCATTCAATTTGCAGATTTCACATACCTCAGGGTTACGGGCTTTTCTGGAGAACCAATAAAGATGCCCAGGTATCCGAATGATAGATTGATCGCCATGGAGCTGAGCAGGCAACTTGTGGAGTTACACGACCTTCAGTCAAAGCGGCACAAGTCTACGGGCTTCTTCCCAATCACTGTGGGATATTACAACTGCATTAGCATTCACAGAGCTCGAGGGATGGAAGCGCAAATGTTATCCGAGTATGAGCAAGAGTTCTTCCCTGCACGGCTGAACTTCGATCCATTTGGAGTAGCCAGGAAGACAATCTCCCAGCAGTACGCACATGTGCCTTCGTTAGAAGATTTCTGGATGAAGTGCGGAAGTGAGTACGAGGTTAGAAAGAGAGATTTCAGCAGGCTGTCAGCAAAGCAAGTGTTCGACTTTGGACTAGCACGGATACCTGCGGATCTTAAAGACGATGGGAATGTGGTACTTGACACTTACCATCAAATGGGAGGAGATAAAGCCATACTGCAGAATAACATGGGAGGTCATAACACAATTGAAGAAAGGTCGAGAGTGTGTTGATGAATACTTAAAACTAGTTCTTGTGAAGGGATATTGCCTTGATGAAGCATTGATGAATCAAATCACGGGCAACTTCGGCGACAAGAGATTCCCTCAAGCGAAAGCATGAAGGAGAAAGCAGCAGAAGGTCCGAGAAGTTGAAAGTACACAGAAGATCTCAAGAGAAAGAGAAGATCACTTCTACAACCATAGCTTTGACTCCGGCTTCTCCAGTACCCAGTACTTCACCAACTATTGCACCGCAGCAGCAGGACGTTTCCATGCCTTCATTGAATCCGGCGACGTTCGTCTTCTCTCCTCAGCCACTTCGTTCATCACCCGTTCCAGAGGAGATGTTGAAGCTGCAGATGGCAGAGTTCGAAAGAGCTTTGTCCTTGGATGATTCAGAGGATGGCAGCCATAACACTGTGGCACTTTCTGACGGAGAGGATGCAGAGCGGGAGATGGTAGTGCACTCAGCGACTTCTCACTCTCCGAGAAGTAATTTCTCGAAATGGTTGGCTTTGCAGTTGGTTCCGTGCGAGAATGGAGATGAACTTAGTGAGGAGCACGACTTGCAGCCTACTCCGTGATCCGAGCGAGAAGAGACAGAAGGCCTAAAGTTGCTAAAGCAACTTCTAGGTTGATCATTGAGAATTCGGGAGAGAAGTTTGCTGAGATATCAATTCCGGCAGAAGGAAAGATAGAGGAGGAGCTCACGGCGGAAGATGTGACAGTGACCAAAGTACCACTCGGTCAAGCCACCACTGAAGGATTGAAGCAGGACACGTAGACATTGATAGACACTTTATTCCTTAGGCTTGACAGTGAAAAGGCGGAGAAAGAAGAGCTGCAGAAGCAAGTATCTCAATTATGTGAGATCATAGCCAAGGTTGCTAAACCTTACATTCAAAGACATTTTCGAAAAGCAGGTGAGTGATCATCTTATGCAGGAAATGGAGGATGCAAGCAATCAAGTAAAGGCTATTGACGAATGGAAGGATCTGATTATTCGTCAAGCTTCTGTACAACTTGGGGAAGTGCTAGCCCGCCTAAAGGTTATGAACGATGCAACAAATCAACTAAAGCAACTGATGGAAAACGTAGAAGGCATGAATATAGTTGCAGAGAGTAACTTGAGTATTTTGGCCGAGATCAACAAGTTGCCGAGAGATGTATTGATTGTGGAAAGATTGTACTGACGGATCATTCGAGAAGGGGCAGCAAATGAGAGTTTGCGTATCTTTCCACTTGGAAATCAGCAGAGTTTCTTGCAGCACTTGAGTAGTAACGTCCGATTTACCGCAGACAGTATCATTTCTTTCACCGAGGAAAGAGTGGACGGAGGTGTTAGTTCATACATGCGGATCGCTTTCTAACGAAGTGCTGATTCTCTGGAAGGTTCTCTTCTGATGGTACAAAAGAGAATTGATAAAGCTACAAAGCCTTTCACGATGAATTCTATCAAGTAAGGCGGTGGCTCTGCAGCATATCATTGCGAGGTTTGGGCCGAGTTTGGAAGAGGTGGAAGCGTGCAGCAAAGTGTTGAATGAAGGGTTGCTGCAATTCAGGACAGAGAAGGAAGCAGTGGCTAAAACAGATGGAAAGATGTTGAATTACATGTTCGACAAGTATATCCGATATCAGAACAAGAAGAAGACATAAATGTTACAGCTGACATGACTTCTTCTATTCTTTCTTCTTCTATTTTCTATGTTCCCGGATGAAATTGTAAAACTTCTAAGTTATTGGTTTTACAACCATTACTTGAAGTCATGTGGAACCATTCTATTAATTAAGTGATACATGTGTCACTTAAAAAGAAGTTAGTTGAGGATGATTGTCAAATGTCATCTTTACTTGTTGTTCATGCTTTAGTTCAGTTTGAGTCTTCCATTTGTACTTTCCCTCCTACATTCTATAAGTAGGAGAAGAACCTCCGGGTTAAGGATGGATCGGAATTTGTAAGTAAAGAAACCCGAGTTCTAGAATTTGTCTTTGAATTCCCGATAAAGAACTCTTGGAGCAAAGGAATACAAAGGAGCAGGTTTCTGGAGAACTTTGTGTCACGGTGTACTGTGTTTCTTGCTTTGAATCTTAGATCTCTTGATAAACTTTGTGTTATTTTAGATCTAGATCTAGAGCTGCCTTTGTTTTATAATTCTGTGTGTTCATATCTATTAAGTTTCTTCTATGTGCATGTAATTAGCTCTGCTATCTACTAATTGGGATGCACATCTTCCCCATTTCTTCTCTGTATTTCCTTTACTTCTTTCTTCTATAACTTTCCTTTCTTAAACAACTGCTTACTTGCTGCGTAACTTCTTAATTATGGTTCATGAACTAAGTGATTAAAGTAAAACCCCGATAGATAATAACACATTTTTATTGACAAATCGACACGGGAGCCTCACCGGTTAAATGAGGGAGATTTATCTCATGATCGCCTAGGTTTGATGCTATGCAAAAATCTAGCCAACAGAGTCTATGAAGTATTGGCAAAAGTGTATCGTGTTCTTGAAACTCAATGGGAACAGTCTAATTATCATTAAAACTCGTGGTATCGATTCCCAAACAGAACATTGTGTACCGTTTCTTTCCTCATTTCTGCTTTATGTTTCCCACATCCCGAGAAACATGGGGCAACCGCCAGAGGATATTGATGACATAAGATAT
Organism: Taxus wallichiana var. yunnanensis; assembly: GCA_018340775.1. Classification (NCBI taxonomy): domain Eukaryota; kingdom Viridiplantae; phylum Streptophyta; class Pinopsida; order Cupressales; family Taxaceae; genus Taxus; species Taxus wallichiana. The sequence goes on from CM031239.1 coordinate 895,700,761, forward strand.
TGGGAGGGTCTGGAAAGTTACTTGTTAGGATTTAATTTTTCTTTGGTTTGGAGGGTATTTTGTGCGATGATCACTTATTTCCCTATTTTCCCTAACATTGAAGAGAAACTATGTTACCACAAACAAGAAACATGACCGAGGTTGCATGTAAGTATTAGTTTCTTCCTATGATATATGAATTTCCATTTTGATATATCTGTACACTTATTCAGTTTTATAACTAATTTTCTACAAATTTTCCACTATAAAATTATAATTCTATATACCTTCTATTATAATATCACACGTTTCTATAATAAAAATTCAAATTTTCTTCCTTTTTCTATTTTTTTAACCCTATGACCATGTAATGTCCCCTAAATGGGACATAATGAGAATTGCATTCATATTTCTTCTAGTTCCCATTATGTCTTTGTTTGAGTCAATATTGGCTCAATGGATGATGAATTCTACTTGATGTAATGGCGTAAAAGTATTTTTAAATACTTTTAATGGCGAGTTGGGCATGAAGGCCTCTTATTTGGTTCAAAGACTTCTAATCCTTATGGGTCGGCCTTGATTGGAGAGCCTACATAGAGGTTAATGAAGAAATAGAATTACTTAAAGGTCGGCCTATGCTTTGGGCTTCTATTTTGATGTTGGTGCCACTTGAGGATATATAAAGACATGAAGGATCATTTGAAAAGGTTATGCATGTTTATTCTAAAGATTTATATCTTGGGTTTGTGCACAATGTGCCCTACTCTCCACTAAAGATGAAACCTTTAGTGTGGCTCAACTTTGGGGACGAAAACCTCCATTGTTGGAAGATTGAGGAACGAAAACTCCTCAAGCTTGAGGGAATCCCATACGGGGTTTTCAAAGTGCTTCAAAGTGGTTTATTGCTGGTTTTCCCCTTCTTACCCTAGGTGACTTGCATGGGTGGAGGGTTTTGTATGTTCTAGGGATGATTTCACTATTTTGGTTTGATATTCTTGTTCGGCATAATTTATAAGGCCATAATCTGAACTTTGGATAATTATCGAGGATTTGCTATTTTTTCTAGCCCTCAGTTTGGGCTCAACTGCTGCTGTCATAAATATTTAATTCCAGTTGTGTTTATTAGATATTTCTTCAATAATTGATGTATTTGTGATGCATAAATATTGTCGTGGCTAAGATAAATTATTTCGTGGCATTCTACATTGATTTACATAGTGAAAAGTGGATTCGAATCTCATAGGCAGTTCGCTGCCCTAGGAGACTGCAGATTTTGTATTGGTTGATCATTCTAAGATATTCTCAGCTATTTTCAGTTTGTTGTGTGTGTGCTTGAAGGTATTTTCAGATCAGATCTTGTGGTGATAGCCGGTAAACCCTTTTTCTCCATTTTTAGCCCAAAAAGGGAGATTGCAGTAGTATCATAGCTTTGATCTTCCCATCGAGGGTGTCATTGCAAGAATATCAAATGCCGGATATGATTTTTGGTGATGCTAGAATAAAAAATCTTGCCCTAATCCAATACAATGGCTCAGCTAATCCATACCCTTCAAAATCCGAATGGTGGAAAGAGCTCTTCAAAGGAAGACAATAATACTCAGCCATCCAAAGTGGACAACATTGCTACATGGTATGAGGAATATAGGGCCCTTCAAGAAGATTCGTGATGCCATGTCATTTTCTGAGTTCATGGGAGTAAGCAAGGGAAGATCAAGGCCCAAGCCTAGGTCACAAGCTACACAAGAAGAAAAACTAGGGCTGCAAGTAATGGAGAAGAAACAACCCATAGAGGAACCCACGATGCAAGTTGAAGAAGGAAAAATCATGGAGCTTGAGCCAAAGAAGAAAGAACAACCGAAGTTGTTGGGCATTGAGAGGGAACAACCCATTGAAGCCCTAGAAGCCCCCATCACCATTGCCAAAGTAGAGCTCTTGACTGATTTTCAGAACAACAGTGTGAAGGCACCAAGGTGTGATGAAAGTCTGAAGCATGAGCCTAGAAGGGAAAGGGAAATCATGGAGCATGAGTCCCAAGGTAAAAGTTCCTTAATATTTAATGATGTTTCATTGGTTTCTAATGGGTATGTGTGGCTAAATGTTGAGAAGAAATCAGATTTGCATAAGGGCAAAGAGGATGCATTGGAAGAAGGTAATCCAATTGTCATTTTGGAGCATGAAGACAAAACAGATCAGCCCCTAATTGAAGAGGAAAAATCAGATCAGCAGAAGGTTGATGAGGAAGGAACCTCACCGGACACTCGTGTGGATTTTCAGCCTGCTGTAAATTCCAAAACAGCAGCTGAGGGTAAGCCACTTGATTTATTTTATGATCATAGCATGAGTATTTTGCATCACACTAGGTTACTACATTGCTTTGGTCATCATGAGGGCTATTCTAACAATGGCGGGAAGATGAAGGAAATCAAATGGGAAGAGGGTCTTCCAAGCATTCCCTATAAGTTGGATTTTCATGGCAGCCAAAGGTATGATGATCATTCTCCATATTCAATGCTCCATGCTCAAGCATTTTCAGATTTGTGTCAAGAGGGGCAACTCCCTAATTTCAGTCCAAGGTATGGGTGTACTTCAAATTTGTTGCTTCCATTTATGTCATATCAAGATATGGGTCATTATGGAAAGCATGCTAGAATGATGGATGTAACTTGCAACATAAGGCATGTAGACCTCTTGATGCAAATTCAGATTTGTGTGTGCATAAGGGTATGGGATCTTGGTAATATTTTGAAGAATAGAGTTTCTAACATTGAAGCTACTCTTGCTAGTTCCTTCGTCATCTCATACCAATGGGAAGGAAAGAATTCAGGATTGGTCCTTGAAGAACATAAGGAAAATATTGGCATGACAAAAGGAATTCCACCCATTGCTATAGCCAACATGATGAGAAGTGATTTTGAAGATGAGGGGACAACTCATGGTAAGCAAATCACTATTTCTAGACAACCATCTCTTCTTGAGTATCTTCAGATTTTAAGGCTTGCACATGATCCTGGAGGAAATATTCCAAAGATAGAAGTCGAATTTATGTGCTCTATGTTGAGACTTGAACCAATGGGGTTCAATCTTGCTGCCCATAGCCAAGAAGGTATGATTGTGAAGGTTGCAAAAATTGATTTTTGGGATTTTGAGCTTGCTGTTATCAACTATTTCAGTTTGCCCTACAATATGTTTGCTGTCATCAATAAGAGGACAACCATGAGAGGAGATAGTTTCCAAATTTCCAAAGCATTTTCAGCCATCAGGGATTGGTCCCTTCTCACCTCATTCATCATTGCAAGGGCAACAAGGTGTTTGATATGGAAAGATGGTAAGCATAGTAAAAATCATCTTGTTGTTGATCATAATGTTTGGATTCAACATAGCATGGTTTTGTTGGAATTGCATTGCACAAAGATCTACTATTTTCGGGTATGTAAAGGAGAAACCAAGGATGATATGTTTTTACATAATGGCTTCATTAATTTTGATCATAACACTGCTGTCATATGCACTTCCAGCTTGCACAGTGGCACATTTGTAAGCATACAAGTGGATTCAGTCATGGGAAGTGTTGGTTTTCAGTTTATAGCATTGTTGGCAATCAATATAGGATCATTTCCAGCTCCTATATCACTGCTGTATGGATATTATCATGCATCTCATACTCCAAGGAATGATGAGGTGAGAAGCACATCTTTGATTCAATTTCAAGTTTGTTTCCGCATATGGGATATGGGTGTTTTTGTGAGTATTGCAAAAGGAGAAACTTTTGATTTCAAGATCAGTACTGCTGATAATTTTATCATTATGAGTGCTGGGATGAGGGAAAGATCAAATGAACCTTATGGGGAACACAAGCAATATGATCGTCTTCATAGAGGAGATTGTTTGCATCATTTTTATGCCATGCAATTGTTATGTTTGGGTCATCAAGGTAAGAATTGTAATTCTGATTTTTCGATCTATGTATTGCTAACCCTTGGATCCATGAAAGAACCGGAAGAAATGTGGAAAAAGGGAAGCAATTATGATGAATTTGCAGCTGTACATATATCAGCCATAGAAGGAATTGAGGATGCATCAAAAGGGAAAAATGATAAGCATACTCTTGAAGTAAGTACTCCACTAAGAGAAGAGGCTGAGTTCACAAATTTTGTGTGCTATCTAATAGTACCAGACTTAGTCACCGCATTCAGCGGATTTCATTGAAAAAAATCGAAAATTGCCGAATCTCTAAAGCACAGATGAAATTCGTCTGATTTTGCGAATTAAATCGTGCCCTATTTCGTTTGTATTTTCTGCGCTTTTTTTTCCATTTTTGTTCTGGTTCAACTATAATTTTTCTTTGTTTTTCCCTTTCCTTGGTTCGCCGGTATTTGCACGCTGTTTTTTGTTCTGGTTTGTTTGTATTGAGGTCGTGGCAAAACCGCTTATTCAATTCTCCAACATCTCTGTCTCCTTCACAGGCCTTCGCATCTTTCACCTTTGGCATTCAGATTTCGTCATGGGAATGTTCTTCCAAGTCACGGGAATGGCATTCCCGTGCAATTATTCCTCTTATTGGTAGCTATTATAAGGTTTATTTAATAGATTTTTTAGTATATTTATTTAATAAGGTTTTCTATTTGTATTTTAATTTTAATTTTTTTATCACGGCTTTTGTATATTATAAAATATATTTTGAATATTTTTTTGGGATTTAAATTTGTATATATTTAATAGTTTTTAGAAGGTAATAGTTTATTTTATTTTATTTTACAGTTTATATAATATAATTCACTTCTTATAATTTTATTTAATAGTTTTTTTAGTTTTTATTATATAAATTTAATTTAATGTTTTTTATTTTAATGTGGTTTTTATATGTTTACTAATTATTTATATAAAATGTTTTTTTTTTTTTAGAAATGTGGGTTAGTCGAATTTAATCACGAATTTAATCATGAATTTTATCACTAATTTTTTAGTGACAATTTTTTTACGAATTTTATCCTTCACAAATTCTAATGCGGTGACTTAGGTTCCAGATATTGTAGCTCAGCTGGAAGTTGTTGGTATGAATGGAAGTAGTAAGAATACTGAATTTTGGGCATTCAAGCATGCTGTCCTAAGCTTCTATGTGACTCTCATAAACATTTCCAGACCCTTCTTCATGTTGCTATCAGCTATAATAAGGTTTCCAGCCCCTAACATCGTGATTTCCAAAAGAGAAATGCATGGGTACAGCTGTGTTTGTGTAATGCCTAAATCTTCACGACCCAAAGACAACTCCCAAACTAAGGTAATACTTTTTTTATCAACCAAACATTAGTGACATAAAAGGTGTACCAACAACCGACATGTTTGTTACCACTGCACACTTGCAACTCACATCACTGAACATTTGCACCTACTAAAAACACAATACAAGGGCCCATCCTATGCACAAACATGACCTCGAAAGACTCAGATTAATTCTTTTTTTTTTTAAACGTGCAAAACATCGTACAAGGATAAAATCACTAATGAGGACAAGAAGAAAGGACATGTTCCATAGTGTTCGTAGTTTCCATGGTTTACATATTTATAACAACTTGTTTTCTCCTTCAATAAACCACAAGTTATGCACACAAGCCATATGTCATTATCTCAAGATTTACACCTTTACTCCTATGAGTTACGCTTTATTCATCTATATTATCTAGCATAGTAAATTTCCAAATCTTAATTACCAATTGAATACATGTTTGACACACATGCAATCCTCATAAGGCTCATATTTGAGATGAGAATGGATGTTACCAAAGTAAAGCTCCCACACAAAACAATTTTTTTTTTATCTTATCACTAGAAAAGGGGCTAACATTAAGTTAAAGGAGTGGTTCTGGTTACTCTATACATTCCCAATATCATCTTAATAGACATCATTTCTATGATTGCTTTGTGAATACATTATTCACCCACAAACGACCTCTTAAGAGGTACTAGTCATATCTTAACCCTATCTACACTCCAAAGGTAAACAATCTACAATGGGGTCTACTCGGGGTAGTTAAGACATTCCCATGTTTTCATATAGCCAAAACACCAAGGATCCCTTTGACAAGCTTACCAATGAGGTGTACCATGCTCATGCTCATTAACATGATGAGAGATCCTTGAGTTCCAAGTAGATACCAAGTTCAAGGAACTCTTAACTAAGTGTAACATTTCAAGATGCATTAAGGATATACACAAGGTATCTACATAGGAGGATTACTAAAGTACAGATTGAGTATCACACCACACATTAAACTCGAACCTCAAATCAAATGGTGCATATGAATGTGACATGTAACGATACAAGGATTTATTAGCTTAAGCATGCAAAGATACATAAGGCACTCATGTCCAAAGTGTGGTCAAACATATATGAAGGCACAATGGAAGGTATTTCCCATTGGTCTAGTGTAGTGGTTCATTTAATGGATCATAACACAATCAAGGTGAGAATTTCATAAGGAGGGATTTAGGAAGCAATTCATTTTGATATATTTAGAACTGACCTTTCTACCATACATGATGTAAATTCATAATGGGAAATAAACTAATCAAGACCATTGCTTTTTGGGAGTGTAACTAAACCATAACAATTCAATAACTAACTACACTTTTTCTTATGACAAATGTCAACCATAATTTAGTCAATTTCTTCCAAAAAGTACAAGGACACGAATATCCATTTTATAAAAGTAACTAATTCGTTTATTTCCTAGGAGTAGTATTACATGTTAAAATCTAGTTTTTTCAACATTGAGTGATTTACATGAAATTTCATACCATTTAAACATGTGAGATATTTTACAAATCAAGATTAATATTTTCCTTCTTCATTCCTTAAATCAAAACAATATATCATAATGTAACTACACATTCTTTTCAACAATGATATGAAACTTCTCTTTCCAAATAGATATACATATAATGTTTGAGGTGCATAAATAAAGTAATCGTCACAAGCTTAGAACAATGTCCATCTCGCCATGTCCTGCCACCTGCATCCACATGGTGTCATGTAATGTCCCCATTTTTGAAGACCCTTAGCCTATCATTCCCCATGGGCTTTAGGGATGTTGCGAGGAAAATTATTCTAAATAATTTTATAATATTGCACAGTGAGTGATTTTAATCATTTGACATTATAAAACAATATTTATTTAATTATTTAATATTTATGGAGCAAGTAATTATTTAATTAAATTCCCAAAATGCAAATTAAAAAAGGGAATTAATTAAATAATATTTAGGTGGCTTTTAAATATTAAAATCACCCTTTTAAAAGGGGACGCCACACCTAGGGAAATAAACTTCTTTTATTTAATAATTTCCCTCTCCTAGGGATTTCGAATTTTGTGCCTCCTTGCTTATAAAAGGAGTGCTAGGATCATTGTTAGACTCATGTTATGATGATATTTATTTTATGCTCCATGCTTGGAGTTGGGATGCATGCCCATTGATGCTTTCTCTCTCTCTCTCTCTTGCGTGGGAAGTTAGTGAGCTGGTTTTGATCAATTGAAGTATTTTCTCTTGCTCCATTGTTGAGTTCTCTTGTGTTGAAGACTATTATTTGGGTTTATGAAGTGTAGAAAGAGCTGAAAATAATTTATGTCATTCCATCTAACCCTAACGACTTGATTGAGACATTTGGGGGCTGTTTTGGAGGGTTTTTGGGTGTCATAAAATTCAAATATTTAGTTCTTTGGAAAATCTTAATTTATAGAATTATCTCGCATTTTGTTTGAGGAGAAAATATGGAATATTGAAGGAGTTATGCATTTTGAATATTTCAGTTGTCTGCAAGCTTTTCCAGGGGATGAAAAATTGATATTTATATCGGATCTGTAGTTTGGAGTTGATTTAATATTGCATATGATTGTATAAACTAGGAGAAATAAGGAGAAGATGTTTTCATAATTTTTGGAGTAGATTTGATGCCCTAAATGTGTTGGGCGACCTACTTTTTAGGTCAAAATTAGGGTTTTGGGTTGGTTGTGCGAAATCTGATTTTTGCATATTGTTCTTCATATTTTTGTGGTCCATTATCCAAAATTTCAGCTCATTTGGACTTCTCTAGTCAAAGATATGAATTTTTAAAAATTGCAGCAGTTTAGGGTTTGAATATTAATTATTTACAGTTGTGTGTGATCAGATTTGTGTTAATTCCTAACTTGTCCTAAAAGGGGACATTACAGTGGTATCAGAGCATGTTCTTCTGCACCTGTGAGGTTTGACATTGCTTGTGGATCATGGATTTATCTAGTGCAGGTAACATGAAGACAAGATTCCTGGAGACTTGGTAGAGCTCTCAAGCACCTACCTCCATCAAAGGATGAGTTGCTCAAAATTCTGGAAGAAGCAGCAAGTTGCTTGGTAACAATAGAGCAAGATGATTATGGATCTATGCTTCTTGCAAGAGATTCCTTGGTGAAGCAGTCTGGCTAAGCATGAGTTGTTGGATCACAAAGATGGGGAAGTCAGAATTATGGTCATCTTCTGCATTAGTGAGGTCATGAGGATTGCAGCCCCAAAATTGCCATATTGTGATGTTATCATGGAAGACATCTTTGAGGTCATGGTGGGAAGTTTCCAAGGTCTTTGTGGGACCTCACAAGCCCTTCTTTTGGTAAGAGGGTTTGCATTTTGAACACTATGGCAAAAGTAAGATCTTGTGTTATAATGATGGATTTAGAATGTAATGATCTTATTTCTCACATGTTTGAGGTGTTCTTTGATGTTATAAGTAATGATCATGCTCAAGAGATCATGATTTCCATGCAAGCCATTATGTCTTTGATATTAAATGAATATGAGAGTCCCCAACACACTTGCTATCTATGTTGGAGGAAGGATTGAGTCAAAAGACATCACGTGCTGCTCATGCACTTGCCAAAGGTGTTATAGAGCAATGTTCAAGCAAAGTAAAGACTATGATTCTCCAAGGTATGAGCTCTTTTGTTGTTGATGGTACATTTTTAACATCTAATGATTGCATGGGTTTGAATGGGTGCAAGAAATCAGATTTGGATGATGAGCATGAAGAGGGCATTAGTGTCAAGCATGTGTATGATGAAAAGGAAATAATGGCTAAAGAACTTATGAGAGAAAAATCAGATTTAGTTCAAAAGGAAGAGCAGGTAGAAGAGCCCCTAGATGCAAATGAGCAAGGTAAAGAGTTATTTTTGGTTGAAGAGGTTTTGTTGCCTTTGCATGATTGCATGCATGTTGATAAAATAATCATGGGAGATGAGCCCAAGAGGGAAAAGAAATCTGATTTGCAAGTTTGCATGGACAAGCAAAATGAGGACAGCCAAGAGGTAACTAATGAACATTATTTAGTTATTACTAATGCTACTTGGATTGGCAATGAATGCAAGGATGAGGGGATGAATGATAGGAAAGAAGAAGAGGCATTTCCGAGCACTTTAGACCATTCTCAACTTGCTGGTCCGTACAGTACTGCTGTACATATGCAGCGAAAAATAGTGAAGGAGGAGCAGCCAAGGTCACTATTGAGTGATCAAACACAAGCTTCAAAGGGGCAGCCAAGGGTAGACCTCAATATGGCCCTAAAGGGGTCTATTTCACCATATCTCCCTCCACATAAAAGGCAACCACTTAACAACTACATTGAGGTAATAAATTATTCCAAGTTTGATTTGGCTAGTACTAATGATGAAGTTGTTGATGAACATGTGCATGCTAAAAAGGAAAAATCAGATTTGAAGGATAGCATTCACCCTCATCGTGAGCCATTTGAAGGACAAGAAGGGAGTGTGAGTCTCATGGTTACTCCAAGTCATTTCCTACATGACATAAGCATTGGTGAAGGAGAAAAAGGGGTTTAGATGGAGAAAATGATGAAAGAAAGAGCGCTGTCCTAAACTCAGAAATTCTGAGTTTTGTAGATGTTGGGGGCAGCCCAAGGTATGATTATTCATGTTTATTTCCTCCTTATATATTGAGCTTTGATGAATATGGGTATGAGCATGTTAGATGGATGGATAAGAGGTATTTTGGTTATACTATTGTTGATGTTTTTGCTCCTAACACTTGGGTGCATAAGTGTCAACATGGCAAAAGGAAAGGGATGCCTAAGACTCCTACAAACGAAAATCATGACAATAAGCTTGCTGGCCTGTGTATAACAGCGGTTATTAGGGAGCAAATAAGCGTGTTTTCTCTTCTAGAATCAAGTTCCAAGGAAGCTCCATGCACATGTCAAGTAAAGGTACATAATTACAAGGTGAGAAGTGATGTTTTATGGTACGAAAATGTAATGAGCAGCCCCAAGCATGATAATTTAGATTTATTTTCTTTATCCATAAAGAAGGTACATGGGCACAATCAAAGGGTTGAAGTTCCGTGGGTTTACGGTGATATGGTTTATGGATGCATGAGTTATGGTTTCTCTTTTTCTTATATGCATGGTGCATAAAAATAGTGAGATGTCATCCCTCTACATGGTATGAAGAAGTAAATAACAAGTTGTTTGTATTTACTAGTGCTCATGAGATGATTAAGATTCTATTGTTCTCATACCTCAATAAAATTCAGTTTTTTATTGTTGAGGTCATAAAAGGAAGGTATGAGCATCATCTATTCATGTTTGAGTTTGCCACCAAAAGGAAAATATGTATGCTTAATGTTTCCGTAGCAATTTACACTGCTGTCCTGCACATTTTCAGATTGTTGGGAGTTATGTTAGCATGCATGCATAAGGGTTCAGTCACATGGTATGATAATTTTCAGTTTGGGGCATCATTGATGCATGTTACAGGTTCTTCTTTTGGTCATTTAGCACTCCTTTTACATTGGGAACAACGAAAAGGAAGGTATGGTGTTGAGTTGTCATGTTATGTTCTGAGAAAAAAGGGTAAGCATGTTATATTTTCAGCCATGATAGTGAGAAGTGCCACATTTGTCATGACATTCACTTTGAATCAGCTCTATGTCATGCATATGATTGAGTTTCAGCATGTGTTTTCTTGGGAACAATGTATTGAGGGTTGTGATGATGAAGAATGGATCACATGGGCTTCACATGGCATGGTAAGAGTCTCATTTTCAGATGTGCATATGAATGATTTTCAGATTTTTATTATGGGGAGTGAAATTTCATTTGCATGGGGGCCTATTGCATTTACTAGATGGTTGCTCATTGATGTGGGAAAAATAATTTGGAAACATGATAGCTGTTGTCCTCTAATTTCTATGGATGATATCACCTCCATAATTCAGATTTTTCACATGTATTCGATGACATGGGTGATGGTACTTGATGTTGACTCATGGGTGACTATTTGGGGGTGGAAACCAACCACTCCAATTCTGATTTTTGGAGATTACAACAGCACTTGGGGCCACATAATAGAGTTTGGGGGCAGCCCATACATGGAGGAGTTGTACATGCCATGGAGACACATTGGAAAAGTGTTCTTCAACACTTATTTTTCTAATTTGTTTGTTTCATGCGCAGGTTTGAAGAAGAAATTACAACAGCAGACTACACTCCTAACTTTGAGGAGAATGAAGCGGTCCAAGATATTGCAAATGCTACTTCACTTGAGTGGCATGGGAGCACGGCTTTTGGAGTACCACACTTTTGGACATGGACACATGAGCTTGTTATTGCTTGAGGGCAAGCAATCTTGGGAAGGGAGGACTGTAATGTCCCCATTTTTGAAGACCCTTAGCCTATCATTCCCCGTGGGCTTTAGGGATGTTGCAAGGGGAAAATTATATTAAATAATTTTATAATATTGCTTGGAGAGTGATTTTAATCATTTGACATTATAAAACAATATTTATTTAATTATTTAATATTTATGGAGCAAGTAATTATTTAATTAAATTCCCAAAAGGAAAATTAAAAAAAGGGGGAATTAATTAAATAATATTTAGGTGGCTTTTAAATATTAAAATCACCCTTTTTAAAAGGGGACGCCACACCTAGGGGAAATAAACTTCTTTTATTTAATAATTTCCCTCTCCTAGGGATTTCGAATTTTGTGCCTCCTTGCTTATAAAAGGAGTGCTAGGATCATTGTTAGACTCATGTTATGATGATATTTATTTTATGCTCCATGCTTGGAGTTGGGATGCATGCCCATTGATGCTTTCTCTCTCTCTCTCTTGCGTGGGAAGTTAGTGAGTTGGTTTTGATCAATTGAAGTATTTTCTCTTGCTCCATTGTTGAGTTCTCTTGTGTTGAAGACTATTATTTGGAGGGTTTTTGAAGTGTAGAAAGAGCTGAAAATAATTTATGTCATTCCATCTAACCCTAGCGACTTGATTGAGACTTTTGGGGGCTGTTTTGGAGGGTTTTCGGGTGTCATAAAATTCAGATTTTTAGTTCTTTGGAAAGATCTTAATTTATAGAATTATCTGCATTTTATTTGAGGAGAAAATATGGAATATTGAAGGAGTTATGCATTTTTGAATATTTCAGTTGTCTGTAGGTTTTTCTAGGTATGAAAAATTGATATTTATATCAGATCTGCAGTTTGGGGTTGATTTAATATTGCATATGATTGTAGAAACTAGGAGAAATAAGGAGAAGATGTTTTCATAATTTTTGGAGTGGATTTGATGCCCTAAATGTGTTGGGCGACCTACTTTTTAGGTCAAAATTAGGGTTTTGGGTTGGCATGTGCAAAATCTAAATTTTGCATATTGTTCTTCATATTTTTGTGGTCCATTATCCAAAATTTCAGCTCATTTGGACTTCTCTAGTCAAAGATATGAATTTTTAAAAATTGCAGCAGTTTAGGGTTTGAATATTAATTATTTACAGTTGTGTGTGATCAGATTTGTGTTAATTCCTAACTTGTCCTAGAAGGGGACGTTACATGTCGCACTAAGTTGACATGGAATTATTCCTCTCCCTCTCTAGTTTGTTTTCATGTAATGTTGTCATTATAGATTATAAGTGTTTTAATTAAAGGAATAAAACATTGTTTTTGTTATATTGGTATGCATAAACCTTTACCCCTCAAGTGTAGCCTTTTCTAACTCAATAACATTACCCGAACTGTATTGCCTAAATCTTCACAAACCCCTTTTTAAGCATATCCAACGGCCACTGCTTCCCACAAGTACACATTTGTTTGAAGCATGAAAATTGAATAGCCCACACACCAAGTGTGGGCTTCTACACTTCATATCTGCCTCCAATAACCCCCGCAATTACAACATCGGACAACGTCTTCTCCCCCTCCTTGCTATGCTTTGGTGAAATTTCAAGCTATGTTTGAATGCCCCTATTTTAACACCAATAGGGAGAACTTTGGCAACTGATCATGCACTTTGTTTTTTTCCCTACCAAACAAATTTATGAGGCCGCATTCCTCTCCAACATGGTGTGGAATAGGTTCACATGCCACATGTATGCTTCCACATTTTGCTAACATACCTACTGTGGCACATGCAACTACAACATCAGAAAGAGGTGGTTCACATTACACTTTGATGAATGTTTAAGACCTGATTCAAGGATTCTATATAAAATAGACCGGGGACAAGTTGGTAAGGGTGAAATATTCATTGGGTGCGCAGGCAGAGGACACTCGAAAGGTTATTAGGCACGTGAACACCACCCCCTTCAACTTGATGCACTTGCTCATGCCCAAAGATGGCGCCCTTGATTTGATAAATAAAAGTCTCCAAGGCTTTCTCCAATGAACCCGTTTTGAGCAAATCCTCCAAACCACTACAATTGGGCGTATAGGTGAAGGAGGTAATAAGCCAAAAAGGGTACCATCATCTAAACGTATTGGTGGACACCCAAAACTTTGTCCCGCTTTGGTTTTAGTGTGGTGGGAAAGAGGGATGCATGCATTTCATTCAAAACTCCTTACTACTACATTTCAAGGGATCATATCTTGAAATGCATAGGGAGGATATTGGCATCGTTTGAGGAGTTTTGGCTTAAAGCTGCCATCCGCATTTGGTTAAACAACTTACTCTCCTCCAAAAGGTAGTGCAGTCCACATCTTTGAGAGGCATTCCTGCAACCAATGCATTCCAGGAGTCCACATCTCTGGGAGGTATGTTGTCAGCTAGCCTTGACATTTGAAAACAGTTGCGTACATGCCAAGGTGGATCCTAGGCATTGAAACAATAAACAAAGGCAAAAATTACTATTATTATTTTCTTCCCTCCATTGTGTTTTGGGAAAGGAGTCCACATCTCTGGGAGGCATTTTGTTAGCCAACCCCGACATTTGGAAACACTTGTGTGCACGCAAAGGTGGATCCTAGTATAATTTCCCTTTCAAGGGATTAGACCAACAACCAAGGAAATTAGATAAATCACCAAATAACCAAATCTGATTTCTATAACCAACAGACTGAAATAAAAACCAACAAACTGATTTCTCCAAGCAACGGTATAAAAATATATGCAAATCACCAATTTCACTTCAAATAACCTTGCCACAATTTAAATATATATTTTAGGCATCCAATAGAACCATAAACAATGAGAAATCTGAGTCAACACACTGCTGGAAATTAATAAATAACTAGCGAAGAGAAGCCACAACAAAATTATGAATTATGGGTCTAGAAACCCCAAAAATCAAGAGAATGTAGATTCCGGCCTTAATAAATATGCCAAATCAGATTATGAACTAAAAATGCAATTTTATGTTCACTAAACCATCAAACCCTACACCAAGGTAGGTTGCTCCACATGTAGGAAGCAAATAAAAATCTGAAAGTGAATGTTTCTCCACAAATCTGCCCTTTACTTCAATACCAAGCAATGATGAAGGGTTTTCATCCTTCACCCAAACCACTAGAAGGGTTTTTGTCCTTCTAGGAAGCCACACAAGGGTTTACGTCCTCAAGAGGAAGAACAAGGAGCAACAACCTCTCAATGCTCAAGATTAGGAAAATGCGCCAAAACTAGATGCCCAAATGAGGTCCTTAGTCTCCTTTTATAACCTTCCTTTGGCGCCAAATCTTAGAAAGGTATGGCCAAGCCATAAGAGATGTTCTATTCCTTCATTAAGCTTCTTTATTTGCTTTTAACCCAGCCGACCTGCTTTAAGAGGGAAAACACTAAAAAGAAAACATAAAATTAGAAAAACGAAAGCAAATGAAAGCTCAATGTTCTTCTCCAACTCCTCTACTTCTTTGCCATGGAGAAGGAATGGCAAGAAGTCCAAATAGTGACCCTCAAGTGGGAAAAAGGGACATTACAGTCCTCCCTTCCCAAAATTGCTTGTCCCCAAGCAATTGCAAACCCAATGTATCTGCTGCCCCGTACTCTTCATTCCCCTTACTTTGAAGTTCCATATCCTCTAATGAAATAGGAGATGACATCCATGATAAAGCATCCATGACCACAATAGGCTTTCCCTTAACTTCAATAGTGTTGTCCCAAAAACAGTGTAATCATGCATCTTTCTTTCAAAAATCAGAATGTACAAGTCTGAAAATAACACATCATAATCTGATTTTATTCCTCCATTCAACTGAAATCTTCCTTCCTCATTATTCCATGAGGGAATGCACTCAAAAAATGAAAATACACTGTTGTTCATGGCTGCTAATGGCAGCCCCAAATCTGATTTTTGCAAATTCAGTCCTATAATCATGGTATAACAACTACCAAACTGAAATCTCACAAAGGAAAGCAACTCCATAAATAAAGTAAGGACTGAAATTTGATTTACATATGCTGAAAATTTAGGAAGAACATGCCTACAATTAAAATCAACAGTTATCTTGGCCTTAAACTTGAGAGATTCAACCTTCTTGGCATTCCCATGAGTGTTAATTTCATCATTCTTCAAGTGGAACTCATACTCCATGTGACTTTTGAGGGCAAGTTCCTCTAAATTTTGGATCTCTAGATACCCCCAAACATTGTGTGACTCAGCTGAAATGAAAACAAGGTAGTCTAAACAAAATCCATACCTCATCATGGGGTCATAAAATTGAAAGATAGAACCATCATTCTCCTTTTTGGTGGCCATGTGAACAGCTGCAAGTTTATCATAATTGTTTCCTTTGCCCTTACTTCTTTTGGTTCTCTCATGGAACCATGGGTTAACAATTCATAGAGAGAAAAATCAGAATTCCCTTCAAACTTATGCTTTCTTAAACATGCCATGCTAGCATTCTCTTTCATCAAATTCCATAAGCAAAGAGAAAAACTGAAATTTTTACCTTCACCCTTGTCATGTCTCATGAAGTGGCCCGGATGATCAGCCCATGGTGTATCATGAACAACCCTCAAGATCCTGCTCTTCACCCTTGATTCGGGTACCAAATAGACTTGGTTTTTGTAAAGGATAAACCCATCCATCACCTTGTATCTTTCCTTACTTATTTCTCCTTCAAAAACACCATTAGCAAACTTGTTCTTTACATACTCAACTGAAATTAGTGACTTCCAATCCGCTGTAATTTTAGATAAAGAACAAATGTGACTCCCATGAAATAGTATCTTCCACCAAATAACAAATTTGGAGTGTTTCTGGAAGCATACCTTGCAAAGTGATCTTTTACCTTTGTCCATGAAGCTTATCTTCATGCGTTGATAGTTGAGAGTGAGCTCTCCCAACGAATGCCACCATTGAACTCCAAGCATGATACCCAAATCAACCATCACATAGAAATAAGAACACACCTTATATGGTTCCAATGCAACTTGGAGTTGAGAACACATCTTGGTATGTTGCATAGAGTGACCATCTCGCTAACTTCACAATGAATCCTTTGAAGTCTTCAACCTTCAATCCCACTTGTGCCACCAAGCACTCATTAATAGAACCATGAGTGTCTTCACCATTAATCAAACTCGTGGCTCCTTGTCCTTGGAAGGTAGAATCCTTCATAACCTTGTTAGCATACATAATGATTTCAAAATAATCCTTCATCAAAATTTCTTTTAACCATGTGCATGGGGTAAGAATATCATAGACTTCCTTTCTACAATGCAAGAGGTCAACCGGAACCATGTACCCTTGCAAGGAAATATCTAAATGCCATGTGTCATCCCACAAGTTCTTCATATCATCACCAAAACTTGGCATGTGATCTTTAACAACAACTTTCCCAAAAAGACATAAGTATGGCAGCAATATAAAAGGAGATAAAGTGTGATTTCCATCATACCTTGGGTTGTCCACCACATATCTACCTTCCCATGCCGGATGAGGAGTGATCGAAACATCCTCCATATTCCCAATCTTGTGACTCAGAATTTCTGAGTTGAAATCAGCCTTCTTCTCCTCATAATCAGCAAATGAAGCTTCTTCTGCCTTGGCTTCAACCATATCTTGATGGTGTTCACATAGGGCAACTCCGTGGCTCTTACCGTAATCATGGGCACCATAAATCTGCCTCCTCTTGACTGCTGTTCTGGAAATTCCAGCAAACTGAAAATGATCATAGGCACCCGAAAAAGCACCTTCTTCATCCATGTGACCCCCAACAAGGTCACTCAAAAGTCTTGGTCCATGGACCCTATGCAAATCAGAATTTTCATCATATGTAGCATCATGAAGACTACCCTTTTGCCATGATTTGCTTCGGAGCATCATATTTGCCCCAAGGTTAACAAAATTCCCATGATCATAAATCCGAAATGGCATGGCATAAAGAAATAAATTTGAGTTACCTCCAAACCTTCGGTTGCCTTGTTTGTGTGTTTGAAATGTCTTCGTAGCTCTCACCAAGGTCCCATCTATCACCACTTTGCTCTTTAGTGACTGCTGCTATAATCAGACCAGCAATCTTATTGTCATCATGTTCCTTTGGAGAAGGGTTTCCAACCAGCCCTTTCTCTTCCCCTTCTTGCTCCACACCCCTTGTTTCATCTCTGGATTCATCACAAGTCAAAACATTTTCAGTATTAACCACAGAATGAGCAATTTTTACCTCATGTTGTTGACTCTTTGGAATGGGTGTAAGTGCATGGCCTTAGGTCCCTTGATCACCAACCCTTCTTCCTCAATGGTTCCATTATTGCATGGCGAACTTGGGGTTTTGACCCCTCTTCATCAAACTTTGTGCTTTCTTCATGTTGCTTGTGTGGCATGTGATGTCTAGGCTTGGGCCTAGGTCTTCCTTGATTCACTCCAATGAATTCAGTGAGTGAAATAGCCTCACGAATCTCCTTGGTAAGGCCATATACTCCTCATAACTTGCAGCGATGTTCCGTCCACCCATGGGCCTTGTTTCTTCCTCCGGAATAACCTCTTCCCTAGGAAGGAAAGTGGGCTTTGTAACCGATCCTCGGGCTGATCCCATTGGTTGTCGTGTACTGTTAGCCCTAGTCGAGCTACCATCACCACTTTGAACCCTAGGTTCAATGATCTTTTGGAGGGATAGGGCTAGAAAATCCATTGTATTTGCAAGTCTCTCTTGGCCGGCAATTAATTTATCAACTTTAGCTTCTTGAGAGTCATGATCAACCATGCTACCTTCCTCCCTTGGCTGGTCCTCCTTTCTTCTTCTTTGGTAATAGATGAAACCCTTGTTGCCTTCTTCCATTAAACCCTTGGCCTTTGAAGATCCGAGCTCTGATACCACTGTAATATCCCTTTCAAGGGATTAGGCCAACAATCAAGGAATTAGCTTCAAACACCAAATAACCAAATCTGATTTCTATAAGCAGCAGACTGAAATTAAAATCAGCGAACTGATTTCTCCAAACAACGGTATTAAAATATATGCAAAACACAAAATTCACTCCAACAACCTTGCCACAATTTAGATATGTATTTTAGACATCCAATAGAACAATAATCAACGAAAAATGTAAGTCAACACACAGCTGGAAATTAATAGTCTCATCAACAATGTCTCTCTTCTCATTATTGAATGATTTTTCTAATGCTCCTTTTGGCTTTTTCCGTGAGGTATTTTCATCTAAAAGGGTATCAAGTGGGCCAACTTGAGTTTTTGAATGAAGGGATGAGAAGAAGATAGGGGTATGGGTGTTCTTGCTGAAGGCCTTCTTTGCAAACGAATTGTTCTACCCAATTTATTTCAGTTTGTTTATCAGCCTCCTTTTGCTCTTTTAGGTACTCCATTTTTTCTTTTGATAGTTTGGGGCACATCCTTATCCCCACTCCTCCAATCCTACTGAAATGGATTTTCAGTCGACTATATGAAAATTCATATTGAGCATGGCAACTATGGCATATCCAAATACGAGCCCCACCACCAAGAATGTTTGCGACCACTATCACATCCTCCAAAGAGGACAAACAACATCATATTTTACAGAAATTGGTGTTTTCGAATCCTATGGACCTTCTTGCACTTCACCTGAAGCAAAACTTTATGCCACCCTAATTTGTTTTTGACATGTAAGATCACCATAAAGGCATGAGGTGAGAGCATATACAAAGTTAGGATGTTAAAAAGATAGTTTGCCTTTGCATAAATAGTAACAATTAAAATGACAATATTTACTAATTAATATTAATTTTCTGACCTTGTTTTTGATTCTCCAGATCGTGTTAGCGGTAAGAGAAGAGCATACACAAAAGTTAGAAGTTAGAATAAGGTTACAAGAAGAGTCTAGGATTTTTAAAATTACACATCATTTATCATTTTTAAATTTTAAAAATAAAATAAAACGTAAATGACTTTTTTTAAATTTTAAACACAACGATCATGATCATGAATGATATGTATTCACATGTCATTCATGATCATGATTACATGCAATGATATAACATAAATGTCAATAATAAAATGTGGAACTTAATAAATCAAAAAACGTAAAAATAATAATAAAAAGGGTTGAATTAAATAAAAAATACCTGTAAACAACAATGAGCAAGGGCAGCTAGTAACAAATAGTGGTTGCCTCCAAACTGGCAAATGTAGATCCTCCTTGCACAATGCAATGAAACTCAAACAAATACAATGGCTGCCTTTAGTCTCCTGACTCTCCTCCTTTGAATGATCAATAAAATTATGAAACAATGGCTGCCTCTAGGCTCTAAACAAGCTTGACCTCCTTGCAAGCAAGGGCTACCTCCAAACAAACCCTCTTTGCAACGACTGCTTCCTCTTTGGCTCTCATACTTGCAAGTTGCAAATTGCCAAATACAATCAATAAATTGTTTGTGTATTTTGACAATGGTTGAGTGTTTTTTTATAACTTTTTAGAGGATGTTAGGGTTGATTTTTTAATTCATTTATGTGTTTTTAGGGTTTATGTTTGACTGAGTCAACCAAAATAAAATTAAAAAAACATTTCTTAAAGCAGTTGTGCCGCTCTTGGGACGGATACAGTATCGGTATTGTACTTGTGCTATACCCGTGCCCGTTACATACCAGGCAGGGTATGTAGGGTCCTAAGACGTACCGATGCTTCTTAGGGGTCAAGTGAAGCAATCTCCATTGATGTTTGTGTGAATACTTCATACACTTTCTTCATACATCTCTTTGTTGGAGGCCTTTGTAAGATTGACTACTATTTCTAATACACAATGCAGAGTTTTTTTGGTCACTATATAGGGTATCCTACTCTTACAAATCTATACTTCTCTCTTTATTTTTTTGTTCTAGGCTATGTGGGTCAAGTGAATCAATCTCCATTGATGTTTATGCAAATACTTCACGCACTTTCTCCATACTTCTATTTGTTGTATACCTTTGTAAGATTCACTGCTATTTCCCATGCACCATGTGGAGTTTTTGGTTGCTTTATAATGTATTCTCGTCTCACAAACCATGTGTCTAATATTTTTGGTTTTCCATCTTATAGTTGTTACTTTGCAACCCTGAGGGTATCTTTCTTTTGGTTTGTTACTTATGGTCTATAGTTGCAAGCAAATTTTTTATTGCTTTCATGAGTTCGTATGTCTCTTTTCATTGAATATAGCTCTTATGTTTCAATCTTTTTAATTGCTTGCCAATGTCATTATGCAATCAGATGATTTGTCAAAATACATATGTTGCAGTATGATATGCCACCAATTACATAATAGAATTTGCGTGCTTGGCACTGTTTTGGAGTTGGACCAATACTGTACTTATTTCATCTGTTTTTTGGCTGATGTTAAAAATTTAGTGAACAAAAAATAGGTTGCATCAAGACAAAAGGGAGGCAATCGCCCAAACATGGGGAGCACTCCATACAACAAACAAAAGACAAGGCAGAAACTGTGAGGCCCAACACTCAGTCATACACAGAGATAGCGATAAAGAATGACTTTTATTCCCCACTAGACACACCCAAAACATAGAGGACTCAAGACTCCCCTTCTTCCTCGGAGAGGTAGTGGAGATCTTTATCCTTCCCTTGTTGTCTTTGTAATGTCCCTTTCGGGCTCAAACTGAAATAAACGGATATTGCACAAACCCCAATAGATAATGAACTGAAAATGTATGACAAGAAGTACAACAAACTGATTTATTTATAACAACAATCAGATTTTTGCAATTTCATCCCAAAATACTCAAATACAAATATACCCAGATGGTTCCAAAGCTTTAGAAATATTTTTAGAACACTTAGGAACAAGGAAATGATCATCCAAGCCACCAACTGATTTTATTTAATTAAATTTATGACAGCAGCGAGTACACTCACAGATATGGCCGGAAATAATGATTCCAAGGCCCAAATACAATTCCAGAAAGTACAATCAGCCTCCAAAAATATGAAGAATCCAAATATGGAAGGAAAGTGAGTTGCTGTGCCCTAGAAACCAATGAACTCCTCCCAAGGAGGGGTTGCTACCCTAGGAGAGGGCAGAAATTGATCAATAAACCCTCAAATGCTTGGCGCTACCTCTGAAAATGGATGAATTTCTGATCACAAACCCTTGGCTGATCCAAACACTAACCCTTGTGGCTGTTCCACACTCAGAATTGCTAAAAATCAGATCTGCAGTAGAAACCCTAGCTGAAAATGCATGAAGGAAATCTGATTGTAGCCCAATGTGATCTCTGAAATGAGACCACCCATGCAGATTTGGAGGGTTTTCGTCCTCAAATCTGATTGCTATTGAGGGATTTCGTCCTCAATAGACCTCCATGGATGAAGAGGAAGCAAAATTGCTCCAACTCTCAAATTAGAAATTATCAAATGGCCAAAAGAATGCTTGAAATGAACCCCCACACCTCCTTTTATACCTTTTCCTCTTTATTTTCCAAGTGGGGCGCTCCATGTGGGATTAATAAAGTAACTTTATTTTCTAATTTGATGTTACTTTTTCCACCCACTTAAGTGGGATGACCTCCTTTGAGGAGTTCCACCACACTAAAATAAAGTAAAATTTACTTTATTTTCTTTTTTAAATGGGCTAATTTATTTCTTTTCCCCTTTTCTTTTACAAATTAAATTAATAATAATTCTAAGTGTATAAATAATTTATTTTGCACTTTATGTAATTATTAATTAACTTCAAAAAAAGGGGACATTACAATCTTTCTTTTCCTCTTTCCCATCACAAACTCAATGGTGGATATGCCTGCTAATATCCTAGGACATGTTCATGAAGTTGTGCTTTAGATTGGAAAGGTGTACACCAAAATTGCTGATTGGATCTATGAAGCTCTTCAACATATTGGTTTTATCATTACTTTTTCCAGCTCTCTTTCTAGTTGGTTGAGAGTGTCAACTATGTTCTCAAGAGAAAGGGGAAGAGTTGCAATGACCTTCTTTCCTCAATTGACATGGTTGACATCATACTATGCCTATTTAGTGAGTACACACCACATTTCTATTAAATATTCGCAAGTTTAGCCAAAAAATCTGCCATATGCGAGAAGGGACACAAAAACAGGAAAATCACGGATTTTATGCTGAGAAAACGTTGGTTTTTGTCTTATAAATGCATCACACTCCCTCACTTGTAATCACACAACTATTGAGCATCCTTTACATGAGTTGAAGAGATTTTATAGCAAATTTGAAGACAATCATAGATATGCAATTTATGATGATAATTTTCAATGACAATCATCATAAATTCATAACACTTATCAGCTGGCTGTTGTATTTGCATGATGATGCGATTTTACGTTGGATTTGTATTCAAATCTAATAAAAACACTTACCCAACATTTTACAGACTCATTTGATACATTTTGTAGCTATATTTTGCATAAAATTTATGTTTTTTATAAAAAAATTGCATATTTTTTAAGTTGCGAATATTTGTCGAGTCTTGCTGAGCCAATTTTTTTGGGTCTGCCAAATATTTGCTGATTACAAGCATGCAAAATGTGGTTTACATGATCATTTTTAAACGAGACCAAACTCTTGTTTATAGAAAGCATGAGCTTGCCTTGGGATTGGAAAATCCACATGCTCTTTGTGAGCCCATCTCGTATTGTTTTGGTTATCTCGTTGAAATGTTTCTTATAAGAGATCTTCTCACTCAATGGGGGTCATCAACGGTGACGAGTTTAGCCCTTTTATCGATGGGTGAGTTTGGGTTTCCGTTGAAAGAATGACCGTCTTGTTATTGCTTAACACCCCCCCATTTAAAAAAAAACTCCTTTTAAAAATAGGGACCCACTTTGATTTTAAAACAGCATTAGTATGTGAATACATGCCTTTATTTTGCTGAAGTGCTTTCTTGTTTTTTGCCTAAGTCTTTTGCTTAGCACTCGCATTTCAAGTTTGCTTAGCACTCACACTTCAAGTTTATTTAGCACTCTCACTTCAACAATTTGCCTAACAATCACACTTCAAGTTTGCTTAGCACTCACACTTCAAGTTTGCTTAGCACTCGCACTTTAAAAAGGCTTACGTATTCGCATTTCAAATTTATTTGGTGCTTGCACTTCAAGTTTGCTTCGCACTCACTCTTCAAGTTTGCTTAACACACAATTTAAAAAGGCTTAAGTATTCCCACTTCAAATTTATTTGGTGCTCGCACTTCAAGTTTTTCAAATACTCGCACTTTGCATTTGTGAGAATTTTGTTCTTCACAACTAATGGTTTTCGCTAACAATGAATTGACTTTTTAGCTCACAGCTTAATGGAATTTGCTCCTCACACTTCGCACTTGTGAGGCTCGCCTCTCGCACTTTGCAGTTGCGAAAGCTTGTTCCTAGTACTTTCGCATTTGCAAAAGCTTATTCCTTGCACTTCACATTTGCGAGAATTCACCTTTCGCACTTCTCGCTTCGCTTCCAAGACAGAGATAAAGTCAAAGACACCTCAACACCCAAAGAACTGCGAGTCAATCATAGTGATGCATGTGGCTCATGCATGGTTAACACGTGGCATCCAAAAGGTCAAACTCGCTAATTAAGACTAATGATTATGCTTAATTTTAAGTGGTACAGGGTGTGGTTCATATTTAAAAGCAAACATTTCAAAAAGTAACGTTCCCAAGACAAGGAAACATCAAGTCATGAGTTATGCACCATAAATACAGGAATGCCAATTTGAATAAAAGGATTACTCAATCTGAAGTTGATACATTAACCAAAGTCATTTGCATGTCTGAATTTTCATAGTCTTGAGCTTACAATGGTATAATATCGATTTCTGAAGCAATGGCTAGTGATTTAATGTGATTTCCTGGGCAATCTAATGTGGATACTTTTTTCTACACATATGTAGACCAAAGATTGATAAGAGACACTGTCTTGGATCTTGCCTCACTGGATAATGAATTCCCTCATTATTCTGCAATCTTCTCACTGCTCGCAGGGGAAAGGACTTTTATGGATGCCATAGATGAAGATACAATGATGCACGACCAAGTTCAAAAGGTTGTAAACATGGTGAAATAAGTTGTCGCAGTGTAGATTATTGGTTTTCACCAACAATAACGGGCTAAGCCCCTCCTTGGGTATGGGGAGGCTCCCATTATTGAATGTAAACTAACTAAAATTGTGGGGTGGCCATTAGGCCAGGATCACACATGAATACTCCACTAAACCTATGGCAAACTGCTTGTACAATGTACAAGGGAGGAATTAGCTTGGAAGAGAGGTAAAGAGGAGTAGGAGAAATAGGGAGAGGGTTAATGCTGTGAGTAGACTTACAAATTTCACATACATTAGCCAAAGTAGGTCCACATTCAATTAGAAGAATTCAACCATGCAATCAACAACAAGACTAACAAATTGAGACACAAAGTTCTATGAATTCATTAATCAAAGACACAAAGTTCTTTCTTGGTTATATAAGATTACAATGCTTGCAAAGTTGGAAAGTAGAGAGAGAGAGTAGAAGAACATAGGCAAGGAGATAGAAGAAATGTAGCTTTATTGCTTGCAGTAGTAGTGATACAAATCCCAACAACTAACAATAATCAACCGATAACAAAACTCCAGATTTGATGATAAAATTTAGCAACAACAATTTGAGATTAGCACATGAAAATAGGAAAAATCCAAAGACAAATAAAATATCGAAAATAATTGATAGATTAAAACTTGAGCAATTACATGATGAGAGAGCTTACAATATATAGGAGAATGAACTCCTTAAAACAAGGATTAATATCCTCACATATCTCTCCTATAATCACTCCCAAACCCAACAATCTCTCACACAACTCCCAAATAGCTATGTGAGTTGTTTATTCAACAAACTCACAACTAATACATATTATCCTATATTATTAATAATGAATTGATTAATAACTCATATTAATAATATTACAATCTTTTATTTTTTCACACAAATATGATATTAATATTAATATCATACTAACACACTAACTTACTAATGTAATATATGAATATTACATTTAACTATTACAAACAATAATGTGAGCACTAATTTCCTAACATCAACAATTGCCAAGTCTTTGGAATGGAGAAGCCATTCCAATTTATAGCTTACAAAATGTCTCTTCCTCTCCCCCCATGTGACTTTTCATCTCACCACCATGTGACTTTTCAAATTCCCTAGGAATGAAACTAAGTCCTTTTCTTATTTTTGAAAAGGGACTTTTACAATGCAACATTAAGTCACTTAAGTGAATAAGACAAAAGAGTGAAAAGTACATTCTTAATGAAGGATTAGAATGTTAGAGAGAGAGGGGGAGGAGAGAGAAGTGGAAATCCAAGAGACGGGAAAGCTCCTGTTGACGAAGAATCTACTTCTAATGGATCATGAAGGAAGTTCCTCGCACTCGACCACTTCTTGAATTGGAATATTGAGATTACTGTTTGCTTCCTCCCGTGAGACATGACACCTTCAAGGTATCGAATACATGTTCAAAAACACTCGCATGAGACTTGCACCGAGATGGGAGCATGATGTTCTTCTTTGATCACAAGGTTGGAGTTAGGACATGGAGATCACTATCCGACTCCTCTCAACCTCGAAATTCACTTCCATGACAAAGGTGTCTTCTTTCTGAATGGAATCAACTTCGTGGATGCTCGACACCTTGCTCATCCGCTTCTCATCGGAATAGGTAATTTTCAAGATACAAGAATTACTCCCTAAATGAAACTTTGTGCCTCTGACCTCCTATTGGACAAAAACATTGTGGTTGCAATCTCGTCCTTCTGTGAGATGTGGGCACACTCCAAGGCATTGAATGAGTGTTCAGAAACAATGTTGTGAGACATTACACTGTGTGGACCTGCGATGACTTCTTGATCCTACAAACATGACGGTCTTGGGTACCTCGGTATCCTGCGGTTCAAGTGACAATCTTTTACACTAGTTCACTTTGACTGACACTATGCTTGCCATGGTGTGATTCACATGATGGCCCTCCTTTTGGAAAAAGACTTGGACATGAGGTCGGAGTTGCAATGTGAAGATCATTACCTTTCTCCACGTGACTTCATGGAGCTTCACAATTTACTTTAGTGACGAAGATATCTCCTTCTTGGATGAAATCAATCGTAGGAGACCTAAGTACCTTCTTTCTTAGTCGTTCCTTATCGAAAATATCTTCTGCTACAAACGAGGAAAGAAGAAACTCCGCATTCACCATTATATTCATCGACACATTCCCATGCCAAATCCTGAGAAGATGATTGAGAATTGGGGCTCACCTTTATAGACCCTGTTTGATATCACTTTCCTTTCATGGTCTGCATCTCATAAACATGATCACCCCGTTTTGTGACGTCTTTAGGATGAACCAAACGCACAATCTTGGAATTCACCTCAAGACTAAATTTTTGAGAGTCTGCGAGGGCTTTCTTTCTTGTTCGAGCCATAAGACAATTTGTTGGGCTTACAATTGTGGCAAAAACAATGAGATAGGCGGAATGTGAATTGATACAAGTGACTTGAGCTCAATTGCAAGACTTACTATTTTTAGCAGTCTTGACTAGGATGACCTTTTTAGTAAGTTTTCCCAATTTTCATCTTCTGATGGTTTTTGCTTGTTTGGAGTAACAAGGATGCTGAGAATTTACCAATTTTGGAAACTTACTATATTTGGACACGTGAAGCCTTGCACACTTGCTATTTTTAGATGGAGGTCTTCTGGGTGTCGGATTGAAACGAAACTGGTTTCAAAAGTTTAGGTTTTGCTTCAAGACCTTCTGCTCTAGTTTTTGAGGTTTTTCTTTCGCCAAAACTCTCGTAGATCTAAAAGGCAACTTCCTAGGCTGCAAATTTCAAATGGATGCTGCAAATTACACAGAGCATCAATGGCAATGCTCTTATAATCAGCTTGAAGGCGTTTTTAAAGGAGTGCACTTGCAAAGTTTGATGGAAATCGGGTGCATCGTTTTGGAGATATGAGCAGTTTTCAGTTTGCAAGCTTGATGTTTTGGGACAAATCAGCATACCTGTGCAACAATGGAGGTTTTGGAGGGAAACACAACAACTTGAATGATTTGAAAATGATTAAGTGGTTATGAGGAGTTAGTCATTTCACTTGCAAGTTTCAACTCACCACTTGACCCGACAACTTAACCATGGTTGGGAGATGGTTGGCATGGAGTTGCATCAGTGCAAGAGGGACAAAGGGGACACAAGGGACACACAAGTGCGCTTTGCGCCAGATTTGGACAAGTGTCACCTTGTGGTTTGATGTGAGTGAGATTTAAGGAGCTGAAAAATGGTCACCGAGAGCTAAAAGTGGGTTTTTAATGTGACCAGATCTGAATGGTTGGATGGGGGCACACTTTTGTGTCCCCCTTGTCCCCTTTGCACTGGTGCAATCCAAGGGGACATCAAGGGCTTGAAAATGTGCCATGGGTCCAAGTACATGAGAGGGGGTCAGTCAAAATGCAAGTTTTGAAGTGCCTAGGTGCAAAAGTGGTAAGCTCCAAGTTGTGAGAAGTTGGCCAAGATGAGGGAGTGCACTTTGGTGCCCCCTTGTCCCCCTTGCACCTTGGGGACAAGCCAAGGGGACAACTCATGCTTGAAAATGCGCCAAGGGGTCCAGTTATCATGAAAAGTGGTCTTGGCAACTTAACTCATTCATACACCTTGCCCTAACACCTCAAGTCATGTTTTTAAGTGATGAAACATACAAATGAATGGGGGAGTACACTTTGGTGTCCTCCTTGTCCCCTTTGCACTCCAGGGACAAGCCAAGGGGACAAGACATGCTCAAAAGTCTATGCATGCTGTTTTAGGATGTTGATGTCACTCGCCAAGTGCAAATTAAGACATTGGGAGTGCTTTTTTGCCCCAAGAGCATGGAAGGGTGTTTTGGGGTCAAACCTTATATGATTTTGACTCCAAATCACCTGTTGAGATCATTCCAACCATTATCAGGAGCCAATTCTGCTTGCAATTTGATTTTTAGGGCCTATTTCATTCTTGACTCAAAGGGGCAGCTGCAGTGTCTTGGATTATCATAGAAGATTTTTAGATCTTGGAACAAAAGTGATGTATCCATCATGTAGAGGGTTCCAAGAGCTTTCTGTTGATTATTTGTTTTCCTCCCAACTCCTTCTCGAAACTCCGAATCATTCAAATAAGTCAGCTTTCACCCTTGGAGTATAGCATTCCCTGCACCTAAAATGACCCTGTCTTGCTCAAGTTGTTCCCGACATCAATTTCTTCCACAAGTTTTCCCTAAATTGCCTTGGAAAACTTTATTGCTCTCTTGTACAACTCTCAGATGGCTCGAATCTTCCCCGTCCTTTCGAGAGGGTGTTCACTAGTGTGTCAAACTTATGCCAACTACACAAAGGCTTCCCTGGAGGATTGGGATGAGCAAATGGGCAGAATCCCCCACAATTGGATGATGTCATCTCTAGGGTTAGCCAACCAAATTTTCACTGAAGTAACCATCGCCAAGGTATACATAAAAATCAAGATGTGGTGACCACGGATGAGTTTTCTGACAGCTTAGACAATTCATGGTGCACTTTAACAAGAATATCTCCAAGGCAAATGAGGGAGAAGCTTCAAAAATTATTGTATTTGTGTCTCATGCCAAGAAAAAGATTCAAAGGGTCCAGAACCTCAAGGAGATTTTAGAGGCAATAATGGCTTCTCAGAAGATTTTGCTAGACAACCTGCAGGCTTTTCAGGAAGCCCATTATTGATCTTAACAAACTTGGTGGGGACTACAAGATATGCAGGGATGCACTTGACAACATCCAAAAAGAGCCCCCACAACAATCCCTGAAAAATTCAAAGGGACTAGTTGTGAAGGAGGAAAGGTAAATGATTATTAGACATCCTAGGAATATTCTCTGGACACGTTGAGCCCATGTACTCAATGTAACATCCTAACTAAATCAGTTAGGATATTTTGTAAAAGGCCAATTGCCCTTAATATTTTGGCTATTTTTGGCACTGGTCAGACGAGAGCTTGAGGATCCTATTTTGTATAAATAGACATGTACCCCTCCATTAAAAGGGGGTGAATTCAAGAATTTTAGTGTAAGCTGCTTCAATTATTTCTGCGAATTAAAGTATTCTGTGTTCATTTCCTCTTCTGTACGACCTTTATAAATTGTTGGAAATCATAATCATCTTCAAGCTCATAATTCTGACCTTTAAATTGTGCTTTGCAAGTTTAATGAATGTGTAACAGGACTCATAGCTTTACAAGTCATAATGGATGTGCGTTTAGCAATCACATGATTTGCCTTGTATGTGAATGTTTGGTTGCGTATGGTAGTCAGAGTTCTTGTTCCTTTGAATCTTTGCATCAGTTGTGTACCAGCCTGTGCATAGGCTAGACTGAATGCATCTGGTTATTTGGGCATGCAAGCTTAATATATATAATTTCAGCTAAATGAAATTCAATTCCAGGAGACATTTCTTTTCTCTCTACCCTAATCTCCTTTTAGTTTTTCTTCTGAGCAATACCCATTAATTAGGATTCAATTAGTCTTAGGTATCGTTTAGTTTGCATCATAGTGAGGTGGTACAAAGAGTGGCGCTAGGACTATAACATTGTCTAGCAAACACCCTCATTGGTCATTTATAAGACCAGAAACCTACAGCTTGTGCACTGAGTCATTTTCTTGACTCTAAAACGAGGACATTAAGAGCCTGTCATCCTTTGGGTGTGTACCTCGCATGCATAAACACGTCCCAGATCTTCTTCTGATCCTCATCCCGTAAGTCACAAGGTTTGAGTTTGCATTTATGTTTGATGAGGATAAAATTCAGTTCAAGTTCGCCAAGGGATAAAGTTCGAGGAAAAAACGTATTTAAGTTCGAGCAAAAAGTTTTTCTACCCTTTTTATTTTTGAAAAAATGCATAAATATGTCAGAGGGACAGAGTGGAGAGAGCTTTTTTCGCTACTTTCAGTCATTATATGTAATATATACACACATTTGTAAAATAATGCAAAATTGTGTCAAAAACTTCCCATGCAAAAATAATGGATAAAGTTCGAGTTCATGTTCAATGAGAGTAAAGTTCGGCAAAATTCAAACTTTTTCAATAAAATTCAAATTTATTTGCATTGGCAGAACCTTCTTCATCCTCGTTCTGATGCCTACATTTCATACCTTCATTATCATTGCTATCACACATTACTATGTGATCTTTTCATTTCTCCTCATCCCCATTTTTCCTTGAAATGTTTCTTCTGCCATTTATCAACTGCACTCAAATCATTTTTCTCCGTCCGTATCTCACATCCTACTGGATTTGTTTTTGTTTGAGAGCTCTCCACCACACATCCCGTGGCCAGCACTCTTCTTCGTCTCCCGAGCCATATCTCTATTAAGCTTCTTGCGAAGCATAGCAACATGGAGGGAGTTTGGGCTCCATGGACGTAGTAAGTCTTCTACATCCATCCCTTTCTCCTCTTCGTCATGACTATTATGCTCCATCTCCTCCCTATTCTGCCAAACATTATGCTGCACTGAAAAACAGTCCTTTCTACTGCATTTGTGATGTCGAACTCTCCTTTCTTGAGTTCCGTAGATAACATTAGTCACAAAGAAAGGAGTTGCAAAACTATTATGAAGAGGATTGAAGCTTGTTTTGATGTAACTAAATAAGAGCAGGGCACAAAAAAACTGAAAACAGTCATGTTGAGCATTGGTTTGTGTTGAAACTCCAAGTATTGATAGAGTTATGAATTTTTGAATTTTCAGCTGTATTTGCACTTGAAATAAATATACAAAATACATATTTTCTCTAGATTTCATCTTGCTGGATTTATTGAGTATTTGGGATATTTCTATGTTAATTTTCAGCCCATATTGCATGTGAATGATTGTTCCTAAGTGCTGGTACAGTTCGCTTCCCTAGAGGGATATTAATTAATGTTCTAAGCTGATTTTGATACCCTAAAAGTGTAATTTCCAGTTCGTTGCTAGGGTTTCTAATATTGTTGGATCTGTTATAATCAAATTATTTTTAGTTGGGTGTTGGTGTATTTTCAAATCTGATTCTTAGGGTTTGTGGCCAAACCCTTATTTTCGGTTTAAGCCCTAGAAAGGGACATGGCACTAGTATCGGACCTTCTGGTCTTCCCAGCTTGAGGGTTTCCTTGCAAGAAGATCAAAATGGCAGATAGAATTTTTGGTGATGCTAGACTCGAAAAGCTTGCCCTAGGGCAAGAAAGATTGGCCAACACAATGGCTCAGCTGATCCATACCATTCAAAATCCAAATGGTGGAAGGAGCTCTTCAAAGGAAGTCGATAATTCTCAGCCATCCAAAGTGGACAACATTGCTACATGGTATGAGGAGTATAGGGCTCTTCCGGAGAAGATTCGTGATGCCATGTCATTTTTGAGTTCATGGGAATAAGCAAGGGAAGATCAAGGCCCAAGCCTAGGTCACAAACTACACAAGAAGAAAAACTAGGGCTGCAAGTAATGGAGAAGAAAAAGCCCATAGAGGAACCCACGATGCAAGTTGAAGGAAAAATCATGGAGCTTGAGCCAAAGAAGGAAGAAGAACCAAGAAGTTGTTGGGCATTGAGAGGGAACAACCCATTGAAGCCCTAGAAGCCCCCATCACCATTGCCAAAGTAAAGCTCTTGACTGATTTTCAGATCAGCAACATGAAGATATCACAATTTGATGAAGGATTGAAGCATGAACCTAGGGAAATCATGGAGCATGTGTCCCAAGGTAAAATTTCTTTAATATTTAATGATATTTCATTGGTTTCTAATGGGTGCTTGTGGCAAATTGTTGAAAATAAATCAGATTTGCATAAGGGCAAAGAGGATGACATTATGGAAGGGTATGTTCATGGAGGAAAGGCACTTCGGTTCCTCATGATTACTTTCAGTTCGCTGGAAATTTTCAAACAGTCACCAAGGAGCAAATCGATGAGGGTATCCACAAAGAACAATCCCAATTTTGTCATCATCTGAAGAAGGGTAAAAATCCTTTGATGTTCTATGATAGTTTATTGAATTCTAATGGTCACACAGGGCAGCCACATAAGGAAGTCAAATCAGATTTACTAAGGACCTATGAGGATGACATCATGCGTGAAAGAAGGGCACCATTAGGGTATTTTTGAGTGTTGTTCCTAACTCAGAAATTCTGAGTCATAAGAGTGTCATAGGCAGCCCCGGGTACATGATTATCTCAGTTTGGTTGCTTGTTGATATGTCATTGCTGGTATGTTGCTCTCACACGGTTGGGGAAGGTGATCAGATTTCATGCTTGTTATGTCCTCCTATGTCACCACTGATTGGACATCATTATGCACCTCATACTCCATGGAATAATGAGGTAAGAAGTACTTTTTGTTGTGTGGATTCTTGGGCTCAATTTCAAAATTGTTTCCGCATGTGGAACATAGGTGCAATGTTGGGAGGATACCTATGTTTGAGGCATCAAGGGCATGTTGGTAAGTCTGATTTTCCATTCCATGATTCCATAAATATGAAAGAGCTAGAGAGAATATGGTGGAAGGGCAACACCCTTACTCTATGTCACCGCATTCGAATTTGTGAAGGTTAAAATTTGTAAAAATATTCGTCACTAAAATATTAGACAAAATTCGTGATTAAATTTGACTAAAAGAAATGTACTTATATTTTAATTAAAATTTTTAAAACAAAAAACAAATTATAAAAAAATCTAAATATAAAATTGAGTTTTTAAAAACAAACTATAACATATAATTTTAAAAATATTAAATATGTAATAAACAAAAAAATAAATTATAAAAAATAAACTAAATATAAAACAGGTCTTTTAAAAACAAACTATGACAAACAATATAAAATATATAATAAACATTAAAAAAGTTTAAACCTGAAATTAAAAAAATGTAAAATCAAATTAAAGGGTACATGTATTTTAAAAACAAACTATAACATATATATAATAAACATTAAAGAAATTTAGACCTAAAATTTAAAAAATAATTGTAAAACTAGATTGAGGGGTATATCTTGAAGCGCAGCAGCCATTTTAGTATTTGAAGAAGAGATCGAAGTCAAGAGCATCATATTAGGCTTGGATGAATTTTCTATAACGGATTATCTCCATGCTTTGAAGACATCTCGACGCGAGCTTTTCTTGGGCTTCTTTGACCTCATTATCTCCACAACAGTGTCATCCAACACATCCAGCAAGAAGCAAGCCCCTATTTAATTTTTCCATTTGATTGCTTATCCCATTGGCTTCTATGACCACTAGCAGACAACGAATAACCACTAGCAAATAGCGAATGCAATGTCAAAGTACCAAGCGGGTAGGGAATCTTAAATGGCGAATTAAATCACGAATTTTAACGATTTTTTTCTAGCTGTTTGTTGTTTGGCGAATTCCGCATTTTTGCATTAAAATCGGCGAATGCGGTGACTTAGCCCTTCTTGTGTGTGTGGCACTCATGCTTATCACCCATTCCGGGTGAAGGGTCTTCTTCATAACCAAGGGGTCACTATGCTGGTAGAGAATGGCACCATCATACTTTGCACAAGGAAAATAGTACAATTGTCAATTCTCTTGGGAGTTCATGAGGTATGTGATGATTTTTGTGATTGAACTAGCTAATGATGAAATTGTTCTTGGGGTTCAATGGTTGCAAACATTGGGGGAGTTCACCCTCAAATATCATGATAAAGAACTGAAATTTTGTGACCAAGTTGGAGAAATCAGAATTCATGGCATGAGGAAAGAAGTGAATGCTGAAGCAAATCTTTGGGAATCACATTGTGGGCTTGTAATGTCCCCATTTCTGAAGACCCTTAGCCTATACTTCCCAATGGGCTTCGGATGTTGCAAGGGGAACATTTTTATTAAATAATTAAATATTATTGCCTGGAGCAATAATTATTTAATTATGAAGATTATTTAATTTAATTCCCAAAATATAAAAATTAAATGGGGAATTAATTAAATAAATATTTAGGTGGCTTTTATTGATAAAATCACCCTTTGAAAAGGGGACGCCACACCTAGGGAAAACAAACTGCTTTTATTTAATAATTTCCCTCTCCTAGGGATTTCGAATTTTGTGCCTCCTTGCTTATAAAAGGAGTGCTAGGATCATTATTATTATTATGTTATGATGATATTTATTTTATGCTCCATGCTTGGAGTTGGGATGCATGCCCATTGATGTTCTCTCTCTCTCTTGCGTGGGAGGTTGTATTGAGCTGGTTATTGGAAATATGCCCTTTTTTACTGTAGCGATTCACTGTAGCAGCTGGTTTGTGATAAAAAATAAGTGATTTTGGAGTTCCTTTTGCAAGTCGACTTGTTGGTATATGTTGCATTCCAGTTTTGGCGACTTTCCTATGATATGTGTGGACTGATTTAGTGTATTATTGGTGAATCCTTTGGGCTGGTTGTCTGGGTGGCTCGATGGGTCATGAATCGACTGGTTTATGCATGATTTGGTGATGTTTCTACAGTTTTCTTTGGCAGCGACTTATATTGTGCAAGGTGACACTAATCTCAGCGATTTAGATTCCTCTCTTGTGATTTCAAATTCCAGTTTATGCAATAATATTTGGTATGCTTTGAAGTCTTCTCTAGCATTTGTAATCGTGATCCATAGTTGAAGTGAATCGATTTGGGTAAGCATGTGTGTGGGCCATTTAAGGCAGCGATCTGGTTGTATGTGTATTGGATAAAATATTGCATGCTCCGACAGTGGGAATACATGATCTTTGCCTTCCTTTAGCTGCTGCTCCTCCATAAAAACAGTGATCTCATATGATACTCCTACTTGACTGCTGGCAGCGATCTCCTAGGTAAACAATGCTCAGTTCAAAGTCTATGTAATGCTGTGCTTATTGACTGGATCTTGCATAATTTAGCTGTGCTTTGGGCTCTAAATAATCAGCGATCTAAGTGTAGCTGTTTGGGGTCTAATATTAATAATTTTGAGTTCCTTTCAAGGTGATCTAGATGACTGTTTGTTGCTGATTTGTGGTGACTTGTATAAAGCCTGGTTTAATGGTATTTTTGGAGCTCTATAACAGCGAACTGTGGTAGTAAAAGTAATTTGAGTTTGAAGGATGTTTTCACCTTCATTATAGCAGAGGTTTGTAGCTTGATTGCATATCTCTTATGACTCAGATATTTTAACATTGGCAGCTAGTAATTGCATGTCTTTGTGATGTTTTAAGGACTGATTTGAGAGTATGTTTGGAGTATTTAATAAGCTTCAGGGGCAGCAATCAGAGTAGTAGCAGTTTTGATAACAGTAGATTGCATTGATTGCAAAAGAAGCCTAGATCTGATTTGTATGTTCAGCTGAGAATTAATTGCTAGCTAATTAGTAGAGGCCATTAAACCCTTGTCTTCGGGTTTATTGAGTCATCTATTTGATTGGTTCAAGTAAATTTTGACTGAGTTTAGCTATTTACAGTTGATTAGTGTATTGAAGGGTTGTTGGTTTGCATATTTTCCATTGATCCCAGAAGAGGGATATTACAAGGCTGCTCTCTTGCATAACAACTGACTGGAAAAATATTATCACTGCTGGTTATGTCAAAAATCAGCTTGCTAATGACATCATGGAAGGAGTTTGCAAGAAGGAACATAGGACAACTGTTTTGGGGCAGCAAGTAAGGCACTTGCAATCAGAAAATTCTCCACAACGAGGATTGCTCACACTTGGTAAGAATGGTTATTATAAAGTGAATTCCGAGGAGCATATTGGGGTGAAAACACCACTTTCAGCCATAGATATAGAGCTGGTTTGAGTCAAGTCCAAGTTGACTATGGCAAAAAGATTCCTAATGACCATAGTAAGAAAACTCAAGTGGCGAGTACTCATTGAAAATTCCGCCAAACAAGTAATCACCGCTAAAACTCGCCATTTTTGACTCGCCAAGACACTTGCCAAAACTCGGCGAGTTTGTGATTTTAACTCGCGACACATTTGCTCATATGTGGAAACACAGTTTTGACACTCAAAAAATGCTGAAAATACACGGTTTTTCTTTTTAAGGCCCTACACTACATCATTTTCACTCACACAACCATTTGAGCTTGCATTGCTTGTGTTGAATGGATTTTGGAGCGAATTCGAAGAGAGAATTTGGAGAATTGCATTTGGAGGTAAGTTTTTTTTTTTTTAAATTCTTTCAAGTTTTTTCAAATTTTGTGTATATTATTTATGTTTTATAGATTCATATTGTAATTCTAAATACATGTAATGTAAAATCGAATGCTTGTAATTTTTTTATAGTCATTTGCAGCCAGAGGTATGTATTTTTTTTACGCATATTTGTTCTAAACTATTTTAATTTTATGTATGCGTATTGTAATCGATAATTCTAAATACATGTAATGTAAAATCAAATGCTTGTAATTTTTTTATAGGCATTTGCATCCAGAGGTATGTATTTTTTTAATGCAAATTCATTCTAAACTATTTAAATTTTATGTATGCGTATTGTAATCAATTCATTGAATATGTTTTGTAATTTTAAATGCGTTCAATGTGATTGCGAATCATTTTAAATTTTTAATGCTCATTTGCAACTATAGGTATATCATTTTTATTAAATTACGGTGAAATATGGTTATTCAGCACAATTATTTTAAAAAAAAATTAATTAAGCTTACGTTTTTTAATTTTTTAAATGTGCATTGTGTTGCAGATTAGAGCTTAACAATGGCATCAGGCTCGACATCCGGTCGAAATCACTAGCGAGAATCAGCGTTCTCTGCGAATGCAGTACCAGCGCTTGAAGTATGGTGTACGTGGAGCATTGCAGGAATAATTATTTGCAATTTCTGTGGCAGAACAATGTTTGGAGGCATCAATTGTTTTATATATCACCTTGCATCTGTTGTTTGCCAGGATGTTGTGGTTTGTCCCAATGTTACGGAAGAAGCAAAGCGAGAGATGAGAGCATAGCTGACAGAAGAAACTAAAGAGGGAAAGAGTACAGGCAGCCATATGCACGAACTATTAGACCTGGGGCTGCAATAACAGAGGATTCAGAGGATGATGCGGCAACAATCAGGGCTCTACTTGTGGTCCATGCATACGAACTAGAAGAGGCAAAGAGACACATCTTTATTGAGTTCAAGCAAAGGCATACAAAGTTTTTTTGGCGCAAGGAATACACCTGGAGCACAACCTTCATTGCAAGGTACAGGATGGAACAAGGATATGCACGAGGAAGTGGATAAAGCATGTGCAAATTTTTGGTACTACAATAACCTTTCATTCAATGTGGCAAAGAGCCCATACTAGGAGTACTTGGTGACGACGTTGACAATTGTAGGGGAACGGTACAAGGCATCCTCTCCAAAAGATTTGAGTGGGAAATTGCTACAGATGCAACATTGCAGATACCACTACAATTCTAGAAGAGCAAAAGAAACAATGGAACAAATACAGATGCACCATTCTTTCAGATGGGTGGACGGATGGAAAGAACCGCACCCTCATTAATTTTTTAGCGGCTTCAAATGGTGAGATGGTGTTTTTGAAGTCTATTGATGCCTCTAACACAGTTAAAAATGCAGAGAATTTGAGTGTTATGTTAGAGACAGTTGTATTAGAGGTTGGTGTACAGAATGTTGTGCAAGTTGTCACAG
This sequence comes from Taxus wallichiana var. yunnanensis, assembly GCA_018340775.1. Taxonomy (NCBI): domain Eukaryota; kingdom Viridiplantae; phylum Streptophyta; class Pinopsida; order Cupressales; family Taxaceae; genus Taxus; species Taxus wallichiana. The sequence goes on from CM031239.1 coordinate 895,739,085, forward strand.
ACATAATGTAAAGAAGATATGTGGCGGATGGGAGATTACTGCAGGACATACATCCATCACTCTCTTGGACTCCTTGTGCAACTCATTGCCTTGACCTTCTTTTGGAGGACAGGCAAAATTGATTGGGTGAGGCTGGTTGTAAAAAATGCAAGAAACATAACAAATTACATATACAATCACCCTTGGGTTTTGAGCTTGATGAGATTACACACAAAGGCGAAAGAGCTTGTTTGAGTCGGTGTCACAAGGTTTGCTTTGACTAACTTCTTGATGTTGCAAAGTATTTCTAGTTTGTTGACATTTTTGAAACAAATGTTTGTGAGTCAAGTATGGCTAGACTCACAATATTCAAAGAAAGCGGATGGAGAGAGGGTTGCAAAGATAGTTTTTGATGATATCTTTACAAAGAGAGCTATAGAGATCATCAAGGTAATTTCAAACTTCTATTTATATTTCATTCCTTTATTTTAATTTGATAAATTATAAATATATTGTTTTACCTTTTACTTTATTTGTAAATTTGTAACCTTACATTTTAACTTGTGTGTAGGTGTCAGAGCCGTTGGTGAGGGTTTTGCATTTGGTTGATGGGGAGCAAAACCCTATGGGGTATATTTATGAGGCCATGGATAGAGCCAAAGAGTCTATCCAAAACTATTACGGGGGGATATCGTCAGATATGGTCCCTTTTGGGAGATTATTGATCGAAGGTGGAACAATCAACTCCACCAACCTATTCATGCAACGGGGTACTACCTCAACCCCAAGTATTTCTTCTCCGACGGCTTCACAGATGTGAACGGAGAGGTTATGGAGGGCCTTTCAACATGTATTGAGAGGATGATACCAGATGTTGAGACGAGGGACCTCGTCATTTTAGAGCTGCAAAGTTACAAATGTGCTACAGGGAGGTTCTTTTCTTCGGTGTTAGCTATCCGAAGGAGAACCACACAGATACCAGGTAATAAAAATTATAATGTTTACCAAGTTACTTATTAGTTCTGATTTGATTTTATTAATTACTTATAAACTTTTGATTATCTTGTTTGTAGGTTCTTGGTGGGAAGATCGGGGAGGAAATACCCCACATCTTCAAAAGCTAGCCCTCATAGTTCTTTCTCAACCTTGTAGCACTTCTGGATGTGAACGCAATGGAGTTTGTTTGAGGCCATTCACACGAACGAGTGCAACAGTTGAGTCAAAAATGGCTCAATGACTTGGTTTTTGTGCAATACAATCTCCGGCTTCGCACAAGAAAAGTGGAGGCCACATCAAACAAGCTCATTGATTTGGATGAGATAGATCCATACAAAGCAAGGGGATCAGGCGAGAAGACGAAATCTACTTTCGAGTGTTCGAGCGCAGTCGTAGCTTTCAGGAGCGAGGAGACGCAACCGAGTGTGGGGCCTAGTAGAGGCACTAGACCCCCTCCCCAATATTTCTCTAGAATGGGGAAGATGAAATGTAACTTATTGTATATTGTAACTTGCATAGATATGAAATTTATGATGATATTTTTCAATGTCAATCATCATAAATTCATATTACTTATCAATCGAGCTGTTGTATTCGCATGATGATGCGATTTTGTATTGTATTTGTATTCAAATCTAATAGAAAACACTTCTCCAACATTTTATGGACTCATTTGATACATTTTGTAGTATTTTTGCATAAAGCTTAAAATTTATGTTTTTAAAAGAAATTTATGTATTTTTAAAGTTGTTGAGTATTCCTAAGTATTCACCGAGTATTGCCGAGTTTTTGCCAAGTCAAATCTTTTTTGGTCTACCGAGTACGAGTATGCAAACTATGCTTTGATGACCTTATGAAAAAAAGGACAAGGTAAAAGCTTCTACTAATTTTTATGATTCTTGCATTTTGTGTATAAGGAAACTTATGCGGAGGCATATGAAGTTTATTGTACCTTCTAGCACCATAGTGAAGGATGAGTTGCTACAAAAGGGCCACATCTTTGAAGTACAACAGTTAGGGGAATTTCATTTTGGTCCTCTTTTTCATATATCAGCTCATTGGGAAAATAGTGATGGGAGGATAGTCACCATTACCGGGGCAGCGAGATGCTTGATATGGGAAGTGGGTAAGCTATGTGAATTTTTATATTTAATGACATACAAGTAGATTCAATCATTGAAGTTAGTGAATGGCTGTTCTTGGGCATTGTTGGGGCATATTCATCAATGTTGGGGTGTTTCCAACACCCATGTCATGGGTAGTTTGGAAATTTTTGGAGATAGGTCATGATTACAGCTGTTGTACCTTCTTTCATTCGTTGTTCACAACTTTTCCAACTACTCTCCTACTTATGAGACGCCAAAAAAAGAGCCTCCAATTATAAGGTTGAAGAAATTCCACACTACTACTAACATTGGCATATTTGTGGCTGATTTAAGGGGTTTCTAGCCACCTACATTCTGATTTTTTGAGAGAAAAATGCAAGGTTACAACTATTTTTGGGACAACATTATTGAAGTTTTGGGAATCCATCATTTGAATGGAAATTATGAGATGGTGGCAAGCCAAGGAAGGGACCTAGCCATCATATCCGCAAAGCATGAGTGGATGAAGAAGGGAACACATTTTTCCTTTAATGAGTTTGCTTCATGTGCAAGTACATCAAAGGAGCCACATATTTATTTGAGATCTACGAGCTTGCATTTTTCTTGAGGGCAGGAAAAAATGGGAAGGGAGGACTGTAATGTCCCATTTTCTAAATTAAAAATAATTAATAATATTTTAAGTTGGGCCCAACCAATTCTTATTTTGGGACAATTTCATATTATTATTATAAAATAAAAAGTATTTTTAAATACTCTTATGAGGTCGGTCTTCTTAAGGGAAGATTAAAAAGTGCATTGGGCTTCTAATTCATCCTTGGCGCCAAAAAAGAGGATATAAAGGTGGATCGAATGGCCTAAGAAAGGTTATGCATGTTTATTTCAAAGATTCATATCTTGGGTTTGTGCACGGCATGCTCTACTGTCCACTGAAGACGAAGACCTTTGGTGTGGCTCAACTTTGAGGATGAAAACCCTCATTACATCCTATTGTGGACGAAACCCTCATTAGTCACAACGCTTGGGGACGAAAACCCTCATTTGTTGCATTGGTGGCTTCATATGGGAGTCACAAGTGGACTTAATTGGCAGATTTCTAGAACAGGTGTTTATCCGTGCTTAGGGCACTCCTTCAGCTAGGGCACACTTTTGGGGGCTGCCACATTCATTTTCAGATTGATTTACCCATTTGGAGATTCGAGATCACTTTTCAGTGGGTTTTCATGGTTGGAAAATTGTGATTTCACTTTCATTCGATAGCTGGTCTCTTCAAGATCATTTTGATAATTGGTTTGTGTTGAAACTCCAAGTATTGATGGAGTTATGAATTTTTGAAGTTTCAGTTGTATTTGCACTTGAAATAAATTTACAAAATACATATTTGCTCTAGATTTCATCTTGCTGGATTTATTGAGTATTTGGGATATTTCTATGTTAATTTTCAGCCCATATTGCATGTGAATGATTGTTCCTAAGTGTTGGTACATTTCTGCTGCTCTAGAGGGATATTAATTAATGTTCTAAGCTGATTTTGAATCTTGATATGCTAAAAGTGTTATTTCCAGTTCGTTGCCAGGGTTTCTAATATTGTTGGATCTGCTGTTATAAAAATCAGATTATTTTCAGTTGGGTGTTGGTGTATTTTTAGATCTGATTCTTAGGGTTTGTGGCCAAACTCTTATTTTCAGTTTAAGCCCTAGAATGAAATGTCTGTTTCTCTGAAATTATAGGTGGAAGACCCTTAGCTCATTTTTGTTTCCTAACGGCCAAGGGATGAATAAAAGGGAAACTTAGTCATAATAAATTAATCATAAAGTGCATCTTAAAATATTATTATAAGCACTTTATTAATTTATTAATGACAAAATGAAAAAAGAAAAGAAAAGAAAAGATAAAGTGATAAAATAAAATTAGAAAAAATAAAGTCACTTTATTTTATTTTATTTTCCCTAAGGAAAATGCGACCCATATGAAGGAGGGAAAAAGGTAAAGGAAATTATTAAATGCAGCCAAAGAAATTTGATTGGTGGTTGTGGGTGGCAAAAAGGCCAAAAATTGTTATAAAAGCAAGTCAACTTGCAAGGGAAGGACATCTTTTTGCATTTTGACAAATTCTGAATTTTGTGTGAGCTTGTAAGCTTTGCATAACAACTCCAAAGGACAAAAACCCTTTGAAGTTGGCTTGAGAGGATGAAAACCCTCTTTATGCTTTGAAAGAAAAAGAAAAACTCTTCTTTCTTTTGAGAGGGATCTCCATTCAAGGGTTTCCATTGAATTTCAGAGTTCTATTGTGTTTTCCAGTAGTGTATGAAGGCTGTATTTTGCAGATTTGGGCAAGGGTTTGAAGGAGAATAATTGTTGAGACTTCCCTTCATTTTCAGCTTATTCAGGGTAGAGCGGCCCATATAGAGAGTTGTTTTGGAGCTATTTTGGATCAGATCTGTATTGTTGTTCCAACATCAGATTTTTAGATATCAAATCAGCCACTTTGTGTAATTTTTGGCCCAAGGAATTGGTGTTTCCAGCTGTGTCTGTGAAGGGTGCAATTGCAGATTTTTAATAAATATTTCAACCTTCAATTGGGTTCCAATCTGGTATTTTTCATATGTATTTGCAATAATAAAATCAGCTAATCTATTTGATGATAAAAATAGTGATTTGGTTTCAGTTTTGAATGATTTGCATCCTCTAGGCAAGTCGCATTTTTCTATATAAACTGCATTTAAAAAAATGTATATCTTCTATAATTTGCCATTTTGGTTGGGATTTGTCGCTATCCCATTTGAGGGCAAAATATGTCCTTTTGGGGACATTATAGAAGAATAGACATCCAATAATTGGGAATCGCTTAAAGCACCACTTTGATCATGATTGTCCTCCCCAATTCAGATAGCGATTTGTCTTTCCATAGAGAGGGCTTGCCTCAAATATTATCGAACAGGAGTTCCAAAGCTGAATTTTAGGCGATCCTTTGAAATTAGAATGTCCATATAGGTATTTGGAAAGTTAGCTTTTGCAATGCCCAGTTTCTTGCTTAGAAAATTCTGCTTCAGCTGATTGTAATTAAGGAAAAAGTAATATTCCGCTTGTTTACCATTTTGTTGAGACTCTTTCGTAGAGTTCCAAAGCCTCTTTGATTTCCTTGATTTCCTTAAGATGAGGGGAAGCAAACAACCTAGGGTCATCCATGAATTGTTGATGGACATGCCTCTCACTATATGTAGAAGCTTGAAGACCCTTCATCCTTTGTCTATTCTTGAGGCTTTTTTGAATAACAGCCCAAAGCTTCTGTCATAATAATAAAGAGGTAGGGCAAAAGGGGGTCTCAGGTGCACCATTGATGAGAGCAAAGAATTTGGTGGTCCCATGGCAACTTCTTACCCATTTTCTCAATCCTTCCTCGTACCCGAATCTCCCAAGAATTTGATTCATGAAATCCCACTTAGCTTTTTCTTAGGCTTTCACAATAACTTATTTGATCAAGAGCCCCTTCATCTTGCTGCAATTCAGGAGCAATAAATTCATGAACTACAATGATACCATCCAAAATTTGTCTTCCTTCGACAAAACTGCCTTGCCCTTTTGAGATGATCAATGGCAAAAGCTTTTTTAACCTATTAGCAATAACTTTGGAAATCACTTTGTAGACTGTATTGCAAAGAGAAATGGATCTGAAGTCTTCGGGTTTCCCAGCTTCTTTCTTATCGAGAATAAGAGCCAAAATGTAGTGTTCTTGCTTTTGAGGAACAACTTACAGATCCTAGACTCTGCCACTTCACAGAGGGAAAGAACAGAGCTGGAGACCCATCCCGGTCAGAAGCCTTATCATTTGCTATGCCGAAGAGAGCCTCTTTAATTTCGTCCAAAGTGATAGGCTTTTGGAGGTCCTCATTATGAGATTTTGAGATAATGGGGGCCATAGTAATAGAGGTAGGGAAAAAGGGGGTCTTAGTTGCAACATTGATGAGAACCAAGAATTTGGCAGTCTCATGGCAACTTCTTACCCATTTTCTCAAACCTTACTCATAACCAAATCATCCAAGAATTTTGTTTATGAAGTCCCAAATAGCTTTTTCATAGTTTTTCACAATATCTAATTTGATCAAGAGCCCCTTCATTGTGCTTCAATTTAGGAAGCAAATAAGTTCGTGAACCACAATGAAACCATCCAAAATTTGTCTTCCTTCAAAAAAATCACCATGCCCTTCTAAGATGATTAGTGGCAAAAGCTTTTTATCCTATTAGCAATAACTTTGGAAATCACTTTATATACCTTGTTTCAAAGAGAACTGGGTTTGAAGTCTTTGGATTTCTTGGCTTTTTTCTTCTTGGGAATAAGAGCCAAAAATGTAGTGTTCTTGCTTTTGAGAATTGACTTAGAGATCCTAGACTCCACCACTTCATGGAGGAAAGAATAGAGCTGGAAACCCATCTCGGCCAGAAGCCCTATCACTTGCCATGCCAAAGGGATCCTCTTTAACTTCTTCCAAAGCGATAGGCTTTTGGAGGTCCTCATTATGAGATTTCAAGATAATGTTGGGGATGTCGTTGAGGAAAAGATCAGGAGCCTCTCATCGAACAATCTCCTCGTCTGCAAGAGATGCTTCAAAGTGCCTGATCAGGGTATCTGTTATCACCTAGTGGTCGTCCACAATCTCTCCATCCAGATTTTCCACTTTCCCAATCAAGTTGTCTTTGCTTTCTGCTTTTGCTAGCAATGCAGAATTATTTTGAGTTTGTCTCCCTCCTGATCCATTTTCTCTCGATTTCAGTCTCTTGAATATTTCTTCTTTCTTATAAATATCTCCAGCTGCTCAAGCAGTCCTTTCTCATCCTCTTTTAGAGAGTGTGAAAGACCTTCCTGCCCTATTCTTTGTTGGATTAGTTTCATGGCTAGTTCCAAATCCTAATATTGTTTGAAAATATTTTTAAAAATTTACTTGTAGACTTTGATTTTACCCTCGAGAGCCCTTAGCTTATGAAAAGCAACATCTTAGTCCCATATCTAGAATCGGGCTTTTCCCACTCTTTTATTGTTTCCTCAACTTGTGGTGTTCTAATCACATCTTTGCAAAATTGAATTTGATATTCTTGGGTTTTGGGTTAGCCGTCAACGTCAGGGCTATAGACCAGTGATCCAAGCCAGTCTTTTGAAGAACTTCCACTTCCAAGACTCCATTGTGATCCCACTAGTTTGTGGATGCCATAAATCTATCAATCCTTTCCGTGATTGCTTCTTTGCCTTTCCTCCTTTCTTTCCATGTAAACCATCATTCTTTTGTTTTCACATCCCACAATTCAGCTTTTCATGGAATCTGATGAATTTACTATCTCCCTGCGAATTAGAATTCCCTCCTTTCTTTTCATTGTTGACAATTCTCACATTATAATCACCTTGAACAATCCATTTTCTTTCATTATCCATAATCTGAAGGATGTGATTCCAGGTTTCCTCCTTTTCCACTGGGATTGAGGTCCATAGCAGTTGATAATGGAAAAACTTTCTTTTGATTTTTACCAGCTACCTGACATGCAGGTGATCTCCATCTTCTCTGGATTCCACTGAATCGTGAGCCCTACTTCTGTACCTATTTCATCCTCCCCTATCATATCCATATTTAGCCTTCTGGCCATTTTCATTGTTTTTTTGCCTTATTCAGCTTTACTTATTGAAGCAAAATAATCTTGGGCCTATATTTTACAATCATTTTTCTAAGAACCTTCTCTTGCTCTGCGTGTTGAGCCCTAAACAGCTTTATTTATTGAAGCAAAATAATCTTGGGCCTATATTATACAATCATTTTTCTAAGAACCTTCTCTTGCTCTGCGTGTTGAGCCCTAAAATATTCCAAGATTTTTTTGAACATCTAAACAAACTTAGATTTCTTGGTGCCCACCAAGAGGTCCCCCAGATGAGGTTGGTTCAGTGCTAACTGATCCTTGTTTCTTTTTGGATTCTTTTAAAGGTTTTGAGTCTTCCTTTATTGCTATTCCCCACATTTGAAGGTAAAGGGAGTACCCTCTGAAGATTCAATGGATTCATCATCCTTCCTCGACTATTAATCTCTTCAGTTCTTGAAAGAGTCCCTTCCTCTGTTTGCTTGTGTATCTCCTTCACTTCATTTTGTGGCACCTGGGAAATGGGATCCTTAATGAGATTTTCCAAATCCTGTTTGAAGACGTATTTTGCCATTAGAGACTCATTAGCATTCTTTGATCATTCATTTGTGTTTCTGGAACTCTTTGTTTTTCTAATTCTATTGAAGATTCTTCTTTTCTTGTTGTTTCATCCTCCGCCATTTCCTCTGCTATTTTTCCCTTGCTTCTTATGACATGCTTTTTCTTTTGTCTAACAAACCCATCTTCCATTACTTGTATCTCATCATTTTGCTCGAAGCTCTCTGTAGTCATCTGGATTTTAGGGCATTATCTTTTCAAATGACCATATTCATGGCAACCTCTACATCTGAAAGGAATTCTTTCATAGTCAAGGGATTGGATCCATTATATCTCCGTTGATTTCAATGTGACATTCTTTAGAAGTGGTTTTGAGAGATCTAATTCCACATAGATTCTTGCATAATTCATTAGGCCTTTTCCATGACATGGTTTTGAAGTTTCGGTGGCCTTTCCTATTGTATTAGCAATCGTGTCAAAAACATATTTTTGACAAAATCTCCTGAGGGAGAGCATATAATCTAATTCAAACTAGGGCCATGGAAGGCATTTCCTCTATCTGTTTGAAGCTGGTATGCCAATATTTTGTGAAGAGATCTGAATTCCTAAAAATAGGTGCCTACCCCAAAAACTCTATTGTGATCCATATCATCGGCCAAAACAGCTATGAAGTATCCTCTTACATAGGTACAGATCTCTAATTCTCCATGCATTTTCTAGTTCTTGGTGGCCCACACTTGTATCTCTTCTCTTGTCAATCGAGTTCCCAAGAATTGGCATATCAGGCTTTTCCCAGAAGCCCAAAGGCATTCTTTCCTACTTCATTATAATCTAGGCAAATGATCGGTTCTACCTCCATAGCTTGCATGCACAGGGTTTTGATACCATTCTGTTGCCCTTCTTTCCTCGTCTGTTTCTGCCATTGCTGCTTCCACCTCCTTAGAGATTGTGGGTTTTATGCCTGTGACTTTCTGCCTGTAAGAAAAATCCGGAGGGGAGGGGAGAGGGCAGGGCAAGCTGAGCCACCCCCACTCTCACCCCAGCCCCCACCGCGTCCCATTCCACACTTGAAAACTTGTCAGAACAGCCCTACTTCCCAAGATGAGAGCAAAGCTTGGGTACACTCAGAAGAAAAAAATCTCAGAAAACCCTAGCAGGGCACACTCCATAATTAATACGAGACCTATTTACATTCATAGATATATTTTATCTTTAATTGGTCATAAATATTGGGTTTAAAAAAATCTCATCTATTATCTTTTGTGTTTCCACTCTAAACTGTTTCTTGTGAAGAAAGCTATCTGTTCCCATTATTGTCACATTTCTGGTTTCTTGTTTCTTGCCTGTTTATAGTTTCTGATAACACAACTTAAAATATGTTGATGCGGGCAGCATCAGACTTTTTCTTGCAGTACCCAATATCATGGAGGATGAACATGAAATTTAAAATTTGTGAAGTCTTAATATTTATTATATTGTAGCCCATTGCCCTATTTAATTTTGTGTTGTGTATTTTACAGATATGTTATTGATACAGGACGTCATAAAGAAATGAGCTATGACCACAACAAAGGACTCTCATGTCTTCAGGAAGCATGGGTATCTAAAGCCAGTGCAAAACAAAGGCGTGGACGAGCTGGTAGAGTTCGATCTGGATGTTGCTATCGGCTTTACAGCAGACAACAATTTCAACAATTTACAGAGCAGCAGCTTCCTGAGGTTTTGCGGATTTCTCTTGATAGGCTATGCTTAAAGGTCAGTTCATACATGACTTGTAAAAGATGTCAGCACCCTATGGATGAATTTTTTTACTTATCATTCTCCAGTTAGACTGAGTATAAAGTGAGTTGCAGGTAAAAACCCTTCTTGGTGGCCCACTCGAGAACTTGACACAGCAAATGCTTAGTCCTCCAAGCCCGGAGGCCATAGGTGAATCAGTGAGGAGCTTGCGGTCTATGAATGTATTGGATGAAAAGAGTGCCTAACACCTCTCGGACAATATATTGCCCAAATGCCTGTTGACGCTTCTGTTGGGAAGATGCTCATATTTGGTTGCATGCTAAGATGCCTTAATCCTATTCTTACAGTTGCTGCAGCTCTCAGTGGCCGCACTCCATTCTTATCTCCAATGGATAAGCGAGAGGAAGCCAATGCCACACACCTTAGATTTGCAGGCACTAGTAAGAGTGACCACATGGCCATTATCGCTGCTTATGATGGATGGGATGCCTCCAGAAAAGATGGTTGGAATTCAGAAGTCGAATACTGTAAAGCAAACTTTTTATCGAGAGAAACTCTTGTTGGAATGGAAGCTAGCAGAAATGACTATTTGAAAATGCTCGCAGATATTGGTTTCTGTTCTTGGTTGGGAAACAAAATTTGAGCTCTCACATAAATGATTTGAATGAAAATTCATCAAACATTCGGGTTTTGAAGGCAGTCATATGCGCAGGGTTTTATCCTAATATTGTCCGGGTACGGCACCCAGAGAAAAAATATGTACAAACAGAGAATGGAACTGTTGCCAAAGTAGCAGCAGCAGCAGCTAATGAGCTGCGCTTTTTCACAAAGTTGGATGGTAGGGTATTCTTGCATCCATCAAGTGTAAACTTCCCTGTTGGGATTTTGAGAGCCCATGGCTTGTTTTTACCGAGAAAGTGAAAACGTCTAAGATATTTATCAAGAATAGTACTATTGTACCAGCATATGGATTGCTACTCTTTGGGGGTGAAGTTAAGGTAAACCATGAGAAACAGACAATCAAAGTAGACGATTGGCTGGAATTTGAGGCTCCTGCCCGTATTTCTGTTCTAATTAAAGAAATGCGCTCAAAGGTGGATTCTTTGCTGATGGAAAAATACGAAACCCGGCATTGGATATATCTGGAAACATGGTTGTGACAGCTCTTATTCAGCTGTTAGTAACAGATGGCCTTTAATTCTTGAGAATGGAGTCAAAGGAAGGCTTACAAATGTTCATTGAAAAGAATATACATTCATGGATCAGTAGGAGGTGTGAAAACTCAAAACCTTTTTCCTACCTTGATTATTTTCTACATAGAGTTACTGGCATTTTCATTTTTGTTTTGTATCCCATGCGCCCTTATGAAACTACTCTTCTTATCAAATTCTTGTTTCAGGCAGCTCTATGATTCATCTTTTGACATCATTATCTGAAGTAGACATCTTTGTTCAAAGTGGTTAAGGTATGGCTGGGAAAAAATTAAAGATCTGTCTACAATCTAATTCATTGTAATAAGCCTTTAATATTTCATTAATTTCAATGTTTGATTTTTCAGGTTTATTCCCACAAAGCTATGGATAAACAAAATAGAAATCCAATTTGTTTCGTACCATCCCAAGAATATTTATTCATACCATAAGAAACTTTCTTAGGTTCATTTTATTTAGTGTTTCTGCATGGGGCAGATTGACACAAATTGCATGCTGTGCCTGGTTATTTGTCCCAATTGAATTCGGGATCCATATGGAACCCTTGTTTGGAATCTCTGGAAGGAAATGGTGGAAAACACAGCAGAGGATTAAGATGCTATGCAGATTGTATTATCATCAGATTTACAGAGTTATTATATTCTGCTGTTCAGGATTTAGGAATATTTATTGTGGTGTTATTTATCCTAAGGGATTTTGTTTCAAATGGGATGACAAAATATTTGGGAGAATTTCAATCACACCACAGATGAAGTTGCATTACTAGAAACTGGATCTATTATCTTCAGAGGATCAGTTTCAACGCAGAAAATAGATTTTGTGCTCATCACTCTTGGGATTGAATAATGCTATTATTGTTTACATTGACAATTATCGATGCTGTAGGTAATGTATTTTAATGTAATGCGTTCTATGTTAGAACGCGAAAGAGATTTTACTGCTGCAAGTGCTAGCATAGTAGATCGTCATGTATTAGCACATGGATCTCAAGAAAGAGTTGTGGATAATATTCTCCGGAAAGATAAGGAGGAACGTCCCGATCTTATTATATTGACACCTACATGTACCTCTAGTATTTTGCAAGAGGATTTACAAAACTTTGTAAATAGGTCAATCAAGGACCATGCACATCAGATATAGCCACATTTGTGGGCACTTGGGCTGGAACAGGTAATTGAAACTATATCTAATATCTTCTGAGAATCATTTTCTATGGTATCCAATTTAGCATATTGTAAAAGGTTGCAGGTGATATCTGCATCAGACAACCATATTTTTGGCTACTTTGGCTGAAGCTGATAATTGATTGAAACCTAGTCTTGTACCCTCTTAGAATCACTTTCACTTATATCGCTGGAGCAAGTCTACAACCTTGAACTAATTAAGTTAAAATATATAATAAACACTGTACTGGCTATGTCTTTTCTTAGCTTCCGTATATCGTTTTGATATCCGTAGATTTCTTGCATATTAAAGCTATACAGCTCATACGAATTGAACTACTGGCCATTGGCTGTACTCCCATATTTGGAGTAAGGATTTTTGAGAGAAATTTTATCAAAGGGGACTGCATTCGTTTGAAAAAATTGAACTATGACCTGCTGCTGTATGTTCAGAATATGCAATGTGCATGTATCGTAAATTATGCAAATTTTCCATCAGGTACATGGATTAAAACTGCAGGTTGCCTTCGTTAATTTTCCTGCATATTTTATCTGGAACAAGCCAGATGTAAACACCTTATAATAGACAACAGAAAGAAAGTAGCCTGAAGGAGATGAGCTTCAAAAATGTACATCCAAAATTTAAGGACGTCCAGCACATCATTACTCTAGAAAGGTATGAAATATTAATATCAATACAAGCATCCATGTTGAAACAAAAAGGCCTTGATGCATTTGCCTGTTGGAAAAATATCTAGCACTGTGTCCTGGCAATGTAGTAAACCAACCTTAAAAGCAATTCCAGAATTTTGAAGCTAGTAATCTGAAGAAAGTTAAAACAGTTGCAAGACTCGTCATATTCACTCAAAATTTCCTTGGCTAATACCTGTAATACCAAAGCATCATATGATTTAAAAAGGTTTGCTAGGGGCAGTTGATATAAATTGAAATGACACTGATTGAACAAATAAATTTTCAATAGATATACATTTTTGTGTTTAAAAAAACATAAAGCTCAACATTAACCGAGCGATTGTGATTCAACAAAGCTTAATGATACATGTCATACACCAAAAGATTTGTCAGTTTAGATGTAAGCATATGGGTGCAAGTCGCTAGGTTTCATGTTAGCGATGTCATCTTCTCTAGGAGTAGCCCTTTAGTATTGACTACACATACTATGTGGATCAACTTGTCATATGGCTGTCATTGTTTTGGTGATTTTTAACGCCTATAGGTGTGTACCAAGGGGATTGAAATGAAAAATTTTAATGACATCCACGAGACTGAAGAGTCTATGGGACCACCGAAACTGATATATTAAGCAATTTTCAGAGTTTTTGCCATATTAGCTCTTCCACTGTGAATCTTGAGCACTAAACCAACGATCTTTTGAAGTTTTGTTTCTGCAAATAACTCATTTAAGTTGTCCACTTTTAAATTGTTTTCGTATTAGATCCGGATATCATCATAAGTTGAACACTGCATAATGAAATGTCATTCCGTTTCAACAACCCCTTTGTTGCAAAAAAGACAAATTCTCCTTTTCCAATCCTCTTTGGGAATAGTCAATCTACCGGTTTCACAACGTAGATGATGTGATCCGGTCCTCAACTGAGCCACTAAAATTTTTGCCTTATTTTTGAAAACTGCTCCTAGATAAGTTTTTTCATCATGCTCCCAAGTGGGGTTGAATTCTTTGATATAATGTGTTTTCTTACGACTCATTTGGTTTGTCTACATGGCAGTCCTAAACTTCTCCATCACATAATTTTTATTGCCCTCGGACTTCTAACATGCGCCAACGCGATCAATGGCTCTTGCGATGGCGTACGTCAACGCTTTTCCAAGGAATATCCACCATTGATGTAATGTCCCTCTTTTCGGATAGTTTGTATCGAAGACCTTTGGCCCATTTTTGTCTACCCGACGGCCAAAGGGTGAGTCAAGGGTGACTAAGTTTTATTTATTTTATTATATTGTGCAAATATTAAAAATTATAAAATACACATAATAAAGTAATAAAGCTTAATATTAAAATAAAAGTTAGGAAAGTGCAAATGTAAAAATACAATTAATTTTAATTGTATTTATAGGGAAAATGTGATTTGGAAGTCCAAAGGTCACTTTCATTTGGAAGTCCAAAGGTCACTTTCATTGGAAGTATGAAGGTCACTTTCATTTGGAAGTCCAAAGGTCACTTTGGGTCCCATTTCTCCTTTATAAGGAGAGGTCGACTTGTGTAGAGGCATCCAGAAATATTTTATGACATTTTCTCTTGCATGAAGCTTCAACTTTTGCATTAAAAATTCCAAGGACGAAACCCCTTGTGAATTCAATCTCTTGTGGATGAAAACCCCAAGAGTTGAGAGGGTTTTTCACTCAGAAATTCCCATTGATTGTAATCAGATTTTTAATCATTTCCAGCAGTGATTTCCAACAGTGTATTTGAAGGCATTTTGGAGAATAAAATTGCAGCAGTGTTTTCTCTAGTGGATCGACTCACCTTGGGATTGTTTGGGCATTATTGTTGAGTGTTTGACAAAATGTCAAATGACCCAAACTAAAAATTTGGATTAGATTTGGAGAAGGGATCTTTCAGTGGTATCAGAGCAATGTTCCTCCCACCTGGAGGGTTTTGATTGATGCAGCCGAGAGAAGTTGGGCCCCACAAGTATTATACAAGGAGACAGGCACGTCTCACAACTGAAACCATGGATAGAAGAGATGGATCACGTAGCCCTCCTCGAGATGAGCAGGTTGACCCAGATTGTGAGCTTTTCAAGACTATGATTACTACTCAACAACAGATGATACAAACCATGCAACAAATGATGGAGAGGATGGCCTTGGATAGGCCAAGAGACAGACGTGACAGGAGGGATAGGTCTATATCAGTGGCCAACAGTCATAGGAGACACAATAGATCACCTACGAGAGGTTGGTAGCATGAGGGATTCCCCTTGCCGCAAGAGGAGACATGCACATACGAGAGGATATGAGATCTATTAGGACCGTGAATAAACTTGTGCAACCTAGCTTTCTACCTAGAGATGAGCCACCATTGGTTGAGGATCCACTTGAGGATACAATTTTCCAAGATAATGTGATGGCAGCCAATGATGAGTGGAGAGCTTTACCACAATAGGTGCGGGATGCCTTTCCCCTTCATCATTATTGTTCTTAGAGGAGAGACAGTTTGAGGGTCAAACAGGATCGAGACCTAGAGCACATCAAAACAGAGAGCTACAAAGCCACCAACAAGGTGACCCTTTCCACATTTGATGGTAGTGGAAAGATCAGTGCCAGAACATGGATTCACAAGCTCGACACATACCTCACTCTTAAGCCTATGGAGGAACAAAGAGGCTATCTAGTTTGCCATGTTGCACCTTGAGGGAGTAGCGTATGATTGGTGGCACCATGGGCTAGTCACACAAAATCATGATCTTTTGTGGTCATGCATGGAGTCTAGTGAGAGGTTGATTGTGAGATTTGATCGCAAGGATGTAGAGCTTTACTACAGGGACTTGGCACAACTCCGTCAGAGTGGACACGTTGATGCATACATCAACGAATTTCAACGTATAACAATGATGGTGCCAGAGATGCCTGAGAAGAGGGTAGTGATGCTTTTCATAGAGGGGCTTCATGATAGATTGAGAGGTTTTGTCAAGGCTCTTAAGCCTAGGACTTTGCATGAAGCTATTCAGATAGCCATGGACTTGGATACTACCCCTCCATTGCAGCCCCAAAAGAAGAATTCCCAACCAATGTCATGATATTATCCTAGGTGATTTAGGAAATTCCATTCATTCCCCCTAGGTGATTTTAGGAGTTCATTGAAAATGTTATCTTTTGGCAGTATAGGGAAGGGCTATCGTTGGCCTTCCCGGGATTGGATCAACCCCCTGGAGCAGAGAAGAAGGGACCAAATTCAACACGGAGGTGAATGGAAGACCTTATAACATCATGGAAATGATTTTGGAAGGCTTTGGGAAGTTCTGAAAGACTTGGAGCAGTCTGAGTGAAAACAGGTTCACAAGCCTAGGCAATACACATGCCTAAAACAGTTGTTGAGCTTCAAATGAAGATTCCGGAGCTCCGGATGGAGTTGGAAGTAAAAAAAACATCTTCAAAAAGAGGATTCCAAGACCTACATGATGGTGAAATAATATTTTTCACAACACCTTGGCGCATATGATTGGAAGACAGTTTTTCTCAGGTACAAGTGGAGTCCCAGATCAAAAATCTGATTTTTCAGGGATCATATGATCGAATCAAGACATGAGACCCACATCATTGGATTCAAAATTCCATTTCCAGTCAGGATCATATAAATTTTCACCAATAAATTCCACCGGAAGCTCAAGTTATCTTGCATTCCAAGTTACCCTCTCAAAGGCAGTTCAGGACTTAGTCATTTTTTCGAGAGGACACGTGTCAGCACCAGGAGCCTGGCAGGATTTCATGTCCCCCACATCCCTGAGGTCAGGTACATCACCCCTTGGAAAATGTTCCCCAGCCCTCATGTGACCCTTGGGACCCTCATATGACCTCCAGACCTGGCAGTTCAGCCCTCAAGTGCTTATTTGGAGCATGCATTCCCTGCCGTCGGATCGGTCGCCACGTGTCAGCTCCAGGACCACCGTGGAATTTGATGTACCTTATGCACCTGAGGTGGGGGACATCAGACCTTGAAAAATGTGCCCATCCCCTATGGGGAGTCATTTGGACACCCACATGACCGCCGTTCAGCCCCCAAGTGCAGTTTTGGAGCATCCATTCCCTGCCGTTGGATCGGGCACCACGTGTCACCTCCAGGACCACCGTGGAAACTGATGTACCTTATGTACCTGAGGTGGGGGACATAAGACATGGAAAAATGTGCCCAGCCCCTAGGAGGAGTCTTTTGGACACCCACGTGACCTCCTTTCAGCTCCCAGTGCTTCAAATCAGCTTTTTCCTCCTTCATTCCCTGCCGTTGGATCTAGTGCCACGTGTCACCGTCTTGCTCATTGTGGAAATTGATGTCCCTCACATCCCTAAGGTTAGGGACATCAAGCATGGAAAAATGCACCCAAGCCCTACCTGTGCACATCTTTTTGAAAAATTTCCAAGTGTTGCTTTTCCCGCTTCTAACTTCTAACAGTTTTATTTGCACTCCTTTCCTCCATTCTTCCTCTGCAACATTCTACCATCACTCCGCCATTGCAAATGCTCAGACCAGATCAAAAAGGAACTGAAATACCTTTCCCATGGTGATGCATAGGTCTCAAAAGGAATCCTCATCAAGCTAAGGAGAAACGAAGAACAACAAAGAAGAGAACAACAAAATCCCCATAGCTAAAAAATGGAAATCTAAACAAAGCTTGCAAACCAGTGCACAAATCAATGAACCATTTATTTCTGTTCATTCCTCTATCCAAGACCATCAAGAAGACACCTTCAAACTCCCCCCATGTGTGACAAAGCATCCACAATGAAGAAATCTCCTTTCCGGCTCAACGAAGAAAGAAGTGGGATTTCCCATCAAACCGGTTGCCGGATCGAAGTAAGATTACACGTGAAGCACCAGAAGAAAAAAACCACATCAAAAATACAATTTTATTCACAAATGGAGGAGAAAACCAAACCTACAATTTTGAGGTCCATTAATGGCTGCCATACCTAGAAGCACTGCTAGGTCCAAAAATTAAAACTTTAAAATCTCCTGGATTATTAAGCGGGTGGGCCCGAAATTTCAAAGGGATGATATTGGGAAAAACCCATATCAAAAAAATTTGTTCCACATCAATCCAACTCCCAGAGGCCAACTTTCTAAAAATAGCAGGTCTACTACATAGGAACTGCTATTTCGGGAAAGTCATTAACAAAAGAACCTGCGAAGGAGATGAAGATATCAGAGGTGCACTACAACTGAGAATCCACCAGAATGGACATTTTTGGCACTTACTAAAAATAGTAAGTGGGCCCTCGAGCACCTGCTAAAAATAGAAATTTGATCCAAAGGAGTGAGGAACGCAGGGAGAAAGGGGAATCAAGGTCACAACACTCAGCAAAGGATCGAGAGAGTTGCCTTTTTCACACTTACTAAAAATAGTAAGTTACACTCAAAGAGAAGTTTTGGCACAATGGGATGTACAAGGATAATCATTCAGGGGGACATCATTGTTCGGGAGCATCCTAGTCATTTTTCACAGGGCATTCAAGATCCACCTTAGTTCATTCAACTTAGCGAGCATTCGTGAGATAATTTGGAGGAATTTCACAGTGTGCAAGGAGTTCAAGATTCAGTTTCACTACATTTGGAGCTTTCCATCAACGAGGATCAACGGACTTCATCAGGAATGACATCTCCTCTTCTTCTTCTCCCCCTCTTTCTCTCTCCTCTTCCCCCAACTTTCTCTCACTTTCCAATATTCTAATTTCACGTTGGGGTTTGCACTTTTAATATGACTTAAGAGACTTTAGAAACATAATGTAAATTAAGTCACCTTGCTATTATAAAAGGGACTTAAATATTTGAAGTGGAATATGAATAGTCTTAAGTCATATTAAGGTATTCAAAAGGTCATGAGGAAGATGAAGAGTCATATTCTATTCTATAAATTGTAAAGCCATTCCCATTTCAAAGGGTTGGTGATTGATCTTGTAGACTCAAGAGTGCATTCTACCTTGAGAGAAAGCAAAGGAGATAGCCATTTTCTTCTACTCTCTTCCCCTCTCAAATTTCTTCCATTCCTACACTATGTACAACTTTTGTTCAAGCATCAATACAAGAAGAAGGAGTTTCTAGCTTTCTTTGACCAAGGGATTTCATGACACTTTGTTCTCATCAAATTCTATTTGGTCTTGTTGTCATTTACAGGGTTGTTTCTTCTCATAAATGCATGTGATGAAGTTTCTAACTAGTGTGTGTGTAGGAATCTGATTTTCTACCTACAACATTAGTTCTCCTACCTCCATTCTCACTCCCTTTCCCACTTCCAGAACAAAGTCATCTCTTGTATATGCAAGCATTTTCCGCAGGGTCAGTGGAGTGCCCCTGTTGGATCCCCAGTCGAAAGGCCACCACAAAAATTCACCTTTTCATGCACATGCACATACGGCAGCTGCACCGGTTAAGTAGAGGGACTTAGATTCCCAGAGCATTGGCAAGAAATCCACAAGTTTGTCCACCCGACAAATTTTCTCACCAACAGTTTTGGCACCCACCGTGGGGTAGATTTAGCAGCATCTACACCCAAAATATGACCGCAAGGTCCCAAAATTCAAAAAAAAAAATATTGAAAAAATCATAAAAGAGAGTTCAAGAAAGTCCATTTCCGAAAGATACACTACTGATTTCTGCACGTGACTTTTCACATTCCACAGTGGCCTTTCGTATTCCGACTACAAAAGCTTCCAAAAGCTGGCTAAAGGAAGATACACCAGGTTGAGAAGGTCGAGAGGTGTTGCTGATTTCAATTTCAAGCTTCACAAAATCTGCAAGAATGAATTAGAGATAATCCATATTTCTTCTCTCAAGCCTCCTCTTCATCTGGCTCTTCAAGAAGTTCACCTGGTAATCCTATCCAAAATCCTTCAAATTCTGCAATTTTTCAACAACCATTGAACATCGACTTCACTAAGAAGAAGAAGAATTTGAAGAAGAATTCATAGAAGCAAGAGCTGAAGTAGAAGAAGAAGAAGAAGAAACAATGGTGATGAAGAAGAAATACCTCAACCCATTGTTCCATGGGGAAGGAATACAGCCCGCTTGCTCTTGAACCCCCTCTTCACAATCTACCAATGGGTTCCCGCAAGAACTTTCCAAAGTTCAAAGGTGACAACACACAACATCCGAAGAACACATCACTACTTTCACGACATCATGTGGAATTCTTGGTGTCCAACATGAAGACGTTGTTGTAAGATTGTTCATGGAGTCCCTCCAAGAAAAAGTAGCAGAATGGTTTTACCTCCTACCTTCCCGGTCCATCACGGGTTGGAATGACATCAAGGATGCATTCAAGAGAGATTTAAATCAACTGAAGATTGTCAAGACCTCTTGGTGCAGTTGGCTCAAATAAATAAAGGAGAAAATGAAACCATGAGAGACTTCGGCTCATTTTGAATGGTTGTTGTAGCAGATACCTGAAGAGGATTCACCATCTCAAAACAATATCAAAAGATTCTTCATAAACACTCAATCACCGGAGGTAGGATTTCTCCTACGAAGAGTTCAACCAAGGAACATTGTAGAAGCACAAAGGAGGGCCATTGAATTGGATGATGATCTCATCCTCTCTGGAAAGATCAAGAATCCATCAAAGGGCAAGGCCCAACATCCTGAAGATGAGAGAACTAATCCATCACTGCAAAAGTTGGTGAATGAGATGGCCTCTTTGAAGAGGGAATTATTTGAACGAGTTTCTTCTCAGAGAAGCAACAAAAATCAGATTGTAGGAGCACCCCAAAGACTTGCCTTGGAGGCCCCACCCGTGAATGTAAATTGTAGATTTCAAGAAAGTGAAGAAGAGCTTGAACAAGAAGGTGGCGATTTCCAAGAAAGTGATGAGTTTGAGAATGATACACAAATCAGGTTTTGTGAGTATTCTGGAGGTTATGAAGAAGATGAAGAAGATGCACCAAGTTTCTCATGCGTGGTATTCACTCATTCTCAGTCTGAGAAAAGAGCATCTCCCTCCACTACTGCAAAAGAAAAGAAGGTTGATGATCCTCCTATGGCGACTGACTCCAAAATAAAATAATCAGTCGAGGATCCCCACTTCCATCTTCCATGAAGTCTGCATTGTTGGAGCCTGACCCTGCAACAAGTAAGAAGATGCCCGCAATCCCAAGTAAGCTTTCTGATGTCTCTTCCAAGTCTAAATCTAAATCTGCTCCTACAAAATCTAATACCTTGAAAGCTCCTAGTGTGTCTTTTAAAATACCCTCCATTCCTCAAACATCAAATCCTACTCCTAAACCTATCCAGACTCCAAAATCAGTCCCTTCACCCCCTTGTCCACATCTTCTCCCTTTGACTTCATAGAATATGCAAACAAAGCCAAAGTGTAGATTACAAAACCGAATATTTGCATGGACTCACCCTGAACAATTTGAGAGGTTCGTCCGATACATCAGGAGTGGTAGTCTAACACCCAATGTTGTAACTTCTAGTTCCAAAGGCATGCTACAAAACTCACCTACACCTCCCTCACAGAACATGCTTTCTCTGAGTGCATCAAAGACTGATAAAGTTGAACCTTTCTACGTCTCCCTTCTTGTTGGAGAATATGTACTAAACAATTGCATAATAGATTTTGGGCCTCAGATAACGTGATGCCTTTGAAGGTCACCAAGGCTCTTAAACTTACAATGACTCCACCTAGTGGCTCTTGTTACTCTTTGGAATCAAAAAGGTCTCACTTGTAGGGAAGGTTAAAGATGCACAGGTGGCTCTCGCTAGATTTCCAGACAAGAAAGTTTCAGCGATGATTTTGGTAGTAGACGTCCCAGCCTCGTTCGGAATGTTGCTGAGTAGAAATTTCTACGAGAGTTGGGAGGGAAAATTCAGATGAATTGGTCTTTTGCAACCATACCAGTGAAGGGAGACATGGAGAAATTACTTCCCGAGAAGAAAATGAGGTACACTGTGTAAAAATCCGAAGCCCAGAAGCTAACATTTTGTACCAAAATACCAGGTGGATGAATCACTTGGTGACAACCGAGGAGGAAGAAGATATTCCCACCTTGATAGGTCTAGACATGCCTTCCCGAGATATTTGGACTTTGAAGAAGCATTGAGGAGATTCGAGTTACAAGAGGGCAGCCCCGAATCGCCAAATGATGCAGACCACGAGGAAGAGGAAATGGTTCTCGGTGATTTTCAAGAAGAAAAATCAGCCTATACGCTTTTCCAAGATGAGGAGTTATTCTCATTCCCATTTGGGGATGAAGATGATCTCTGTCAAGCCATCTATGGAGAGACAAAATCAGCTTGTGATGAGCCCGTGAAAGGTTTGAAAGAAATGTCTATACAAGGACTGCTAAGAGCCGCGGAAGAAACAAAGGACCCTGAGATCAGTCTGGAACTTTTAATGCAAGCCATGAATATGGAAGATAAACATGAAGCTGATTTGGAAGCCTTAACTAATGTGAAGGTCAGCCATATTGAGATAAGGCAAGATGAGAAATATGATGTCCCTCTCAAGCCAATGGTTGGTGGATACAATGATGAAATTGAAGTATTTTCTTTCCCATTTGAAGATGAAGACTCTTTCTATGATGAAGAAATTGAAGCAAGGAGTTTGAAGACCTCTAAAGATGAAGCTCCTTTTGATGAAGGATCAGTAGAGTGCAGCGATTCTCGAGATGATGAGGTAATCCCTCCAGATAGTTTCTTTGAGTTGCAAGATAAAGATTCTTCAAAGGCGTACAAAGAGGGACTACAGGAAATGATGAAGCATTACTCCATGCAAGAAATCTTGGATGCAGTAGAAGTGGCGGAAGACCCTGAGCTGATTCTTGATCTCTTCACTCATGCCATGGGCATACAAGACAAGTATGAGGCCGCATCCAATCTTTCAGTCAGTACTCAAGCACCTCACAGTGAAGTAAAGGAAACAGATAAGTCTGAGGTTTCTCATGGAAGAGATGTCAATGAGCATAGACCCGGAAAGAAATTAACTCAGAAGGTTCAAGGAATTGGAATGAAAATCAGCATTGGGGCAGCGATGAGATGCTCGATGGAGAATCAGCTATATGGATAAACATGGAAGGAAACTGGCACGATGAAACCAATTTCAAAGAGCATGAAGACAATGGAGTTTCCAAGAAAGGACCTGAGCATCAAGAAGATCACATGGACTCACTCCTACCAAGTACATAGACAATTGTGAAAGCACCTGGCTTTCATAAGCAGCTGAGGAGGGGAGGATACTTTCTAACCCATCAACGGCTTCACAAAACATCATCATTCGGTGTTTCCTCTTCAGGGTAACTTTTGTGAAATAAAAAGTACTTCAGTGAAAGTGGGTTGTCCCTCACCTTGTACCATAGGTGATTGATAGGTGTTTTTCCCTTTCCATTGTGTGTGTTTCCCTTCTGTTGTGTGTCATGTGTTTCCTTTCGGTCATTTTGTGTGTGTGTGTGTGTTTCCTTCTTCTAATCTTCCTTTCTTGAAGTTGTGCATGACTCACAGGCCCAATGGATAAGGCACTGGTCAACAAATTATATGGTCTAAAATTGAGATTCTGATTCCCATGTCATGTCTTCACTGCACTCAGTCCATGTCATGTCCCCAAGCTAGAGCCAATTGTTTGTCGTGAGAATGTGCAACAGGGAAATTGACAATTTCCGAGCACGACAACTATACCCCTATGCCAAAATTTTCATGTTTTATCATTCCTAAGAAACCCCGGATCTGTTCAATCAGTCCAAATGAATTCCCAACCAATGTCATGATATTATCCTAGGTGATTTAGGAAATTCCATTCATTCCCCCTAGGTGATTTTAGGAGTTCATTGAAAATGTTATCTTTTGGCAGTATAGGGAAGGGCTATCGTTGGCCTTCCCGGATTGGATCAACCCCTGGAGCAGAGAAGAAGGGCCAAATTCAACACGGAGGTGAATGGAAGACCTTATAACATCATGGAAATGATTTTGGAAGGCTTTGGGAAGTTCTGAAAGACTTGGAGCAGTCTGAGTGAAAACAGGGTTCACAAGCCTAGGCAGTACACAGGCCTAAAACAACTTGTTGAGCTTCAAACAAAGATTCCGGGAGCTCCGATGGAGTTGGAAGTAAAAAAAAACATCTTCGGAAAGAGGATTCCAAGACCTACATGATGGTGAAATAATATTTTTCACAACACCTTGGCACATATGATTGGAAGACAGTTTTTCTCAGGTACAAGTGGAGTCCCAGATCAAAACTCCAATTTTTCAGGGATCATATGATCGAATCAAGACATGAGACCCACATCATTGGATTCAAAATTCCATTTCCAGTTAGGATCATATAAATTTTCACCAAGAAATTCCACCGAAGCTCAAGTTATCTTGCATTCCAAGTTACCCTCTCAAAGGCAGTTCAGGACTTAGTCATTTTTTCGAGAGGACACGTGTCAACACCAGGAGCCTGGCGGGATTTCATGTCCCCCACGTCCCTGAGGTCAGGTACATCACCCCTTGGAAAATGTTCCCAGCCCTCATGTGACCCTTGGGACCCTCATATGACCTCCAGACCTGGCAGTTCAGCCCTCAAGTGCTTATTTGGAGCATGCATTCCCTCCGTCGGATCGGCCGCCACCCACGTCACTCCAGACCACCGTGGAATTTGATGTACCTTATGCACCTGAGGTGGGGACATTAGACCTTGAAAAATGTTCCCATCCCCTATGGGGAGTCATTTGGACACCCACATGACCGCTGCTCACCCCCAAGTGCGCCATCCATTCCTGCCGTTGGATCGGGCGCCACGTGTCACCTCCAGGACCACCGTGGAAACTGATGTACCTTATGTACCTAAGGTGGGGGACATCAGACATGGAAAAATGTGCCCATCCCCTAGGAGGAGTCTTTTGGACACCCACGTGACCTCCTTTCAGCTCCCAGTGCTTCAAATCAACTTTTTCCTCCTTCATTCCCTGCCGTTGGATCTAGTGCCACGTGTCACCATCTTGCTCATTGTGGAAATTGATGTCCCTCACATCCCTAAGGTCAGGGACATCAAGCATGGAAAAATTCCCAAGCCCTACCTATGCACATCTTTTTGAAAAATTTCCAAGTGTTGCTTTTCCCGCTTCTAACTTCTAACAGTTTTATTTGCACTCCTTTCCTCCATTCTTCCTTCTTCCTCTGCAACATTCTACCATCACTCCGCCATTGCAAATGCTCAGACCAGATCAAAAAAGGAACTGAAATACCTTTCCCATGGTGATGCATAGGTCTCAAAAGGAATCCTCATCAAGCTAAGGAGAAACGAAGAACAACAAAGAAGAGAACAACAAAATCCCCATAGCTAAAAAATGGAAATCTAAACAAAGCTTGCAAACCAGTGCATGAATCAATGAACCATTTATTTATGTTCATTCCTCTATCCAAGACCATCAAGAAGACACCTTCAAACTCCCCCCATGTGCGACAAAGCATCCACAATGAAGAAATCTCCTTTCCGGCTCAACGAAGAAAGAAGTGGGATTTCCCATCAAACCGGTTGCGGATCGAAGTAAGATTACACGTGAAGCACCAGAAGAAAAAACCCACATCAAAAATACAATTTTATTCACAAATGGAGGAGAAAAAACAGACCTGCAATTTTGAGGTCCATTAATGGCTGCCGTACCCAGAAGCACTGCTAGGTCCAAAAATTAAAACTTTAAAATCTCCTGGATTATTAAGCGGCGGGCCCAAAATTTCAAAGGGATGATATTGGGAAAAAACCCATATCAAAAAACTTCATTCCACATCAATCCGACTCCCAGAGGCCAACTTTCTAAAAATAGCAGGTCTACTACATAGGAACTACTATTTCGGGAAAGTCATTAATAGAAGAACTTGCGAAGGAGATGAAGATATCAGAGGTGCACTACAGCTGAGAATCCACCAGAATGGACATTTTTGGCACTTACTAAAAATAGTAAGTGGGCCCTCGAGCACCTACTAAAAATAGAAATTTGATCCAAAGGAGTGAGGAATGCAGGGAGAAAGGGGAATCAAGGTCACAACACTCAGCAAAGGATCGAGAGAGTTGCCTTTTTCACACTTACTAAAAATAGTAAGTTACACTCAAAGAGAAGTTTTGGCACAATGGGATGTACAAGGATAATCATTCAGGGGGACATCATTGTTCGGGAGCATCCTAGTCATTTTTCACAGGCATTCAAGATCCACCTTAGTTCATTCAACTTAGCGAGCGTTCGTGAGATAATTTGGAGGAATTTCACAGTGTGCAAGGAGTTCAAGATTCAGAGTTTCACTACATTTGGAGCTTTCCATCAACGAGGATCAACGGACTTCATCAGGAATGACATCTCCTCTTCTTCTTCTCCCCCTCTTTCTCTCTCCTCTTCCCCCAACTTTCTCTCACTTTCCAATATTCTAATTTCACGTTGGGGTTTGCACTTTTAATATGACTTAAGAGACTTTAGAAACATAATGTAAATTAAGTCACCTTGCTATTATAAAAGGGACTTAAATATTTGAAGTGGAATATGAACAGTCTTAAGTCATATTAAGGTATTCGAAAGGTCATGAGGAAGATGAAGAGTCATATTCTATTCTATAAATTGTAAAGCCATTCCCATTTCAAAGGGTTGGCGATTGATCTTGTAGACTCAAGAGTGCATTCTACCTTGAGAGAAAGCAAAGGAGATAGCCATTTTCTTCTACTCTCTTCCCCTCTCAAATTTCTTCCATTCCTACACTATGTACAACTTTTGTTCAAGCATCAATACAAGAAGGAGTTTCTAGCTTTCTTTGACCAAGGGATTTCATGACACTTTGTTCTCATCAAATTCTATTTGGTCTTGTTGTCATTTACAAGGTTGCCCTTTTTCTCATAAATGCATGTGATGAAGTTTCTATCCTACCTCCATTAATTATAAAATGCTCCAAATGTCACTTTCATTGAAGTCTAAAGGTCACTTTCATTTGGAAGTCCAAAGGTCACTTTCATTGGAAGTCCAAAGGTCACTTTGGGTCCCATTTCTCCTTTATAAGGAGAGGTCAACTTGTGTAGAGGTATCCAAAATATTTTATGACATTTTCTCTTGCATGAAGCTTCAAATTTTGCATTAAAAATTTCAAGGACGAAACCCCTTGTGAATTCAATCTCTTGTGGACGAAAACCCCAAGAGTTGAGAGGGTTTTTCACTCGAAATTCCCATTGATTGTAATCAGATTTTTAATCATTTCCAATAGTGTATTTGAAGCCATTTTGGAGAATAAAATTGCAGCAGTGTTTTCTCTAATGGATCGACTCACCTTGGGAGTGTTTGGACATTATTGTTGAGTGTTTGATGAAATGTCAAACAACTCAAACTAAAAATTTGGATCAGATTTTGGGAAGGGATCTTCCAGTTGATTTTTTCAAAACCGGTATCCACTTTTCTATTTTCTTACGCTTGAAGGCGTCCGCCATTGTGGCCCATTTCACGGGAAGAGTCTATGTATTCCATCACCTATTTTTGTTGCTTTGTGATTGGTTGGTATGCTGGTCAAAGAAATTATCTCCCCTGTTAAAGTTGCGACATCACCGGTACAAAAGACATGGATTTCATCATGAGATAGCCACAATGTTCCACTATATGCAACAAACATGTCTTCAATCCAATTAGTTTACATTTTCTAGCATACTCCTAGTTTGTGCCAAAATATGAGCTCTAAAATAGGGTATGGGCATCCATGTGTACTCCCGACATGTGTCAAAAACGAGCTCTGGAGCAGGTATGGACATCCATCAATGCAAAAAGATAGAGGAATTTTGTTAGATGTTATAGTTGCAAATGCTTTAGTAGACATGTATGCAAAATTTGGAACCTTACACAAGGCATGTGAACTATTTGATAGAATGCCTCAAAAAACGTGGTTTTCCCGGGCATCATTGATTGCAGGATATGCACAAAATGGGTTTGTTGAAAAGGCTTTAGAAATTTTCATGCAAATGCAATTGGCAAGTGTAAATCCAAATTCCACAACCTGTGCCAACATCCTCCCAACCTATGCTAAAATGGGAGCTTTGGAACAGGGTATGGACATCAATCAGAGCATAAAGGATCTGAGGAAGTTGTGACTATTGAAGATCACCGAGGCTATGGTGTCTTTGATTGTAATTTCGTCCATAGTAGGTGTTTTGCTCTTGGAAATGAGCTCCACGGAATAAACAGAAATTCTGCACACTTTTTGGTCACAACAATGATGTTGAAATTTACCAAAGAGGCAACGAGCACTTGTGATAGAATATAAATCTATTTTTGGCATGTGATGAGAGTTGTATTGCTTCGTTGATGATGTCTTGAATTTTTGAGAACTTCAAGCTCACAAACTCCTCGCGCAGCGTCTTTAGTGTGTAGGAGTCTACTTTTCTTCATTTGGCTTGGCCACTAGTTTTCTGTTTTCTTTACTTTGGGGAAAAATCATTTGAATTTTGAATGCATGTATAACTCTACTTGATCCTACTCGAACCTCCATGGTAATTCGGTTACTCAAAAAGGGTTTTATTGATTCTGTTTGTCAACAATCTCTACTAATATACTTTAGGCTTGTGCTAAAATGGGAACTTTAGAGCAGGGTGTGGACACACTACAAATTATAATGGAAAGCGTATTTTTGTTAGATGGTGTAGTTGCCTTCTCTAGTCTTTGTTGGAATTTTGTGTAACGCCAGAATTTTTTTATGTTGGTAACAATTTTTTTATATGGGTTGCAAAATAGAATGGCGTGACACGTCGTGGAACTTTGCACTTGGCTCAGGTGTTTGAAAGAATGGCGGGACATGTGATTGCCATCAAAACTGCTGATGGTTTGTACTTGTTCATCATGTTGTAGTTGCAATGGCCCTAGTAGACATGTATACAAAATGTGGAAGCATAGACAAGGCACATGAACTGTTTGACAAAATGCCTCAAAGAGATGTTTTCTCATGGATAACAATGATTGCAGGCTATGCACAAAATGGATTTGTTGAAAAGGCTTTAGAAACTTTCAAGAAAATGCAATTAGCAAGTGTAAATCCAAATTCCACAACCTTTTCTTGTGTTCTATGTGCATGCAACCATGTAGGTTTACATCATGAGGGTTGCATATACTTTAATCACATGAGCAACCCGTATTGTATTACACTTGCATTGATCATTATGTGTGCATGGTTGACCTTCTTTCCTGACCTAACTATCTTTAAGACACCCTAAACATTATTATTAAGATGCCAATTAAACTTGTGGTGGTTATGTAGAAGTGTTTTCTTGGTCCCTGTAGATCACATATGAATATAGCTTAGGAGTATTTACAGCCACAATGCATTTTGATTTGGATCCTAAAAATGATGCAACTTATGTTTTTCTCTCAAACATCTATGCAGAAGTGGGCAGGTGAGGTGAGGTTCAAATGATACGAGATTGATGAAAGATAGAGGAATTAAAAAGATCCCTAGATGTAGTTGGATTGAAGGCCAGGAGATAGATCATATATCACAGATCGCATCTACAAACAAAGGAGATCTATGCAAAGTTGGAGAAATTGGCTTGGGAGATGAAGGCAACATGTTATTTTGTAGATTAAAGACATTTACTTAATGATGTGGAAGAGGAAAAATAATTATTTCTCTACCACCATTATGAAAAGTTGGCAATTGCATTTGGTTGGTTAAACAAGTGCCCTGGAACAACTATTACAGTTGTTAAGAACCTTTGGGTATGTGCTCATTGCCACACTGCAACGAAAATTATCTCCAATATTGTTGCGAGAGAAATTGTTGTGAGGAATGGGAACCATTTCCTTCATTTGAAATAGGGAGAATATTCTTGTGGAGATTATCCATGATGCTAAATGAAGCAATCTAAAAAAATAGGCCCGCACTATAATAATGTGCCATGTGCTTGATTATTCCCAATTTCTAAAAAAGATTTTTTGTTTAGTTTTGAGTGTTTAGCAATGCAGATTGTTGCTTATATACAATGTTGGGGTATCTGTCAAAAACCTATTTTATGATTGCATGGACGTTACATTGAATCGCTTTTCATGAAACCTACATATGTTTGAAATGAAAAACCGGAGGAGGATGTGAAAGGGTTGAAAAAAGGTCATGAACACTTTAGATAAAAGGAAAGATGCTTGACCAGTAGGATATGTCAAGGTAACCATTTGAGATTTAATTACACATTCCACATTCGGTATGTAATAATGTTGATGGGAATAATTTACTACCAACCATTCCCTCGTACTACGTGTATTGATGGTGGTTCTCACACCTTGTAGTGGCAAGACCATTGCATTGTTTCTCCGCCATTAATTACTATTTTTATAAATTTCTTATATAAATAACTAGAAGCTTCAAAGAAATTGAACTTTTCTATTTTCATTGCATTAATACACAAAAGTAGCACCCTAGGATTTGATCATGGAAGATCAATACTTTTGCTAACATGGGATTTTCTCCAAGTGTGGGACCTTGCATCTTGAGACAAACCTCCAGAGAAGGTTGGTTCCTCTACCTATCTAACCTAATGCTAACACTACTCCTATAGCTGAAAACACAACTATCTAAGCCTAAACTAGTCATTCATAGGGACCAGAGTTAGAGAGATTGCATGAAAATGAAATCCTAAGCTAAGAAAGAGGTGATAGCACCAAGAAAAAGGGGATGAACACTCTCCATGAGGAAAAAATGAGAAGGAAATGGAGGATAGGGCATACATGTGCCACAGACCAAAATTGCATTTAACCCTCCATTTCTCACACAAAACACAACAAAAATGGAGAAACTTGTAAATACAACACACACAACATACTAACAACAAATGGAGAGGCAAGAATGTAATAAAAACACAACGAAGGGTAGAAAAGGAGCCACAAAACAAAATTTTATTGCAATAAAAGTATACACAAACCATTACAACTTAAGTAGAAGGCACAATAATACATTGCAGAAACCCAAAATGGAGGTTTGTAACCCATATCTGCCTGGAACAACATTTTGGCATGATGCCCCTACAAATTGAGAAAGTCCAACCCTTACAAATGAATGATTTGGCCAATATATAGAGAAAGGGGAGAGAACCAGGAGGGAAAGAGAGAGGGCACACCAACAACCAAATGACACATTTCCACCTACCAAGGACCAAATGCCATCATTTTTTGTAGTTTTGAGCATGAAAAACCTTTCTTTCTTCAATTTGTGTGCCATTACAGCTACAAGGATAGGCATGGGCACCATTAGACATTAACTTTTTGTTGGTTAAGTCGTTGAAGTGGTTGCACATTTTAAACAAGAAAAATTTCCCCTTTTCCCTCCAGACACCGTGTTTGAACTTTTGACCCCCAAAACTTGATCATTTCTTGAATTTCTTTATTAAAAAATGAAGCCCTTGAGGATACAATTCCAGTGCCACCATTTTTGTGCACTTTGAAGGTCTGAGTCAAAAGTTATGGCGATAAAATCAAATCCCAGTCAACCTAGGTCAAGTTTCGAGAATAGGCAAAACGAGGAACATTCCCCACAACGAGAGGCTATCCCGATGATAGGATCACATAACCCCATAAGATAGACCATCGATTCCATACATGCATAAAACAACAAAAATGTTTCCCGCCCTTTATGGCAATAAATCGTGGAGACAAAAAAAAAAGTCACCTACTAGAAATCCCCGCTAGAAAAGTGTTGTCGTTATGCGTGAGCTTACACGTTGTGCGTGGCCGAATGACTCGCAAAACCCAAGAGGGTGCTAACTCGCCACCGTCATTTCAGTCCCGCATCATCTCCACCATCACGCGTAAGCTCCCAAAATGTAGAAGTTCGCAGAAGCTCGCCATCGAAACCACCTTCAAGTTTCGGGTATTTTTAGTCTCTTTTATTTGTTTATTGCATCTCATATTAATATTTGAAACGGGTTTGTTTTGTGCTCCTTATTTTATTTATCTACATACAACCATTTTTTTCTCAAACCTGAAGAATTTTGCTATCGTTTCTCCACCATTTTCACTTTTGTTATACTAAATCCATACTTCATTTTCGAAAAGTATTCAACTTGGGAAACTATTTACCATTTTCAACCCCATATTTTATAAAATCGACAAGTCCTCTTTTGTTGTTAAAAGCCGGTGGAAGGTTTTTCTCCTGTTACTAACTAAAGGCGAGTTATGTCATTTTCACCGGCCTCCAAACATTGCCCTTTTCTTCACACCAAACCCCATCCTGAAATTCTAGTCAAAAAACAAACCGAAACAAAACAAAGCAAACAAATTCTTTATACAGATCATGCACTAAAAATCATATATAGAGCCCTTGCGAACCTAACGCAAAAGCCCTGAAAGCCTATGAGAGCATAGTTATCCATAAAGGAACCGTCTATACTTGGCATATTAATATTTTGATATTGGACATGGGAAATGGATATGTTTAATGATTGTATATGTCTTAATATTAGTGATTTGAACAATTTGAACTAATGAAAAGTCTTAATATTCATAAATCATCAAATTTCACTAAAAACCCTTTGTAGGGTTTCTTCTCAAACCTGAGAGGAATATAATACAAGTTTTAAAGATCAATCTCATTATTAGAGCTTCTAAACAAGTTCGTAAGGTCTGTGCCACCTTGTTACTCCTCTAGGAACAATTCTTTATTCATGAGAACTCCTAAAAATGATTGTAAAACTAGTTTTACCAATCTAGAAAAGAGGGCTTGTACTTACATAGTCACCTATAGTTAGATCTCATCATTCCACTTACTACAACATCAAATGTGGTCCTTTTTCACACAAAAACACAGAGTATACCATATTTATATACCCTTCATACAAAGGAACTGACAGTAATGGTTGAGAACCTCATCTTTTCTTCATGAACATGTTGTATAAATTTGTGATAAGGTCATTTTTAGTCCTCCATACAAGAAATCATTCACCATCTAAATCCCCCTCAAAGTTTAATTATTCTCTCTCTTTCACACCTTCCTAACACTTGTATAATCAACCTTCCCTTGGAAAAACAACTTCCTCACAACAACAGACAATTTCACAAGAACTCACAATTTGGGACAATTGTTTTCTTAGAAAGTTTTCTTATTTCCCATCGCTAGAAAATAAAAATTAAATACACCTAAATTATTGATGAATATGAGATACAAATAAGGTAAATAAAATTATTAAACTTGAAATTTATAGAAAAAACTTAAATAAATATATTTAAAATTATTAGTACTAGTTGATAAAGGCAATCGATTTTAGATGTTTGTATATGTATGTTTATACATGCATATGCATATACATATATATGATATGTATACATATACATATACATATATATGTATGTATTGGTCTCACATACATGAACATTTGTATTATCATATGGGAGTGGTGTTTGTCATATACACATTGTGTATACCACATAAGAGAGATAAAACTGTCTATACTCTTGCCTTGGTTGGGAATTCAATGAATGTGTTGTGACACGTACATATAAATACACATATCCATACATATACATATAGACATATATATGTATTTGTATATTCATGTTTACACACACATGTGTGTGTGTGTATGCATATGCATGTACATATACATATATATGTATATGTATACGTACTTTAGTCTCACATACTTTGACGTTTATATTATCATATGGTAATGTTGTTTGTCATATACACAATGTGTGTTTACCATAGAAGAGCGATAAAACTATCTATACTCTTGTCTTGTTCGCTAGTCAATGAATGTGTTGTGACACTTACATATACATACACACACATATCCATACGTATACATATACATATACATATACACATACATACATACATACATACATATATCTATGTATGTATGTATTTGTATATGCATGTTTATACATATACATATACATATGTACTTAGGTCTCACATACCCGAACATTTTTATTATCATATGGGAGTGTTGTTTGTCATATACACATTGTGTATACCACAAAAGAGAGATAAAACTATCTCGGGCTATGGCCCGGGTTGTGTTGTGTTGGGTCAATGCCAAGTCTACAAAACTAGGTCCCACACATGGGCGTTGCATGTATGGCATCTTATGGTCTATCTTATGGGGAACATGTGATCATGTCGCGGGATATACTAATTTGAATGTGATGTGACACCTACACATACATACACATAGATATACATATGTATGAGTATACATATACATATGTATATGTACTGGTCTCACATACCTGGATGTTTGTATTATCATATGGTAGTGTTGTTTGTCATATACACACTATGTATACCACATAAGAGAGATAAAATTGTCTATGCTCTTGTCTTAGCTAACGATTCAATGAATGTGTTGTGACACCTACATATATATACACATACATATCCATACGTATACATATACATATACATACATGTACATACACACACACATATGTATGTATATGTATGTTTATACATGCATATGCATATACATACATACATACATACATATATATATGTACATGTATGTATGTACAAGTATACATATACATATGTATATGTATTGGTCTCACATACCGGACCTTTGTATTATCATATGGTAGTGTTGTTTGTCATATACACATTGTGTGTATACCACATAAGAGAGATAAAATTGTCTATGTTTTTGTCTTGGCTGGTAAGTCAATGAATGTGTTGACACCTACACCTACATATACATGCATACATATACATATATATCTATGTATATGTATGTATGTATTTGTATATGTATGTTTATACATGCATATATATATACATATATACATATATACATATATATATATATACATATATATACATATATATATATATATATATATATATATATATATATATATATATATATATATATATATATATATATATATATATATATATATATATACATGTATATATATATATATATATATATATATATATATATATATATATATATATACATGTATATATATATATACGTATATATACATATATATATATATACATGTATATATATACATATATATATATATATATATGTATATATATGTATATATATATATATATATATATATATATATATATATATATATATGTATCTGTGACCGTGTCACATACCCGGATGTTTGTATTATCATATGGTTCCCCCATGTGTGAGACCCAATCTGCAATTAGGTGGCATTGACCTAGCACAACCTAGTCGCCACACACAACCAATCCAACTTCGTCATCCAAGACAAAAGAAAGGACGACACGATGGACGACAAAAGGTGGTGCATGTAAGAATTTTAATGCATTGCTTTGGTTTTCGTTACTGCAACCACCAAACTCTGTCATTTTGATTATTCACTCCAATGTTAATAATGTTAAACACCAAAAACTTCACTCCAACTAACTCTATTAAGTGCCATAGGACTCCATTTTCTTACACATGGTTCTACTGTATAGGTAAAGGTAGAGGAATTGGGAGGGACAATAATCCACGCCTCGTTGAGGAGCCTAAAGGGTCCTTGTTTAGGTTGTTGAAAACTTTGTCGATGTCCCGAGAGAACAAACACACCCCTTTACTGTGAATGTTGTTTAGATGAAATGGAAGTGGTGAGGGAGGACGAGTTGACGTATGGTTGTGTGCCATCTAACCACATCTACACATAATTATATGCCGACTTCTAACAAATGTCACAACCTAGTCATTTACTTGCCATCCAAGATAGGATCGTATGACCCCATATGATACACCATAAGATGTCATACATGCATCACCCATTTATGTATTTTGTGGTATACACATAGTGTGTATATAACAAACAACACTCACATATGATAATACAAACGTCCATGTATGTGAGACCAATACATATACATATGTATATGCATGTATACACATACATATATGTATGTACATGTGTATGTAGGTGTCAAAGCCCATTAGAAGACATAAATGGGCGATGCATGTATGACATCTTATGGTGTATCTTATGGGGCTCATGTGATCTTGTCACCAAGATAGATGGATCCTCTGACACCTACATATACATACATACACATATGTATACATATACATATGTGTATACGGAATGCATATATATATGTATATGTATATATGGTTTCACATACATGGACATTTGTATTATCATATGGGAGTGTTGTTTGTTATATACACATTGTGTGTATGCCACAGAAGACAAAAAATTATGACAAAACAACACATAAAAAAGAAATAGTTATATGTAACATATATGTATATATATATGATTTATAGAAAAACATAATAATTACTACTATCAACTCATTGTTTTGTTTGACATATACACTCAATAAAACACAGGTATGTGGGACCAATACATATTCATATCCATATACATACATATACATATCCTTATGTATATACATATACACGTACATAGATATGCATACATACGTGTGTGTGTGTGTGTGTGTGTGTGTGTGTGTGTGTGTGTGTGTGTGTGTGTGTGTGTGTGTGTGTGTGTGTGTGTGTGTGTGTGTGTGTATACACACAAAAACCACATTGTGTATACCATAGAAAAAAGTTTGTATATGACAAAACACATAAAAAGAAACATTTCTACGTAACATATATGAATATGGATATGTATAATACATACATATATACATATAATTATACATATATGATACATTGCTTATACCACTTAATATACAGAAAAACATAAACATTTGTATTGGGTGTGATGTTTGTCATATAAACATAAAAAACACAGTGTGTATACCATAAAATACATAAACAAAATAATTTGTATACCACAGATAAACACACTAAAAATAAACATGTTTACACACACACGCGCGCGTATATTGGTGCAATGTAGATAGTTGTATTGAAAAGGTGAAATTTACATTGTTCAATATGCAAAAAAACATGTTTCTGTTGTTACTTACGATAGATGTTTGTCCATTGTAAAGGTAAACATGGTTGTCATTTAGAGATTGGAAATTCATGGAGTGTCGAATACCTCGAAAATCTTACATGCTCATCATTCATATTATATGACCCTGATGGCAACAAGAAAGTAGAGAGAGACACCATTATGGGAGATGCCAATATGATCGTCCACCAGGTTGAGTATAGGGCCTTGATATTGGGTCTTGAGAAAATGATACATCTTGAAGTTTAGAATATTTTTGTGTTTTCACATGATATGCTTGTGGTGAATCAAATGAAGTGTGTTTATCAATGTAACAATGTAAATCTTTTTGTTCTTCATGTTTAGGCACTAGAGTGTGTATCTCACTTTGAGAAATGTTCATATGTACATGTAAAGGTTAATAGAGGTAGGTTGGATGTATGTCAAGTGTCTAGGGCCACTATAAACGAAGAAGTGGTAGCATTGTTAGCACTTTCCATGGATGACATTTTAATATGATATATGTACACACTGTAACTCCTTATTTTATGTACATGCTTGTTTTTAATTATTTAATGGATAAATACATATTATATATGATGTATTTGTGGAATGGTAGACATATATTTTTATTGCATAGAATAATGTGTCCCGTTGATAAAACATTGCGATTGTTATTGCAATAGGATAAGACGTTACATGCATCATACTCTTCAATGGTGTGTGTACACAAAAAAAAATATTTAGGAATTTTATATGTCCATTTGGTTATTGTTAAGTTAAATTATGCTTTTTTGTTATGCATTATTAAAAGAATATTGCCAAAGTTGCGATTGGCTTTGCCGATGATGCATTCTGAGGAAATTGTGTCTTATCGCAAGTAAGAATACATGCTTTTCAATTACCTTTTCCATTGCTGCAATTGAAAAATTAATAATTGCATTAAATTTTATGTCCAAGCTGATTTTATAAGTAATTAACGCATTCTTATTTCAAGCACAAATGGTCGGGCTTACATCATAAGATCACAACAATGGCATACACAGAGAATGTACCTTTAGATATCTTCTTCGGTATGTATGTGCGTGTAATTGATCTACTAATTGTTTAAACATTGTTATTTGAACATTTGTTTGACTTTGATCTTTTTTATTGTGTGACTAACGAGTTTTTATTTGGATTGTTGATTGAAGGACGATGAGGCGGTTGCACAAGGTTGCTTCGCCAACACATGTACATGCAGATATCACTATTGAGGAGGTAAAATCACTTAAATTTAATGTTTTATTTGTTATCTTAATTTAATTAGATTATATATTATTCGGTATGTGTGTGTGCATGTTATTGATTTACTAATTGTTATTTGAACATTAGTTTGAATTTGATAATGTTTTTGTGTGACTAACGAGTTTTTATTTGGATTGTTGATTAAAGGACGATGAGGTGGTTGCATGGAAGGTTGCTTTGCCAACACATGTATACAAAAGGATATCCTTGGCGAGGAGGTAAAACCACCTAATATAAATTTTAGTTATTATCTTAATTTAATTTGATTATATATTATTTGGTATGTGTGTGCCTAACGAGTTTTTAATGTGTATATATTGTTATTTGAACATTTTTCAGCTTCGTATTTTTTTAATGTATGACTAACGAGGTTATATTTGGAATGCTAATTGCAGAGGATGCACCCAAGGTTACTTCTCCAAGTCATGTGGTGGCGGATATCATCTCCGAGGAGGTAAAATCACCAAAATTTAACTTTGTATTTATTGTTTTCATTTATTTCCATTAGTGGCTAACCATTTATATTATGTTGGTGAATAGACTCCTCTTCACTATATGAGGGAACATTTGGGGACCGCATAATATATTATTGTGAGTACCCCAGTTGTGGAAAGAATTTTTATGAGTTACAGAGGCTAAACCTCCATAGGTCAGATGCCCATTCCCTCTCTCATGTTTCCCCTGAAAAGAAAGGGATAAATTTTAGTGGAAAATATCCTCGGCATGCCTCAAAAATTGGAAGCAATATAGGGATCGAGTGAGAGGAACCTTGAGGTTATGATGCACACAAGATCAATATTGCAAAGGTGACGTGTGATACAACACATATGCAAGAGGGATGGTAAGGAATTGCTTGAGAAGCTTAGAAAACACTTGAAGAAAGAGGTTGATGATGCAATGAGAGCCTATGATTCGGATCCGAGTAATGTGGATTCGGAGGATGGAAACCATCTTGACATTAAGAGAAAAAAGGAAAAACAAGGTAAGTTTAACGAGTAACGGTTTCATTTCATGTGTTTCTTGTTATCAATACTCATGAATGTCTATTTCATTTAATTTATATGTCATTGTCATAACAGGGTGAGGAGGGTGAGATGCATGAACAAGCCGAGGGGGTCATTCACAAAGGAACTAGTGGACGGGACGACGAGGTAAGTTATTTGTTTGATATTTAGTTTTTTTTTTAAACATGTTTGTTTGTGCATCATTTACTAAATTTTGTATTGATATGTTATATATATAGGAGGATGACATGCCACTGCTACATTTGTATGAGAAATGTAAAAAAATTGTGAAGAATCCAACCAATAGACAACAAGCTAAGGTAACTACAAACAAGATGCATCTCCAAATTGTAATCTGTATTTTTTGTGATAAAACCATTCTAATAAGAAGTTATTTTATAGGTTGGTCCATCGTAAGGGGTTGATGCCATGGCACCTTTTCATTTGATTGTGGATGTGGTGGTGTAAGCAATAGAGAACATGGTAAGTCATGGACCTTATTGGAAATGTAAATTTCAAGCTATGAGTTTTCCCTCTAAATGTAGTGTTTGAAAATTTGAATTGTTAAGTTTGAATGAAGGGGCCAAATGTCAAGTGTAAGGGATATTAATGAATAAGGTGTCTTTACCTTTGTTTATTTTTCACTATTCCAACTTTTCGACACCTTGATCGACCTGAATACACTTTTTTCATAGTACTCTCACCATCCTTTTCACTCACTTCTCATTTTTCTCAATTTCATGGTTTTGGATTTCTAAACCTTCACTCTTGTTTGCTCTAGTCTCCACACTAGACTCCACTCTATTTTATCTTATCCTTGATCAAATTTTCACTTTCATTACTTTGAGATAACATCCTTTAACCCTTATACACAAGTCACTCACCTAACTCCAATGATTACACCTCCTGTCCTTAACCAACTAGCTTTCCAATGCTCCTTAACTAGACTGTATTGTACATGACAATCTAGGTTTTTGTGTTTAATGGTTTTGTATATGTACAAGAAAATATAAGATAGTCTATCTTTCCAAGTGTTTGTAGCTAAGACAATCAAATCATTCACAACTAGCCTATTGGATTTTAAAATGAATTTTAATCCATATTTATATGCCCATGTCAAATGATGGTGAGCAGAAATAACACCATATCATTATCATTTACAGTTTCCAACTTATTTTCTTTTAAGACCTTAGTAGAGGAATCATCATTCATGTTGACTTTGTTATTGATGCAAACATGTTTATCAAATAGTTGTACTAAGGTCGTCTTTATCTCTTTGATGTTAGTGGCCTCATTCAAAAATGAACTTGTCTTCATAGAGCAACCCACATCCAAAGTATCATGATTGTACCAACATGATTTATCTGCCCCATGATTCATATCTGATCTAGAACGTGCCATTTTGGTAGCATCTACCTCAAGGGCATCAAGGTCAAGACCCTAAAAATATCATCATCAAAAGTGTGATCAATTGGCTCACTGACTTCATTTTTGTTTAGTGGGCATACCAAAATATTCTCTCAAGTTTCTCTCATATTAACCTTGATGGTCTTCCCTCACTTCAATAACATTCATATTAAGCTATGGAAAAGGTTTATCATGTATGTAAATGGTGGAAGCATGAAAAAGGAATGTGAATTATTTGATAAAATAGATAAAATAAATATTCTCTAATGGACTACAATGATTGCAAGATATGTATAAAAT
Organism: Taxus wallichiana var. yunnanensis; assembly: GCA_018340775.1. NCBI lineage: Eukaryota > Viridiplantae > Streptophyta > Pinopsida > Cupressales > Taxaceae > Taxus > Taxus wallichiana. Next base: position 895,780,001 of record CM031239.1, read on the forward strand.
GGGTATGTTGAAAAGGCCTTAGTCAGATTTATTTTTACACGAAATATTGGTGTTAGCTATATGCACACATTTGTAACTAGTGAATGTGAAATTTTATTCAATGTGGTATGTGAAAAATCCAAGATTCACGTCTCTTGACATATTTTAGAAAGATGTATTTAAGATATCTATACTAGTTGACTTATTTTGAGATATATATGCCCGACAAGTTTGTGTTCTCTTTTCATAGTAAATAAGTTTAGTACTACCTATAACTATGAGAGCATTTGTTTCTTTTGATTGTTATAACTTATATTTTATGTATTGAGTACTTTCTATTTGATGCAGTGATAAAAATGCAAACATATGTAGGTTTAGATTGGTGATAAAGCAGTGCTTTTTGTCATAGATTTAGAAAGAAAGGATGTTAATCTAGATTTGATTAAGGTTGAGATAAAATTTGGTGGCAAGCTTGGATATACAAAGCATGTTTAAGGAATTATTATTGGAAAAGATATATGATGTAGGTACATCATGACTCAAAGAATGTAATGGGTGTTTTTGGTCATTAGTGTGTTTAGGTGGTGTGTAGAAGTCAATAAAAGCTCATGATGGAGCTCTATGTAATTGTTTCAATCATTTGTAGCCTTTTTGGTGTTTTCCCACCAAAAGGAAAATTTGAAATTATAGGACTGGTTTGGAAGAATTAAGATCATTAATTGAGTTTTAAAGGTAAAAGGTCATCTTGAGTTGGCTTAATTAAGGTTGGGTTAGTGTGGAGAAGCCCTAACCACCTTATTCTTTCTCATTTTGTGGGAAAATTCATGATGTATTTGAATTAGAGGTGAGAAGAAGTTAGTTTTGGGAGGTAAAACTTTGTATCAAAGCCTTAGGGCTCATGGAGCTTGCAAATTTCATGTTTGATCAAATAGAAAGCTTCTCTTGATGGAAAATTGTGTATGAAATGAATTCTCATGTTTAAATGTCTTTTGAATATTGTCTCAGATATGGAGAGTCTCTATGTAGGCCCTTGGAAGATTAGAAGAAGACTAAAATATGGTGAAAATGTCATGAAAGATTTTACCTTGCAAATTTGATTCGTTGCATGTTAAGGTATAACTATGAGGTGATTATAAATGTAAGAATAGAGTGAGAAAGGTGTTAGGAGATGATTATTGCATGCTTTAAAGGAAGTTATATGGTGATGTGATCGATATCGGAGAAGTGCCATAGATCTACTGGTTCGAAGAATGCACAGGTGAATGATGCGAGATGTGAATTGTTCCAAGACAAAACAATACAAGCATACAAGACTGCAAATTATGAAAATACAAGAGAGATAATTGCAATAACACAGAAATAGCTCCAACTCAATACGATCAAATAGAATAATGCAAGAGATGTACATATAGGAGGTGAATGTGTAACCTCCTCCTAGAATCATGGAAATCTCCACCTAGAATAGTGGTAACCAAAAACTATAATGGTGCGATAACTTGTGAATAACACCCCGAAATAGTGTAGTCAAGTGGTAACCAACACCTAGAATAGTGTAGTCAAATGTACACCTAAGCAAGCATATCTCATAAGTGTAGGGAAACTACAAATGAGGTGGCATATCCCTAGTAGGATAATACAAATAAATCAAGGAAAATAAATCCTACATTTACAATCGGGATACGGTGACTAATAATAAGATTTGTAATTGACTATTAATCATGGAATCAAAGCGTAGGTGTGTGTCTTTGGAGAGTTTAAGAATTTATGATCATTGTATATGCATGAATCTTGAATGGGTATAAAGAATTGCATGAGGTTTGTAGATGATCTTTTTATCCCTCACGATACTTAATATTATATAAATGGTGTCATCTTTGTGAGTATCCCTTCACCGTTTGTTATACCTGGTTTAAGGGTTTAGAGTCAAAACCCTGGTGAGTGTTAGATGATATTGCTTCAAACCTTCTCAACAGGTTATTAAAGATATTAAGGTGGGTATAATGTTTTATCAGATGTGTTTCAAGGTTCTAAGAAGTGCCAAACAAGGGAGGAAGTAAATGTTAGTCTAAAAATATCATACTCGGTGTGATAGAGACATGCACATCTAGGAAAGTTTAATAAAGAAACATCTCTTGTGTAGAGCCTCATTTCATGATCATAGAGTGGAAAGGTTAGAGATAATATTAAGGAAAGATTAAGTGTATTGGATGTCTTAAACCCATTAGAAGGAAGGTATCTAAATTTTTGTTTCTTGAAAACCCGTGTTAACTGTCATGTGCATAGTGAAAAGGTATGAAGGAGATATTATAGACTAACATGCTTAAACAATGCTTGATGGAGATCTATGATTGATGGGGAAGTAAGAGAAGGTATTTAAGAACTAATAACATCACAACCAAGATGTAAACCCAGGAAAATAGTGTTATGGAAGACAAGATAGCAAATGAGTGTACAGACCTAAACCCAACTTTGTGATAGTCATGCATAGCTTGATTAACAATGATCATATGAAGTGAAGGAGAAAAGGGATTGAATAACAAGTATGGCAGTGTTTTTTTAGTGTCTTGTAGAAAAGGCATGACAGTGAACTTAGAATCCAAGCCATCCATGAAGAGGTAGGTAAATTTAATTGGGGGCATTATCAGGAATTGATTAAGGTCTAAAAAAGAGTGTGAAGATCTTTAGAGCCATCAACTAGAGTTAAGAGCATATTGCCTGTTCTGGGACAGTTAAACCAAAGTGGAGAAACTTAAAGGAATAACAAGATTTTGGTGTAAAAATGTCTTGAAGATGGGTTTGAAATATTGATATAAGTAAATAGAGAATGTGAGGTGATGTGTTGAAGTTTAAAAGTTTATGATGAAAATGGTGCTCTTACCTCTTTATATGCTTTGTTAATACTTGGAGTATGTAGATTTAGTTATGATTTGTATAAAGAGAAGATGATTTTTATAGAAATACTTTGATGGTTTGAAGAGGAATTATGAACTTTGACTTAAGAAATTGAATGTACGAAAATAAAAAGGAATGAAGGCATGTTGGAGTTTGCAAGAGGAAAGGAATAGTGTAGAGGGATGAAAGTGGAAGAACTAAGTTTGGATTGTTTGTTCCTAGTTTTGAGAAGTCACAATGACACAATAATGAGAAGATGTAAGATTCTTTTCTCCTATGATTGAATTTTTATGGAATTTTGATCTTAGGGGTGGTTTATAGTGAGTTCGATAACAACACAGAGAAAGGTAACCAAGAAAAATAATCAAATGCTCAATCCCGGACCAAGAAGTATCATCTTACACTCAATCTTAGTCAAGTTTACCAACGAAAACATAAACTAATCATAACCTAATCATAATCGAGTGAGTGGTGAGTGGAATGAATAAGGGGAAGTGAGTAGATGGTGCTCATAAACTTAGAATGCCAAGAAAGGAGAAAAACAAGATTGAATCTACTAGTGCATTGGTTGAAGTTGAGTAAATGATTGCATGGTGCTCTGCATTAAATACAGATTCAAATGTTGCTTTGTTTTATAATCTACAAATGTTACATTACGAAGAACTCTATCTTCATTTCATTGATTGGAAAAATCTCCTAGGGCACATGGGAGAGAGGGTAATGAGCAGATGGACATGTACGGATTTTTATAGGTAAGCAATTAAGTTTTTGTTTATTACATTGTCCGCAGATCCACAAATAATTTATTACAATATATATATTTCTACTTACTACAAATAACTTTATGTCTAGTGATTACATGCATTTGGTAGGGGCCACGAGAGAGAAGGGAAGGAGCATATGCCTTTACACGAGGATTTACAGTAACCTTTACACGAAGTAAAATTGAGATTTTATATTGTGATTCATTTTATTATATAAATAGTTAAAAATTGGAATAAAGATATATTATATAATTTTATTTTTGTTTGGACTAACTATTATTCTTGTTTTAAAAGACTAAAGTGTTCCTATAATGTAGGCCTCATCCATTCCTACTACATCATATTATAGTTCCCAATAGGGTGTTGTCTATTGGTGATGATGTGGATGTTTCGATGGATGGATGAGTGGTGGGACATGGAAAATTGCACAATGTTGGTGCTGATGCAATCTGCCATGGCAAGAAAGTTCCACCTGTATTGTGTAGTCATTAATATCCTTCATGTTATCGATGTTTATTTCCCTCTACCAATTCTAGGAGCTTTCGAGGATATGTTGGCGAATATTGTCAATGGATTTTCCATTTGGCCACTTTCTGATGTGCAACATAGCCGTCCATCTTAGGTAGTAGCTTGTTTGCAAATGTGTTATATGTAGTAGCGACTTTTCTTTATTCTCCATTTATATTTATTATTGTAACACAATTTTTTTAATTTTACAAGATGATGTGGTACCTTCCACCAAATCAAGGCGGAACCAATGACAGGAGTGACCCTCGACTTCATTCATTGGGATCCCAAAAAAGGCCTTTTACGAAAGAATTACATTTGTTGCGTGCACGAGGAAACGTAGGAAAAACTAATTTCATAACAATAACATTATTATTATGAAAAAGTATTATGAGATTTGGACAATATATCCTTGACATGTGTTTTAATTCATGATGAGATTTGGACAATTTATCCTTCACATGTGTACTTAAATTATTATTCATGTTTGACATGTGTTTTAATTGTGGATATTTTTTATTTATTCATGATTATAGTTGTCATCATTTTTTTATTTCAATGGGCCATGTGGTATCACAATGACAACCCTAGGTAATCATTACAAATTGTTCCCACTTTCTACAACCATCATGTGACTTTCAAAATGCTAAACACGTAACTTATTCTTCCTCTATTTATTACATTAATTTTTCATTATTAGTATTTGTTTTGTAGTTAAGGTTTGATTCTTTTGCCTCCCTTCCTTCAATAACAGTTAAGGTATGTGCCTTCATAAACTCTGCATATTTAAGTTTTTTAAATTGTTTTTCTTACATGACTATAGGAAATATACATGCAAGATGGAAAAAGATAAATGCATCTCCCCATTTGACTTCATGTGTCTTGATTCCTAAACTATATCATGTTCGCTTGACCAAGTAAATTCCTACTCCTTAAAAATAGAGATGTGAATGACACAATTCTTCACCAAAATGAAGAAAAATTATGGGTCTTGTTGTTACTTATGGGTCAATACATTAATCGGGGACATGCTTGATAAATAGATGGATTTAAGAACTTAGATAATTCTCAGCATAAATTGATTTTAGATACACTGAGATAATGATTTTTATTTTAGTTGACTTCAAGAACTTAGATAATGTTGAGCTAATGCAAATTTCTAAAGGATTTTTTTGTTTTACTGGGGTTTGATCTTAGTAAACAGGGGTATGGTTTGTAATTTAGTAGAATTCATGAACCCAGAAAATTTTGAGCCCCAATCAGATTTTGAGTTCTCTTAGGGCTGACTTTATCAAACAGAGGCATGTTTGGCTGAATTTATCAATCAGGGGCATGTTTAGCAATTTAGTTAAAATTATTCGTGATAGAACTTTTTGTATACAAATGTTAAGTAGGGAGTAAGACCTGATTGTAGGTATTTATGGTTTGGTTCTTGAAACATAGTTTTCAAAATTTTTTTACTAATATTGATTATCATTTTGAATTTGTTTGTAGATTTTTCTTTAGTTAAATGAAAGAAATTATATAATTATTGGGTTTCATTTACTTGAGCTCCACCGCATTATGATTTAATGGGAGAAGATTTTCTTTGCTTATATTACCTAGGGAAAATGGCCTAGCCCACAAAAAATATTACATGAAGTTGCCAAAGATAGCATTGCTCATCTTTGGCGGTCTCGAAGATATGCACGTTTTGGCGGGATATGAAAATAAGACATTGCCCATTTAGCCAACCTAATACATCAAAACACAACCAAGTGCTTACATAATCGAGATACCAAAAACTACATAATTATAGAAAATTATGGCAGATCTTAAGCACTAAATCCTTCACCATTGCTTCGCCCCAGGAAGACCACATCTGAATCCATAGACATAGCTTGGTCTGACTCGTTGGAGGTGCCTTCACAAGGGAAATTCACTATCACCTCGGAAGGAAGCTACAATCACATGTGCTCTGCTATGGCCTTCCGTGTAGCCAAGGCTTTCGGATCCCTAAGGATGGTGTGCACATGAAAATTGGCCTCAGCTCCCCTCTTTTACCCCGCCTTCTTGAGCTCGATGTTATCCAATTGTAGCAAAAATTAGCCGAGGAATTTGATAGAATATTGGTGTCACAAATCCCACTGTGCCACATCAAATTTATTACACCTCTCAATTTTTGTTTAGGGTCCAACATTAAACCATGCAAATGGGTTTAAATATCCTCCTCCTCACATCCATCAATTTCCAGGGAAATTTACCAAATCTGTGAGATCTAGTGAATCATAGTAGGATTTTGTATCTTCCCATCTAACCAATCTTCAAACGAATCTTCTCATCAGTGCTGCAAAACATAGAGCGGCACGGAGCTCCCAAACTAGCCCCGACATGCCTAATCCTCATTGTTAACTTGCTTTCCTCAGCTTCCACTACTTGCCATATCTAGAGTGATATCTTCATAACAATACATTAATCCCAATCCAGCAGATAAAATGACCCCTAGGCCTCGGTACTTAAAGGCAAGGTGGAGGAACCACACAAATCGCTCATTATTTCAATAAATGCAATCCTTGCTTTATCAAACCCACCACATGAGTGGAATATTTTAGCTACGAGGGTGGATCGAAATATAAAGCCACTCAAATTAATGATTTAGATCATGAAGTAAGGCCTTTTATAAGGTGAATGAGAAATTATTTGTCCATTTCCTTAATACAATTCCCTCTCTACCCAACAATCCAATCCCCATATTAGCTAAATGATCTGCAAGAGTTCCTAGACCTTAAAATGTGAGAAAAACGGACCTCCTCATATCTAGACAGTATTTGAAGGATTTCCTAAATAATCTGATTTAAAATCCAAGCCTTAGAGGAGCGAGAAGAGAGAGCATCAATGATGATTTTAGAGTCGCCTTCAATCCAAAGCCTCTTCTAATGGAAGGATCCAGTCTCCCTCGGGCTGTGAAGAAGAGCCATCCCCAAAGAAAATTATTGGATGATCTAGCCACAATCTAGAGACATCATGAAAATTGGTTTCCTTGAGAGTCACGAACTATACAATCGTCACCCAGAGACCCAAGATTACCTTTTGAGGTCCCATAAAAATTTAGCTTTACCCATCCATCGGGGTAATTTCCATAAAAAAAATTATTTTAATCCATTTTGAGCCCTTAACGGGGATATTGAGAGAATATTTTATTAATAGGGCTATCGTTTGTAATTTAGTTGAATTAAATAATTTAGATGATGTTGTGTTCTAATGGTTTTTTGGTATTCATAGGAGAAAAATGGATTGTTAAGAGAGATAGGATCAACTCAACCACGATGCAGATGTCATGTATGCATGATTATAAGAGTGAACTAGATAGCCTAAATAATTAGTGGGATTTATTCAGGGACACTCGTATTGGAAGAATAAAAGAATCATAAGTGTGGATGATGAAAGAGATTATATGTCCATAAATGACAATATCAACGTATGCTTATAAGATCATTCAAGTGAGATATATCTATGATTTGGATGCCATTTCATCCTCTAGTGTTTATAACATCCAAAAACAAAACATTAGAATACACAACCCACATCAAACCAGAGCCACCCAACCAATACACCTCACAGAGCTATATTTCTCTGTCAAATACTCAGTTTTGTATTTTTATTAATGGAAAAATGATTTTTGACTGGGATCCTACCCAGATTACAAGGGGTCCTAAACCTAAATATACAAGAAGCAAAAAAGCAAAAACACAATCAAAACAAAGGAGGAGCACCTCTATGAAACATCGATCTTTGCAACAAAACTACAATAATACAACAACCAAACTATATCCAAACCACTAAAAAAATACAAACCAAGATCGAAAAATATGTAAATAGTAAAATCCATAGAACTGGATAGACCCCAATAACTATTTCATGATCTTGGAAAAATTATTTTTGAGATTCTCCAATTTGTCTCTTCTTTCTTTGAAATAAGTGTCATTCTTACCTTTTACTTGCCCTTGTTAGTTTCCAACACAGAATAATGTAGGCAAGAATATCCATATTACCTTTAAGAATGGAAAGGATATCACATTGTTTACTTCTTAGAATGCCTTGTTCTTTTTCAACAAGAGAAATCCATTTGTCCATTTCCTCCAACAGGTGATCATCCTTGCTACCACTTTCAATGGCAATTTTACAACCCCTGACTTTATCTTTTAACACTCTACACTCCTTCCTAAGCCAAGTTAACATATCATTGTGCAGGTCTAACTCATTTCTCATGCTTCTAGTATGAGGTTTGTTATTTTTAGGTCTCTTATCTCCCATGGCCAACATACTGAGAGCAAAGATCGGTCTTGCCAAGTGGGGAAACAAGAGGGTTAGGGATGCTGATAGGGTTGATGTTAGCCCTCTTTCTACAAAGGGAATGATCATATGACGGGGAAAGGGGTCTTTTAACGGGGAAAGGGAAAAGTAGGGCGGAGGGTAGATCAAGGGGTGTAGGTACAATGTTCACAATAATAAGGTCAAAGTTCTTGTATAATAGTAAGATAACAACATGATACATAGGAAGGGATATTTTCCCTTGGATAACCAAGTTCACAAAATTTTTAAGGGAGTGAAGCGGGTAAAAGGGAAAGTTAACAACCAAATTCCTCCTAAAATGATTTAGAAACACCAAATGAAAGAAGGGAGTGACTTTAAACCAACCATCAAGTGTGAGATATTTCATTATAACCAGTTCACCATGTTATAGGGTTTTGGCAATGACTCCCTCAAGAAGCCACTCTTGATGTGCGTGAGGCTCTCATCTTTGTATAAATTTTGTATTTCCTCTTCTTTCCTGTCATAGTTGTTTTTGAAAAACCTCATGCCTTTGGGGTGGATTTCGGTGATTCCCGATATCATCTCCTCAATGATGTAAATTCTCTATTTTTATATCTCACCCTTTTATCTTTCCAATTCTTCACGAACTGCTGAGACATATGAATATCATACCATCTCACCTCATTCATGAAGTAGTTGAATCCCCCTTTCTTCATGATTTCCAAAATTTCTACATCCTCTTTCCATTGTGCGTTCTTGACTAGCGCGACCTGCAGATATAATCCCTATAGCACCGTTGTAGAAACCCTAGAATCACTTGAGTGAAGGAGTGTAGGTCAAAGGAGTTAGAATGGTAAGAAAAATAGTCCCCAAATAGGGATTGATATATTAAACTAACACCCATATAACACCGGCACTAATCTCATGAAGTCTGTCCTTTTTTTCGAATTAATAGGGTAAGTGCACCAAGTTGGGGGTAAAAAAGTGGACAAAAACCTAAAAATCAACGAAATGTGTACACGTTTTGCATTAACGTGATCGCATTATGTTTTCTTAGGCTCGGGAATTCACGAGCCTAAAACTTGTACATGTTATAATGCATACTCATTTCTAGTGCTATGAAACGTGTACTCGTTTTGAGCTATATGAAGTTTAAGAGGGCCTGAAGGAGCCATATTTACTAAAATAAAGTATAAGATTTCTTTTATTATTTCTTTATACTTTTATTATTTATTATACTTTAAATTTATTTTAGTAAATATAAGAAGTTAGGGTCACTCTGCACCTGATGGAAGTGGTCCTGTAGCTCTGACAATTATAATCTAGAAGATAGTTTTTCAAAATCTAATCTAGTCAATACTTACTCATTTTTAGAATTTCAGCAATGACCTAAAACTTTCAAGCCATATATATTGTAGTCAGTATTTTTGTGAAAAACATATAGCCGTTTTATAGGTTTTTTTGACCTTATGGATTGGATTTTGGCCCTACCACTAGCTTGAATTGGTACTAATTTTGAAATTTGGTCCATAATTCACTTTAGTGACCACAAATTAGCTCTATGATGTTTTTCTACTTCTTACTAAAATGAGATCCTCACTTTGTAGATAGAGGATTACTCCCTAAATGGGATTCATGTCCTATGGAAAAAATGAGGTGATTGTAATGTGCCTCTTAGGGCTTAGGGCTTAGGGCTTAGAGTTTAGGGTTGAGGGTTTAGGGATAATGGTTTAGGGTTTAGGATTTAGTGTTTAGGGTTTAGGGTTTAGGGTTTAGGGTTTAAGGTTTAGGGTTTAGGGCTCATGGTTTAGGGTTTAGGGCTCAAGGTTTATGATTTAGGTTTTATGGTTTAGGGTTTAGGATTTAGGGTTTAGGGTTTAGGGATTAGGGATTAGGGTTTAAGGTTTAAGGGTCAAGGTTCAGGGTTTAGGGCACAATTTTTATGGTTTAAGGCTCAGGTTTTAGGGTTTATGGGTTAGGGTTTAGGGTTTAGGGCTTAGGGTTTAGGCTCACCCATTCACTCATTGTAATGTTTTGTGTCTTACCCATTCTTATTAGTATTGACAAAGAGTATTCAACTAAAAGGGTTCATCTACTTCGTAGGCAGAACATTCAAAGGGAGTCATCACAATTTGATGCCTTTCATCTGTTGATATTTTGAAGGAGGGAAATTCCAGATATCCAAGAATAATTCAGTACAAATAAATTTTACCCAATACATCTATCTTATTTTTCCCATTGCATGGGAACTATTTCACTCACTGTAATGTTCTATGTCTTACCCATTCTTATTAGTATTGACAGAGAGTATTCAACTGAAAAGGGTTCATCTTCTTCGTAGGCAGAACATTCAAAGAGAGTCATCACAATTTGATGTCTTTCATCATTGATATTTTGAAGGAGGGAAATGCCAGATATCCAAGAATAATTTGGTACAAAGAAATGTTTTTACACTCTTTTGAATAATTATTTTAGTTACAAGCTATCGAAGAACGAAGGTTTCATTCAAAGAACAAAGCTTGATATGTCCAAAGGTTTGTGTAAGATGGAAATTTGAGAGGATTTATGAGGTTCAATTTTATTTTCCAAGATGCATTACTCCAATGTTTGAAAATGTTTCTCTATGCAATGACATTTTGATTCAGACACTCAATGATTCTTGAATGTCTAATCCTGCCACAAAACCCTGTAGTCCTCAATCCTTGGATACATGGAGACACTGTTACTTAGCTTCCATTTATAATGATAGAGATATTTATAAATTTGTGTTATGACCTCTAAATCTCTATAAATATAAAGGTTTTTGGAAATCACATCACACCCTTCACTAGGCTTGATGACTACCCCTATCTTTTTAAGGCACTTTTGAAAGCATCCATGGGTTTATCATAGAAGGAATTATCAATGAATGGAAGGTCACTAAGTCATAGGCTAGCTGACTCCCATTCAAAACTAAACAAGAAATATTTACTAGGCAATTGATAACCCCTTTGTGTTCTTAGCCATTCCCTGTTGTTATGCTTATTTTGAACACTTTAGGAAGTTTTGTCAAATTTTCTATCCATTCCAGTAGTAGAAGAGCTTTCTCTTTCTCCAGAGGAGAGGATACTACAGTAATTCGGTTATGATCCTACACCTCCGCGTTGGTATATTCTCTATGTTTCTTCCATTTCCTTTGAGATTAATTTTTGTGTTGCGATGGTTATTTTTTCCATCTTCCAATGGGTCATCTTGGCTTGCATAATACCATACATGGAAATATGAGAAATGTGAAATTTGTTTCAGAGTGTGAAGAAATTGACATTCAAGAGCGCAAGTATATGTGGGGAGAAACAGTTGGCTTGACGGAAATGTTTAATATGAATTACGAAGCACAAGGTATATGTCATGTCCATTTAATTACTCATCCCACCTCTCATAAACAAGGTAGTTGTGCAAGCAAGCAGATTCAATGATTCTGAGCTTCTCAAGACTGACTAGGAAATATTGATGAAATATGGTTTGGGGTTTAGGTTTTAGGGTTTAGGGCTCATGGTTTAGGGTTTAAGGTTTAGGGTTTATGGTTCAAGGTTTTTGGTTAATAGTTTAGGATTTAGGGTTTAGGGTTTAGGTTTTAGGGTTTTGGTTAGGGTTGAAGGATTAGGGTTAAGGGTTAAGGGTTTAGAGTTTAGGTTTTAGGGTTTAGGGTTTAGGGTTTAAGGTTAATGATTTAGGGTTTAAGGTTTAGGTTTTAGGGCTCGGGGTTTAAGGTTCATGGTTTATGGCTCGGGGTTTGGGGTTCAGGGTTTAGATTTTAGGGCTCGGGTTCAAGGTGTAGGGTTCAAGGCTTAGGGTTTAGGGTTTAGGGCTCGGGGTTAAGGTTTAAGGTTTAGGTTTTAGGGTTCAACATTTAGTGTTCAGGGTTTAGGGCTTAAGGTTAAGGGTTGAGTGTTTAGGGTTTAGGTCTCAAACTTCAAGGTTTAGGGTTTAGTGTTTAGGGATAAGGGTTTATGTTTTAAGCTTTAGGGTTTAGGGTTTAGGGCTCAAGGTTTAGAGTTTAGGATTCAGTGTTTAGGGTTTATGGTTTAAGGCTTAGGGTTTAGGATTTAGGATTTAGTTTTTACAGTTTATGGTTTAAGGTTTAGCATTTAGGCTCATGGTTCATGGTTTAGGGTTTATGATTTAGGGCTTAGGGCTCAAGGTTTAGGGCTTAAGGCTCGGGTTTTAGGGCTCATGAGTAAGGGCTTAATGTTTAAGGTTTATGGTTTAGGGTTTAAGGTTTAGGGTTTAGGTTTTAGGGTTTAAGGATCATGGTTTAGGGTTTAGGGTTTAGGGCTCAAGGTTTAGGGTTTAGGATTTAGGTTTAGTGCCTAGGGTTTAAGGTTTAGGGTTTAGGATTTAGGATTTAGGATTTAGGGTTTTGATTGTAGAATTTAAATGCTAAAATATATAGACTGAATGCTAAAATCCTAAAAATTATCTATGTACTAACCAGATTATACTATAAAAAACTATCTCCTAAATCGTGACTCACGAGTTGTCAAACTAGTTTCATAAGGTGCAGAGTGACCCTAATTTCTTATATTTACTAAAATAAATTTAAAGTATAATATTTTCATTTATTATTATTTATATTTTATTATTTCTTATACTTAAACATTTATTTTTGTAAATAGAAGCATGCCACAAACACATAATGTTCATACTATGTGGAACGCGTACGGGTTATAGCGCGTACGCGCGTTTAGTTTATTATGCCCCCAAACCAAGAATTTACAAGCTTGGAATTTCCTTGGTTTCCCAAACATGTGCCTTAGACCTGCAACAACACAACAACTTGCGTGTTTTTGACAAAATATGCAAAAATCACCTTCCACCATGCTAAATCCTATAAAAACGTTCACTATCTTTCTTAAAAATTTTCCTACAACGTCAAGAAAACTATCCTCTTTCTAAATATGTAATTTTCATTTTTTTTGACTATTCTAAGGTTTCCATTTATATTTATTTCAAATTATGTCTTTTATACCTCTATTTTTAGTGATTGTAAATGCTTATATTTTTTCATGTATCTTTTTCGACTCATCGATATTGAATAATTTTTTTAGGCACAAACTAGGACTAATTCTATACATATTTAAAAAAACTAATTTTTGAGGTAGTTAGGGATGGGGGCATGGTCGGTGCTCTGTAATTTTTCAAAATTTAAAATTTATGTACTATAAAAATCATAAAAAAAATCTCGCTAAAAAAATCTAAAACAAATTCTAGCACAAACTAGATGCTCCTAGTTTATAACCAAGGGTTTTCAAAAATACTAAATGGTGCTCAAAAAATGGTGGGGAAACCAAAGTCACTCTATTATATTTTTTAACAAAAACAGGAGCACCTGTTGGTATTTTAGTTATTTGACCCACTTAAACTTATCCATTTTCAATAAAATTTAGCAGCATAGAAACTAGACTCAAAATGCTATGATTCATGTTTATACATCATCTTCCAATTTTGAGTGTAACTATTTCAAAAAACTTATACACGTTGAATTTATTTTATTTTTCAGAAAAATGCATCCACTTAAGACCCCCTTTTGGCCCCCCAACTTGGTGCACTTACCCAATAATTGTTTGGACATTATGGGGTAGAGAATTAAAGTGGTGCCAAGTGGTGGAATTATGGGAAAGAACCCCCACATTAGCAAGAGATTCATCAAGATTGTTACCTTCCCTATAGGTATGATTGAAGGAACAACTAGAAAAGGACTTGACTATGTGTATTTCCTCTTCAATGAAGTTTTTAATAGTCTAGCTGGCTTTGGCCTTGCCATTCAGACAATTTATGACATTCATAGAATCACCTTCTATAATAAAATTCTGCAAGTTGAGAGAAGAGGCAAGTCTAATACCCCAAAGAGATGTTAAAGCTTCCGCAAAGTGATTGGTATTCATACCCATAGGTCCAACAAAAAACAACTATAAAATGTCCTCCTTCCCCACAAATACACCCCCACCTCCAGAGTTCTCAGGGTTTCCCTTAGAGGCCCCATCAAAGTTGAGTTTAAATAATCCAGATTAGGAGGGGACCAACTCACAAGAGTTATTTCAATATTTAAAGAAGGAATGTTGTTAATAAAACAAGAAACATTCCACTTTTTGAGAATATCGACTCTCTCTTCATTAAGTGAGATTCTTTTGCAGACCTATATCCGGAAATATCTTGCTTAATGCCTTCTAAGAGTTGATTGAACAACCTATGGATGGAAGGTTTTTTATTGTTGAATATACTGTTGTTTCGATCTTTCCATATATACCAAATGATGTGGGGAGAACAATCACAAATCCTTTTAACAATTAAATGTTTAAAAGATGAACTCCACTACTTGCTAAGCTAAAAGGATATTATCTGATAATACCCATTTAACACCCATATAATTGAAAAAGGAATTCCAAACCTTTGTGGCATAAGTACAATGAAGGAAGATATGATTGATGGATTCTCCAGAGATTTTTCAGAGGCTACACCTATTCGAGATGTGTTGCCCTCTTTTGATCCAATTATCTGTGGTTAAAATATTATTATGAGTGTTGAGAAAAAGAAAGATGTTAATTTTGCGAGTCATCTCTTTGAACCATATCTTATTCCAATCAATTGAAGAAGACTGATTGGCAAAGAGAAAATTGTATCCACTTTTGACTAAATAATCTCTTTCAATGGAGTCTTCCCAAATTAGCTCATCAGGATTGTCTCTAGAATCAAGATGGTGAGCACTAATGAATACATACAATTTTTTGATATTGTCAGAGATAATTTGTTAAATGAATGGAAATTGAATCCAACCTTTACCATCCTCATTGCACCTGATATAATCCTTAACTTTAGTTCCAATCATACTAGAATAAGGGGCTATCAGCTAAGACCAATCTTCCTTATTCTTAAGCATAGAGTAAGAAATAAATTTATCCTCCCAAAAAGAAATGTCATTATTGTCTCTCAAATTCCATTTGCTTCCCCAAATCAATAGTTTTCTAGAATTAACTAGGGCATTCCAGAATTGAGAACCCATGGGTAGACCATTTCTGTGTAACCATCGCCACTTCTAGTGTTTTTCAAGTATTTGGCTCTAACTAGCCCAGTGGACACGGTAAGTATTATTTCATTAACCTCTAACCCATTTTAGCAACCATAACTTTATTCATTTGCATGATATTTTTAATACCAAGTCCACCAAAGCTCTTGGGTTGAAATACTTTTCCTCATGTAACAATATGGAATCTATCATTCTCTTCCACACCGATCCATAAGAACCGTTTTTGAATTTTCTCAATTATTTCAATGATCTCCCTAGGAAATTTGAATAGAGACATTAAATATATAGGAATATTTTGAAATGTGTTGTTAATAAGGATACATTTACCCTGAAAGAGGAAAAATCTTTTCTGAGAAGCTAATTTCCTTTGAAATATTTCAATAAGGTTGTTCCACACCTCAATAGTAATTTTACCATGAAACAAAGGCATACCAAGATAAGAAGAGGGGGGAGATGATGCTGCAACCTAAGATATCATAAATCTTCTTTTATCCGGAGACATGAGTATGAAGAAATAAAAGAGAGCACTTGTCAAAGTTGATCAACTTTGTATTTTCATGTAGTTTTTGTTTTGTATTTTCGTGTAGTTTTTGTTCCTCCCAAATCTCCAATTTTGTAGTTTTCGTATTTCATTATATCTGCCTATATAAAACCTGCAACCTTAAATAGCACTATTTCTCTTTCAATCCTTAGTTTTTCATCTTCATGTAACTCTGCCTCTTTAACTTGGAACCTTATTACAATGGCCAAAAAAATTATGAATGAAAAAATTGGGAATTATTTCTAAAATTCGTGAATTAATGGACAACCTTATAGTATAATGATGAGAGTATAAATCCCTCTAATATGTCAATTTAATGATGGACAAGATTATAGTTTAATTGAACTTAGTTTTTGTCAATTTAATGATGGACAGGCTTATAGTTTAATTGAACTTAGTTTTTGTTTTCTTTATGTAAATTTCATTGCATATTAATATGTCAAATCATTATTCTAAATATTTTGTATGTTGACAATGCAATGATCAATCTATGATCAAATATTTATAGTTTATTGTCAATTACAAATATTGTTATAGATCATTGTCGCATCTCATTCTCACTTAAGAATACCATTCCATGTGTATCATTTGACTATTAATGGTTTTATTGAGCAATAACATTGTGCCTCTATCACATTTCCAACTTCACATTGTCCACTGTGATGGTACAAACTAAATTGCATTGTGGCATGAAGATCCCTTCCACTTTGTCTCGATCCACCGGATAATTTTGACACATTTGAAAGTGACTCGGGTCCATCTAAAAGGAGAAGGGATGACTTGAATTCTACTATGTCTTTGGAGGTAAATACAAATCCAATGACAAGAGTTTACTTTGATTTTTTAATGTAAAGACCGTAACAAAATGTTTTCACATAGGTTCACACCCAAATTTGTCATCATTATTGAAAGGGTACGAGGACATGAGGCAAGTAGAAAAAAACATGTGAAGGTTTTGGAAGAGAAACTTACATTTTTTGAAAAAGAGAAAAAAGTATGAGAAGAAAAAGTTGTTAGGATGAAGCTCCTAGAACTACATGAGACAAAATTCAATATGAAGTTGGAAATATGTCATCTACATATGGCATAGAAAACCCTAGAAACAATCATTCAGGTAAGGTAACAAATGTCAGAAATTTCCATGGAAAAGGTACAAGAGATGATGACCATTCATGAGTGGGAACATAAACACTGGAAACAAATGCACAAAAGCACAATGGGTTTTCCCAATGAATGTAATGAGAAGACTGATTAAAAATGTGTCATTGACACATGTTTGTAAAACCATTTTTATCTAATTTGAACATATTGTTTGAAGTAATTGTTTGTATTGTATGTATTAGTATCTACATTAGAACATGGTATATTTACATTAATGCTACTAATTTTAATATAAGAATAATTAGTATCATCATAAAATTTGGTTATGTTTTTATATTTAATATAATATAAAGACATTTTTATGTAACATATAACATTCTTTCATTTTGAACATGGATTGTATTTATGTTGTCATTCCACTTGATACCTTTCATGTCTTTATTTAAAGGAGTAATTCATTCTTTCCAATGATAAAATTGGATCTCACTTTCATGATTTTTATAGTGCTTTATTTATGTTCCAAACTATTGTCGACAACCAACTCCCTTCCCACTTTGGCTATAAGGATAATGTGTACCTTGAAATTACTGATACTCTCATGATGTATCCCCATTCTAGATAATTTTGTCTTTCCCGTGCCATGATAGATTTAAAATTTGAAGGTAGATTTAAATATAGTGGTCTTGTTGGCTTATTCCTTCAATATACTATGGGTCCCTCCATTTCCAATCTCCATAAAAATTGATCTTCTATAATGTTCATACTAAGGACCCTCCACTCTTCAACCGAATGATATCATTCCCTCAATCTTGTAGAAGGGTCCAACCCTACCTAAAATTTACCTTTAAAAGAAATGTCCATTACCAAATCTCCAAGTGAGGAAAATTTGGACCAAAATTTGCAAGATAGCTTGAATTTCCAAATTCTCGGACCATTGGGTGGAAAGATCTTTGAAAATATCCAGGATGGCTCCATAGATGCACAAAATAATGTCTTTTAATTGTCCTTAAATATTAAATATGGTCTTCTAGACTTTTCCAATTGCAAGATATGGATAAAATGGGCTATCATCCTACAAGATGCCTCAATATTCAAGTAATTTAAGTGTAATATTTACTATTCTTGTCACTATTTTAAAAATTATTTACTATGCGTGTCTGAGATGATACAATGCATCCAAAGGTCACAAACCCACCATCCATGAGAAGACTAGTTAGAACACATCTTGCAGAGGAAACACATATGGATAACATTCATTCTATATTTACATTTGCTAAGCTCCAGTTCCATTAAAAAAATCTTTTTGTATATTTATAGGTGTGCCCCTCACATCACTTTTTATACAAAATCAATTCTCAACCAAATTAGATGTGATTTGAGTCCCAAGATTCTAACTATAAATAATACCACCACTATGCCATATTCAATGAAATGTGACCTATGAATCTCAATTTTTCAATGTGCCTCTTGTGTATGGTCAAAGATTTAAACAATTATCTCTACACCAAATATTGTGAACACAAGTTCCAAAGAAATTACAACTGAATGATGACTGAAATGGAAATGTGTTGGAGTTGTGCAATGTTAAGTGTGAGGGTGTGTCACCTAAGATAAGAAGAGATTTATAAGATTTCACCTGTGATACCCAACATGCATACAAGTAACCAAGAAATTGGCAATTCCCCTTGGAAATAAAAATATCATAATGTACCCACAAGGAACCCGCTCTAATACCGAATGAGAATTTGGTCAGAGAAATGCTTGCAAATAGTTCTTTTACTACTCACAATAAACTCCTTAATGTTCAACTCATTCGATAATTTATACATTCATTCTCTCCACTATTATAGGAGATATTTGAAACCAACTCAACAATAACCTATTTATGAGGATTATTATAAACAAACTATGTAACTAATAATCCCTAATAACTATTCACATGAGTTTTATATTATAAATCACTTAAAAATACTCACATGGAGCACTAATATATAATATTCCTAACAAGATGTTGGAGGTCATCCAAGAGATTTTAGAAGAATAAGATAATGAGTTTCTAGAGGATGAAGGGGTGAAAGGATACGTGTGGCATCCAAAAGAAGAGGAATAAATTGTCACTGCACTGAAAATCACACTATTGGAGAAATGAAGACAAAAAGGTGAGCTAGTTGAATTTGCAAACATGTATGACTCTGCCCATCTCTAGGAAACATGGAGATAATTGTAGCAATTATGGACTATGTCAAAGAAACACTATACTCTATAGATGATATCATGAATGTGTTACCACCTTCAGTGGAAGACTAAATTAGGGATATTAGGAGGGATGTTATTAAGGTCACACAATTAAAACAAGTTTTTGAACTATAAAAACTCCATGATAAATCCAATCTATAACTTGAGGAGGCATAAAAAGTAAAGGAGTTAAAAATGAAGAATTGTGGAAAAAAATGAAATGAAACTTTTAGGAAGAAACTAAAACAATAAGAGGTCATCAAAAATTTGAAAATATCTAAAGAGGAAGCTTAGAGGTAAATGAAAATGATGCAAAAATATTTGAGATAACAAAAAAATTCCCAAGATGATATAGCAAACATTGCATTATAGGCACAACAACAAATACAAAATATAGGAAGATGAAAGAGGAAGAAAAAACAATAGAGATCCATGAAGGATGAAAATAAAATAAAAGAAAGAAGGAGACAAGAGGAGGAGGAGAAAAATAAGAAATAGAAAAAGACTACATTAAGTGGGACTCAACCAAGATGATATAACAAGCTAGACATCTAACCACTAATAATCATGTCCACTCGAATTTTCAGCAATACATCTTTGGTCATGCACACATAGATCATAGGTACACAAATCCTACAATAGGTTGTGTGCATTTTGATGAATATATAAGGTACACATATGGAACTCTAAATGCTTAACAATACAATTGAAATATCATCCAAATTGAGGTGTTCCAATTGCAACAATTTTGAAAGGTTTTGTCTTATTTAAGTGTCAAAACCTCTAAAGAGATCTAGAGAGACACACATGTATATTGATAACGTTATCCATTAAACTTTGATGGTGAATGTATAATTATTTTTATTTGTTTGTCAGAATAAATAGTTTTTGGATAATTTATTTTTATACAATACAATCATTCATTACAAAGCAAATCCTTAAAACTAATTCAATCACAGATATGATTACCAAGAAAATAGAATAAAACCTTTACATAAAAAACAACTTCATTCCCCATGACACTTAAGCCTAACTAGTTTTTTTTTTTTAACCTAATTTATTCTTGTTCCAAGTTCCATGTTGTATGTGATCTTTATTTGGTATATTTTCAAACTCATTTGTTTCACTTTACACGCCAAAATTATTATAATTTGAATCCAAGAAACCTATAAATACATAAGTACATTTATTATAATTACACAAACAATCATTTGAAGCTTCAATAAAAAATCCATTTATTTCTACTTGTTGTATTGATAACTGCATTGAAAAGATAAGGTTTGGGGTAAATGTATTATACTCCAGATTGCTTATTAAAATCCAATATGATTATTAAAAGCAAATTTAGTTAGGGTTTTTTGAAATGAAAATGAGAAAGGTATAAAGCTTGAATGGGGAGTTAGTTGTATTCATTCCTTTGTGGATTATGAGGAAGTTAAGGAGAAGAATGAACATTGCAAGAAAGTAAAACAAAAAGAAGGGAACTCTATTTTTGCATGTTGATAGTGTCCTTTTCATCAATAATTTTGAGTTTGACATTTTCTTTAAGAATTAGTGACTTTTGTCTTATGAAAACTGATCTACCATACCACTTCCTTTGTTTCTTCCTCTCTCAACTTTGTTTTCCACATTTGAAGAAGAAAGGCCATTGATTCAAAACTAGTGTTTTAAGAGTATTTAGTCTGCATTGTTAATACAAGTTGGTTTTGAGAGTCAAGTTAGACTTGTTGAAGGATTTTCTAATTGTGAAAGTGTTATGTTTGTGGAGCCTATTTTCATGTTAGAGTGTGGTACACCTTCTATGTGTTACACTCGGGTATTTTCATGGGTGGTTTATTAACCCATGGGTAATGGGTAACCGTTATGGGTTGTTTTTGGGCCCATGGTTTTTGGTACCCATTGTTTTGATACCCACGTTTTTTTGCCCATGGTTTTGATACCCACGATTTTTGCCCATGGTTTTGATACCTACGAAGTATCAAAATGCTTAAGCAATTGCCTATTTATATGGTCTTATGCATATGATACATGAACAAGCAAATGTATTGCAGATGTGTTTTGAATTTGGGTGTGAATTCTATAGAGTTTGTTGAGCATAGCTCCAAATGGATCTAGGTATTGTATTGAGAGAGTGGAGGCTTGTAATAAAATCTGAGCAAGTGATTCTTGGTGGATGTAGCCCAAATTGGGTGAACCACGTTAAATTATGTCTCTCTTTTGTTGTGTTATTTATTCTGCACACTTTATTTGAGATCCGTAATATTTTCTACATATTAGTTTCTATTGTCATCATTCTCAGTAAGGGATTATTTTGCATATTTTATCTCTTATTCCCTAACATAAAGTAAATTGGATAGTTTTACAAACAAATTTCTCTTGGTGACAAACAATAGGGTTAGTACATGAAATGTATGTCTCTTGATTTTGAAGGATTCAAGTGTCCATGAACCATAAATTCTCTGTAAATCATGACAGTCTACATCCTAATATACCTCCATTTCCACCCAACTAGACTCCATTTCAAGAACCCACAAATAGTTACAACACATCTAAGGAGGGAGAAGATCAGTGAGAGGATCAGAATAATTCAAAGGCTAGTTTCATGTGGTACTAAAATGGATACAGATTCCATGCTTGATGAAGCAGTGAACTGCCTCAACTTCCTCAAAAGGTTATAGCTCTACAATGCATGTCTAATAATAATAAGGTTGATAAAAATATGCAGATCAATTCCATGCCCGGTTTCTACTCAGTTGGTAGTTCTCTAAATTCCCTCTCTTCCTTCAATAGTGATTTGAATTCTCATATTTATCAGAATCATTTATTGTAAAGAAGTGTTCATGAGCAATTGTAGAAAATATTTCTTATGACCCGAACTTAAACTTGCTCATGAACACAAATATAGGCAAGTCTCAATTACCTAAGTTTGTAGCCATGTTGTGTGGTATATTTTCTTATTTCATTTATGGTGACATTGAATAGTGAAATTTAAGTTGGGGTAATTTATTTATGATATCTTGACCTAATATGAAACATAAACTCTTCAATTCCATGTTGTTCAGATATTCATTCTTTTCTCTCTAATCATGTTTATGCTTACATAATAAACTAATACTAGATTAAACATGGAATTTGGTGGACAATCTTATGAGCTCATTTTGTGAAGCTAAATGGCATGGCTGAATGTGTAGACATATACTCATAACTTTGAGATTCATAGCCATAAAATTTAGAGATAAAATTTCCTCTATACAATGGGGTTAACACTAATGATCTTACAGATTTTGATACGAAGATCAAAAGTGTTGATTATGTAGGACCAAATAAATATGGAGTCCAGAGAAAGGATCCAAAATTGTTAAAGCCCGAGTTTGCATGCAAAATTTTCTAAATTGCATGAGTCACATCTTTTATGAGATGAATCCTAAGCACTAATGCATGGATAATGTAGATAACCCTCTGTAGAAACTAGAGGGATCAATAAGTTGGAGCCTAGATTTAATAAATTGACAAAAATGTATGATATGCCCTTAAGAAGGGTTATTAAAATATTGAAGAATTTTACAACCCTCCATCGTATAAGCTAAAAAATACCAGATACCACCATTATCAAATACAAGATCAAAAATACCACATAATACACAAAAAAACTAGATTTTGTAAACCACAAATAATATAGTGAATAATGCACACAAAAAACAGCATTAAGCATTATTTATCATAAACACAATAAAACCAGATTATGTAAACCAAAAACACAAAAATAACATTTTAAAGCATTATTTTTCATAAACACAATAAAATCAGAGTGTGTAAACCAAAAATACACAGAAAACAACATTAAGCATTATTTTTTATACACATAATAAAACCACTTTGTATACCATAACATACCAAAAACAACATGAAACGTTATTATTCATATATACACTAAAACCAAATTGTGTAAACCATAGAACATACAGAAAACAACATTAAGAATTATTGGTCATAAACATAGAAATACCTTCAAGATGCATTCAATGTTCCAAAAGACATCCAACGGCATGGAACTTGAATTTCATTGAGGGAGTTGTCCATGTGATTCATGAAACACAAAATTAAGTTTTTGTAAGTCAAATAAATACATCCTATAATCACATAAGAGTGATAATCACCCAAACTCTTTGTTATAGCTTCAAAACTATCTCTAATTGTTGTATTAGACCGTTTCCATGTTTGTTTGTGTATTTTTCTTCCACGAGTTGTGTCGGAAATGTGTACTCCTCATAGTCATGAGCATCATTATTTAAATCCTCCACCATGACCTCCTTTTTCTTCCTCTTTCAAGGTTGCCTACTTGCACTAAACCATGGCTGCAAGTGGGTGGTAGAAGTGTCGTTTCCACTACAATCTGGAATGAACTCAAATGGAAACGAACCTAAGTCATGTAAAATATTTTCAAATTGCTGCACACAATCTCCAAAATAAAATATCTTTTCATCAGTGTCTGGCACCACATCCAACAATGCTTTCAAAAACTCTTTCAATTGGTAGAGCACTTGTAATGCATGCCCATGGTTTCTATCATGTTGCTTAGGGTAGAGGTAATATGTTGTCTGTTTTATTCTATCATCACCCTCAACTGTCACAAAAATAAAAGTGTATTAGTAATTGTGAAATAGTTGACATAACAAACACTATTCAATAATAATAAAATATATACTATTAATGACAATGTGGGGCTTCTCTGATGCAAATTCTTCAGGTGTATTGCATTCAATTACTTCTGCAACATGAACATCAGGGTCACCTACAATGACAACAATAATTTTATTAATGTACAATGAATTTTATTAGGATAACAATGATACAACATAGTTGAAATAATGAAACGAAAAAATCCACCCTCACCACTGAAATTTGGATCCCTTGTAGATGGACTACCCTCGTGTGTCCTTTGAAGTTGCAACACCTTCAAAACATGTTTGCAAGTGTTTCCTTGGGTAGCCCAAGGATAGTTGCAAACATGAAAATTTGGGCCAAATATCTTAACCAAATACCATCGGTCCCTAGATGTTTGACTTCTAACCATGTAAGACCCAAGAATTATACTATTTGCACAATAGTCACTATCAAGTATTACTCTGACCCTCTAAGTGGTGGCAAAAATTCCTTCTCCTTCTTATAATTTGTCAAGAATCTTGATAATTGTAACTTCATATTATTTTTATAATGTAGTTCAACTGAAAACATAAATGTATACAACAACCAATCCATTCTCCTTGTGAATTTTTTCTTCGATCGCACAAGTATCGGGTCTTCAAGAAACAATGATACGATTCTATGGATGCATTCGTATCTTGATTGGCATGGATGAAGTTACATAATTTTTTTGACCACATAGTTGCACGTGGAAACAATAAAACCATTAGAAATGGACAAAAAATTGTTAACTCTACACATAGCTACAAATATAATCATAAGTAGTTAACACTTACCAATACGTCCCTCTTGTAGCCACGTCTTTCTGAAATACTCCATAAACATTGTCTCCTCCTTGAACTCCTCCATGAATTCATTAATGAGGAAAAAGGTCATGTGCTCATTATCGCTGATGGTGCACATGATGTTACCTAGTCTCTTTGAAACATAACCGTCCCCACCTCCTTCTTCATATATCTGTAAATAAATATTTCATAGACAATAAGTAATGTAGAAAACAAAAACCAACCCAAGCCTATAAATATTGTATCACAAAATGAATAAAAACAAACCTATAAATATTCTTTAGCCAAGCCCTGTGAACATACCAAATGCATAACAAAACACGACAACAAATACAACCCTAACACACAAAAATGTTGTTAGGGTTGTAAATTGTGTGCATTAAATTTATACAACAAAATGTTAGTATATTTGTACCTTATAGCTTGTATTTCAAAAGCTGCATCATCTATAATGAATGCATTGACATGTCAATCCATCATTTTCCTTTTCCCCTTGTGTAGACTTCAACAAGCCATACATATATGTCATCAACTTTATTATGATACGAAACTACCCATGCAATGGGAACCCCAACCTCTTGCTCATAAAAAAATAAGAAGCATGTATAATTGGTACTAAGGAAAATGTGTACACAAAAATATGGTTAGAATGAGAATGACATAAACAAGTATATCTAAATATCAAATATGCTTGGAAATGAGATAAAAATGACCTTACCCCATATTTATTAGTTGAGAACGTTGAATCCATTGCAATGATGGAGTTGTGGGAATGACAAACCATCATTTCAAGCATCCATGGTGTTTGAAGGCCCATAATGAAAGGCACGTCAGTCCCACACACCTCTGATAATAGAAAAATGTATCCCTCTCTGCGACATGCCACAAGTTGATACTAGTGCTATCGTGTTGGTGCTTTTGGGATTTAATACACTTTAGCTCTTCCATGCATTCAACACATCATTTTTGGTTTTGCACTCGTCCCTTTTGTTGAAAATCCTCACCAACTCCAGGATCCATGTAGTGCCTTTTGATAATGGTTTCAACGGATATACTAGCAAGCAAAAAGAGATTCAATGTATTACTTGCATTCAGCTGATAAATTAGGAGAGGAATCACTTTGTGCATCCAATATTGTGTCCTTTACACCATGGAAAAACTCACCATTCATATCACAATGATACATATCATTATATATGATATGTGCCACATATGGTCTACCAAACATAACCCTCACATTGAAATGGCACTACATCCACGTTTTTTCTAAAACCTCCTTATTCTTTCACTAGTAGGTGGTTTGTTCCTCTTGTTGTCGGGGCCATAAGCACACCAGTAGCTGAAACAAAAGGAAATACAAACTGATATTAGGTATGGAATATGAAAAACATAGCACTAACATATGTGAACACTATTCCTAAGGTGTACCAAACATAAAGTTAATATAAACAAACTTACAATACATAATGGTAGCATGTGGTGCTCTATATTCCACCGTATCTGTGGATATCCTTTTCTTCTTGCATATGAATGTCGTCTTGGTGCTATCGAGAAGGCCTTCCCCTTTAATAAAGGCATCGATCGTTACTAGAGGTATTTCACTGGAAAGGTCCAAATGATTATTATCTTCATATATCGGTGTACATTCAAGATCATCTTGTGAAAAATGAGATTTCCCATTTCCCACATCTTGAACATCTAGGGAAAGTAATTATTCACACTTTATCTTTCGTGGCATCCTAAACAAAATCACGTAAATAAAAATGTATAAACAATAAGCATGGTATTTAACATATCAATATATGATGAAATATGACAAACAAAACATAAGTATTATGCTCTTAAGATATTTGTAAACAAACTTGCATGGAATGATATACAAACTATGTTTTTTGTAAAAAAACAACACCTTAATATGATACTAATAATTAAAATGTTATGGAGATGTATTTTGTGGTATACATAATCTATTTATAGTGTGTATATGAAAATGCAACTATGTATGCAAGTAGGAATGAATGTGTTTTTATGTGTACTATATGGTATACAAAATGTCTTTTTTTGTGTACATACACCAAACAGAATAAATGGGTTGAAAATAGTAATGATTATTTGGTTATGTGTATTATGTGGTATGTACATTGTCGTTTTAAGCGTGTATATTCTAAACAAAACAATGGGTTGATAGTAGTAAAGAAAATGTATTTATATAAAATTATGTGCTATTCACAGGATGCATTTTTGCATATGTTTCAACACCACCAACACCTTAATATGATACTAGTAGTGAAAATGCTTTGGACATGTATTATGTGGTATACATAGTATATTTATATTGTGTATATGAAAAAATGAAGTTGTGTATGAAAATAGTAACGATTATGTTGGTCTATGTATTCTATGGTATACACACTATCATTTTAAGCGTGTATATGACAAACAAAACAATGGGTTGATAGTAGTAATAACAATGTATTTTTGTAAAATTATGTGGTATACACAGGCTTTGTTTTTGTGCATATGTTCCAAACGACACCAACACCCTAATACGATACTATTAGTGAAAATATTTTGGACACGTATTATGTGGTATACATGGTCTGTTTATAGTGTGTATATGAAAAAATGCAGTTGTGTATGAAACTAGTAACGATTATGTTGTTATGTGTATTCTATGGTATACACATTGTTGTTTTAAGTGTGTTTATGCAAAACAAAAAAATTGGTTGATAGTAGTAATGACCACGTATTTTTGTAGAATTATGTGGTATAGAAAGGCTATGTTTTTGTGTGTATGTTCCAAATGACATCAACACCCTAATATGATACTATTAATGAAAATGTTATGGACACGTATTATGTGGTATACATGGTTTGTTTATATTATGTATATGAAAAAATGCAGTTGTGTATGAAACTAGTAATGATTATGTTGTTATGTGTATTATGTTGTATACACATTGTTGTTTTAAGCATGTATATGCCAAACAAAACAATGGGTTGATAGTAGTAATGAAAATGTTTTTCTGTAAAATTATGTGGTATACACAGGTTATGTTTTTTGTGTGTGTCAAATGATGCCAACACCCTAATATGATACTAGTAGTGAAAATGTTCTGACACGTATTTTGTGGTATACACGGTCTGTTTATAGTGTGTATATGAAAAAATGCATCTGTGTATGAAAGTAGGAATGAATGTGTTTTATGTGTACTATATGGTATACAAGCTATCTTTTATTGTGTGCATACAACAAAAAATGGGTTGATACAAGTAACGATTATGTTGTTATGTGTATTCTATGGTATACACACTATCATTTAAAGCGTGTATATGTCAAACCAAACAATTCAGAGGATTACCATTCAAGAGATAAAGAGTCACCCATGGTTCAGAAAGAACTTGCCTAGGGAACTCATGGAAGGTGCAAAAGAAAACTACCAATATGATGATCCTAGTAACCCTCCTCAAATTATATAAGAAATTATCAAGATCTTAAAAGAGGTAAAAACAACCCTCTCACAGGAGAAAGACTGTCAATTTTTCTTGTGGGAGGATGATGATAATGAGGAAGATAAATTTGCACCAAGGATTGAACAAGAGCTAGAGGGAAGTGGAGAATATGACGAATGTTATTATGATCCCAGCTATGATAATCCAAAACACTATGAGGATCCCAAGAACTATGACGATTCCAAACACTATGACCCCAAATGAAGTTTTTCAAATTCAAATAGAGTATTGGATTGTATAAGCTTATTTCCCTTTTTTCGGGATTAGAAGTCTTGATTTCCCTAATAATTGCAACCATAAATCCTCTTGTTGAGGTGTTTTATCCAAGTTTTTTCTTACCAATAACTTGGTAAAGGTTTGAATATAACAAGCATGTTGTCGTGCATAGTTTAGAAATGATTTTTGTAGAATATAATGTTTCTTGGATAGGGAAAATGCCAACCAAAAAAGGAGTGTGTGAGTTCCATTTCTCACATGAATTGGTTCATATTACATATGGTATGATTTACTTGGTTGTGGATAGAAGACAATATGTACTATAAAAATATGTTCTTTGTCACTTCACTCATTCATGGAGCTTATATATTTTGCAATATTTAGCTTTTGTGTATTGGATTGTATAATCTTATTTCCCTTTTTTCGTGCTTGTAAGTCTTGATTTCCCTAATAAATACAACCATAAATCCTCTTGTTGAGGTTTTTAATCTAATTTTTTATTACTAATAACTTGGTAAAGGTTTGAAGGGAGCAAACATGTTGTCTTACATAATCTAGAAATGATTGTTTGTAGAATATAATGCTTCTTGGCTAGAGAAAATGCCAACCAAAAAAGGGGTGTGTGAGTGTCATTTCTCACATGAATTGGTCCATATTGCATATGGTATGATTTACTTGGTTGTGGATAGAAGAAAATATGTACTATAAAAATTTGTTCTTTGTAACTTCACTCATTCATGGAGCTTATATATTTTGCTGTATTTAGCTTTTGTGTTTCTGTACTTATCAGATAGGCTCCATAAAAAATGCTTTGAATAAATATATTTGCAGCTTTATATCCCCTCAACATGACCTAGAATTTCTCCGTGTTCACCGGTGTAGGCACCTTGCTTTGTAGAAAATGGACTCATATGGAGCTTCAAAAAAAATTTATAAGTGCTTTAACGCTTAACATCAATAACCTTGGATTGAATAATCAAAATGGTGAGTCTGGTGGTTGTGTAAAAAAAACCAAAGAGAAGCATTAAACCTCTTAAATGTACCACCTTTTCATTGTGCAGTCCTTTCTCGCCTCCTTTTTCTCTGTCTTCTCTTGGCAGAGACGAGTCACCGACTAAGTTGTGACTAGGTTGTGTTGAGTCAATACCACAGTCTCCAAAATCGGGTCCCACACATGGGAATTACATGTATGGAATCTTATGGTCTTCCTTATGGGGGTCTTGTGATCTGGTCACTAGGATAGATGACTCTGTTCCCCATGGGCTCTCAAAATCTGATTTAATGATTCATGCCCTTAAAGCGAGATGCAGGGGTTTCGAGGAGCGATGGAATTGGAGAATTGTTCCAATTGTGTCATCTGGAGCTGATATACCCAATTTCGTTTGGTTGGCGGTGAATACGAGAGGTGTGGGGAACTTTTGGAACATGGCAACAGTTCCCAGGTGTTTGAATTTTTCAATGCAAGGCCCTGTCTCCCTCATTGAAATTGCAGGTGATCAATGAACCCTCAAAACCTATGAACCATTCTAAGTGTTTCCCCCATGCCCGATTTAACCAATGCACTTCCCTTGTTTTCCATGTCATCTTGATCATGGGTTCAAGGAAATTAGAGAACATTTGAATCATTTTGTTTATGCAAGAAATGTCGACATTTCGACTAATGCATGGACCACCACCCAACGCCTCTCTGGCTCATCGAGTCTCCCCGCGTGCCTCGTCCCTCTCACCTAGCAATGTAGTGTACGTCATTGCTGCTTTATGGCCACAGTTCAAATAAATGGGAATGTTCACCCACTATGTCATCCACTCACTCAAGAATATTGCCACCAAGTACATCGGTCGGTACATTCCACAACAATGCGAGATGGATGTGTTGACTATCGAGGGACCACTACACGTCACCTACAAAACAAATAACACAATGTGGTTGATAACCATCGTTATCACATAGGCAAACAAAAAATCACACAACATAGTTATATATAGATACTCGGGCTCTACTATAGTGACTTCTATATTGTCGAGGGCATGTTCTTCCCCCTCTCCTCCTCCTCCATGTGGTAACCCCACTAGACCTACAAATAATGGGAACAAAAATACCCATCGATGTATCTCCCACCATGTGTGGTAATCCTCTGTGCAACCCACATCATCTGAGTCTATTGGCTCTATTGCCATATCCACCTCATCTGGCCCAAGAGGTACTAGCTACTTTTTTGTGGGCCCTGGTCTAGCTCTGGCCCTCCTAGGTGCTCTGATAGCTCTCAACCATATATATGGCTCTAGGGGCACATCCTGAGCCATACCAAATTGTCGTGATACTCTCTTCACCAAAAATATCGACCATGCACCGGAATCAATCCTCTAACCACATAGTCCTCCAAATACACCATAACTCTACAACATCCTCAAGTCATCCTCCATAATCGCGGTATGGCCTCCATGTAATTTCCTTGGGCCCCATCCTATCTATCAGTGCCCTGTAGGTATATGTGTCCATCCTACACCCACAAATATTAATCCACCTCCTCACATATATCTCTGGCCTAGCCCACTCTCCTCGTGGACCTCTAACTGGCCTCAACACTGTTATGTGCTCATACGCCCATACATGTAATAGTGTAGTAGCTCCTATCCCACCTTTGTGCTCATCATGAGTAAATCGGTATAGATCTCTATATAGGTGGGCCAACACACATCATGCCCACGCATATCTAGTACCCTCCTCCTCTATCCACCGACATATATCATGCATCTTATACAAGATGCCTACACCTCCTCCCTCCACTACTATAGATGAAGTAATCACCACGGAAATGAACTTCCACAAGCGCGGAACCCCATACCTCATAATAACATCCAAACTAATATGGGCCTCGGAAGGTACTTGAGTCCCCAAAAATATCATCTAGCAGCTCGCATCTACCTCTCCATATCCTCCAATGGCATAACTTGTACTCTCTCTCCAACAACCGGTAACTGCAGTATACGATACACATCCTCTAAAGTCACAATCATCTCCCCGTAGGAAACCAAAATGTGCAAGTATCCATGCACCATCTCTCACATAGTGCAATCAATATCTTCATATTATGGGACACATACCGCATCCGTGTTATGTACCACAAGCCAAAGACGGTCCATGACATCCCAATCATCAACTGACAAACCTAGCCCAAGAAAAGTACTCAAATGACAACCTCTATGGAATTCCCTTGAGTGAATATCCCTCTGCACAACACAAAACGACAACAAACAAAGCATTAAAACACCTTACAAGTACAAACACACTTGCTCATCACATTATTATACATTATAACTCACATTTATATCATTCTAGACCACATACACACTTCCGGACCGGGCGCCGGGTAGGACACTAGCGCCCAATTCTGGGAACTCTTGTCCTAGGGGTCACTAGCGCCCTCACTACTATTGTCCAGTCTAAAATGTCAAGAAAATTAAAATTCTCAAATTTGTAAAAATTCAATAAAAATGACTACTACAAAATACATTTTTTTGAAAAATACCACACTTACCAACTTTGTAGTCGTGTGTGACACTACAACGGTCGCCACCCTTTCAAACCAACTAGACGCGCTGCTATCACTTGTGAAATTTTCACTCACTTCGTGCTCACTCTCACAATCGCATAAACAACAAATAAAGTGACTAAACACTTTTTCACTTCACTACTTATAATTACTTTTTCACCTACTTTACTATAGTCATTATTTTATGCTTATTCTCACAACTAATATACACCACACCATTTTTTTCATATCTTGAGTGTTTCTACTTTGATTTACACCCCGTTTGCGGAATTATTTTTAGAATTATACATACCACTATCACATACACATTACACGCACATTATCTCTCCTTGAATTTGTATTCCATCCAATTCATACACATTTTTGTGATTTCTATCACTTTGTACCAATTTAGAGTTTACTTTTGGCTTGGCAATCGTTCTTGTCATCACTTCCCCTTTCACCAAAGGGGGCATATCATTGGGGTTATCCTATAATTCCCCTTACATTACCGTGTGATTAATGAAATTACCAACCTATCATTTTAAAACATTTACTAATTCATTGCATGACATCTCAATAGTAATTCCCCTAATGACCTAGTCGGGAAAAATATACATTTTTTTATGTGACATTTCATCACTTCCCCCTAATGACATAACCTGGGGGCAAGTAGCATAAAAATGTCTCTACAAGTAATAAACCGAATTAGTCCATCAATCAATTTATCAACATGTGCAAATTTCTAACAATCGAATCATATCATTAAATCAATACAAATTCAACACAATTGGCCTCCCAGATGACCTAACTTGGGAAGTTATTCTACATGTCGTGTTTACTTCCAGATGACCTAACTTGAAAGCCATCATACATTTTGTGTTTGCTTCCAAATGACCTAACTTAGAAGCTATTACATTGCGGCAACACCCATGGAGTGGGGGAAAGAGTTCCTTTCCTATACCACTCCTATATGGGTCAACTATTTGATCAAAATTATTTGGATCCAAAACCAAAAATATTTGATCTGAGTCCATCTATAGTGGCTAGATATTGAGGATGTAGTTAGAGATTAGAGAATAACACACTTTTCTCCCTACACTCTTCCTCTAGCGGCAGGACGCCCAAATCCTCCAGTCGATTATTCATATACACGTGTTCGGGTCGGGAACTGATCACTCCCTACCCCATCTCATCGTCATCATACAACATTTGAAATCATCAATCATCTAACATTTCTATCATCACTCTCATTTAGTACACTTCATCATGACATTACACTTTTCACTATGTTACATGGATCGGTGCACCGATCCATGATTTGACACGCTATATGGTTCTTTCGGCACGTTTTTACTACCACATATGTGTGTTCTACTACAACATGGGCTTCTTTGGATTTCTCTCAGGTACACATCTCTATCTACTTTATGTTATTGAGCTTTCCACTCACTAACATAAAGTGGGGAAAAATGTAGTCACAAAATCACACACTTACTATTACATTTATACTGCCAACTATGTTGTTTTATATATGGATCTCGCATAAGAAAAGTATTCACTAATGACCTATCCCCTAGTCCTATTGTTAGTTCATTGGTTTTCATCGTCATTTGTCTAGCATACTTGTCGGTTGTTTACACAATTATGGTCGTCTCTAGGGAGTCTCAATTTTTTTCATTTGATCATTTGTCATCTCTATTATTTGGCTAAGGTGCCTAGGGTAGTCTTGGGGCACCCATGTGCACCAGATCCTTAGTTTTAGGTGCCCTTTTCCCAGCAGACACTTGTATCTAATTTAGAGTTTCAAGGTCGGTCTTTATAAATTCCCTCTCATTCCCTTAGGTACTATTCAGCATTTCAAGTCATTAGTGTCAAAATTTGAGCAAGATATCCCTATATAAACACAACATACACACTATTCTAAGGGTGGACTATCTACTAACAAGGGATAGATATCTACTAAGGAAAATGACCGCATTTGGGCACTATTACATCACACACACTCTGCATAGGAAGGGTTGTATTCATTATATTCCATCCACCATTTACATTTTACATCTAGTTAGTTCCCCTTATCTCTGTGTCATTGACGCTAGGGAACCCTAAGCACACAATTACACATAAAAGCACATAGAACTACATTAGGGCTGGATTGTAGTGCAACGATTACTTGTAAGTCCACCATTGGGGAAGTTAAGGACAGTCCAACCCCTTCATATGCATCTTTATTTTTAGGGGTTTGATGTTTTGTATGGGGTTTTACAGGTGAATCTTCATTGCAGGTTTACGGTGTCATCAAAAATTTATTGTGACAATCACGTGACAAATATTGAGACATTGTGAAGATCTAGTGATAATTCCATATTTAGGTCCTGAGTTGTTCTACAGACTAGAGCACCCATAGTGTAGACTAGGGAACCCATAGGCGCCCTGCTCCTCTTCTACGTGCCCCAGTTTGGTCAAATATTCAATTGCTGCAATTTCCTGGGTTGTATCTTCATACTCTGCTTCATTCGGACATCATCCTTTTCAGCCCCGAATCACAGTGAGGTAAGTCATTTTCATGTTAGTACCTTATCCCTCCCATTTCAATTATTTCATTTCAATTAAATATCAAATAAAATTACTTAGTATCCATATTTCAATTTATATAAGTTATTACATTGTCGTTACTAGTTTAGATTAACTTAGAAAATCCATATTTTAGTTAATCACAAAGTACATGGGTAATGATCCACTTTGTACGTAAATCAAGTAAATTAGGAAATGGTGTTGAATATTGGGTTCATTGGATTCTATTGTTCCTTTGAAGAGTTTTCATGTCTTGAATGTGTCACGTTTTGTTTTTAGAGTGATCGGGTCCAATAAAAACCTAGAATATACTTGTAGTGCCCACACTTTTTATAGCTCAGTTACTTGTTGTTTCTTTGCTCATAGACATGTTTTGACAGAGATTTGTTATATTTTGGACATTATATTTAGAGATTTGATCTTATTAGACATGTGTGGACATTTAGGTGTATAGCGCCAATTTAGCTTAATTTCTATGTTGTTGCATTTTCATATGATGTCATGGATACTAATGGATATGATGTTGTTTTTGGAACATAATTATATTGATGGATACTTAGTTGTTGCATGTTGGGATTCTATGGTTATATGTCACTCTATCATCTTGTCTAACTTTGGAGAATTGAGTATAATTGTGCACATTGTCGCATTTTGATTTCAGTAGGATGTTAGGCTAGTTTAGAACTCATTGATATCTTACTGAGTCGTTGTTTTATATTTTATCGGACAAGTGCGGTTAATGTGTGCAATGAGTGTGCAGGTGACAGGTTTACAGGAGAACGTGGGATTCAAGCCAGCTACACAATCTTGCACAAGCAGCCCACGGGCTAAGCCCTAGCCATGTTTATTGCTTGAGGCCTTAGCGTTAGAATTATTGTTTTGGACACCATGGGTGGTCCTCTTTTGTAATGTAATATGTCTTGTAATTATTAATCTTGCTTAGGGTAATTGGTTGTGTTGTAAACTTGTTTTTGGGAGTTAATGATCCCATTTTCATTAAGTTTTGATTTAGATTAATAATGTAATTAATTTTGGGGTTTAGGGTCACATGTGAACCCTTGGGTGGTCCCCACACCCTCTAACCATGTGCCTAATCTTGCCAAACCCGAAATTGGGTTATTTTGGGCATTTTTAGGGACCCCTTTTTAGTTTGGGAGTTCCCTTAACATAAAAATGAGCCCTTGGACCCTACCTAATGGGTAGGGGGCTTATTTCCAAGGCTAGAGGGAGTTTTCCCTCCCTTTTTGCCTCTTGTTTGGTCACATCCATGTAAGGGGTGTGGATTTGAGTGCTTGTTAAAAGTTGCACTAGTTTTGTCTTGTTAACATTTAGAGTAATTTGGGAGAAGAGGGCTAAAAGGCATTTTACCCTTTCTCTCTTTTGTTTTGGCATCTTTGACCTTGAAGGAGGAGAGGGGTGACACATGTCACCCCCTCATTTGTGTGGATTTTTTCTTGCTCCTCTTCAAATTCCCCTTCATGGGAATTGAAGAGAACCTTTTTTTTGGGAGCTTTTTGCTTGGATGCTTGGGTGATTTGGAGCTAGAGATTGCTTGAGTCAAGGAGTGGAGAAATTTGAAGTTGGAAAGCTTTTTGGAGAGCTTTCTTTGAGGTAGGCTCTTATGTCTTATTGCATGTGTTGTATTCATCTTAGTTGTTAGATTGGCTACTTGAATTTTTATTGTTGCATGTGGATTTTGGTTGTTGTTTGCTTGTTTTACTCCCTCCATCATATGGCATGATGGAGTTTTGGAGTTTGTGGGGGAAGAGAGAGGGATTTTTCCTCTCAATCCTCAAGGCTTGATGGACAAGCCTTGTAGGGTCTTAGTGTTTCCCCTCAAATGGTTGAGGTGGGGAAGTTGATTCATTTGGCTTGAATCTCCTTCCCCATTCTTGGTAAGGAAACCCCTTTGGGGTTTGAAAATCCTTCCAAGAAGGACTTGGAGAAAGGGTGGAGGAATAAGGAGGGTTTAAATGATATAGGAGCAATAAGGAGGGTATGGAGGTCTTGTTATTGTGCTTATAATCTTGGTAACAAATTTTGGAGAACTCCTCTCCTCTCTTCCCCATTGTTTTAGAGGTAGAACTTGGGTTCTCCTCTTTGCCACCTTGTAAAATTTTGAGTCTTGTCTTGGTTTTTTGTCCTATTTTTGTGTGGTTGTATCATTGTTAGTTCACCCTCATTCTTGTGCAAGTTGTGGATGGTAGTCCTCTTTCCCATGGGCTTGGGGGAGGCTAGCATGCATCCCAACCTTGGGAAAGACATGTTATGATGCCTATGGTTGGGTGGTAAACAAGCTCTTTTTTCCTTGCATGGATTTCGTGAAGACATGGAAGTTGGCTCTCAAGTTGGAGTTGGTGGCATCTTGGGCTCTCATTGTTCTTTTCTTTCCTTATGAAACTTTCTTGCATTGTAACCCTCTTGGGTGTGGTTATGTGGGAAGTTTCATCTCCTTGTAAACTCTCCATTTTGTATATTTTGCATTACTTGGAAACTTGTCTTAGAAATTCTTGGTTAGTTGCACACTTGGAGATATTTCACTCATTTAGCCTAAGCTTGTAGAAAAGAAATATTGTATTAGTTGTTTTTCCTTAAAAAAAAAACTTGATTGTAAATCTCCCTTTTGAAAGGAAAATATACTAATTGTTGGAGATCCTTACTTATGTGAAAATCTGAAATAATCTTGTAATTGCATTTGAAAGGTAAATGTCTTCTCTTTTATTGTTTGTAATATTGACGATTGGGATAAGACTAGACTTGTTTTCTTCCCATGTGAAGCTTTAATAAATTACTCTTGTTAAGTAATCATAAGTTGAATAAATGATCCTTTTGAAAATATTCTTTTAGAAATAAGACTCTTATTCTATTTGAATACGCTTGGTTACATTCTTTTAATACAAAATAGGACATCATATAGAGTGAATAGTGAAAGTTTTAAGTTCCTTTTTCATCCAAATAATAAGATAAAAAGCTGTACATATTTTTATAGTTGAAGAAATCTTTTATTGCTCCTTTAAAAAAATACATAAATAAATAAATACATCATGAATTTCTCTCATGCGAGTCATATTTCTACACTATGATTTATGTCATTGTTTTTTTGTTTTTTTAAATCATTATACCTGTGATTTTATATATATATTCATTTAGATTATTGAGAAAATGATATCATTTTATGTATGTATGTATGTATGTATATCGGTTTCTCAATAATCTAAATGTGTGTGTGTGTATACACACACACACACACACACACACACACACACACACACATATATATATACATATGTATATATATATATATGTATATATGTATGTATGTATATATATATATATACACACACACATTTAGATTATTGAGAAATCGATATATATACATATATATATATATATATATATATATATATTATAAAGTATAAAAAACAAAAAAGGAGTTTGGATTTTTTTGTTTTATTGTTTGTATAGAGTTGGGTGTGGGGAGGGCCGAACCTGCCCCAACACCCCCCCTC
Source organism: Taxus wallichiana var. yunnanensis (assembly GCA_018340775.1). Taxonomy (NCBI): domain Eukaryota; kingdom Viridiplantae; phylum Streptophyta; class Pinopsida; order Cupressales; family Taxaceae; genus Taxus; species Taxus wallichiana. Next base: position 895,818,210 of record CM031239.1, read on the forward strand.
CGACCTCCAATGCCACACCCACCTGCCGCATCTCCTCCACCCGCGGCTGCCCTCTCCACCACCTCCTGCGCCGCTTCCCGCCGCTGCCATGCTACCACCAAACCCCCTCCTCCTCGCTGCCCACGTAGCACCCTTCTCCTGTTTCTCCACCGCACACAAGCACCCCCCGCCCCCTCCTTCCAATCCGCCATCTACATTCCCTTCCAACAAAATGAATAAATAAATATGTGCATTAAACCAAAAAAATAATAAAGAAAATATTCTCGTTTTTTAGTATGAAGTTGTGAAACAAATTCAATATAGTTTTAAAAAGGGGGGTTTATTGTTGTTGTATGGATCTTCAACAATGCATTGTAAAATTCAATCAAATCCCATAGTTCATCCTCCATATACCCTGCAATAAGAGAGAGCAAAACAAAAATGAAGAAAAGAAAGAAGGGAAAAGAACATAAGGAAAGGAAATTTTAGGGTTTTAGATCTGAGGGTTAAAAGTAAAAGCATCCAAGGGTGGATATTTATCCCTACACTTTCCAAGTCATGGGATTTTGTGGGATTCCATGATAAAATAAAAGAAGGGTGTATGAGGACAAATTTAATAAAAGGGCGGGGCGGGTGGGAATCTAATTAAATAACAAGGATGGGTAGAAATTCAAGTGTGATCCTACTGAATGATTAGTAGAGTAATCATATTATGTAATAGAAATTTAGGTTGGAAATTTATTTTGTGTAAATCCAATTTATATAAATTAATTTATTATTGGGGTCGGAAAAGGTCCAGCATTAGCATTTATGTTAAAAAAATTTTAAAAAAAATTTACCCTAAATTTTTGCTTTACTTTGGTCTGGTTTTCCGGTGCCACGGGAGAGGCACGACATATACATCAAGACTAAACAACAAATAATATCCCCTAAAATATATTTTACGTTGAGTTGTTAAAGACCCTTCACATACTACTTTCATTGTTGAGTAATTTTTGGACATTTATTGTTCACAACACTCATGTGATTTTGTTGCATGCCCCTTCCTCTTTCACCAAAATTCATGGAAAAATTCCATTTAGGTTTGACTTTGGTCCTTCAAATTGTAGTCTTATTTATTTTCACCCAAAGGTTATGCGTGTTGGCACTTCATTTGAAATATCCGAATGCTCACCCAAATCATGTGCAACTATCGGGGCCCTCCATTGTTATGTCTACCGAATGTTAGCATGCATAATTATCATGATATTCAATCAAGTATCCATTCATATAAACTTAATCAACTCATTCGATCATCTTGAAACACATATAATAAGGAAACAATGATTACAGATAAACCATAACAAAGATCAATTGCATAAACACATCTCCATACTTAGTTACATCAATGATCATAATCCAACCACAATTATCCATTAATCTTCAAAACCAACTACATAATAAGAAGTTGATACATAACATTCAATACATGTGAACACGATTCATGCACGCAACCATATCATAGAAGCATAACACTAACATTTAATAAAAATACAATAATCAATACTAACCCATGTATTTATAGGGGTGGGGACTTTCCCTTCACCGCCTATACACTTCCTAATAATAGGAATGCTCAAAATAGATAACATACAATACATACAAAAATAACATGTAAAGCCATAAAGCGTGCTCACTTTTACAAGTGGTTAATAATAGATCTATGTAAAGATTCTACTTTAATCCTATTAATAGATGTTCATGCATGTGTTTTATTTGCATGTGTTTTCTCCAAATAAAGCCTTTGCTTGTCCGCGAAGGTATCCCACTTTTATACTTTTTTTTCTCAAAGACTCCATATTTTCTTTTCCTATTTTTAGCCCATCCTATAAAATTAGCTAAGTCTTGTGTTAACTCTTTTGCATGGGAATCCTTGTGACGCTATCATTTATCCCATCTGCGTGCATCTTCCTACACGCTATCTTGACTCTTCCACGCACGCGCTCTTCTATGCACAACTTTTATACTCTTATACTTATTCAATTCTAGAAACCAACATTACCCCACACCAAGTATGTTGTCCTTCCTCGGCAACAAAAATCAAAGAATACTTTCCAAAGAATCAAATATTATTTTCCATGAATGAAATAATAAATAATGTGTCTTGCGCCAAAGAATCAAGGAATAACGACTTACCCCCTATAGGTGGAAGGAGTACAAGAAATTATTTCACCAATATTTTCTCTAACTCCCTCCATCCTTCTAACTCCTTAGTTGCTTGTACTGCGTGACATCAACAATGTCAAGAACCTATGCGGGAGTGAGTGTATCAATCTTCCCCTTTAACTCCGCAACCAGTTTGTCTAGCTTCTTGGCAACATCATCCAGTGTATCCATCATGCGCATTACTTGGGATAAAAATCATTTTAATATGTCCTTATATATGGTCTTTAGGAGTGTTAGACTATCCCTCTTATGTTCTACCTCCGCAAGAAATTTTTCCCTCTCGCCCTATTATTTATCATGTTGGAATGGATTTATTTCAATTCTACCTCATCCTTTATGTCATCATGCCCACTACTTTTTCAAAATCTTGACACTGGTCAAAAACAAATTCTTCTTATTTTGTAACCTTTGTAGCCTCTCGCAGCAAGTGCATCGTATTGCAAGCCAAGTGAGCCTCAATATTCTCGCTATTAGTATTCTTATGTGCGGCTAGATCCTCGACACTTGGTCCCCTTATTTTCTTTTCCTAATGAGAGAGCATCCATGCCGAGTCTTCTAAGTAGTGTAGACTTGTCTCATACTCCTCAAGACTCACCCCGAGACTCAGTGCACGTGGTACTAACTATGTCTACAATGGTCTTTGCCTTCTTATAGTTTGTGTGCATTCACCCTTTCTCCTCTCTCAAATCCTTCGCTTCTTGCAATGGTTTTATCTCTCTCCTTTATATCGTCGCACAATTTCTTGATCATAAAATCCTTGCCAAAACTTTGTATACCCACTTCTGTTGATAGCTTGTTAAGTATGCTACATGCCTACTCATCTATAAGCATATGTGCATCAACCATTGGAAAAACCTGTCTTGGGGTCAACTTGATCATGGTTTCTAATATGTCTACGCATTGACATAAAAAGCAAGCTCCTCCATGTGTGATTTGTATGCCCAAGATATCATCTTCTGTGCTCCATGGGAGGGTCTCATTCTTGTCAAAGAATGACCAACAAAAATATCTTCTATGGCGATTGTACTTTGATATCGTGTGTGTAGAATTTTATTAGGATCATCAACATATTGCATCTTAGGGTCCTGGGGTGTGTGCCTTGGATTATTTTTTTCTTACCAAGGGTCCTTGTCGGAAAACCAAGCATAATGGGGTTATCCATGCCGCTTGCTTCTTCTTCATCGATATTCATCCTCATGCTCGACAATGCACTCTACCTCATGCTCAATATTTATCTCAACTTCATTCAATATTATGCTCTCTTTCTTCGTGTTCATTGATTCACGCTCCTTATTATGCTCATTATCGCGCTCTTCTTCCTCATGTTCTCCTCATATGCCTTTTGTAAGGGACTCGCCATGAAATTATTCATCCTTACTCTCAAGCCCTTCTACTTCTTTATTCAAATCTAGTTCCTTCCCATGACTACCATCACACTTTTCCTCTTCCAATTCCTCCAAAGTATGAATAAATGGAGATATATGAGGTATCTCTCCTTCATATTATCCCACCTCCTCGGTCTCTTCACTTGAAACCACCTTGGACTTCTTCTTCACCTGGAGACTTATTTACTAGTGTTCTCTTCTTGGGACTTGGATTTTTCAAAGTGACTTACATGTGGCGGTAGATGTACTTTCACCCTTTCTAGCTCACTTGCACCGCTTCTTCTTCATCATTGTCTTCTTCTTCGTGTGGGGGGAGTCTTTTCAACTATCCTCTTGGTTCCCACCGTTTGTCTTCCCTTAAGCACTTTTAGGATCATTAAATATTTTTCCATGCACTTCCCCCTAACCACTCACAAACTTTGACATATATATATACCTTTACGGCCTCTTGATTTCTAACTTCCAAAGTGAAAGAGTTTATATTGATATCATCGTATTTTCCTACACAATCTTGTCGGGATAGACATATGTTTTACAGCGTATGATACTCAAAATCTATCTTATCTGAATCAAACTTAAATTTTCACACTTCTGTGAACCTGTTCACTGATGCTTGAAAATATCGCAATGTAAAAGAAAACAAAATTTTACACCAAGGACTCTTTGTACCATCCTTCAAATAAATTGGCCAAGAAAAAAGTTTTGGTAAATGGAAAACTCTTCCTTTCCTTCAAATTTTGAAGGCAACTCCCTCATAATGTTTCATTCCTACCCAAATAGATCACGCATCATTACATACCATCTATCAACCCTCATCTTGTAGGCATTGTTGATCCCGTTGCACATATAGTCGGTAAATCTCTTCGTAGGGGACTTGTCTTCTTGGGAGAACTTCCACTTTTTATTGTTTGTTCCATCTGACACCCCAATCTTTGAGAAGACAATTAACAAGAGTATTTTTCCAAACATGATCTTATCTCATGTACACACCTCCTCTATAATATCTTTAGTAATTAATCCTGCAAGATTATATATACAAACCTCGGCCATTTTCTTCGCGATATGTAGCCATCACTTATTCACTATCTTCCATTGCTCTTGCACTCCAAAATTTGTCAACATGCACGCAGCCACTCGATGACTGGATCAGTAAGCTTCATGATATCCGTTACGCATCATCCTCACTGATACTTCAAGGTGGAGGTAGTGATCTTTACTCCATCGTCATCATCCAAGTTAGTTGCATTTCAGCACCCGAGCTGTGAAAGCCAATAAATGTTCCAATCAGTTGCATGGTGAGGTGTGTCCTTCTTCCCGCAAAGTAAAAATAATCCTCGTGGATGTGTGACATAAGCCGGTGATAGAGTCCCTCAAGTTTTCCAAAGTAAGGGAGATCGTAGAGCTGAAGGGCTCCTAATTTTCTCAAGATTTGATATCCCTTGTCATCATAGATAGGCTTATCATCCATAGTCCTCTCACTCATTTTCTGATTCAACTCCATTTCCATCTCATGCGCTCATTTAACTCGAGTGATGGTTATAGTCACTAAATTTCATTTTACGTACATGGGACACCCAATCCTTCCACATAATCACTCCTTTTAGGTATTGCATTTCGAGTACCTTTCTTCATACACATTCTCGACCGCTAGTTTTTCCTTGCCCTTTCCTTTTCTTTTTCCTTTGGGCGACATGGTTGTTGACTTCCTATTTTTCATGTCACATGTAAATATCAATTTTGGTACTATTACTCATTTGTTTCTTAGGTTCCTTTAATTCCTTGCTTCTAACTATCCACACCGAATATTCTCCTTACCTTGTTCTCTAGTCTCAAACATGTGCCTTAATTATGCAAACCCTAACCAATCAAACCCTACAAACCCTTATTTTCTCACAAATAGACTTCCATGCTGCCCTCAAGCCTCAAATTTACTTCTAAAGGATCTTTCCTACTCACCATGTTCTCACTTTAATCTAGTTTAGTCGATTCTCTAGGTTTGCATGAAATTTCACACAAAAACACACCAATTCGATCTTCACAAACACCTAAGTTCTTCACAAGGTGAGGTGAAAAATAAACTTACCCCGACGCCCCTTTTATAGGTTTCAAAATTTTTATCACATTAATTTCTCCTCACCTACCACCGTACAACATATAATTAATTATACTTTTCCTCTACTTTATTCTCGTGTTGTAGTCATAACCTTATGGCACGTATATTACTTTCAAGTTGTATTCATCTTCATGTGCACCTCTATGCACACAACAGACATAATCATCTACAATTTTATTATTATAACCATCCTTCTCATTTCTTGTGACAATTTTTTTCTCTTTTCCACATGTTCACCCTACAACCTAATCACACCATCCTTCTACCATTATGGGAACATCTTTATCCACTTCAACTCGCCTTCAAGCACCATTAAGGTCTCTTTCTCATGCATTGTTACCTTGTTCACTCCACACTAAATATATGTGTGGTCCTCTGCACATGAACTCAATATATAGTAATCAGCTTCCTGCACGTAAGCATGCTTATTACAACAAAAAATCAACTGAAATAAAAACATGAAAGGGAAATCTAATCTAACTAGTGATATTGCCTTATTACAAATACCAAGAAGCTTATTTATATTAGGGCTCCATCCTGCTCCCATTTAAGTAACCAGACAACATGGTGTCATCCAACACCTGTAACTAACATGTTCCTGATTCAAGTATCTAGGTTACCACAAAAAGTCCCAACCAATGCACCTTCAACTTCCTTGGATGACATGCAAACTTGCAGTCATAAAGAAGGACCATCTTGCTAACTATGAATGTCTTGTTTTTAATGTGCCTATCATGTCATGCTTTTTGCCTTGGCGTCTCATTCTTCGATTCCACCGTGTAATATCACACCTCTCATCCGATTACATGTGTTTTTCAATGTGCTCCAAAATAACCAATTCATCATCTAGTTCGATGTGTGTGCAATACGCAAGGAGGGTAACATGAATTCAATTGGTAGTTCCGCCTCGATGCCAAACACCAATTGGAATGGTGTAGCCTTATCTAATCTCTTATAAGTGGTCATGTAAGCCCAAAGTATATATAACACTTTATCATCCCAATCCTATCTTCCAACATCATTAATATTTGTAAGGTTTTGTCCCAAAATCTTATTGAAATCTTCTGCAGTACCATTATCTTGAGGGTGATAAGGGGTTGTCTTATGGTGTGCCACCATAAATTCTACCAACACAATACTAATTTTTTCATTTAGAAAATGAGTTCCCCTATCACTTGTTAAGCTTATTGGGAAACCATACCTACTAATTATATTTTCCCATAGGAACCATATTGGCATGGCCTCCACCCACCTTGTCAAATAATTCGTGCAAGTAATAATATAGCACGCTCTTGTCCTATGCACGGGTGATGCAATAGGACCTACAAAGTCAATGGCCCACTTCTCAAAAAAATTTAGCACTTGCAATGGGTTTCAAGGGCATCTCATCCCTACTTCTAGGCTTACCAATGTGCTGAAAATGATCACACGCTTTCACAAAAACCTTAACATTTTTGTAAAAAGTTTCCCACCAAATACTAGTCATCAAGATCTTGCACACGGTCATATCATCTCGCATAATTCCTCTCTTGATAATCCACCATGTGCTTCTTCCATAATGGTTTCACACTCATGTTCAAGCACACACTGGTGCAAAACTTCATCACGGCCCATCTTGTACAAATCCCCTCCAATCGGGTTGATAATGCGTTGTGCGTATAGAAAGTTATTTTTTCTCCAATGCCTGCATTTCCTCGAGCATCAACCCAGTGCAAAAAAAAATTGTTATATCCTCCAAATCTATGGGTGCGCGGTTCAACCTGAAAATTTGTGCATCAGGTATAGTGTCTTCAATCCTCTTCACGTCCTCATCATAATTGATCCTTGATAAATGATTAGGCCTTGAATTTCTCTTACCCGTCTTGACAACAACTATGAAATAAAACTCGTGGAAGAGAAGTATCCACTTGCAAATGCACCCTTGCAAAATATTTCAATGTCATATGATTTGTATAAAAGATAAATGGAGTATCCAACAAGTATTGATAAAACTTATGAAGCGTGTAGATCATAGACAATGCCTCGTGCTCATTGGTAGTGTAATTATACTCCTCATGTGTGAACTTCCTACTTGCAAAGCATATGGGATGATGCACATTTCCATCTCTAGGTTACACTAAGATGATGCCAATTGCATTACTAGAGGCATCAACATGCACATGAAAGAGTTTTTTTCCCATGACGAAAAGCACAAGATCAGTGCAAGGGTAAGCTTCTCCTTGTCTTAAACGTGTGTTGTTGCGTGTCACCCCAATGAAATTCCCCTTTCACCTTGATCAAATATTCCAAGGACACGACAACCTTTGCATATCCCTTAATAAATTTTCTATAACAACCAATATGACCCAAAAATATGCAAATCTCACTCTAATTGGTAGGCTCTTCTAATCCCAACATCACACCTATCTTGGAAGGGTCTACCAATAATCCTTCCTTACAAATGATGTGCCCAAACAAAGTGCCAAATAATGTAGCAAAAATACACTTATTAATATTAAGAGAAATGCTCAATTGCCTACATCTTTCAAACACGAGCCTCAAATTATCACATTGGTCCTTAACTAATCCATAAATAGTCCATTCATCAAGGTAAACCTACAAAAAATTGTGAATGAAGTCATGAAATGCTTTCCGCACAATAATTTACAAAAACACAATGAGCGAGCGAGTTTTTAAATCCAAAATGCATAACATTATATGCAAATATTCCTTGTTCAGAAGTGAAATTGGTCTTTTCCTGGTCTTTTGGTGCAATGTGCACCTAATGATGGCCTAAAAATCCATCTCAGAAATAAATAGATCTAGTGCCCGAGACTCCTTCAAGGATATCCTCGGTGAATGGGGTGGGAAAAGGATCTATGATGCATGTGACATTAAGTTCTTTGTAGTCTACACAGATCCTAATCCACCCATCCTTCTTGATGCTTATAACCATAGGGCTAACCCACTCATATTCCTCAATTGGTTCAATGATTCCAGACTTAAGCATTTTATCAATTTCCTCCTTACTTTTACACACAAGTTCGAATTCATCCTATAAGGCCTCTTCCAAACTAGACACATGCCTTCTTTCAGCTTAATTTTCATTTCTCCCAATGAGGGGTGCACTCCTTTCAATTCATGATAACCCCACGAAACAAATCCTGGAAGTCACACAAAAGCTCAATGATCTTTGCTACCTCTTTTTCTAACCAGTAATCCCCAATGATGGCATCCTTTGGGGCGTCTTGATCTGCCAATAATTACCTTATTTTTCTTCATGGGCGCATAGTACGTGCATTCCTTCTCATCTATTATGTGCATTACTTCACACACACCTTCAGTATAGCTAACCTTCAAATTCTTAACTTCTTCATCATCAATGAGGTACACCATTTTACCCTTTTCATTCTCTTTCCAAGCACAACCCAATCGTAATTCTTTTATTTCCTCAACATCTAGGCGCACCTTGGAATCAGGTTCTCTAAGAAACTCAAGCATGATCTCTTCTTCCTTTGTGTCATCCCCCAACGTGATGTGCTTCATGATCTGCAATGCTTCATGGACTAGAGGTTTATTAGAAAAATAATCAAATGTATGGACCATACTTTTAATCATATCTCACCAGCTTGTTGTCTCTTTCTTCAACTCATCATGTACATACCACGCATGTGCGTAGCCTCACAGGGTAGAATAGAACTTATGTACCCACAAAGATGGTGGTAAGGCCTCCTGGCCTTGTGCCCATATTCTCTCACAATTATGGACGTGTGTCAAAGCAGGAGTCTTCCCATGATATTCACATATATGTGTAGGCGTGTTGCTCCATGTGAACCTGGTTGAAAAGGTGATTCTCACTTCTCGCCAACCCAACAAGTTATCTCTGTGTGTCACCCATCAGTGCGTTGTTGTTCCATGCAGGGTATAAACTAACATGTTCCTCAAATCACCCTCATTCTTCCAATGTTCCTCCATGGCACATAAGAATGACTCAAGATTTTCTTTACTAGTGAATCGCAACAACTGAACTTTTCCCTTGTGCAGCCTAATCATTCTAGTTACTCTCCCTTCATCTCACACCTCACCATTTCATATGTGTCATGGGCCCAATTATCACAAGCAACACTTGTGGTGTCGCTAGCTAACTGTGCATCTCCCCACTGTAACACACCTTGGATGGTTTCACAGTCTCAAGGTCATGTACTATGAGCACATAAATTGTATTGAGATCTTCTTCACTTAGGGGCTCAACATTTGGTGTGGCTTTTTCTTCATTCAAAGGTATAATGATGCACTTATCCCTATTCTTAAAACATAAACACCACTTCTTGAAGTGCAAGTCTCGCATTGTTGGCATAACATCAAGGGAACCCAAGTAATGATGGAAAGTTGTCTGCTTCAACAATATTTAATACCTCAAAATTTCCAGCTAAATTTTCTCCTTAATTTTAATAGATGCATCCTTCAACACCTCAATAGGCATAAACCTTGTTTTTTTACCATATACAGTACATTTAAAGATGGTAGTAGCATAGGTCTCCCCATATCATTCCATGTATCCATGGTAAGCACATTTACCTCAATGCATGTATCTATCAGAATATTTCTTACCAACCACCCATCAATCACTACATCCAAAGTGATCTCCTTATCATACTCATGGTTATGTGGTGGTAAGTTTACATGTAGTATTTTTCACTCACACTCAAATCTAGTGCATGGTACCTTTTCCAGCCACTCTCCTAATAGAGGAATGCTATTATCCCGACGCAAAGATCTTACATACCTCCTTCATATCATCCATCATCCTTTGTTGTAGGAGCTCAAAGCATTCTTCATGCTCTCTTTCTCACATCCTTGTTTCTTCAAGAATTTTATCTCACCTTACTGACTCCCCGATAACTCCCATGGTCTCTTGATATACTTGCTTCTAATGAGTAGTGTCTTGGTACCTAGCATGCATGAGTTATTCTTGCATGATGAGTGCTCGGCTTTTAGAGATTCATGAGCATGTGTTGCTTCAAATTGCAGTAGTAGTGACCAAAAAAGGTTGTAACTCAGGATTTGGTACCATCTTTAGTATCCATTGATAACCCTTTACCCGTTGTACCTTAATCATTCTCGTGCCCTTTTCCTTATTCTTATTTTTCTCATGTGCTCATACATATCTAGGAAATCTTCTAACTTATGTCGCTTCCCACGCCATGAACAAAGCTATATTCTAGGGACAATCATGTTTGTAATGATTTGGGGACCACAAGTATAACAGGTCCTGTGTAGAAATCTTCTTCTACCATCATGACCTCTACTCCTATATCCCCTACAAAACCCACCTCCTCCATTATTATGATCTTCAGAAGGTTGGGCATTTTGTGCTTAAGATCTATTGGGCACCGTGCTCTACCGTAATCCAGTCTTGCATGCCTCATGAATCTGATCTATCAACTAAAATCCTTGTATCATGAGTATGTGCATTAAAAATATTACAGTACACATAATCACTCTTCATAGTCGCGTGCTTTAAGAGAGGAAAATTTTGGAAATCATGGTCTAAGTGGAAAATCTCATAAGATCAAATAACGCATGCAATGATCTCGTGAAGGTAGCTATCCTTAGTGTGTCCTTCAACCTCACAATATGTGCACCATATACCACTTTTAGTCTCATGTGCGGAGTTGGTAGAAATATTCTCTAACTATTTAGCCATATATTCTATTTGCGCTTCCAAAATGGGCTTATGCTAGTATTAACACTCCCAACCGCTTCAGCCGCGCATAAAATTGCTTCCAAGGCATCACGTAGATCTACATATGTCTTATGAGATAAATATATACGAATAAAATTCATTAACCCTCCAACAAACCATTGTGCATGCTGACTTAGATGGATATCATAAGACAATTTAGATAATAGAGTCTTAAAGCACACGTTATACTCCCTTAAAATTTTAGATAAACCCTTCTTGATATCTTTGAGCACATTGATGCTCTTTTGCTCAAACTCTGGGATGTGAAACTCAACCAAAAACACAAGCACAGTGAAGATTATTGTCCACCACCACATCGATGTGGGTCTTACTTTCTATATTAACTATGCACGCGCCCTTGCTTCGTAGTGGAAAATTGACTTTCCTTCCTATCATAAATTATGATTCCCTTTACGCGCCATAATAATTCACACTTGTGTACATGTTGTATTACATCCTCTAAACCTCTATACTCCTGGCAAGTGGAGTGACATCTCGTAATAAACCTTAGGTGGTGTATGTTGAGGTGGTGGTTGTGGACCCTTTCCACTAGATAAAGAACCTAAACCTCCTATGGGATTCCCTCCGTGTGGTGGTTGACCTGATCCTTTGGATCCTCCCATGCCACCTACGACGGGTTATGGCCCAATTGATGAACTCCCTTGTTTCCCAATTGTAGTACTTGAATTGGATGCCTACTATTTTCATTGTTGCATCTCCCACATATATGCTTCCAACAGTCTATGTGCCAATAATTTTCCCTATTGATGCTCTTGTAAACAATTTTTCAATATAACTCCCAAATACTAGCTTCATTTGCACTCCCATGGGTGTATTTTTAGTCCGATGTACTTCTTTATTCAATATAAAATGATATCTGCCGTATCTACTTGCTTTACCTCCACTATACTTCCTTCCAACAACTACTAATGGATCTGGAACACCTTATGCGGGATCTAGGTGGCTAGGCGCGATCATATTTTCTCCCGCAGTCCTCATCCTTTCCTCTAACATGCTTTCATTTGAATCAAGGAGAATCTCTATTATGCTTTCCCAAATTTGGGAGTACCTGATGTTGCATCTCCCCATCTTCCACAAGAGCTTCAAAACCTTCGCGAGCCATCATTCTCCTCATCTCTATTGATACCTCGATGTCCCTCACGCATTCCATGTCACTCTCTCACACTTCATTAAACTTGAGTTGTCTTTCCTCTCTCTATCTATCTTCCGCTCGGGTCACCGCCATCCTTCTCCAAACCTAATCCTTCCCCCATACATGGTTAGGGTTTATCTAGCAATAGGGAATATTTTCAAGTTTAGTTCTACCATCAAGATTTTGATAGCTAAAGGGATAAGCACGCAAATAAGATCCTCTGGGTTCATACAAGAACCTAAACTCATATTCCTCTGGGAAACAATAAGTGGCAATTACATATTCCAACATATAATTGTATGACACACCAACCCACCAATGATTTATAACTCTAGTATAGTATTCACTTACATCAAAAAAGCGTCGATAGTCTTCTTTCATCCAAACCCTTGACCTAGGATACCAAGATTTGTTTGATGCATACACTACCAATCACTAATATAAATCTACTAGAAAGAAGCTAAAGAACGTCTCATATAACTCATGATAAAGATTATCTTCTACTCTCTTACACACGTTAAAGCTAGGTCCAATGTTATATCTCTACGTGAACTTGTGATGCAAAGCATAGAATTCTATGATACAAATCCAATAAGACCCCGGATGCGCCGGCACATCACTTAGCCTAGACTGAGCACTTACCCGAAGCACACAAAGTTACCAGGTCCCTCTTTAGGGTTGTTGTTACAGGATGTTAGCATGATGAAGACTTAACATATATGGTTCTATTTACTAACACATCATTCTACAGAGCATACCAGATCTATCTCTAAGGGAGAACATAATTAAATATTAACCATGATGAGATCAAAAACATACTAGATTCAGATACACATAGAACTAACACTTAGATTCAGCCAATATCCTCCATTATATTAAAGATAACAATTATACAGAAGCTTCATTACAATAACAGTAGTATGGGCGTAACAACATAATCTCACTATGTATGCATATCTCTATATATGTCGATCTCTCTTTTACTACATAGTTTACTACATATTTATAAGGGTGAGGACTTGCCCTTCACCGCTTATCTATTCCCAAAATAGGTCACATGCTATTATTAGCCACACGCCATTTACAAAAATAGCCACACATGTAATTGTGTTAACAATAAACTACTAGTAGTTAACTAATAGTAGTAGATCTATTTTCGGCATGTGTCCATGCAAATTTCTTTGTATCCGATCCTCCAAGAATATCCAATGTGTGGTGCACACATCTCTACCTTGTTTTTGTGCTTTGCACGCCATCTCTAAAAATAGACCTTCATGAGCAAAAGCGCTAAGTCCCAAAAGCTAAACTTCTATTCCGCTTCTCCTATCTATTCACGCCTTTGAATATGACCTATTTTCCCACGCGGACTTCTTGCATGCTTTCTGTCAAGTTTTCTCTGATCAACATTACCCCACACTAATTTCATTGTCGCCCTGACAATGGTCATCCCAAAACTGAAGTAAAGAATAGAAAAATGGAAAGAATGAAAGAATGTTTTTACTTTGCAGTCTCTTCTTCTACAACTTGAATAACTAATTCAGGATATTCCTATTTTATTTTGGCCTCCAAGGTCTGCCACTTAGTGAGTGCTTCCTGTGATTTTTCTGTAATCTCCACAGCAATGGACTCCAGATCATATTTCACAATCTCTCCTTTCTCATTCTACAAGACCAACACAATGTTGGACATTGCAGTCATCCTCCCCTCTAGTAAATCCATCTTCTACGCAATGAGCTTCCCAAGCTCCTCCAGCCGATTCTTGTGTGGTTCTTGGGCTGTTGTCAGGGCCTCACGCTTTTGTTTAACCATTGATAATATTTTTGTGCGGCCCAATGTTTTATCCTTCATCACTTTCTGGACTTCATTATTCTCTTCTAGGGTTTTTATGTTAATGAGCGCCTCTGGAGTTATGTGCATGTTCAAGGCTTGGTCTAATTTCTTCAGTTCTTCTTGCAGTGCTTGCAGCAGTCCTTCATATGATGCAATCTTTCACATCACTGAAGCCTTCTCTCATTTTGCATCTTGTGTTGGATCCTTTGCGCTGGCATGCGCAGAGGTTCATCTTCAAGCACTAGGTCCACCAATGTACCTACATAGTGTATTACCAAAGGAAATGTCTTTGGTACCTTTGGCTCTAAGTGTGGCCTAGCTCTTATGATATTATCACCAATTTCCTCTGCGATGTTGATAAATACAAAGTTCTTCTTTTGTGCTAAGTCTCTTTCTTGTGTTAGGCGTGTTATTTCCCCATCCTTAGTTTTAATCTCTTCCCTGAGCACCCTAATTGTGGCAGCCTTGTCCATATTCCACCTTGCCACCTTTGTTGAGACTTTCACCAATGCATTGCTCACCTGTTCATCTGACATGACAGTAGGCTTTACTATCATGTGTCTAGCTTGAGGTGTCTTTTTCAACCTCCTCAATACACATGACTCCTCACACACATCAAAATTTGGCTCATCCATGTGTGTGTGCATGGACCATGATAACTACTTTCTTGTGTGCATTGTTGCCATATCTTCATCCATTAATTCCCAGCCATATAAGTAATTTTTTTGTTAGTGTGCTCTGGAAACGGGCTTGGACAATTTTACCTGTGTCCTCTGCATAACCCATGGCTGGTGGAATGTGCTCTCCACTCATTCTTCTAGACATAGGTTTCTTAGGAACTTGAGCCTCCAAATTCGAACTTGTGTTTCCATGTCCTGTGTAGTCTCTGTAGTTGTCTCATTTGTTCCCTTTTCCTCCTCTTCTCCTTCCTTCATTTCTTCATCTTTATGTTCTTCCACATTCTCTAGAGGTGTAGGAGAATTAGGCGCACTTTCCTCTAAACCTTTCACCTCCTCGTTCAATTTTAGTTTCCTTCTCCTTTTCGCGGTTGTCTCCTTTTGTGGAGAGAGTCTGGGTGATTTGTGCATTGTTTGAGTAACACCTTGGGTCATTGTTCTCCTAAACACTCTCTTAAATTTTTGCTCTCCTTGGACTACATCTAAGTCCTCATCATCCCCCTCTTGTGGTTGAGGTGGTGTAGTGGCGCGCTTAGCTTCATCCTTATTCATAGGATGTCTTCTACCTCTATGCTCCAAACCACCACTATCCTCGCGCTCATCCTCCTCATCCTCTACTTTAATTGGCTCTTTGGGCTTAGGCACTAGGATGTTCTCCATTGTATGCTTACCCTTTGGTGGTGTTGGAAGTGGAAATTCATCTTGCACATATTTGTTATTCTCCATCTTGGGCTTCATTTAAAGGTATACTAGTGCTGCTCCAATATCTCCCACAGCCAAACTTATTGGTTTAATGCTCAATACATCTGAAATGAGCCTTTCAATATATGTACCCGGCCCTGGATACACATATTTCTTCCTTAGCGTGTGGTAGTCACAATCTACCTTGTCTACATTGAACGTGAGGCATCGCGCGTCTAAGAACCTATGTACTGACGCCTAGAAGTACCTTTCTGTGAAGGCATATGGTAAATTACACCAAGGGATCCATGCTCCATCCTTCATGGTGAACCGCGCTATGCAAAAGTGCTTTGGTATACAACGAATTGAACTACCTTTCCAACCACCGAAGGCAAGTCCTTGGGGATGCGTCATTCTTCTTCAAAGGTCATGTGTGGAGCCTATTGTACCACTTCTTAGCCCTTTTCTTGACTTGTTCTATCATGGATCCTTCACACAAGTACTTTTTGAAGCATTCTGCATGTGACTTGTGTTCCATGGGATACTCCCATATCTTCTCTTTTGGTCCATTAGGTACTCCAATCTCCATGAACATGAGTGATAATAGAATGATCCAAAGCTAATCCTTCCTCCTGTGTGCGCTTCCTCAACGATAGTTTCGAATGTAACATGAAATGTTGTAGACTACCCCTTCAGACATATTTTTAGCAATGTACAACCACATGGTATTCACTTGTGACCACCTTTCCTGGTCATTTAGCTTTGTAACAAGATGTGTGGCTGCTTACACAACTGGATACTTCTTCATTTTATCAATGTCCATGTCATGTGGACCCTTTGTGTACCCCAACTCCTTTCTGGTCTCCAATATTGCGGCCTTGTCTGTTAAATCATCTTTCAAATCTTCTCCTGTGCCTTTCAACCTGTTACCGTGGAGATGAGCGCGGCTGAAATTTTGGCTCTGTGTCCTGCAAAGTAGAAAAAATCTTCGTGCACTCTTCTCATGAGCCATTGGTACAAGGGCTCATATTTCCCAAATTAAGGGAGCTCGTATAGTTGGTAAACTCCAATCTTCTTCAAGAGCTTCTCAAGATTGTCATACACCGGCATGTCTTCCGTCATGCGTTTATTTGTCTTTGTGTTTAGCAAGGCATCAAGCTCCTTCTTATTCTCTACGGTACGGTGGTTGTACTCACTCACCTTGCTTTTCCTTATGTGAGAATCCCACTCCTGGCCTACGATAACCCCCTCTGGATATTGCATGTCAGAAAAATTACTTTCGGGAGCTATCTCCTCTTCTTCTTCGACACCTTCTTATTTCCCTTCACTCTGTTGCAATTGTTTTCTTGGGTACCATTTCTACCTAGCAATCCTTTGTAGATACTCAACAAATTCACTAAAAGAGGGGGTTTTCATTAATGCCACTGCTATCGTTTTACTTAATGGAAATGTTGGCCTTTGTGGACCAAGGAAATTATTGTTACTTGAATGTCCAAGTCAAAAAAGTGCTTCACATTTCAAAACAGAGATAGTGGTAGTTGTTAGTGTTAGTGATTTTGTGATATGTTGTTTACTTTTGGTTTTCTTATGGATATGGACTTCAAAAGTAGTGGATATACCACTAGCCATTTTACAAAATTTGAGCACCTCAAAATTTCTTATGGATATCTTTTTAATGAAATTGATGGATTTAATGACAAAAAGTTGTTAGGGGTAGGCAACGTTAGATCAGTGTACAAAGGAGATTTGAGAGATGATAGAGTAGGTGATGTGACATTGATGGAAACTCAGATAAAATATTTAGAACCTTGTTAATACAGTTTGTGACTGAGCCACTTAGTTGAGAAACTTGATGATGTGGGAAGTAACATTATAAATATGAGATTGGTTAATACATCATTATATTTTGATAGAGGACATCCTTGCATTATATTTTTAAAGAGCTCAAAATGAAAATCGTGTGGATGTCATTTGCTCTCATTAAGGTTTTAATGTGTTGGAGCTTCCTAGGCAAGGGCAAGCTCAAATACCCTATTCAATTCTCATAATATTTAGACAACATAAGTTCAAGTTTGTTTACCAAAATCTTGCAATGGGAAACACACAATGAAACAAGAAGAATGGAAAAGGGACCGCATAAGCTATATTAACTTTAAACCACTAGTAATAGACCCACTATTTAAACACAGTAATGTAATTTCATGAAACTCCAAAAAACGCTTCTCATCAATGCACGACTAGCAATATATTTATTTTTCTAAAATTCATGTTTTTAACAATATCACAACAACCGGTGAATGAGTTGCAGAGATTCAAGTTAGCATTACATCATATCAACATACAATTTTCATTTTTAGAAATAGTGTGACCATTGACCAGTGATTGACAGTTTTTTCTTTCTTTACCATTTGTTCTTTAGTGTCCCTGACTTCATAATAACACCACAAAACCTGCAAAGATATCATTAAAACCTGGCACATCTCCTCTTTTTCAAAACTTTAATACGAGTATACTTAGTAAGGTTTTTCTTTTCTTTCTTTAATGCATTTAAATTTTGTTTTTTGTGTACATGGCAGAGAGTTCTTCGAACACAGTCACATTTAGCTCCAAACTATGATGTGTCAACTGAAGGAATCTTTCACGCCATTAAAAGTGATTCAATTTTTCTGCAAATCTGGGCACCCCATGCGGTAGAAATGCCTTAAATGGTTAGACATTAAAGTCTTTTACATCAAGATTGTTGATCGCGCACTAGAGTGTTTGACGGTCCATTACCTGCAGGTTGTCGCCGAGCACTTGACTGGAAATTGAGTTAGAAGCATCAAACATCATAATCTTGTGAGTCTGCATGGATATTTGCTTTCTCCACATGGAAACCTGTTGTATTATGATTACATGGTAAATGGAAGTCTGTGGGACATCCTACACTGTGAGTACAATGATTATGTTATGAAGAAGAACAGAGGAGTCAAGACTACTATCACTCAACAAAAAACAACTCGTCGTAAATACTACCCTCTACTTTGATAGCACCTCCACTACTACTTTACTCAAACTTCTTGTATCCAAAGTGATATCAAATGTATTCATGTTTAGTGCAAATAAAATTGGCCACAAAAGGCAACCACTTATGATATAAAATCTGCAAATATATGGAAGTCTTCATGTATTCATGTTTAGTTCAAATAAAATAGTCCACAAAAATCTACCACTCATAATATAAGATTTGCAAATGTGTATGTATGAATTTGTAACAAATTTGAAATGTACAGATAGAACCTTTAAATGTAATGCTTCATCTATACTCCTACACTTACACTATCAATCACACCCCTCATCAACATCAACTACAAAAGTAATAACTATCCCTCTAAATCAAATAACATATACCATTTGGCGTTCACATTGCATTGTACACATGTGATTGCTAGTATTATTAGAATTATGGAAATGGAAGTAATGAATAATTATTATAATTATGGTCACAATCTTAATTTTCATGTCATTGCTTTTCATATTTGTAATAAAAAAATTCAATAATATAATATTTTATACTTATTTTAATATATCTACCATTTACATATTATCTTGTCAACTTAAAACACCTAGTTCTTTTCTAGCATCTCACACCAACAATAAATATTATATTTCCCGATTTAAACTAATTAACATACACAAACTATTGTGCAAAATGAATTATAATGTATAACTTAACACTAAATAATATAATGGACTATTTTTAGGTAACACTGAATACTGAATAATTAATTATATAAAAATATATAATATAACACTTAAAATAGACCAAACAAATATTTAATGATGCGGATGAATCGACACGTCATGTTTGTCCATTTTAATATTTCGATCGGGCACGACTAAAAACGAGTTTTAAAAAGCCACAAAATAAAATGAAAGTGCCATAAATAAATAGATAAAAGAACGAAGGACTTAATTTGGCTTTTGCTAAAAGCGTTTTGTTCTATATTTGGAGCAAAAAGCAAATTCGCAATATAAATACATGTGAGGAGGGGTTGTTTGAGAATTACAGTGCCGAATTGGAACAGTTGCAGAGAATCAAAGCTTATTAACACACAGAAAGAGAGAGGGGGTTTTAAGGTGTAGTGTTGTGAAAAGAATGGAGGTGAGCATGGGAATGAAAGTGGAGGTGCGCAGTGACGAGGAAGGATATGGCGGAGCCTGGTTTGAAGGAACCCTCTTTGGTTTTGGTAATGGTAAACACAGTTTTCTTGTCGAATTGGAGAAATTCGTAACAGAGGAGTCGAAGCCGTTGGTGGAGGAAGTATGTTTGAAGAACATGAGACCCAAGTATCCATCTTCTTCATACACCCATTTCTCAATTGGGGATGCCGTCGAAGCGTATGACACCGATTGTTGGTGGAGAGGCGTCGTCATCGCTCAGCTGAAACAGGCATTCACAGACGAGGAGCTTTTCGAAATTCATTTTCCCGATACTGCGACTATCAAAGCATATCCCCGCTCACAATTGCGCCCAGCTCAAGATTGGGTCAGGGGAAAATGGATTTCTAAATCATCTACAGGCCAATAAATTGTTAATTCAGCTTGCATTTTTAGAAAGCATTTGTGACTGATCTTGCTTAATAAAGAAACCAGTTTATGTTGCATCAAAAACCAGATTTTTATTGCATTCTCGTCCGTAGAGTTATGCTTTTTCACAATTTGGACACCTTATGTGTTTTTTTTTTTACGAGTCCCTAACGTTTTTGGATGTGTCTCGATATTCATGTAAAATATGCTAAAAGAAATATATGCCTATAAATGCTCACAATAAGAATATGTTGAATTCTAGAAAAAAACAAAATGAAAATTATACACCTAGTTTTGTTGAGAGATGTGTGTGCATTGTTAGTTCCCTGCATCTGCACATATGTTCTAAATGATTGAATACCCCTATATGTTCTAAACATGTCAAATCTTGCATGCATTTCTAAGTATAATTTTCAAAAACAAAAATCAAGAGTAAATTAATATAATGTAATATAAAAAAGAGCAAGCTCGGAAATGTCTTAAATATGTTTCATGGTGTAAACACATTTTACATATTATGTACATCTCATAAAACACCATATAATTTCTATTGTATAGAGGAGTAACAAGGTGATGAATATTTATAGCCTTGCACTTGAAGCACAAAATCTAGATTTTGCAATTTGGATTACATGTATCATGTGTAAGATAGGAAATAAAAGTGTTGGTGTCTAACATAATAAGATATCATTTTCTAAGCATGTATGTAATAAGCAAGTTTCCCTACCCAACCTTTTAATATAATACATAAATTCTCAAAGGTAGTATGCCACATATGGGAAATATAAACTATGTAAGAAATGTGAGCAAGTGGAGTAAGATTCTCCCCGTAGCAACTTGATATAAGAAATGTAAGATCAATAATTCAAAGATATGTCAATGTAAGACATAAGTAGAGGTTTTTTCCTCATTAGATAGATGATATGGATGTTAATGGAAATGTCAAAAGGAAATTAAAAAAACATTTCCATGTTGATATTAACAGAGAATATAATATTTTGAGACACACGTCAACAAAAGACAAGGAAAGATCAATTTATCTATAGAAAGAGAGAAATATGGTAGATAAGAAAAATCAATAGAAGACACATACCAATACAAAATAAATGTTAAAATTGTGGAAATATATATAGAAATGAAAAAGTGACAACTAATTGAAAGCCACGTAGCCATAATTAGAATCAAATGGAAAAGATAGCCTTCCAAACAACTAAGGAAAAATAAGTCAAAGAAATGACTAGTCAACAAAGAAAAAGGACAATCATAAAGAAAACAAATAATTTGAAAGTGAGAGGCAAGGCTCAAACATAGAATCATCACAATTTATAATATTGTTTTTTTAAACGATTACCTTATAATGTTGTAAGGTGATATGCCCCATTCCAAATTGAATCAATAGAGATCATTAAATTATATATACATAAAAATATAAACACATGCACATTTTTAAGTGTATGATTATCTACACCAAAATCCATTGGGCTTCAAAGTGGTCACAACCCCATCTTCTAAACGCACAAATATGGTTAATTATAACTATATAATAATATATAGCCATATAATAACACATTTAATAAACACCCTAATCCGCCTATTTGGAAAAAACCAACATGCATCAATAAATTGAGAAACTTATCTTAGATTTATCATATAGTTTTCCGCTAAAGGGTTTCATATTGATTAATGAATTCGTTCTCTTTTATGTATGTTCCTTGCAATAACATGATATTAATCGCCTTCTCTAAGAAAGGAGAAAATTGCCCCTTTGATGGTCAAAAGGATGTCAAAATTAGGGTCGTCGTGAGATGATGTGACAAGTATGTAGTTTCACATTTGTTACATTATTTGTTAGTAAGAGAATATTAAAATGTGTATGTCATAAGTTGATGCAAATGCAGTATCAATACCAAATTTCATTCCATCTTTCGTAGAAAATGTTGTTCATTGAAGCCACAAAAAGTTTTCTTTCTACACTTGAAGGAAAACAAACTAGTGAAAGGAAAGAGAGATGAAGCATTTATTTGCATGTTCCCACCTTACTTTGTTTCAATCACCACTAATTCAAGTTCCTGCTAAGGTTTTACTGGAGTGATTTTCTACTATCTAGAAACCATTTTAATTTATTCCAACAAACATTAGCATATGTAAACAACAGACTATAACACTGGAAAAAACCCGATTACTTCCTACTATGCATTGCATGGCATGTTGAACATCAATGAGACAGAGTAATGATAATGACATATAAGAAAGCATAGTTGAAAGGGAAGAATGAGAACTTTTATTTTACTTCCATCCAACAAGAACCTTAGATACAAGCGATCTTGACATGCTTGGCCCTTGTGAATTTAAGAACAACCACAATTGTAATCATATTGAGCTGTTAATCAGCCTTTAAAAAAACCACATGATTCGTAGAATTAAACCACATTGTAAACTAAATTATAGAAGATATTGCCTACTCAACGAATACATTTCTGTCTAATAAACATGTTACATTCAAAATTGTTACAAATCATGCCTTTAAAAATGGACAAGCTCCACCCCTAAAGTTAATTGTTCAAAGAAAACCATGTACATAGAAGTCATTGGGATTGAAGGAAATATCTCATGCCTTCTCTTCCGCAATGCCAACCTTGTCCTCTGCAATTATTTTTGTCATGGTGCAGACTTTGGGGTGAGTACTTTGTAATCATATCTTTTCTTATTAAAGAATTGAATTGAGATTGTTGTTTAATTGGTACATTTTTCAATGCTACTCTAAGTTAGCTCTAGCCTTTAGCACAATCTCACTCATAAAACATTATTCTTATCTTCCTATGTATGAGGGGAACTCGAACAAAGGGATCACTGTATTACAGAGTGATAAAGCTTTTCATCTACTATGATAATATAGTGATATTTGGAAAGTGTGATTATGGTCATTTCCACTATGATACAGTTTGTAGCTATATATTAAAGAATACATTTGATAAGTTATAGTAACGATTGAGGTAAGATTGACAACTAAATTGTAAAATTCTTTTGGACAATTCTGCTATAACATTGTATTTGATTCCATACAACATGTTCTATTCTATATTACACCCATTTTAAATTGTTATAACTTGTGCTTCTAGTATGCCATTTTTGGCTCACTAATTGAAAGATTATTGTGCATCGTTTATAGAATAAATCATTCTTATTTTTGTTTTATGCTGAAACTACTTTTTTAAAACACATTTATTTTTGATATTAAAGAAGATTATTCTTTAAAATTTTAGTCTCCATGTTAATATTGAAAGTTGGATATGATGTGACAAGACAACTTTCTCGAAAGATTTACAGTCATTTTCTTGAAGTTGAATTTAGTAATTGGTGTTAGAAGATGGGAATTGTGTTGGAATTCATAATCCCAACCACCTATATTTAATTATTTACCTACAAATTTTCAACTTTGTATAATGTTGATTCCAATGTATCAACGTACTCTTCCTACAAGAATTGAAGCTCTCTCTTTTGGTAAATATAATAGTTCAATTTCATTTCTATGTTTATTTGCTTGTATTCTTCTCCACCTTTTACCTCGTATGGTATTAGAGCAATCAATGACATCCACTTCTAAAGCCAGTCTCACAAACCCCCAAATGCCTTAATTTAATAATAAAAATTATGAGTACTAGTATATTTTTATGAAAGCTTTGTTTTTCTCTCAAGATGGATGTGATCTATTGAAAATGGGTATTCAAAACCAAAAATGTAGTAGCATACAATGC
Organism: Taxus wallichiana var. yunnanensis; assembly: GCA_018340775.1. Lineage (NCBI taxonomy): Eukaryota > Viridiplantae > Streptophyta > Pinopsida > Cupressales > Taxaceae > Taxus > Taxus wallichiana. The sequence goes on from CM031239.1 coordinate 895,842,282, forward strand.
ACTAACCTAGGCAGAGAAGGATTTTGTCAAAGACAATAGAGAGAAGGATTCAAAGACTCCCTTTTATATTTATCAAGAAATACATGAAAGCATCTTCCCAAGGGTTGTAGTAGCAAAAAAATCAAAGCATGCATGATACATCCTTCAAACAACATATTAAGCTATAGATAGAATAAAAACATCTAAGTTGTAAATGTTAAGAAGAGATTTCAAAACTGTATATGAAGTTGAACCAATCTATAGATTCATTTTTCAATCAAGTCATAAGACTATTTAATCAAATCGTGGCTTATGGTGAGATTCTAAAGGATAAGAGGATAGTAGCAAAATATCGAGGAGCATTCCTACTAAGGTTGAGTCTAATGTTGTGGTTATAGAAGAGACTCAAATTCTTTCACAATTTTCGGTAGATGAGATTCATGCATCTATACTTTCTCATGAGCATAGGATAATTCAATCTTCTATATATTCTTTGGAACATGCATTCAAGTCACAAGTTTCTATTAGTCATGTTAGAGAGAGAGATAGATCTAACTTCAAAGGTAGAGGGAAATTCATCAAGATGTGGAAGAGCCAAACCACCAAATCTAATGTAAATATCGAACAAGGACAGAAGCCTGACAATTTTATTAATGTTCAAAAATCATTTACAATAGTGCAAGCTTGCAATATTTATAGATATTGGATAGTCGGATACAAACAAATAATTAAGTTGCACAGGTGCAACAATACATCCAGGAAGCAGAATAAAATAGAATACAAACATAAATAATTGTTACAACTACATAACAATTAAACCTACGAATATAACAGGACAAATATGGTTATAAAACCATATAACAAATAAATAAACTACATAGTTACCTAATTACCATAGTAAATGCCAAAATTAACTATAGTAAACTATGATTTACCCTAACATTCCCCCTTAATTTTGCATTGTCTCAAGTGATGTTGAGAGGAATTCTCTAAAAAACTCAAACTTGTCATGTGCAAGTGACTTTGTGAAGATATATGCTCGTTGTTTAGCTGTTGGGAAAAACTGAAGTTGTATGTTGTGTTTCAAGACATGCTCGCATATGAAATGAACTTGTACCTCGATGTGCTTTGTTCTCTCATGAAAAATTGGATTGCGAACAAGTTTGAGAACACCTTCATTGTCTACATACATGGTGGTAGGTTTGTCCTGTGGTATTCCAAGTCCTTCTAGTATGCGACATAGCCATATCGCTTCGCAGATGACGGCTTCACCTACAAAGATGATATTCGGCCACGTAGAAGAGTGAGAAATAAAGTGTTGTTTCTTGTTTCCCTGTGATATTAGTCCGATCCCAAAAACAATGCAAATCTCAAGTGGATTTCTTATAGTCAATGTTGCCTGCGTGATCTGAATCCGAATATCCAGTCAAGAAGAAGTTGTCGTTCTTCTTGTATTCTAGACCAAGATCCATTGTACCCTTGAGATATCTCAAGATTCACCTTGTTGCCTTCCAATGAAAAAATTTGGGTTCCTACATGAACCTGGATAGATAGCTCACTGCAAAGTGATATTTGGTCTAGTGTAGGTCAAGTAAATGAGACTCCCAATCAACTGTTGATAGAGAGTTACATTTACCATAGGAGATGGATCTGAACGAGATAATTGCAATCTATTCTCCATAGGTGTAGTAATAGGTGTGTAATCCATCATCCTAATTTCTCGAGCGTTGTCTTGGTATATTTCAACTGAGAAACAAAGATGTGATTCTCTTTCTGTCATACTTCCAATCCAAGACAATAGTGCATCAACCCAAGATCTGTCATGTCGAACGATCGGTTAAGATCTTTCTTTGTTGCATCGATCATCTTCACTAAATTGCCAGTGATGACTAGATCATCAACATAAACAACAACAATCACAATCTCCCCTTACTTTTTGAGGTAGAGATTGGGATCGTATGGATTTCTAACAAATCCATGTTGTATGCGAGATGCTCATCAATTTTGATGTACCAAGCCCGAGGTGCTTGTTTAAGGCCATATAGAGATTTCTTGAGTTTGTATACCTTTGTTTCTTCACCAGGTACAACATATCCCTCAGGTTGAGTCATGTAGGTCCTTCTTGTAGATCTTCATTTAGAAAGGCACTTTTTGTGTCCATCTGATGGACTTTCCAACTAAACCGTGTAGCTAGAGAAAAGAGCATCCTGATCATTTTTATCTTAGCTGTGGGAGCAAATGTCTCCTCATAGTATATGCCTTCTTTTTGTGCATATCCTATTGCTACACCCAGTCTTGCTTTGTACTTGTCTCTTGATAGTAATTAGTTGCTCCAACAAGGGAATATTGTTTGCTCTCTCTTCGAATTGCTTGCAAATTACATCTGCAAGCTCATACCATGAATGGATTGAAGTGGGTGGAAAACTTATCTATCATTGTAGGGATTTTACTTTTAGGGATGAAACCAAAAGCCTTACTGCTACATCATTCTGAGTGACAAAATGGACTAAGCATACATTGGAGATATTTTGGACGTGTTTTATAGGGGTGGTGGAATTATCATCGGTAAAGAATGGAGCACTCTTGAGGACAGAAATTGGTATATTATTATGGGAATTTAGATCCAAGGGGGTGCCTCCACGAAATGTTATGAAAATTATATCTCTCTATTGGACCATGAAAGGAATGGGTGTTACGATTTTGAGAGAATAAGGAAAAGGTTTACCAAGAAGAGGATTTGTATTCACCTTTAAGGAAGAATATGGAGGTCTTTGAAGTGATCTTCCTCTCCTTCTTGTCGGTGATAATTACAAATATTCAAAATGTTCTGAAATTTTCTTTGTTTGCACTTGTCTAATAAAATCTTAGCACTAAAGCTGTTTGAAACTCGATAGATTTTGATTGTAGGAGTCGTTAGGTATGTTTATGATTGCCTCCAAAGGCATATATCATTTAAACACACACCAAATATCAATGAAAAGAAGAAGAAAAATAATGAGCTATAAATGGCTCATTGGTCTTACCAAGTGCCAAAAATTGTTGTCTCTTGAGAATGCACCCAAATAATAAAATAGGCCCTAGTTTCTCAATGAAACATTGAGTGATCTTTTAAGATGTGGGAATTATCTACAAATATCAATCTCCAAAGAGGGTTAAATCCCTTCTACCTACAACTAATTGTAAAACTGATCCAACTCGGTTTGAAGACTTACTCCTATTCTAATCTTAGTTATGGCTTCCAAGGAACAAGGATGAGAGAGAAAACTAAATTTCAAATAGGTGATGCAATGGTAGTTTGTAGATGACCAATTGGTCCTTTTAAAGACACAAAATAGCTTCAAAACATAAGATATATTTATGCAAACAAGTGACTCGAGATGAATGGCCAATGAATTAGCTTTAATACACTACAGAGGACTAAAAATTCATTCACACTAAATACGATTGTAATAAGAGGAAATTAAATCACACTTTGTAATGATATATAATGAGTTCATATACCATTCACAAGACAATAGGTGCTTCAATCCACATATTTTATTGTTATAAATGTCTGTTAGTAGTAGAAGTATCAAAATGCTCCAAAAACAAAACTCCACCCAAAGGCTCACTTTAATAAAGAAAGAGAAGAGATGAAATTTGCCCACTTCCTTGAGTGGCATTAAACAGCTTTAGACTTGTGTAAAATTCTCCTCATCCATCTCATAAGCTTTTATATTGATCCAGATTTGCAAAACAATTTGATGAGCACATGTAAAAGGGGAAGTTAGAGAATTAATCAAGAGGAGGTCGTATGCTTTCGAGAGAATGAAGTGGGCCCACCGCCAACTTCTTTGACTGGTTCGCCCAAGCATGCATTGGATTCCCTTTTATAGGAATGCGCGGAGAAGGATTTTGATTTAAATGGAAGTCTTCTTTCTTGAATGGTGGAGAAAAACCCCAAATGTAGGCTTAACTACATGTCTAAGTAATCATTTGCGAGGTGAGCCATTATTTAAATGGGAGTCTTCTTTCTTGAATGGTGGAGTAAAACCCCAAATGTAGGCTTGACTGCATGTTGCCCAAAATAATGGCTCACCTCACAAATGATTACTTAAAGATACTATTTGGATGTCTTAGACTCTGCATTGATTTGTTGAAACTCGTTGGATTTGGAACCCAATGCCTACGAAATTTGAATTTGAAATTCCTTGGGCAATCCATCACTCCCACAATTTCATATTTCACTATAAACTAGGCAAATTTTCCATATTCTCTATCCCATCATTGTGCATGTAAGTAGTTTTTGAAAACTACAAACTCAAAATGCAAATCACACGAAGACACTCTTCTAGGGAATAACGTATGATTGTAGAAGGATAACATTTAGTTCTTATTGTGAAAGAATATTCCCAAAGAATTGGAAGGGGTGGTGTATACACTGAACTCCAATACTTCACAACAACACTAACACAGGACCAACACTTTGAGATTTTATTGTTCAAAGTTCATGTTCAAACTTTCTAGTTCTCATCCACATTTAATTTCATTACTTGAAATCCCGCTCCCATAAGGTTCTCTCATCCACACTCATCTACACCATTGTTATGTACAAGGGCCCCGACATAAGGCATGCTAAAATGAAATTAAATACATTTAATTAAATATGAAAAAAGAACAATGAACAACAAACGAATCAAGCAATAAGTAATAAGAATGGGATAAAAAAGTAAAAATGGAGGCAACACACTTCAATCCTTTATTGAATAAGAGCGGGATTACAATATTTAGCCAAGAGGCTAGGAGCGAAAAAAATATAACACTAGAACTTGCTCTAATTTATCTCTTTCCCTTCATTCATATTTATTTGCACTGGTGTCCTTTCACATTTCATCTCCTTCATGTCTCTTCACCTTCTTCATGCAAGACAAATTAAATATTCATTTAATTTCACCCTCGCTAACAATTGTATACCCTTCCTTAAGGTTTAGTGAATTTTTAATGCTTTAACAAACAAATTATTTTCCCTTTTCTATTAACATTACTCATAAGGTCTCTTATGCTCAAGGTGCACAACTCAAGCAAGGATTTAATGATCCTATCCATGGTTATGTCCTCTGTTACAAGAATATACTTTGAAAAATGAAAAATCCCATGGTTGACAATGAATTACAAGACATTGTTTTACAAATTCTACTTCCAACCATCCACAAATTTGTTGTATTAAAACATGTTCAATATTTCAATGATCTATGTCATTTGGTCAAAAATCGTGAAGTCACACTTATTGCCATGACCAAGTATGGGAACAACCTTCCCACCTCTTCCAATGCTAAAATTCAAAGCAAAATATCCTTGAAGGATAAGACTAAAGATACTAAGAATGATGTTAAGGCAACAATTAATGCAATTTCATAACCCATTGATAAATTTTCCCTTTCAGCTCTAAAATAAGGATAATTCACATGATTATGGAAACATGTTCATAAGGTATTATACAATTCACTTGAGTGCAATCGCATATCCCTTCCGCCACATTTGGAGATTGAAATAACTAAACCATAACATAATAACTTCAATACAAATGCATATGGTGATTATCATAGATGCACATGACATTCAACTAATATTTTTTTATTACAACATACAATTCAATATCTAATTGAGCACAACACTATGAAAATAAAACAACAATGACACTTCCACAAATGACTCGGTTACACAACCCGATGATGCACAAATTAAGATGTTTACTAATTCATTTCCAAACCACATGACACAAGAAACTAAGATCGATCCCAAGGTACAAATGGCTTATAATATACATCCTCATCTAGCTTCCTATGCATTTAAATTTGGTGTTGATTATCCCATAGATGGCCTTCTTGGTACACATACAAATACAAAAGTACAATGAACTATGATTATATTTGATGGTCATGACATTATTGATAATGATTCCATTGATGAACCTTTATTCATACGCACCTTCATTGATTTACAATATGTAGCCATATTGTGAAAATGGATCAAGAGAATACATTTTCACTATGACACTATTGACTATTATCAGTACACATAGATATTTGATCAATACAATGGACACATAAAAGACTTGGATGGACAACATCAAAACCCTCTTGGAGGAATTATTTTACCACTTATGGTAGCACCTAAATCTATTGCTACTTGGTTCTTAGTTCATCCCAACACCAAAGTGCTTGACATGTTATTAAGATGACCATGGATGCATAGGATGTATGCAATCCCTTCTACATTGCATTGATATCGTCGGGGTACATATATACAATGAAAAGTAGTTACGATTCATTGTATTTCATATGAATTTCCCACTAAGCCTTATTTGTTACCCTCTATAAATCCATAACACTTATTGTAAAACTTACACAAGTGCAACCCTTGTAACCAATTCAAATTATCATTTTTCTTATTTGAATTCTTATCCATTGAATTATGTCTCATTAACTAAATAAATCTTAATAATATCTTCAATGATTATGGGGTTCTTGATATTTTTAGTTATTTTAACACTAACAACCTTAGCAGAAGCAATTGCATCCCCACTATCGGTAACCTTATTCCAACGACATTTAGTGGGTTGTGTCTAATACATAACCTTGGATACTACCAAATCACCTCCCTTCTCTTCTTGAAAAATCTATCATCATCATATTTAAAATGACCCATATATATCTCATTGTAGTTATTTTAAAAATATTTAAATAAAGAAAATCAAAAACTGCGTTGGCACAAAAAAGAATAGGAATTGTGATTGGAATGAAGCATAATATGCATTCAGTGAGGCATAAGTACTTGTGTGGCAAAAACTATTAGGAAAATGATATGATCCCACATTCAATGAGTGATAAATACATAAGCCAATCTTTGATGTAAAAATGTATATGGGTAGTGGATACTAGAAACAGGTTATCCCAATAAAATATTTGAGGAAAGTTATTGGGTACTCAAGAGTAAAAGCGCATATATATATATATATATATATATATATATATATATATATATATATATATATAATATATATATATAAAGAAAGATTATTTCATTCTTAAGCATTTTGACCTTAGATTTGTAAGGGAAACGCCAACAACAAATACTTTATACTATAAATGCTCAAGTTCAGGGCTCCCCAACTTTTCCATAATACTATTTATTTTAAGAATCCTTTCTTTTTCTAATTTTTTTCCAAAAATAGTATGAAACTTTTAAAATTAGTACAAATATCTTAAATTTATTGATTTGTAAAATGTATAGATATCAATTTTAAATATTTTATTTTAAATTTTACACAATTAATAATTTTATTACATTATATTTATATTTTCCATAGAATGATGAACAAAAATATTTTTGAAGAAAAATGGTCAAGATATTGCTATTTTTATCGACTTTTAAAGTTAAAAAGTGAAAAAAATTTAAATGATAATCAAGTAAATGTAAAATTATGGTCAAAATCACTTTCCGATGATCAAACGAACGTCAAATTTAATATACAAAATAAAACCTTACATGGTCACACCATCACATGCACCCTATGTTGCCATTGTAGAAGGCATATCAACATAACAAAGAGATCGTGTTTAAAATAATATATTAACATAAACTAACAATAACACCTACAAACTTATAAATTTACACATGAAACTTAGAACCAATGAAATGGAGATAAAAAATTGTGGGATTTCAATGCTTTTATAGATTACAATAATTTATTCGTAGGGTTTATCATTGTTTCACCTAATCAAACTAGCAATCGCATGTGTACAATGCAATGTGAACGTTGAACAATATATGTTATTTGTTTTAGAGGGATAGTTATTACTTTTGTAGTTGATGTTGATAAGGGATGTGATTGATTTTGTAAGTGTAGGAATATAGATGAAGCATTACATTTAAAGGTTCTATCGACAATTTATTTGAACTAAACATGAATACATGAAGACTTTTGTACATTTGCATATTTTATATCATGAGTGGTAGCATTTTGTGGCCATTTTTTTTGCACTAAACATGAAGACATTTGATACCACTTTGGATGGTTAATTACTCTTGTAGTTGATGTGGTTAATAATTATTTGGGGGAAATTGTGTTAGTGTTGCAACGTGTTTGAGACAATGGTTGCATCGGTAGTTTGGTTGTTTTTTGTTGAAAATTTGTTTTTGTCTTTGATAACACCAGTAGTTTGGGTGTTTTTTGTACTTTTGTAGTTGATGTTGATTAGGGGTGTGATTGACTTTGTAAGTGTAGGAGTATAGATGAAGCATTACATGTAAAGGTTCTATCTCTACATTTCAAATTTGTTACAAATTCGTACATATACATTTGCAAATCTTATATCATGAGTGGTAGCGTTTTACGGACTTTTATTCAAACTAAACAAGAATAGATGAAGACTTTTGTACATTTGCATATTTTATATCAAGAGTGGTAGCCTTTTTGTGTCACATCGATAACATGTTGATAAAGGGTGTGATTGATAGAGGAAATGTAGGAATATAGATGAAACATTTTATTGAAAGGTTCTATGTGTACATTTCAAATTTGTACATATACATTTGCAAATCTTATATCATGAGATATGAACTAAACATGAATACATGAAGACCTCCATACATTTGTAGATTTTATATCATGAGTGGTATCCTTTTGTGGCCAATTTTATTTGCACTAAACATGAATACATTTGATACCCCTTGAACGACACTACCACTTTGGATACAAGAAGTGTTGAGTAAAGTAGTAGTGGAGGTGCTATCAAAGTAGAGGGTAGTATTTACTGACGAGGTTGAATGATATTAGGGTTGGAATACGAGAGGGTTGCATGGATTGTGGATGTGGAGATGTTGAATATTAAAACACCGATAGAGGCGAGCGCGAAGGAGAGGTGAGGGAGATGTGGTTGATATTGATGTGAATGAATTCGAATTTTATTTATCGGAAAAAAATTCCTATGCCAATTGTTCCTTTAGAAAAAAAAATTGTGGGATTTCAATACTTTTATATATTACAATAGTTTATTCATAGGGTTTATCATTGTTTCACCTAATCAAACAAAGCCAAAGAGAATTAAAAGACCTCATTTATCAATCAATTTGGTTTTAAAAAATCATTTTATCTAGAGTTGAGGTCCTCGTGTGAGAAACCTTTACTTTCCGTATACCTCCTACTCCCCTTCTATTCACTCCACACATCCCCTCTCCCATTAATTGTAAACTTTCGACTCCACACATCCATTTAATAGTAGTTAAGACTTTAAAGTACGTTTAGAAATGTGGGGTCTTTATTATCTTTTAGAAGGCAAGTTTTATAGGCTTCAACTTTCGAAATAATCTTAAGCTTTTGACCAATACAATCTTGCCAACTGCTTTTCATTATATATAACCTAAATTTTTGCAATTATTTATTTTTTAAATGGTTTATTCTTATTTTGTGATTGGTTGAAATTTTTTTATAGGCATATTTAGATATTATGATTAGTAAAAATCTATTTTTCTTTATTACCCACTACTAAAATGACACTGTCATATTTGATGTTTTCCTATAGTATATAAACAAATATTTACAGTATTGATTACAATGGCCCGCCAACATTTAATATATATTCTCCTCCATTTAATACATGTGTTGTCTCGTATCTTTGAAAATCTATCCGTAGTGGCTTTCCATTTACTCCATAAATGATCTTTAATACAATCACCCTAAGATTAATCGGGCACGTAGTGTGACAGATGCATACTGAGGTGTCATGGTGGGCTAACGGACTGATAAAAGACGTGAGCACTTTGAATGTTTTCTTTGTTTGACAACCGGAGACTTGATCGATCAATTGTAGGGAAAGATGGTTTTTCTTCTCATCGGTTTATGGATGAACATCCATTCCAGTCTTTGACAAAGATATATTTGAAACTAAAGTCAAGCGATGACACGAAATTATTTCGATAGCAATCCTTGTCAAAGTCGAGGACAACCCCTCCATCGATCGAAGCATCAAATTGAAAATATGGAATTACCGTTCGATCTGGTAGGGTTAAAAAGCATATTAGGAAATGTGTCGTGGTCTGTACTACGAAATCCGTGGTAGAGAGACGGGGCTCAAAATTTCTTTCGTTCACCGAATAGAAAATGAAGCAACTAGAACGAGAGTCGGTTGAAGAGCTCTTGAGTGAATGTCTATTGAACGGTCTCTTAGAGAAATGCGGTCACGAGGACAAACCAAAGAAATGTAGTGCCCACATTTTCTTCAGCTCAGTAGCTTGTTGTTTATTTGCTCATAGACATGTGTTGACAGTGATTGGTGATATCTTGGACATTATATTTAGATATTTGATTATATTAGTCATGTGTGACATTCAGGCGTATAACGCCAATTTAACCTAATTTCCTTATTGTCGCATTTTCTTGTTATGACATGGAAACTAATGAAATATGATGTGCTTGGAACCTAATTACATTGATGGATAGTTGTTGCATGATGGGATTATATGTCGTTTTATCATCTTGTCTAACTTTTGGAATATGGAATATAATTGTGCACGTTGTTACATCTGGATTTCAGTAGGATGTTAGGTTAGTTTAGCATGCATTGATATCTTACTATGTCATTTATATTGTATTGGACAGGTGCAGTTAATGTGTGCAATGAGTGTGCAGGTGACAGGTTTACAGGAGAACGTGGGATTCAGGCCAGTTACTCAAAACTTGCACAAGCAGCCCACGGGCTGAGTCCTAGCCATGTTCACTGTGTGAAGCCCTAGGATAGATGATTATTAATTTTGGGCACTTTGAGTGACCCCAATGTATGTAAAGTATTTTGCTTTAATTTATTAATTTTTGTTTAGGGTTGTTAGTAGAGTTGTAAACTTGCTTAGGGAGTAAATAATTTCACTTTCTTTTAAATTGTTGATTTTGTTAATTAGTCTCTTAATCACAAGGGTTTAGGGTCACATGTGAGACCCTTGGGTGGTCCCCACACCCTCTACCCTTGTGCCAAAATGCAAAACCCGAAATTAGGGTATTTTGGGCATTTTTGGGGACCCCTAAAATGAGCCCTTGGACCCTACCTAATGGGTAGGGGGGCTTGTTTTCAAGGCTAGAGGGAGTTTTCCCTCCCTTTCTACCCTTGTTTTGTCACATCCATGTAAGGGATGTGGATTTGTGTGTTTTCAAAAGTGCAACTAGTTTTGTCTTGCTAACATTTGAGGAAATTTGGGAGAAGAGGGTAAAAAGATAATTTTACCCTTTCTCTCTTTTGTCTTAGCATCTTTGACCATGAGGAGGGAGAGGGGTGACACATGTCACCCCCTCATTTGTGAGGATGCTTGGTCCCTCCTCTTCATATTCTCATTCATGGAGAAAAAATGGACTTTTTGCTTGGATTTTCTTGCTTGGATGCTTGGGTGAATTGGAGCTTGGAATTTGCTTGGAGCTAGGGGTGGAAATCTTGAAGTTAGGAAGCTTTTTGGAGAGCTTTCCTTGAGGTAGGCTCTTGGATCTTGTAGTTGTGTTGCTTTATTTTAGTTGTTAGATTGATTGTTGAAAATTGTGATTTTTGAATGAAGTTTTAGTGTTGTTTGTGTGTTTTTACTCCCTCCATCATATGGCATGATGGAGTTTGGAGTGTGGGGGAAGAGAGAGGGAATTTTCCCTCTCAACCCTCAAGGCTTGATGGCCAAGCCTTGTAGGGTCTTATTATTTTTCCCCTCAATGGTTGAGGTGGGGAAGTGGATTCATTTGGCTTGAATCTCCTTCCCCATCCTTGGTAAGGAAACCCCCTTTTGGGGTTTGAAAATCCTTCCAAGGAGGACATGGAGAAAGGGGGAGGAATAAGGAGGGTTTGTTTTGACTAAGGAGCAATAAGGAGGTTAAGAAGATGTGTTATGTGCATATAATATTGATGTTGTATTTTGGAGAACTTTCTCCTCTCTTCCCCATTTTTGGGGGATGAACATGGGTTCTCCTCCTTGTGGCTTTCTTTTGGAGTCTTGTTTGTTTGTGTCTTATTTTTCTTTGCATGTTTTGTATTATTGTTAGTGCATCCTTTCCCTTGTGCAAGTTTTGGTAGCTATCCTCTTTCCCATGGGCTTGGGGGAGGCTAGCATGCATCCCAACCTTGGGATAGGCATGTGATGATGCCTAAAGGTTGGGTGGTTAAACAAGCCCTTTCTCATTGTGTTGGCCTTGAAAAGATTTTGGAGTTGGGAAGCCTTTGGACGATGTATGAAGACCCTTGTCTACTTGGATGTTCTTCTTGTCTCCTTCACCATTTCATGGACTTCTTCTTTTGCTCATTGTATCTTGATAAGAATGACTTGTGAGAGCTTCTTTTGTCTTGAAAAGATAGTGTATTAGACCCCTTTTTGGGTGGATATGTATTGTGACATATGTGAATTTGAACAAGATAAAGTATTGTAATGGTTGATTTCTTAAGCATGAAACATGTAGGTAACTTCTTTTTGAAATGGAAGAGTTGTTAGTTGATGGGCTTTATTTTGAAGAATTTTTACCTTTAGTTTTCCCTTACTATAGCTTCTTGGAAATCATAACATGTAGAGAAGTTTTAAAGTTGTGTTCTTAGGAGGCCACACTATTTGTTTGTTAAATTATTCCTTTAAAAATAAGTCTTCCATTATATTGAAAAATGGTTTGTTTTCCTTCCAATACATATTATAAGAGTAAATGCATAGATGGCTGGTTTTTATATTCTAAACTGTACATTTACTTGTGCTTGCTCTTTAGATGGAACAAAATCTCATTTTATTATATGGAAAAATATATTTTACCTGTAGGTGTAAATCTGCTGTACTTGTGTTCAAAGGAAAATGGGCATGTTGAGAATAATGTCATTTGATAGTTGCCAAAGAAATAATCAGATAAATTGATCTTGCATGGATCAAGTTCTCTTGGAATACCTGTGAAAGTAAATGGGTCAGATATGTATGTGTGAAGCTATAGTTTACGTATTTCATCTTTGTATAAATTTCTCTTATCTTCTTCACTGGAAGTATGCAGCTGTGTATGTATTTATTTACATATATGGCAACCATTTTTATCTTATTTCTTTTTAATAGGTATGGTAGTAACATATATATATATATATATATATATATATATATATATATATATATATATATATAATGGTTTTAATAAATATAAACAAAAAATAAAATAAAAAATAATAAATATTTTTATTTGGGGTTCGGCCCTCTGCAGACCGCATAAAAATCTTTATACAAAAAAATATATGACTTGGGGAGGGTCGAACCCCTCCCCCAATCAGCCCGCCCGGGCCGCCTGGCCGCGCACCCCCGTCCCGCCCCACGCGCCCCCACGGCGCCCCAGTGCGCGCTCTGTCGCCCTTCCTCCATACCAAGCCAGTAGCCACCGCCACCCTGCTGCCGCCTTTCTGCTGCGGCACCACCACACCCGCCGCCCTTCAAACGCCGCGCCTCCAACGCCGCTTTGCCCAGGCTGCACTCCAGCGCGCACCACTATTCAATCTCCACGCGCCTCCTGCCGCGCCCCCACCGCCTTATCACAACCCCCTTTCACCGCCTCTCCTCCTCGATATCCGCCTTATAGACTCAACCAAATAAAATGAAAATATTGCAATAAACAACAATAAACAATTACATACGTTGGTTTTTGTTCTAGTTGATTAGGGTTAGTAACCAAAAAGAATACAAGAATAATACTTACCCAAAGAAATATAAATAGGTATATATTTATATATTTACAAATTAGGGTTTACAAAAAGGGGCTCCATAGCTTATCCTCATCTTGCTTTAAAATAAAAGAGGTTAGAGTTATTCGTTTAGAACCTTAGTACAATTTAAAATGTAATTAAGTAAATAATTTTCGAGTAAAGGTTAGTGAATATTTAGACTTTAAAAATAAATAAATAAATAAACGATATAGAATTAGTAGTTGCTAGGAAAAGATACAAAGGATGTATCAGTATTTAACTAAACACTATAAAAAAAAATTTACCCTAAAATTTCTAGTCATTATTGATGTGTTTTTCGATGTCCCTGGAAGGGGCATTACAAAAAACACACTTTTATTTTGTTACTCTCAATGCATATTATGTTTTTGTTGCACAGGTGATTTTAATATTTAGCTACGCGTATAGATTCACCGTCACTTTGGCCAAGAAGGCATGTTGTGGTGGTATGCACACAATTCGTATCTCGGAGCAATTTGTATTTGTGAAGAAAAAGTGCCCCATCGTTTGTTATAATTTTTCATTTCTCAATAAATAGGAGAATGGTGGAATGCAAATCCCATCAATGTAATAAACACAACAACAAGAATCGGAGCTGCACCCAATACTTCATATGCTTTTACCATAAACGGAAACCAGGAGACCTCTATCAATGTTCGAATTTAGGTATTAGTCGACAATGTTTTTATTTCAAAGCTTTGTTTTACACAATCGCCTTTATAATTATTGATGCAAACACCTTTCGCATTTATGTGAAAACAGGGAAACTAATCTTTCGAGTGATCAACGGTGCATTGAATATCGACATGTTTGTGGTTGTGGATGCATTGTATACCAAGCCTCAAAAAAATAAAATTTATAATGTTGGGTCCAGAGAAAACTACGGATGTTCTTGTCACGATCACTAAGACTGCAGAAAATTCTATTTGGGTACTCGAGCATATGCCAATGGCTAGGGCATGCCATTTGATAACACCACGGCCACTGCTATCTTCAAATATACTAACAGAAGTTTATCTTCTATAATGCCCAAAATGCTCAAGCTTCCATTCTACAACGACACCAAGATTGCCACCAAGTTTGTGAAGGCTCGAGAAAGCCCGGCATCCGGGAGCATCCCATGTCTGTTCCACCTTGCTAGATTCTTAGAATCAAGCATTTGAATTTTTGGGTTCCTTATATTGCTATTTGTCAAACAAGAAGTTCAATTTCCAATACCAATAATTCAATTTCCAATTGCAATATTACGTAGCAAAAAATCATTACAAATATAAAGCATTGTATGTTGTTACAATATTATACTTATAATTGCACAAATTGATATAGCACCTCAAAGTTCTAGTCACATCATTATGTCAAGATAAAAAGCTTGTGCATTAGCCAAATGTACGTTTTAACTTTTAAGCCTTGCAAGATTATTATTAGCTCATTCTCATATAATATTAATTAGAAATTGGATATCTTTTGCTTAAAACATGGTACTCAAGTTATGCAAATGAAACAAAGAAAACTATTATCCTTCTTCTAAACAAAAATGTTGTGTAGTTCAACACTTGCTTTGACAAGATATGCCATCCATGGCCTTGTTTGATAGGAAAATGTCATTTTATTCTTATATTTGTTTTATTTTAATTTTATGGGATTGACCTTAATGTATAAGTAGGGACTTAATCCCATTCTATGTAACTTCATCCAAATGAAGTATATGAAAAAAATTAAAACCCATCAATCGGTGGCTTATACATTATATTTCATTTAATTAATATTGTTCATAATTTATTGTTTATTGTATGTTTTTTTAGTGGTTAATATAGTATTTTTATGAATAATCGGTTTATTAAAAAATTTATAGATTAATTTATTAACTTTTTATTTGGGTTATATATTGATAAATTAGAAGAGTGGGTAAAGATGTTTAGGAGAGAGGGGCCCGCTTAGCCAAGTATATGGTGAAGCTTTTTTCCATACATCAACAACTTAATTCTTATGTGCGGAAACAATATAATATTTGAGAGACCATCTTCAAGCTCTAGAGTTCTTTTACATAAAAATAGGGATGCAAATGAACATTGACAAAACCAAAGTCGTATTTTTTCAATAGAAAGGAAGGTTCGACACCTCAATTTTTAGTTTGCAAATAGACCTCTTGAAGTGTGTCAAAATACAAGTATCTCGGCCTTGATTTTCACAACTTTGGTATACATGTAGGTTGAAAAGAATACATGGGAGTTTGAAAAAAATGCATTTCAAAACAGGACATGTAGGAATGTTGACTTATGGGATTCAAGACCACCAAGATCCTTTTTGGGTTACTTATCGCTCCAATGTTATTATATGGGTGCATGCTAGTGGTACATCGAGTTTGAAATAGAGACAAATTAAAAGGATCCAAAAAAATCTAACCATGAACAATTTCAAAATTAAGGATTCAATTCCCTATGAAATCATCTTTGTTGAGGCAATCACTATGACCAAGCTATTATGTAATGCTAGAAAACAACAACAAACATGACAATCGACACATGGCCTAGGGCCGCAAAATATGAAGAGTTACACAAAAGGAATAACACTTGGATGACGCATAACCACAAGCGAATGAATAGATGGAATATCAGTTTAATTGAATGCCCATATTGTAACAAAGATATACAAATTATGTGAATGAAAGGTTTAGAACAATGTGGAGAAAACAAACAAGTAAGAAAAGATATAATTATATTTTAGTGTTCAACCCGACCTATGAGCACAATGAAAAAGCGCATATAAGGGCTGAAATTAAATGGAGAGAAAAAATCCTCATTACTCAATTGAGGATTGACTCTCAAGATTATATGTGAGATAAGCAAATGGACAACTCCTAAGGAGCAGTGGGAAGAGAGGGTTTGTGCTTTTACACCATAGGGGTGGTTAAAATGGACAAGAGTACTCCATCCTCAAATGTCCTAAATACACAAACATGTAGGGCAAGTACGTGGAAACATCAAAAGTGGGCTCCATGATAGAACTATTCAAGTAAAAGAGTTTAGGCCGATGTTAAATCAAATTAGCAAAATAAGGAGCAACCTTCTAAAGTAAATCACAAGCCTTTGGAATATCTGAGCAATAGAAACAAATAATTGTAACAAGTGGTCCCATAGACCGATAGGTTTGGTGGACATAACTAAAAACATTTCATTTCATTGTCAACGTATTAAATAAATACATAAAAAGATTTTGTAGTCATGCATATAAATATAAATATTAATGGAAATATATCAACTACATAGTGGATTTTAATTTAGTTGAAGTGAAAATGATGAAATATTTTGATGTTGTGAAATTTATACAGCTTACTTTATCATTTGTTTTTATAATATCTAAAAATTCCTTCTTTAAACTTTCTCATGAAATACATGTTACATTTTTCTATTTTTAATTTTAGATCACTTAAATTGTTTAACAAAAAAATTCAATACAATATTTATTTATTTTTATTTTTAAATAACTACATTATCTTCATAAATCATTATTTTATATTCATATAGTAAATACAAAATTATAAATAATAAAATATTTTAGATATACAAAATAAAAATAAAAATCATATATCTTTATAAATTATGTTACCTATATATATATATAAATCAATGATATACAAAATAAAATAGAAATTATATATATATCTTTACAAATTATTTAACTATAACAATATAAATCAAAGTGATATATATATTTGTTGGGTTTTTAAGATATTGACCTTTCACAAACCATATACTTAATAGGGCTCATATTAAATAAATAAAAAGTTGTTCATACCATTGACACCTTGTAACTGTAAACCACGAATGTTCTGGGCGTTAACAGTGTGCAATAAATTCTTGAGAAAGTCGCAGGTGGCGTTGGTATTGTTAAGTGCCGACACCTGATTCACCAATCGCGGTTCGACACGTAGATTTCAACGTCTTTAGCTGTAATGTTTGTTAATCCTCCTCTGTAACTGTAAAAACACAATAATTATGTTGTGATTTTGAGCGTGGGAAGGAAGGGAGGAAATGAGGCGCATTTAATGCAGACAACTCCGTGCGGTGGTGGTTGCGGAAATGGCCTTTTTCTTACCAACATTACATGTCCAAATCCCCATTATTTGAACCGCTCAATACCCCAACTGCCCCGTTGGAGGAAAAAAAAGTAATAAGCATCCACATTAATTGAAACCCACGCTATATTGATGAGGAAGAAGAAGAAGAAGAAACCTGCAAATGCCCTGCAACGCACAGAGCACGGACAGAATTATCCTTATCTTCATTCTCCTCCTGTAAATTATATATAAATATATACACATTTGATTGCATTGTATTTGTGTGTGTGTGTATATATATGTAAGTAATGGCGCCTTCTAATGATAACGCGCACTGTGCTCAGCGGCTTCTAGCGTATCAAACGGCGAAAGCGGCGGCTCCGGCGGCGTGTTTGGCGGAGCTGCGGCGGGTGATGAACAAAGCGCCTGATGATCCGCTGCGAATAGTGGGCGTCGGAGCTGGGGCGTGGGGAGCGTCTTCGCCGCCATGTTGCAGGAGGCCTATGGTCGCGGTCACATGCGGGACCAGGTGCTGCTTTTTCTATTTTATGTGATTTCTAATTGATTATATAAATATAGGGATCCTCATGGGAAAATATTATAATTTGAAAAATAAATAACAATAATCCAATGATGATGGTGGCTTTTAATTTGGATCTTAAACTTCATCTCCGTTTTGATAAGTAAACAAATTTTATTTTATTATGCCGAAGGCATTCCCCCTATGGGAAAGGCACCTGTGGATGTTTCTACAACTGTGTTAAATTTGACGGTTTGACGGCCGTCTTGACGTTTGTGCTTTTCCTCCCTATTTTAGCTTTTCTCTATTATTTTTAATAATTTTGTTTCTAATAATTAACAATTTTAGCTTTTGTTTTTAATTAACAACAATTTTAGCTTTTATTTTTAATAATTAACAATTTTAGCTTTTGTTTTTAATTAACAACAATTTTTACTTTTACTTTTAATAATTTTGTTTCTAATAATTAACAATAATCAACTCATAAACAAACAAATGGTTGATTTGCGGACCTGATGGATGAAATTGGTTATACAACAAATATGGGCGTGAATTAGTTTATCTCAATTATTTCTATTTTATAGGGGATAATTAGTTTATCTTATTATTTCTATTTACTAGGTGCTCTCAAGGTGTTTAATAGTGCTCAATCTAAAAAATAACTTGCTTTCTGGAACAAATTCCCAATTCTCTGAATAACTGCACAAAATTGCATCACTTGTCATTGTCTAATAATACGCTTGAGGGACCAATTCCATCTGAGATATTAACAACATTGACCAGATTAGAAAATCTGCTTCTAAATTCCAACAAACTCAATGGTAGTATCCCGAAAGAGATTGGTCAATTATGGAAACTGAGAGAGCTCAAGTTGAAGAACAATATCCTTACATGTGCCATTCCCAAGGCGCTAGGAAATTGTTCTTTCATGGAGGAGTTAAATATATCTTCTAATTCCTTGTATGGCTATATTCCACAAGAATTGGGTTCACTTTCCCAACTACGAGAACTGTTGCTGGATAACTGCACAAAATTGCATCACTTGTCATTGTCTAATAATACGCTTGAGGGACCAATTCCATCTGAGATATTAACAACATTGACCAGATTAGAACATTTGCTTCTAAATTCCAACAAACTCAATGGTAGTATCCCGGAAGAGATTGGTCAATTATGGAAACTGAGAGAGCTCAAGTTGAAGAACAATATCCTTACAGGTGCCATTCCCAAGGCGCTAGGAAATTGTTCTTTCATGGAGGAGTTAAATATATCTTCTAATTCCTTGTATGGCTATATTCCACAAGAATTGGGTTCACTTTCCCAACTACGAGAACTGTCGTTGGATAACTACACAAAATTGCATCACTTGTCATTGTCTAATAATACGCTTGAGGGACCAATTCCATCTGAGATATTAACAACATTGACCAGATTAGAACATTTGCTTCTAAATTCCAACCAACTCAATGGTAGTATCCTGGAAGAGATCGGTCAATTCAGAAACCGAGAGAGCTCAAGTTGAAGAACAATATCCTTACAGGTGCCATTCCCAAGGCGCTAGGAAACTATTCTTTCATGGAGGAGTTAAATATATCTTCTACTTCCTTGTATGACTATATTCCACAAGAATTGGGTTCACTTTCCCAACTACGAGAACTGTCGCTGGATAATAACCTAGGAGGGTCCATTCTATATTCTCTCATGAACTGTACAGAATTGAAAAAGTTGAACCTATATCACAACAAGTTTGTGGGGACAATTCCAGAGGATGTAGGCCATAAGCTAGCCAAATTGCGACTGGTGGACCTGTCCATCAATCAGCTAAACGGAAGCATCCCAAAATCCATAGGAAATATTTCGGACTTAATTTTCTTCAAATAGAAGACAACCAATTAAGCAGAATGGTACCCCGGAATTGGGAATGTTGGGTTGCCTACAACAACTGACATTTGGCAATAACAATCTGAAGGGAGATGTTTTTTCCATTCTCTTGAACTGTACAAAGTTGCAAACCATTGGGTTGGAATTCAACCGATTTTGGGCTCTGTTCCGGCAGAAATTGGCTTCAAGCTCACCAAGCTACAAGAACTTGTTACAGCACGTAATCGATTCAGTGGGAGGACCCCACATTTCAGATACTGCACTTGTCCTCCCTAAGGTCCATTCTCAACACTGGTGCCCAACATCGTGTTGACTTCATTCTCAACTAATTTCTTGATGTCTTTGCCTCTACCTTTTAGTTTCTTTATAGCCACATATTTATCTTTCAAATTACCCTGATACACTCTTCCAAAGCTTCCTTGCCCAATTTCGTAACATTGGTTGCAAATCTATGGGTTGACGCATGCCTCGTGAATGGTGCCACAGGAACAATCACCGACATTGTCTACGCGCATCAATGCAACCACCAACATTACCTTTATTTGTTGTTGTCAAATTTGATAGATACAACGGCCCATGTTAGGATCCCTCCAACCCGTTACATATTCTCATACCCCCTATTTCAAGAGGGAATCAAAGACAATTGACGATTAAAATGGCTTGGGGATTAACCATCCACAAGTGGCAGGGACTTTCTTTGCATAGAGAAACTGTCAACATTAGAACCACTCAAAGGCAGGGTCTGACATTCACAGCTTTCTTCAGAGTTCCCTCGCTTGCAAATCTGCATATTTCACCTGCTTTTTCATTCGAGAGATACTCAAAAATGGTGTACGTAACAACACTTGGAGCACCTCCACCAGCCTATCATAAAATGCTACCCTCTGCTTTGATAGCACCTCCACCACTACTATCACTCAACCTGTCGTAAAAGCTACCCTCTACTTTGATAGTACCTCCACCACTACTATACTTAACACTTCTTCTATCCAAAGCGACATTGTTGTTCAAGGGGTATCAAATGTAATCATGTTTATTGAAACTAAAATTGCCCACTAAAGGATACCATTCATGATATAAATACAACAAATGTATACATGTCTCATTATGTGCACACAGATCTACATTTATTTGATGTTTTGAAATATGATATGCAACTTTAATTGTACGAATCTGTAACAGAATTAAATATACACATACAACATTTCAATGTAATGTTTCAACTAAATTCCTACACTACAACTATCAATTGTACAATAAATGTTTTTCCAACAAAACACCAACCGAACAACCAATGCACAACTAATAAACACGAATTAAATACATACAACATCAACTATAAAATAAATTAACTATCGAAAATGATATCAAATGTATTCATTTACGAATTTTTAACAAGTTTGAAATGTAGAAACAACCTTCAAATTAAGTGGCCCATCTATATTTCTACACTTACAAAATCAATCACACCCCTAATCAACATCAACTACAAAAGTAATAATTATACCTCTAAAACAAATAACATATACCGTTCGGCGTTCACATCTCATGAAACACATGCGATTGCTAGTTTTATTTTGCGTTACATATTTAAAGTGATACTATTTGTCATCAACTAATAGGGAATTTATTAAAAGGTAATTAAATTATTTATATTTTAGTTATGCTGAAAATTCTAAGAGAAAAATGTTGAAATTGATATTTCACCACAATTTTGAGATAGATATTTTTAAATACAGCATTTTATTTTATTTTATGGACAAAAATCTTAAAATTGATATCTCACTACGTTTTTAGGATAGATATTTTTAAATACATTATTTTTATGATACAATGAAACGCCATTTAAATACATTTATCAACATTATAAGACATCTAAAACCACTCTAATAATGCTAAATAAAATTAGTAATACACTACAATTTTTAATCAAAAGCTTTTATAATAAAAAATATGTCATTAAATATAAACAATATGATATGTATTTTTCACCTATAGTTTCAAAACTCGTTCCCATATAAAAATGTATTATTTAAATTAGATAAAATTCAAATAATTAATAAAATTAGCATTTTAAGTAAAATATATATGAAATTGTTTTCTAATACAATTTAAGGCACTTTAAAGCGGTCATGCATTTGGGAGAATTTCGCTTGGTCCCATAAAATAAGATGTTTATTTTTCAATAAAATTGAATTGGAAAAAATAGTTAAGTGACGTGGCATTTAACTCGCTTAACATGTGAAATGTACAAAGAGTTTCAATTTATTTTATTTTTAAATGTTTTATACTCTTCATATTGTTCTTGTTACATTTTTAATATAATTTTTAGATATGAATTTTTATTTCTTTGCCTATACAAAATTGATTTGGGATAGATTTCCCTTAGTCCCCCAAAATGAGATGTTTATTCTTCAACAAAATTAAATTGAAAAAAGTTAAGTGACCACGTAGAACATTTAATTGGTTTAACATGTGAATCAATCTCTTTTATTTTTAAATATTCACTAATTTTTCCATTTTGTATTAGTTACACTTTCTTTAGAAAGATTTTGTATCAATTAACATTTTCTTTATATAATTCCTAAATGTACATTTTTTTATTGTCTTACATAATAGGTGGTGGTGAGAATGTGGCGACGGGCGGGGAAGGCGGTGGATAAAGCCTCTGCTCAATCCCTCTTTGATGTCATCAACTCACGAGAAGACGTGTTGCGAAGGTTGATTGGACAATGCGCTTATCTAAAATACGTGGAGGCTAGGGTCAAGCGGCCACCGAGTCCTATATGCCGATGAGATCTTACGCGATGGCTTTTGTATTAATATGGTGGAAACACCACTTTGTCCACTTCAAGTGGTGACCAATTTGCGGGAGGCCGTCAGGGATGCGAGATATTGTCATCAATGGGCTACCCTCCACGAGAGACGAGGCCGGTGTTTGAGGAGATAGGGAGAGTCTTGCACGAGCGGGTAACGTTGCCTCTAATTATATCATTGGCCAAGGGAGTGGAGGCCGTGCTCCACCCTATTCCACATATCATTACGCCCACCCAAATGATTTCTCAAGCAAGTTAGTACTGTTTCTCTTTCAACGCCCTCTCTCCTTCTCTTCTAAAATTTGTGATCAATTTATTTGTACAATAGCCAAAAGAAAATAAATTACAAAAAGGGTTCCCATTAAATAGTGGAATTATTGTTATATTTAAAATCTTCAAACTAAATTATATAGTTAAAAGTCAATTAAAAAATAGTAGTAGAAACAAGTCTCAAACATGATACATAATGTTAGGAAGTGGTCCTAAGGGACTCCTAAATTCTCTTAGGTTGGTGTAGAGTAATTTTAGGAGCATTGATCTCGGGTCAATTAACTTGTAAATATAAGTCCACACCAAACACCAAAACACCAAACCAGGGTGCTTGGTAAGACATTTACAAATTTTCATGACATATGATAGCCTCTCTCAAACAAAGGTTTTAGACTTACATAGCATAAACATATCGATTCACGAGGATTTGATCTTAAAAAGAATCAACATATCTTACAATTTTGTAAGAGATGTATTTAAAACTGTCACTACTAAAAAGGACTATGTCCTAACTAAAATAATCTTAAAGTTTTGGATTGGAATAGTTTTTTTTTCTCCCATAACACCATTGTGAAAAGACTAGGACATATCTTAAGTATTGTGGCACATACTTAAGAATGATACCTAACATACTTAATTGTAAGTGTAAATTTATATAAATAAATAAAAATATTAGATAACATACTAAATAATATTATGTTACACACCACAGATTTTTTTAATTTTATAAAAAAAATCAATGAATTTTGTACAAATAACTTGACATAAAGTTAAATGAATTTGGTAGAATAACTTGACATAAATGAATTTAACGGAGTGACATTGTCCTAAATAATTATTCTAAATAAACATATAACTAATACTGAGCGGGTGTACGTAGTTATAAAAAGCACATAATTAGCTGAAATGTAAAAGCTGAATTCAGTAGAGGAACATGGAGGTAGCTATCATATATCGCAGAATAAGGGTATAATTTTTGCAAATGAGTGCAAAATAGGTAAGAATGTGAATTGTCTACAAGATCATTGTATATTTTGAGGTCTTACTCTGCATCAGCTTTATTCCTCCTCGAAAATTATTCTAAAATGTTGTGATTGTCTGCACTAATTCTTAGTCTGAATATAATCCCATTCAATCTGATTAGCATTCAATGTGGTATGCAGCAAAGGTTCCCATATCAAATATTCTTTATCTGGGAGGACCCAACATAGCCTCAGAAGTTTACAACAAGGAGTATGCAAATGCTAGAATCTGCGGTTCGGAGAAATGGGCAAAACCTCTGGCAAACTTCCTTCGTCAGCCACATTTTATAGTATGGGACAATCCAGACCTTGTCACACATGAAATCATGGGAGGTCTGAAAAATGTGTATGCGATTGGTGCTGGTGAGTGAGTTCTATTTTGTTCACTTCTTGAGTTGCTCGTATGTGGACTTGGTCTGCCTAATTATTGGAAATAAATTCAACGTACTTCTTGAAAAATGTTTATTTCCCATTTGTCTAGTTACTGAAAGGCATTCAAAGTAACTAATGATATATGAGAGAATCAAGACCACTTTCTCAGGCGACCTTGATAGCTAAACAAACTTCTAAAAACTTGGCGTTTAAACTTTAATTAAAGTGAAGATAGCCTGTGAATGTTCATGACTCAGAAGAAGCCGGTTTCATTTTGTAAAGAATTTATCTAATACTTCTTCAAATATTTACAATATGTATTATGGACTTGATGTGAAGCCAGAAAAGCCAACTCATTTTGATGCAGTCATTAGCTTCCAATGACATCTCGGATGCTTTGGGATTTGGGCTAATTCCATTCTGGCATGAATTTTCCTTAAAATGCTTAACAATCTTCTCAATTCAACTACTTAAAAGTGTTTTTGTCCAACACTTCAAATCCTACCATTCGATCCATCTGTAAGGGTAAAGGATTGAAACCCAAACCAATGCCTCGGTCCTTATTCCCCTAAATATGGTGTGAATTTTCCTTAAAATGATAAACAATCTTCTCGATTCAACTACTTAAAAGGGTTTTTGTCTAACACTTCAAATCCTACCATTGGTTCCATCTTAGGGGTAAGGATTGAAATCCAAACCAATGCTTCTGTCCTTATTCCCCTAAATATGGAACCAGTAGTAGGATCCAAAACATTGGACAAAAAAATTTAGTAGTCGAAACCAGAAGAGTATTATACATTCCAGAAGATTATTATGCATTGTTACATTGCAAAGAATTAAGAAACCAAACTTAAAACTAAAATAAATTAATGCTTCCCAAGGATGTTCTGATGACGTGGCATATTCATTCTATTTGTTTTTATAGGTATGGTTGCTGCTTTGACAAATGAGAGTGCTACGAGCAAGGCAGTTTATTTTGCTCACTCAACATCAGAGATGATCTACATAACTCATTTGTTGGCCGAAGAACCAGAAAAGTTGGCAGGACCACTTCTGGCTGATACATATGTTACACTGCTTAAGGAAGCGCATGGTATGGTCAGCAGGTTGCAATGGGAGAACTTAGGCCAGACATGGGAGACAGCATACAAGGGAAAGGAACAATACAGGTCAAATTTTAATCTAATTGCCAGCTAAGGAATACCCTTAATTGGTGTCTTTCTAAAATAAGTATGCTTCATAATTTAAATGAGAAGTGGCAATAACAGAGTTGGGCAAGTTGCTCTTGGAAACTTTTGAGGAGACCCAGAATTTGCATAGTAGTCCTTAACACTATTCTCAAAGGTAGCATATCATTCCAAACATATTGAAGTAATTCGAGAAAATGGAAAAATGTGTCATCCAATAAGTTAGAGAAGCATGATATGGTGATCATATCAAGATTTTGTATGGTTGGATATTCTGTATTGAACTATATGGCTAAGAGGCCTAAATGTATAATCTGTGTTCTTTTGATTATGCAGGGTGTATCAGCTGTAGAAGCATTTTATGAATTGCTCCGCCAACCAAGTTTGAGTGTCATGCATCCAGAGGGTAAAAGGAGGTGGTTCCTGTGGAACTATGCCCCATCCTTAAGACTCTTTATAACATTCTTATTAAAAGGTATGAAGGTTATATAGTCTTACATACTTCAATGAACAACAAAAAGGCCTCATGTGAAATCTAATGAAAAAGGCTTAAGAAAAATGCATGTTCTCGGGAACCTTAACTTGAACTTTCCTGTTCTAAAGTAATGACAATAGAAATAATTTGCATTCTCTATTCTATATAAGGTTGAGTTCAAGCAATGTGAAACTGTTAATGCAGGGAGGCATCAGCAAAAGCCATATTACAAGCTTTGAGAGATGAGAATATGTACGATCCCCGCCATCGTATTGAAATACCTCGTGTGAATAATTGCTCCATGCTCCACTTGCTGGGTACTCCAAAGGTGGCTTAACTTGATAGGGAGGCATTACCACTTATAGGAATGATGAGCTATCTTGATGTATTCTGTTTTATGTTTCAGTAGCCTATATCACAAGATAAGCAGTTTTTATAGTGGTGATGATGTGCATATTTATAGCAGTGATGATGTGCATAGACAATTATCAGTTTGGTTGACAGAAAATATGCATTACCTACAATTTTACTGCTTACTACTATATTAATCATACAAATGTTCAAATTTTCTGTTCAATTTGAACATTTTTTTAACTGGTGAAGAAGATATGATCAAAGTCAATGTGTTATAGGCAGGAAACGCCATATGTAATGCCAATTTTGAGAAGTAACCATAAATAGTAACAAAGATCTCTCTAAAGTCTAAAATCATAGTGCAAACAACTCCCTGTTATATCATTCCAAACTTACATCAGTGAAAACTTGAGATGGTTTAAAGTTTGGGTTGAACACTTTATGGTGGCATGGATAACATTAAGATATTTGTAATAATTAATTTTTTGAAATTATTTCTCAACATGTCAATTCTGCAATATGTTTGGTGTAATACACCAAATATTGTGATATTAGTACAGTGAGACCCTGTAAACTCTTTATGGTGGGTTTTGGGTATAAGTCATCTATAATATTATTATCAGTTCCACCCAAAAAAACAGCTTCACTTTGTATCTGTAAGTCACCACAGACATACTAGGACATTATCCTGAAACCTTACTTATACTTTAAAGTTTAAACACTCTTTACCCAAGCCACCAGCCCTTGTTAGAAGGTGTGACAAGCTTGTTTGAAAACAACCACCTAGACCTGGGTCAGCCTAGATACAGAAGACTTGTAAAACAACTGCCCTTAAATCAACTACGCTAGAAGCCATTTGACATTTTTTCATGTACATCCACAAATATGAAAACTTAACTGCATTCTTTATTAAAGATTGTTGGCTTACGAATTTGATTTGGTGAAATCAGCTGTCCATAATAACTACACCCTTGCATATGACCATATAATTAAAAATTTAATTAAGTAAACTTTATAATACAATGCAAATCCTTGATTGCAAGGAATGTGTGTATTGTGATACGATGAAACTTTATTCTGAGTTTTTAAGACAAAACTTTATTTTGGATATCAGAGTTCTTAATATTTTTTAAGATATGTACCTTTCATTTTTAGTATGTACATTAAGAATACAGCGAAATAACAAAATTACATCCTGTTATACAGAGTGAATGGTTTGGTATTCGAACTGTTGTAGGCCATAGCATTACATGGGAGATACTATTTATCATCCTAAACTATAACGTTCTAAATAAACCATAGTCATTAATCCAACTATTACAATTCATAATAGTCTCTATAATGGCTACAGAAATTACAATGAAACTATAGTCAAGATGCAAAATTGAACCACCTGAATAGCATACCAAAATAGACAATACTAATTATTGGCATCGAATTGTTCATACTTTGAAGATATTGCTTTTGATACCAACGAAAGGGCAGATCATCCCACAAACCTTAATATCATACATTAGAAAATAACACGTTTTTTGGTTTAGGAGTTTCATGCTATTCTCCCATAGTAACGACCAAGGTTTAATTTCCTTGATGCATGTTAAGAGTTCGCTCCCTAATTCAGCATGCAAGTGTTTTGTATGAAACCAACTTACAGCTTATCATGTATCATTTTACCATTAAACTCTACTAAGATGAGACAACTTTTAAATAGTTTACTTTGAAATCCACATCTGATGTTAAAGTGGTCTCTTCGTCTAATTATAAAATTCTACCAAGATAAAGGCTACCTTGATTTGTATTCTTTGTTTTTTTGTTTACAATGTTGTAAAACCTTCTCCATAGACCAAATCAGAGTTCTTTTTGGTTTTCTGAGATTATCTCGTTTTTTTTGTTCATTTTGAGTCCGAACTTGAGACAACTCAAACACGGTCTTTGGCTTGATTAAGCAATGTTGATATATACCAATGTTCCTTTCGGATAAAGGCAAACAAATTAGATACATCAACCTTCCTTTTGAGAAAGACAGAAATGCAGAAAGTGCCAAAAAAACATTTTCTAGGTTCCATAGGCTTCACTGATATAGGACATGGTGTTTCTGTGTTACTTAGAATGGTCAGGGTACTGGGATGGAGATGCCATTTTGAAATAGGGTAGGGGAATATATGAAGAAGTGTAGAGCTATACTACATTTTAATATAGTTGCGAGTGGATGAGGATATTGTTAAGGGCCCATATGGATATGGAGGCCCAGTATCTAAACCTGAGTTTCCAAATAACAATAGTATTTTACTGAGGAATATTCCATGTGTGTTCTGCAAAAACAGTGACAATAAGTGTTCGAATTTGCCAAGAGAGTGGCGGGGATGCGGATTATGGTGATTTGAATTGTATTTCCTTTTCTGGTTTCTGTTTCTGCTGTTTCAATAGATATGTATGGTGGCTTAGCATTACTTGTAGTTAACCTTTAGGAGATGGCAAAGTGGCCTTTAAAGTTTTTTCAATGCCTGCTGGGTTTTGACTTCTGCAGCCATGTCTGGGTGCCAGTTTATTTTGGCCATCTGAAGTGGGAGAGAAATGCTGGTGCTTTTCAGCATCCTGCCGCTAACATGGATTTCAGAAAGGTTTTGTTGAACTCTTCTGGTCACTCCAGGGTTTGTATTTGAACCCTGAACCGCAGCAGCTTGAAATTAAAATCAAAAAAATTGTAGACAAAGGCATCTCCAATTCAGAGGAGAAGGTCATCACTGCATAATGAACTGAAGTTTTTATGCAAATTTAAATTTCCAGCCAATGTTTTTTCAGAGTAAATTTGCTGATCAAGTTATGGCTTAGGTAGGAATTAAGCAACTATTGGTAGCCGTACATCGAATGCTACCAGGTGGCATCTTACTGTAAGCTGCAATTGACATGAATGTTTAGAGATGGGTAGACCAGGGACTGATACCAGGTTGGACAATTGATGGAAATATGACATATTAATAAAGCAATATAGTATGGTTTTACCTTTTTGCAGAGCAAAAATGTTCAGATATACATGCAGAGAAGATACATAATGTCTCTCTGTTTTTCATATATATGAGTATCTAGCATTCATTTTGCTAAACCCCCACTGCCCTTGCATTTCAGTCATTTATGATTTTCTGTTTATTTTCTTGAATTTATATTGAAAATCATTTTATAGTATACGAAGCACATGTCTAGATTCCAGTGAATGATAATGCAAAAAGTTGGAATTCAATTGTAAATGCTTGCACTATTAATATATTTGTGTGTAACATGTGAGACACTTTCCATTCCTTTGTGTAGATGACTAGAAAGTTTGGCCTTTCTTTCCATCAAATACCCTCCAGCAAAGGCTGTTGTGTCCTCATTATAATATTCTAGCAAAGAATTTTGTAGAACATGTGCTCATAAAAGTAAATAATTGTTATTTAAATATTTTGTTGAGTGTTATTCTATTATGAAATTCGCATTTAATATCAGAAATGCATCAAATAATATGCAAAAGATATAGACTGCACAACACGAGATGTGTGGGCCAAATGCCCTAATATGAATTATATTCAGAAATACCCTTAAGGTAGGGAAACACCATACAATATTCTTTATGGGGAAGGAATCACTCCACTATCACAGGCCTCTTTGAGGGGGCAACCTCCTTATTAGAGCATACACTCCAATTACAATATTTCTCCTTCATAATATCTTACACAATGATATTCCTCCCTTAGACCTATTACAATAATAGATGGGTATATCACTAATCCTAATGTAGGCCGACTCATTGCCAATATAATAAATATCACAAGTTAAACCATATGATTCTAACTCCATATAGTATACCCACTAAGAGGACATGTGCCACATGTCGGCATCTCTACACACCAACATACATCATAAGATCGTCTCTCTAGGTACATTACATGGTCTAGCAGTCAGGCAGGACACTCATCAGCACAATGTCATGGGAACAATACCCAGCAGGCATACGTTCTAATCCATTTGCACAATACATTATAATTTATTTTTCTTCAACAAGGCAACGCGTGGTACATTTATGGAACTGATTATAGATCAGAGGATACCTGGTCAGAGTTAACAAAATTAGGTGGAACAGCACCGAAAGATCAAACAAATTGAACTTGGCTGAGAATATTTCCTCCTTGGTAGCAAAAACTTGTTCCTAATTATTGTCATGTTTTATCTACTTTTTAAAGCTCCACACAGAAAAGTAATCAAATAATATTTGTTAAATATGATGACAAATTCTTACTCTGCATCAGATATTCATCCACCAGTTCAACCTGCTTTAGCCTTCCAATTTCCCTATTCCCAAGTATTTTGGAACAGCCAATTGTGGAACTACCAGTTAAGAGAGATTAAGTGATTCAGAACAGCAATTGTGGAGCATGCCAGGACAAAAGGATCCAGCTTCCCATTATAGGCCCCGCGAATAATATTTTATGACATCCAACAGTTCTATTTTAAAAAGAATGCTGATGATCTTACTGGGAACAGTTTGCACATATGACTTTGCCAAGTTATATGCCTAGACTTGGCCCTAGCTTTTCCACATCTTATAATTGGGAGATGAAATGCTCAAGAGCATTTTTATTCAATTGTTTAAGTTCAAATACAAAAAACATCCCAAATTATGATCTGTAGGCCTGTCCATCCATTACATGAACTCCGATATCACCTTCACAGAAGTTTATCTCATCAATCCATCCTACTTGGGGAATGGTTGAAACAAAGTGCCTATTCTTTTGACTGAGGGTGACATTTAATCACTTGCTTTGCCTGTTTATGTAGTAAAAGGTAAATTCTAGCATATTATCATAAAAGAATGGAAAGACTCTGCATGTTGGATTTCCCTAGCACCTAGCCCACTTATAAAAACCAGTACCTAATAAAATTGAGAATGGAACCAAAGATTGCGGTTGTCAATCTGAACAGCTTATTGTTTCATAAAAACCCAGTTATGCATATAAACATTTTTGTGTGTACCCCAAGCCTAAGCTTTCAATTCTGCTATTAACAAAAACTTTACTATTTTTTAAATTAATCCACATGAACTAGAAGTATATTTTTATAAGTATGAACATGAACTAGAAGTATATTGATAAGAAAAGCGTAAGCAAGCAGAGTATACTGAGCCAGAACAAGAGAGAAGAAATAGCATAGCAAATAAAGAAAGGAAACAAAGTTTTCAATCAACACAATCATAACTGTGAGGATGATAGCAGACACAAACACCCAACATTATAAATTCTTAACAAGAAGACTTTGCAAGGGAAAAGAGGTAACAGAATAGTACAATCAAAAGCTAATATAAATGACTAACAGTGAAAAATGTTTACAAAAGATTGTGACAGCTGAATATTCTTCATTGTGATCATTTTTACAATATAGAAATTGATATCTGTTGATTTCCTCTAGAAAAGAAATGAAAGGAGGTAAAAATCAGATTTCTTGTAAAATTCAACCAAACACCTCTTTTGCTGATTTTCAGCAAGCACATGGGACATTATAATTTAGTGTGCCTCATCTTTAAAACAGATTGTGCAAACATTCAGATCATCTAACATAGGAATTGGGGTAACAACAAGACTCATGGAATAAAAGATTACAGAACTACCATCCAGGTTGAACCCAGTGCATACTAAGAGCTCTTTGAATGCTGATCTGCTACATTCCTGACAGCATATAAAGTAGCACTGTCGCCATTGTAGTGAATCCATATGTATAAATTTAATGTTGAAGCCAGAGTCACCCTGTGTTGGTTACATGAACAATTTGTTAGAAAAAGGTAATGGAAGACTAAAAAGAAAAAATATTGTGGATTATTAGATGCAAACTAACTGTGGATGGCCACACTAATTGATATGTCCTCCTCAAGGAAAATAAATTAACAAATCCAGTTTCACAATTAATAAGATCAAAATCAATAATTTCCAAGCACATCTGTGTAAGGCATTGAGGCTATAAAAAGTTGTGTCTGGTCTTTCACCCCACAGACTGAGTTAATGAATTTGGCTACCCAGTACAGATCATAAACCACTCCGTCTTAGATCTTAATGAAAAGATTTAAAAGATTTTAATAATTATTTATATTTACCAGATGATGTATGGCACTAGCAAATATGCAGCCACCACATCAACATGCCAGAAAAGATATATGGTTGCAGCAATAGCAAACCACAGCAGCACAATATCAGCAAATGCAGCACCCTGTCATAATATATAGAGGATCCCAGATCAATAAGACATAGATATTGTAATTTTGTTAGATCGTGCACAAAATCTCAAGTAGCTGAATAATAACAAGAGTGTGGCTGGTTACATACCGGACTGTGCAGGCCAAAAACAGAGGAGTCCAAAGAAAATTAAGAAGCAACTGCATAGCCACATGCAATATAAGCCAGTCAATCAGGACAAGCCAGATGAAAAAAACTAAGCATGTCATGTGAACATGTCAAACATGTTCATGAGTGTTTCTTTACATAAGGCATTATGAGTTTATTTCTCCTAAATCTAACAACTTGGTGGAGACAAATTTACTAATGATTTATATCTGCCCTTATCATTGAGATGGTCTACTACGTGTTTCTGATGCTTATAGTTATACATCTATTCTATGGTAGTTTCATGGTTGAGCGCATTATTTAGCTACAATCCTTTGTCATGTGGAACAGTTCTACTTTTGAGTTTTAAATGATAAAAGCAAATTCAGATTATATGCATTCTCTATAAAACAAGAAACCATCTTGATAAGAAGATCAATCATGCCAAATGAGATGGCATATGCTACTAAACCCTTCTCACCAAAGCTGCATTGGAACCAAAGAATAATCAGAAAGGCTAGGAAGGGTTGCATCAATAAAGATTGAAACTCAAAAAATTGTACTATGATGTGTCTGCATAATCAGAGGTATGAATAGGTGCATAAGCAATTAAAGCAAGAGTAGACCACTTTCTAATTCCAAAACGCTTGGATCATATCCTTTTTCTATAATTTTAGCCTATTATGGATAAATAACAAAAGTCAGGCATGTCACGTTTATATCTCAAATCCTTAAACAATTACTTGCTTAATTGACCTGGATGATTTATTCCAGCTATTGATTTCAACCTAAATTGCACCTTACGCTCCCACTATTGGGGAAAGGACGACTACATACAAAAACCTACTGTTAGATGGACGCCTTATCCAAATGTAATGAATAGATTGAAATTTGGTGGGGCCGCTCAATGAAAGCTGGGATTTGCACTTGCTAGTCTATGACACTCACATGTGGCATTCAACAAACAATTTGGCCACAGGATTGGGGCATTTGAAGGGTCCGAGTGCCCTGAACATGGGATGTCCGGTGGAGAACTTTTCAGATCAACAGCGACTTAGATTACAATCCATGCAATCAAGTAAGGACATTATAAAGCCTGGAAACTACAAAAATTATCCAAGATAGCAAGGACATCCTCAGTAGCGTGGATTGCATACTCATTAAAATTGCTTTACTAACATTTGTTTTGTCCAAGACTTGTTGGTGTGTTAATTTTCCAAATTCAGGATTGGGGTGGGCCAGTTTTGAGCCAGCTTTGTGAGAGATGCGCTGTGGGTTCCTGCTTACCACCTGCAATGACACCATAAATTGCGACTAAGTTTGAATATAAAGGGATCCTCCAAAATCTTTATTATAACTCCTAATGATCTGAAACCACATTCAAACATCCTGAAATTTTTATTTATAAATTAACTTAAAAGTTTATAAGAATATAAAAAGTTTATTTTATGAATATATTGTCTTCCTCTTACCCCTCTTCACCATCTTGATCTTGCCCAACACCATCAACCTGGTCAATACCTATTGCTTTTTTCCCCTATTTTGGCCAACATCATCGGCATTTCTCCTATATCAGCCAGGTTGATGACATTAACTAAAGCTAAGATTTAATTTTAGGGATCCCTACTCCTATATATAGCATTCTTTTGATCATTTCTAGAAATACTACTGGTTTGCTTGCACCCACAAGTTCCCTTGGGGAAGATAAAAGGAATTAAGGTTAAGATGCTTAGCTAAAGGATGACAAGTTGCAAGAAAAGTCTTTTTCAAGAATAAGAATTACGCCAAAGAGGTACACCAAGTCTTTGGAGTCCCCAACTGTAGTCTACTTAGGGTTTCTTCTATCCATCTTGACTTCACCTACAACCATCTCTCACAAAGAGCTTAAAGCCAAGGGGAAGATTAATGTGCCAACAAATCGACTCAAGTTAAGTATCCCTAACCCTGCCCCTTTATTTTTATGCATAATCAGATTACGAATGTTGTATGTTCCATTTCATTTATGCTATACCACATGTTTATTACCGTTTACTTTATTGTTATCTTTATATTCTCGGTACATCCCTTGCATTTTGCACGGTCTTTAACCCAAATATCATAGCTCTTGCTTTACTCTCTAATGACATGTTAGATCTAGTAAGGTCTTCTACCCATTTCTCTAAATAGAGATGTATGTGTAGGTCCCCCGTACTAGATCCATCTAGACGAAGAAGACGAAGAAAAAGAAGACGAACACAATCTAGTTGATTCTCTCCCTATTCTCACTCACACATCCAAATTTGTAGTTGTGTTCTTATTACAACTCAAAATACACACGCATTCATCTACTAAGACTAATACAATAGTGGACTATGATGTACTAACCTTAGGATATTTACAACATTCCTCCCCGCGCCCGCCCTCCCCCAAAGGCAAACATAGTCCAAAGGGAAAGGAATTATATCTTAACGAGAATTAGGGCATACCCTAGTTTGAAATAAACATTGACGGATAGGAACACATCACAATCCAACAAAATGCGAAGAATGGGAACGGTCACATTACACTCCGCTGAATATCGATCAAAGATAGGAACACATCCATTATCCGAGATCTTACATCAATTCTCGATAGGGACACACACACTATCCAAACTCCAAAACCGTGAACAATGATACACATTTGTTCACGACACGATCAATCGACCGTGCCTTGTTGTCCTTTATATCTACAAGTGAAGAGTGAAACACTTTATTCTTCATAAGTGTGGCATGGCCTCCACTTTGCTTCGCTTCTTTGCTCTCAAGTTGGTCGGGCCTCACTATGCAGTACAAAATAGAAATAATGGGACTTGGTCCTCAATATAACTTCAAAGGGTGTTGTTGCCCACCTCACTAACCAACATAAGCACCGCTTCAACCAAAAATTGTCACCTTTGATCATCTACGTAAGATTGACCACCATTGCCATTGATCACCATCCTTGGTTTAATCAATTTGGCGCTGGGTTTGAATGTCCCCTTTTCCAATCAAAGACCTTTGGCCTATTTTGTCAACCCGATGGCCAAAGGAAAAATATAAGGGTGACTTAAGTTTTATTAATTTTATTATATTGTGCAAAAATTACAATATAATAGCACATATAATAAATTAATAAACTCAACATTAAAATAGAACCTAGAAAAGTACATCAAAAGAAAAGCACTTATTCAATTTGTATTTTCTAGGAAAATGGCGACTTGCCTTAAGGGGAAAATGGGAACTTAGAAAGGATAAAACATTTCTATTGTGTATTCCCTCTAGGGAAAAGCGACCAGCCTTGGGAGAGAAGAAAATAATTATTAAATACCTTTTGT
This sequence comes from Taxus wallichiana var. yunnanensis, assembly GCA_018340775.1. Lineage (NCBI taxonomy): Eukaryota > Viridiplantae > Streptophyta > Pinopsida > Cupressales > Taxaceae > Taxus > Taxus wallichiana. The sequence goes on from CM031239.1 coordinate 895,878,632, forward strand.
ATTCTCCCTAAGAGAAATGGAGGGTGGAAAATGCATCAAAAGAATCATACAAGCTGATTGGTGGTCTTGAAGGTTGTTTTGGGTCTCTTCTTCCTTTAAAATGAGAAGTAGACTTGCTTGAGAGGCATTCCATATTCCTTTGATATATTCTGAATTGTGTTGAAGCCCAAAGCTTTCACCAAAAATATTCTAAGGACGAAAACCCTTAGTATATTGCCTCTTGAGGACGAAAACCCTCTTAGAGTTTAGAAGGAATTTCTACATAGGATTTTCCACAGAGCTTACATAGAATTTGGTGTTTTCCAGTGATAGTTGAGGAGTTTTTGCAATAAAGAATTAAGGACCAGCGTTGCAGCAGTGCTGTACAGATTTTCTCTACTAGAGCGACTCATCCTTGGTTGTTATTTGATGTTTTCTAAGGTCTGATCCTTGCTGCTATCTGCTGATGTACTCGAGAGAAGGTATTTTCAATATTATGGTTGGATTTATATGACTGTTTCAGCCTCTTCAATCTACAAATTTCTGATATAGATTCTAGATTATTTCAGTCTTGTTTGACCGCTAAAAAAATGCAGATTTCATCATATTTTTGGATAAATAAAATATAGGGATCAGATTTGCTAAGAATCTTATTTGTTGGGCTTCTGTTGTATGAGTTTCATCCTCATGTGCTAGTCGTCATTTCTGTAGCTACTACTACAGTTAAGGATATGATTTCATATGGTTGCATATTCCTGTAAGGACTGATTTGGTTGTATTAAATCTGTATTTGTCATTAGTTTGGAAATTCTTCAATTCAATCACTGTTCTATGAGGGTCCTATGATCAGCCCTAATCGCACTTCTTCCATAAAAACAGATCTGTATTAGTGTGAATTCTATAAATCAGTTTTTGGTGTCTTAATTGATCTAAATTGCATTGAAGTACAAAGGAGATCCATTTGGGGATCTTTCAGTGGTATCAGAGCAATGTTCCTCCCACCTGAGGGTTTTTTGATTTGATGTAGCCACGAGAGTTGGTGATAGAGCTGAATCATGGAAGTTAGACAGAAAAGTTTTCCATGGAATATGGATAGCGATCTTCTTAGGACTATGATTACTACCCATCAGTAGATGATACGGACCATGCAACAGATTATGTAGAGAATGAATGTGGATAGGTCAAGAGGTAGAAGAGACAGTTTGAGGGTCAGACAAGATCGGAGGCCTAGATCATCATCATCATTTTCTATTCACAAAGTTCTAACACCTCAAGACAAGGAAGCAGAAGTGATTAGCATATTTGAGGAGTATAACATTCTTCCTCAAGATGTTAAGGAGAATTTTCCTTTCATGAACTACATGGACATGCACCCAAGTATTGGCTACAAGACTGAGCAGGCAAGGAAGGAATATCACACCATAGCTTCTAAATGGTTGATACGTGGAAGGAATAGAAAGACTTCACATATTGATGATACAACTCTTCACGTGGTGTCTTCAAATTCCAAAGAGAGGTCTATGATTTGGGAAGAGGTTGATGCTTGCAATGAAAGCGTGAAGGAGGATCCCAAGAGTCTGATTTGGGACAGCATTAATTTATCTCCCTACTCTCATGAGATGGCAGCCCTTACACATGGAGAAAAGAATGAAGAAGAATCTACAAGTGTTGGCATTCAAAGTACATGTGCTGGATATGAAAATTCCACGGAAGATGCACTTGTGAAGCTTGAAGACATGGCAAAAGAGTATGATAGGTATTCTGATTTTTATGACAGCAGTCATGTTTCTTTACCCCATCATGAGAGGATGCTCATTTTACATGAGGATGACAATGCCATGGGGTCTTCCATAGGTGGCATCCAAGAATTGGGTGTTAAAAATGGGTTTTGTGTGATGAATTCAAGTCATAAGAACTCTGATTTTTTATATCAGACTTGGGAGGATGTGACAAAGACACAACTTTTGTGTGATATGTGGTCACAAAAAGCCAAAGAGGCTAGATTAGTGGCTGCCAATGCAAGACAACATCTTCAAGGAGTCAAAGAAAAGATCAATCTCATCAACATAGCAAGGAACAAAAGGATTGATGAATGCGTGGAAGAAGATATGCCGTCTCATTTATCGCAGCAGCTGGTTCACAACAATATTCATCCCATTCCAGACAAGAATGAAGGGGAATTGGTGCAACAAAGTCAAGCCATTGTGAAGTCCAAGATTGACGTGGATGTTGGCGATACTCCAAGGTATGATAAACATAATAATGGTTCTTATTTATTGCTGCCTAGTCCAATCTATTTTCATCATAGGATGCATGATATGGTAGAAGATGAAGTCTTCATTTTGGAGTTTGTTGAACCATTGGTCCAAATATATGAGCAACTTGTTGAGGGAATATGGTGGCAAGTTATAGCTCACTTGACAGGAACAGGGGCCAGGTTGGTAGAACATTTCAGCATGTTTTGTCTCTTGTGCATGACACTTGGACAAAACAAGATCAGAATTGCTTGAGGGCAAGCAATCTCGGGAAGGGAGGACTGTAATGTCCCCTTTTCCAATCGAAGACCTTTGGCCTATTTTGTCAACCCGACGGCCAAAGGAAAAATATAAGGGTGACTTAAGTTTTATTAATTTTATTATATTGTGCAAAAAATTACAATATAATAGCACATATAATAAATTAATAAACTTAACATTAAAATAGAACCTAGAAAAGTACATCAAAAGAAAAGCACTTATTTAATTTGTATTTTCTAGGGAAAATGGCGACTTGCCTTAAGGGGAAAATGGGAACTTAGAAAGGATAAAACATTTCTATTGTGTATTCCCTCCAGGGAAAAGCGACCAGCCTTGGGAGAGAAGAAAATAATTATTAAATACCTTTTGTATTCTCCCTAAGAGAAATGGAGGGTGGAAAATGCATCGAAAGAATCATACAAGCTGATTGGTGGTCTTGAAGGTTGTTTTGGGTCTCTTCTTCCTTTAAAAGGAAAAGTAGACTTGCTTGAGAGGCATTCCATATTCATTTGATATATTCTGAATTGTGTTGAAGCCTGAAGCTTTCACCAAAAATATTCTAAGGACGAAAACCCTTAGTATATTGCCTCTTGAGGACGAAAACCCTCTTAGAGTTTAGGAGGAATTTCTACATAGGATTTTCCACAGAGCTTACACAGAATTTCAGTGTTTTCCAGCGGTAGTTGAGGAGTTTTTGCAATAAAGAATTAAAGACCAGCGTTGCAGCAGTGCTGTACAGATTTTCTCTACTGGAGCGACTCATCCTTGGTTGTTATTTGATGTTTTCTAAGGTCTGATCCTTGCTGCTATCTGCTGTACAGCTCGGGAGAAGGTATTTTCAATATTATGGTTGGATTTATATGACTGTTTCAGCCTCTTTAATCTGCAGATTTCTGATATAGATTCCAGATTATTTCAGTCTTGTTTGACCGCTAAAAAATGCAGATTTCATCATATTTTTGGATAAATAAAATATAGGGATCAGATTTGCTAAGAATCTTATTTGTTGGGCTTCTTTGTTGTATGAGTTTCATCCTCATGTGCTAGTCGCCATTTCTGTAGCTACTGCTACAGTTAAGGATATGATTTCATATGGTTGCATATTCCTGTAAGGACTGATTTGGTTGTATTAAATCTGTATTTGTCATTAGTTTGGAAATTCTTCAATTCAATCATTGTTCTATGAGGGTCCTATGATCAGCCCTAATCGCACTTCTTCCATAAAAACAGATCTGTATTAGTGTGAATTCTATAAATCAGTTTTTGGTGTCTTAATTGATCTAAATTGCATTGAAGTACAAAGGAGATCCATTTGGGGATCTTTCGGGTTTTGTTGAATAGTATGATGTTGAAGTATATCATCATTGCCAGATGAATACAATTCTTCAACTATGCGATCTTTTTTACTTTGGTTTTGCCATTATAATGGACATATCCGATCTCGAGTTAGTGACAAACTCAAGATTGTATTAGTCTCCTTCCTCCATTTTCATCCAACCTCCTTCTCGGCTTAGCTCGGTAACTAGGTTAATACCACTACATATTCTAGGTTGTGTATTTATTCTCACTCACACATCCTAATGTAGTTGTGTTATTATTACAACTCAACGTACACATGCATTCATCTACTAAGACTAATAGATTATTAGACTATGATGTACTAAACTTAGGATATTTCCAACATTCCCCCACCCTCCAAAGTCAGACATAGTCCAAAGGAAAAGGAATCATATATTATAGTTTGAAATAAATATTGACAAATAGGAATGCATCGCAAATCCAACAAAATGCAAATACGATGGGAACAGCCACACTACACCTACGAATATTGATCAAAGATAGGAACACATCCATTATCCGAGATCTTACATCAAATGTGGATAGGAACACACACACTATCCAGTCTCCAAAAATATGAACAATAATATGCATTTGTTCAAAACATGATCAATCGCATCGCGCCTTTTGTCCTTTATATCTACAAGTGAAGAGGGACAAAACAATTTATTCATCATAAGTGTGGCATGGGCCTCCACTTCGCTTCGCTTCACTTCTACTCCTCCGGTTGGTCAGGGCCTCACTAAGCATGTACAAAATAGAAACAGTGGGCCTGGTCCTCAATATACCTACAATGGTGTTGCCCACCTCACTAACAAACATAGGCAGCCGCAACAACCAAACATTATCACCGATCACCCGCAGAAGATTGATCACCATTGTCATCGGTTGCCATCCTTGGTTTAATCAATTTCGCATTGGGTTTTGTTGAATTGTATGCAATTGAAGCACATCATCACCGCCACCGATGAATACAACTCTTCAACCATACGCCTCTTTTTAGTAATTTGGTTTTTCCATTATTGTAGACATCTAATCTCGAGTTAGTGATGCAGACTCGAGATCGTATTAGTCTCCTTCCTCCATTTTCATCCAACCTCCTTACGGCTTAGCTCACTAACTACGTTAATACCACTTTGCACGTTCTAGGTTGTGTATTTATGAACAAATACGCCCCTCTTAGAATGGACATACACATTCAACTAAACGTCGAGTTCTCCCAATAATATGTCCTTGTAAAGAGATGTTTGACATTGACAATGACAATTGGTGGTTTATCAAACTTTGGACTAAGATTAGACTATAGATATTGATACAACAAACTATACATTAAACTTTATATACTCAAATTATAACTTAAAACAAAACTACGGACTTGAACAAAAATTGAGTTATATAACAATACTACATTATTCAACGTTTGGACTATGCACTATTATAAAATGTCAAACAACCTATAATCTAAAAAGTATAGACTATATACTATAGTCCACCTAGTAATTAAACAAACAAAAATAAAACTATATACTATATTATGAGATCTAAGCCTTATAGCTTTTAGTTGTCTAGGCTTTACTTGCTATTAATATTTATATTGCTTATGTCACCTTGGAAAAGTAAGGACTTGTGAGACAAATACGTAAGAGCAAGATTCGGTGACATCAGATCCAACAAGTATAGGCAAAACAAACGCAACGAGAATTGACCATTGACAAAGTGAGCTATAAGATCGATGCATATGTTAGCAGATAGTGGAAGTGGAAAATTTGGCAATGTTAAGACTACACAAGTAGATGTGGGCGAGAGATGGTAGGCTATACAAACAAGATTGTCAAGATTGTTAAGACACAAGCGCTGACAGGGGATATGCATGAGGCACTTGGCCCAAGACAAGAGCATAGTCATCGTCAAACGTCTGAGGTCACTGGGAAAATCATGCATGGGCAAGGTATTGACCATTTGATGGATTACACACACATGCACCAATATGGCGAGACTTGAGTGCACACAAACAGAGATATGGCACATGGAGTCGTTATGCACTATCGGATGCATGGGTCTCACAAAGACCTAAGATAAAAGTTATGCAAATGGAACTTACAAGGTTTGAATGGTAGAAGCAAGTGCATGGAACAATCGACATGCCCTGACAAGACGATACAACAAAGAATGCACAAAACTGCAAAATCATATCAAAAATACGTTAACCTATCCAAAATTACCTTGCAATTCCAAAAACGCTTACAAGGGAAGAATAGCTGAACTTCAAATGGTCATTACATGAACTTGGGGTTGCCTTTTTAATGAAACAAAAGGCTACCCCCACTAAAAACAACACTCTGGACATACTTAGAGGCATCATAATTGGGCCATCCTATTCTAATATCATGTGGGAAATACTAATAGACTTAATTTTATTAAAAAACAAGATAGATACTTTTATACAGGAGTTATTTTCCTACAAACTAGGAATCGACACTTATTTCTCCCTATTCTCACTCGCACATCCCAATCTATAGTTGAGTTCTTATCACAACTTGACATACACACACATTAATGTATGAAGACTAATACATCATTGGACTATCATATACTAACCCTATGATATTTCCAACAATATGTAGAGACCCACTTCAAGACTCAATACAATCTAGTGAAACCAATGTGAATCTTACCCCGCCTCTAGTTTTCTCATTCTCTTTTTACCATAGTTATTTCTTTGAAATTCTAACTTTCCTCTAAAATTTCCAAACATGTCACCCGCTAAGGTTTCTATTATGATCTTGGTGTGCGGATTCACTAATGCCTCGAGGTTTTAGTGTAATAGTTCATTACATTTGGTATCAGAGCAACCACCCAAATTCAAGTCCCAGGCATGTGGTTATATCGGCATCGCAGTGTTTGTCCGGAGCTCATATAGGGCAGGGTGTGGTCCCGTTATACGGGATCAGATCTAGCCCGAGGTCCAAGCTACAGAAATGTGGTGAGATGTTATGATCCTCGTGTGCGGATTTCACTAATGCCTCGAGGTTTTGGTGTAACAATTCATTACATTTGGTATCAGAGCGACCACCATGGTTCACCTCTTGGCATGGGTGGCTAGACCGGTATTGAAGTTTTTGCCCGTGGGCTTGTATAGGGCTGGGTGTGGTCCCACTATGTGGGCGCAAATCTAGCCCAGGGTCCAGGTTACGAAGTGTGGTGGGATGTTATGATCTTGGTGTGTGGATTCACTAACGACTCGAGGTTTTGGTGTAATGGTTTGTTACATTTGGTACATTTTCCTAGCAAGTTTCAACCCCTTTAAATTCTCTAAAGGTTGCTATTTTTTTTTTCTATAAACACCATTGAGGGTAACACCTGTAGGTGTAATTTTTCTCAGTCTCAACCTAGTCCATCGAATCCTAATCTCGATTGCAATATGGATTCATCGACCTTAACAAGAGAACCAATATACCACCCACTAGACACAACACTAAGTTTCCTAACAAAACCAATCAAACAAAACGAATTCTACAAAAGATAGTGACCAAAAGGGTGAACTTATGAATAACATTCAATTTACCCCGAAATCCAACAATTCCTAGCGAAAATTTTCCTTACGCAAGAAAATCTCCCAAAGAAATCCAACTCATGAATTCCCTACGTAAACCCTTCCTCCCACAAGCGTGGGGGCAACTTATATGCACAATACACCTCCCACTAGCATGGAGCCAACAAATGTGGACTTTCCTCCCACTAGCAAATGCTAGTCAACCACAAAATGTCTTTCAAGGACCCCACTAAAAATCTCTCCCCTCACACACTCTTAATGGAACCCCAACCCCACAACCTCCAATTCAAAACAAAGCACTTCAAACATTATAAAACAAACCTTTAGCCCCCTATATTGCAGCCATGGATATTGGAGGTATATCTCCAATCATCACCTATGATGGATCTACCAAACCTACCATACATCTCAAAGTATTTGAAAACCTCAAGAAAAAATTGTATCAAAACCAATATCTACACAACTACTAAGCTCTTAGCTGAAAGCCTTACTAGAGATGCATTAGAATGTTATAATCAACTCAAACCCATCCCAATTGTCAAGCTAGAAGACCTAGTTAATACTCTCATTTGAGAATCCCAATACTATGATCTACCTAAAGATAACCGAGGCGATTTCGCCTATGCAAAACAACAAAGCAATGATTCTTCACATGATTTCATCAAGCGATGGAAGTCTTTAGCACATAAAGGTGAACATAAGTGAAGAAATCTCTTCAAATTCTATATGGTCGCTCCATAACCTAAGTTACAAGACAAAGTATGCTCTTTCTCTCTTAAGGCCTTAAAAGAAGCTTTCCACCAAGCCAAAAGACAAGATGATTTCATTAGACAATTTACAAATCCCCAACAACAAAAGCCAATAAGAGTATTAGACAATTTTGACTCTAGATTCAACCCATGAGTACCGTCAACACCATTGAGCCACAAGCTCCCAACACTTAATCCAACACATTATAAAAAAATGGGATAACCTCTACCTTGTAACCTTAGATAAGTCCCCATAAAGAAAGGAAATCATCTTGTAAAGTCTTACCCCACGCACAATATAGCCCCGAACACAAGAAAATCCTCACCCCAATGGTGTGATCCCAACAAATTTTGTTGATGGCTCACCAACTAGGATATTCCCATAATAATAGTTGCCACCTTAGGAAATTTGCATTAAACCTAGTCCTTGGAAGATACTTTGACCATGATGTTACGATTTGCACTAGATATAAACATTTCATAAAAGGCCCAAAGAAAATACACGACCACAAAAATATTAATCTATTCATCCAACAAATGCTCGCTAAACAATCTACATTAACCCACTCCCCAATAATTCTAAGAGTATCTCACAACCTACCCTCCATGCAATCCATATCAAACAACCAACCTCAAGGTAGTCTTAGTCAATCCACCAATACAAGAGAGAACTATTAACCCTAATATCCTAAACAATGAAGAAAGGATAGTCGAATGCAAGGCAAGAAACATGTCATTGCATGAATAGATGAGGACTACCCACTTATCAAACACCTACTAACCATAAAAATCTATCAAGTTGTAAAGCTAATTCCCTACATCATCCAATCACTAACGTCTTTCGAAATTTGGAGAACTTGTAAATCCATTAAAAAAAAAAATCAACAAGCACTTTCAATATTCCCAAAGATAGAACAAACACCCTACATCATTAGCTCAATCGATGACATTGAACAAACATCGCAAATTCCAACGTCGTTAACTCGACCGATGATGTTGAACAAACACCACAAATTTCTAACGTCCATCAACACTCGTCAATGATGTAAAATATATATATCTCAAATACAAAATGTCATCGCTAGGCTGATGATGCATAACATATACCTCGAATAGACAAATAAATCAAATTTCTAAAAGACCCTTAACTAAACAAAAAACATCTCTAAATGTCAAAGTCATAGATGTTAGGTGAATGAATCAAGAAACAAATAATAAAGGCGATCAATATGTAGACTTAGAATTTGTTATTGAATACAATGGTCCTTTATTTACACTACCTAGTGATGAAGCTCCTAGAACTCCTTAATGCAAGGGAAGATAAACTGCCTTGACAACATCACAAACTAGGGCATTTCACAATAACACCCCTTATTTTCCACAACTTTATCAGTAAGTGTTGACTCTAAAGCTAATGAGATCACCAAATTATCACATGCACCTTATCATTTCAAAGATGGCAATGTCATGTCAATTGAATATACCATTGACATAAATTTAGGATTTGGGGAAAAACCTCACAATGTCAAAGTAGGATCATCCCTAATACCTAAAGACCAAGATTTGTACTCATTGAATTCAAATAGAAGAATGCAATCAAATAGTTTATTGATCAAAACTAAGAGATAAATATAGGTTGGTAATCTCTTAGAAATAAGGAGTCAAGCCTAAATTTCCAAATAAACATGCAGTCCCTATTCTATAGGGGTGTGTTGTTACCACAATTCGCAAATAACAATAATATTACTAATAACATCTATGTGATGTACTAACACGCAAAGGGATATTTCCGACATCCCCCCCTTAATACGTACATAGGGAAAGGAAATACCACTCAAGAACTGAAGCAAAAATGCACTTAGACACATACTTTGATGGAAGAGAACACATCAACCAATTCATAAATGGGAACACATTAACCAATCCATGGGAACATATCAACCAATTCGTGGATAGGAACACATCAACCAAACCAACAGAAGTAGTGGGAATGGCCTCACTACAAATCTGATCACGGATACATTATGCTACAACAAGTGTGGTATGAAGCTCCACATTTTCAGTAATCACCAACACACCAAACATGTGAGCAAAAACACTTTTTTGTTCTTATTAATAAGTACACACTCATCAATACACATTCTTCATCACTTTTATTGGAAAAATATTCTTCCCAATCACTTTCCTCTTTTTTTTTCAGCAACAACCAAGGCCTTATTCTTTAGTTTTCCATCAAGGAGATCATGCGCTCTCTGTTTACAATTTAAAAGATTGTGTCTAGGCTGCTTACAATAATGACGGAGATATATTTTCCTCAGAGTTTTGAAAGATGACTCGTGTTTATCTGACCTGAAAGGTGAACTGGGTTTATTTTTCGCAATCATTACTTTTCCTCTTTCTCTGACTCAAATCTTTTGGTTTTGTTTTCTTCATCAAGTAGGGAAGAAATCAAGTCTTCTAGGCTGGGATTTATTTTACTCTATGCAAAAACTATATTTGAATAATTGGTTGGCATGCTATTCAACAAAACAACCTTTGCATCTTCATCTTTTGCTTCAACTTGTATACCAGCTAATTGATTCGTCAAAAATGAAACTTACTAATATGTTGTACCATGCTCTCACCTTCTTTCACTTTGAGTCCAAATAATTTTTGCTTCAAAGCCAATGTAGGACTCCCAACTTGTGATTCGAACAGGTTGTTCAATGTTTCCCAGATGAACTTTGAGGTCTTGAAAAGAAGTCAACATGATGCAAATATGCATCAGACAGTCCTAGATCGATGATTTCTATCATCTTCTAGTCCTTGGTTGCCCATTTCATTGACTCATTAGGATTCGTTGGTTTCTTTATGTTTCCATTGATGAAGGTCTTTGCTGATCAACAGTAATTGAGTCGTGACCTGCCAGATATGAAAATATATACCCTCAAACTCCTTAATTAGACTCAAATTTTTCAGAACTAATAATGTCCCCCCAATGGACTAGACAACAAGGCGCGAGTTCGCAAAAAATGTCCGTATAGAGTAGAAAATTGATGTTTGATAACATACAATGACTTGAATGCACAAAATTGGCTATATTTGAACTAACGGGATTATTTAGACTGACAAGGATATTGAATTTATAACAATTGAATAATTTGATAAAAATATGCCATTAATAGAACTATGCCTACTATAAAAAAACACCACACTCTAGTTTAAAAACAAATATAGACCATTGACTATTACACACTATTAGTCTAAAGTTTAAACACTAGACTATATACTTAAAATAGTTAGAATTTACCCTAAATTGAAAAACAACAAAATCTAAACCTTAACTGTGAATTAAATTAACAAAACAATAAACAACAAATGAAACCTAAAAACATATTAAAAACATTCACTAAGCCGATAGCCATAAGCTATTTGGTTTATATGTCAGCTTGGCGGATCACAAATTTGTTGGTGCACACTAAGAGAAGATCAATTTGCATGGTGAGTCCGAATGGAAGATCAAATTCTTAGATGTACGTGGCACAGATCAGAGCATGGGTGTAGAGAAAAGACTTGTACATATGGATGGATGGCTTTGATGAACAACGCAAACAGGTGGAAGTTAATGATACAGAGATCGGGAATGTTGAAACGGAGTAATGGCTTTTTTGCTCTAAATTCTATCTTATTCGGAATAATGCTCACAAGTTGACAAGTATTAAAGTATGATGTACTCTTCAAAATCATTGTAAACAACCATAAGACAAATAACCACAAACATGCATACATGATAAATCGATTAAAGCTTAAAATAAAGACCATACAGATTTATCGAGGGTGGCATGACTGCTGCAATTTTATTAAGAAACTATGGCTTGAATTCGCCTAAGGAAGGATAACTCTCTTCCACAATATCATCACTAACACTAGCTCTCCATGTTTTTATAAAAACAAGTAGAGGTTATTATTAGGATTGGAGAGTAGTTACTTGCAAAGCAAGTTTGCTTTAATCTATTAATAGTGAAATCAATCAAGTCAATAACTTGGTTGATAATCTTCTCTATTAATAGATTTGGATAAGTGTGCACCAATGGGTGAATTATCCAATATTACAAGTGCATATTCATGAAAGATTCCCACTTGGGACTCTTTGAATTCTGAGTGGATTAAAGCAATCCCAACACTAAAAAAACAAGTCAATAGCAAATAATCCAGGGACTGTGTCTGCAGATCTGAATCAAGACAAAGCGACTAGGTTTATAGAGAAACCCATGCTAAAATTCATGGCAACAATGATATACCCAACTCCAAAGTGATGTACAGATTTTTGGAAGTCAAATCAGCTCTAAACAAGTGATAATGAATCCATATAAATTCAGTTAAACCTGCTGTAATAAATTTCCAGGAATGGTGACTATGATATGGGTATGAAACTCATACAAAAGAGGCTCAAACAGATATTATTCTTAACGAATCTGATCTCTGTAGTTTATAATACCCAAACTGAACTGAAATAATTATCAGAAAGTCTGCCTTCTTAGAAAGCTGAAACTAACACTGTAATGCCTTACAAAATTCTGAAATTCATTTAGTTTAAGTCACAAATTCCTGAAAAATAATTGGCATACAGATCAGACCTGGAAATGTTATTTATTCCACGAGAAAACACTCACAACATGGGTCACTCCAGCTCGTGCAAGAGAGATACCACTGCTGCAAATCAAGTCTTCAACTTTTATTGCAAAAACACTTCAACTACTGCTGGAAAATACTGAAATTCTGTGTAAGCTCTGTGGAAAATCCAGTATAGAAATTCCTCCTAATCTCCAAGAGGGTTTTCGTCCTCTAGAGGCAATATACTAAGGGTTTTCGTCCTTAGAATATTTTAATACAAAAGCACCAGGCTTAAGATCAAATTCAGAATTGATAAAAATGATTTATGGTGTCCTACCCAAGCCGCCCCCTCTCCTTTTATAGGAAAAATATTACAAAATAACCTTTTCATCTTCCAATAAGAAAAGAGGGCCAAAATACCCTAAAAACATGCCCAAACCAGGTCGCACTTTTCTAGGGATGACTTCTAATGTTTATTTTGGCTTCTCATGCCAAGTCGCACTTTCCTTGGGAGGTGTAATAACTTTTATCCTTTCTAAACTCTATTTCCCTCTTTTGTCCAAGGCGCATTCTTACCTAGGGATGACACAAAATGGCATTTCCTAGAAAGGATACAACATAATATTAGACCCAATGCACCCCTTTAGAGATTACAAATTTATTATTAAGTCAAATAAATTAATACAAGTGCTTTATTAATATTTTTTGCACTTTGTAATAACTCATTGTGACTTAAGTCACCCTTATGTTTTTCCTTTGGCCGTCGGGTCAACAAAATGGGCCAAAGGTCTTCGATTTGGAAAAGGGGACATTACAGTCCTCCCTTCCCGAGATTGCTTGCCCCCAAGCAATCATAAACTGCAACTCTGCATTCTACCCGTTCCAGGATCCCAGACCAGCCGAAGCTTTTTTAATAGCTTCATGTGCACTATACAATGCTGCTCAAACACTGCAGAAAAAAACTTATGCAACTTACTTGTCATTAGTGAAACCAGCGTCCTCATGTATGCTTCGAACTTGCCACACTCTTCATCACCTCCTTGCTGGTCCGTGCTGATATGCAGTGAAAAATCTGCATAGATGTCCTCACGAGATGATTCCTGGTCCCAAACTATCATAGACTTAGCTGCCATTTGATGGGGCAGCGTGTACTTGAGTGCTCTTAAGGTGACTTGTTTCCCGTTGTGTTGGAAACTCAGCTCCATAGTTTCCACATCTTGAGTGACTCTTCCCAACGAATGAAGCCATTGCATGCCAAGAACAACATTGTTATCTTTTAAATCCATGACATAGAAATCATCACAAAGTGTATACTCACCAAAGAAAATGCTAACTTGGTTGACCTTCTTCTTGCATGGAAGAGTGAGACCTCCTGCTATAGTCACATCAAAGCCTTCAAAGTTATCACATTGTAAACCTTTTTGGTCTACCAAACCTGCATCCAGGAAGTTGTGTGTAGATCCACTATCCAGTAGTGCCATGATCCTACACCCGAACATTGTGCCTTCAAACATGAATGGATTATACTTGGGTGCTCCCGAAAGATAGGTGAGTCTACCCTCATTTGCAATGCCTGGTGTTGGCTGCTCCTGTTCATCCTCGGACTCTTCATCCTCAACCTTTATGAGATGGATTTTGCCTTTCCCAAGACACCTATGCCCCGGCTCCCACGGATCATTGCAATGAAAGCATAAATTTTTCCGGCGAAGCTCACTCTTTGAAACAGTCTCCCTCTTGGGTGTAAACTCAACCTTCGAAGAAGTGGGCTGCTCTTGTTGTTCTGTTTTCCTCCTTAATGTTCTTCCTTTGGGGCTGCACTGGAGTAGTGTCTAAGTCCAAGGCTGTCCGAATAGCCTCATGCAAAGTAGTAGGCTTAAGAGCCTTGACCAATCCTCTCAGCCTGTCATGAAGTCCTTCAATGAACAACATCACCACTCGCCTCTCAGGCATCTCTGGCACCATCACTGCTATACGCTGAAATTCGTTGATGTATGCATCAATGTGTCAAGTCCCTATAGTAAAGCTCTACATCCTTGCGATCAAATCTCGCAATCAACTTCTCACTAAACTCCTTGTATGATTGCAGAAGATCATGTCTCTGAGTGATAAGCCCATGGTGCCACCAATCATACGCTACTCCCTCAAGGTGCAACGTGGCAAATTGGATAGCCTCCTGCTCCTGCATAGGCTTGAGAGTGAGATATGTGTCGAGCTTGTGAATCCATGCTCTAGCACTAATCTTTCCACTACCATCAAATGTGGAAAGGGTCACCTTGTTGGTGGCCTGCTTCAACTCCCTGTTCTGTTGTTCTCTAGGCCTCTGTACCTGTCTAGCTCTCAAGCTTTCCCTCCTTTGAGCACAATACTGATGAAGGGGAAAGGCAGTCCGAACCTCCTGTGGTAGGGCTCTCCACTCATCATGCGCTGCCATCACAGTATCTTGAAAGGCTATGTCTTCAAATGGCTCCTCAACTAATGGTGGCTCCTCCCTCTGCAGGAATCTAGGCTGCATAGGTCGATCCGCAGTCCTCGTGGGTCTCCTTTCCTCTGTATATCTCCTATCACGTGGAGGGGAACCTCTCACGCTACCCACTTCAGTAGGTACCCTGTTGTGCCTTCTGTGGCTGCTGGCTATGGACGCAGATCTTTCCCTTCTATCATGTCGATTTCTCGTTCTATCCATAATCAAATTCTCCATCAGTTGTCTCATAGTCTGCATCATTTCCTGATGGGAATCGATCATACCACTGAAAAGAGCATCTGGATCAGGTCGCTCTCGTCGTGGAGGAGTGTGTGAATCCTCCCTTCTGTCCATGATCCTGGAACCACTTCCAGTATTCAGATCTGTTTGAATACGAGCCTGACTCCTTGTATAATATCGGTGTGGCCCAACTTCTCTAGGCTGCATAAAACAAAACCAAAACAAAAACCCTCCAGGTGGGAGGATTGACGCTCTGATCCCACTGAAAGATTCCCACTTGGGACTCTTTGAATTCTAAGTGGATTAAAGCAATCCCAACACTAAAAAAAACAAGTCAATAGCAAATAATCCAGGGATTGTGTCTGCAGATCTGAATTAAGACAAAGCGATGCTAAAATTCATGGCAACAATGATATACCCAACTCCAAAGTGATGTATAGATTTTTGGAAGTCAAATCAGCTCTAAACAAGTGATAATGAATCCATATAAATTCAGTTAAACCTGCTGTAATAAATTTCCAGGAATGGTGACTATGATATGGGTATGAAACTCATACAAAAGAGGCTCAAACAGATATTATTCTTAACGAATCTGATCTTTGTATTTTATAATACCCAAACATAGAGAAATCTGAATTTGTAGAGGCTAAACTGAACTGAAATAATTATCAGAAAGTCTGCCTTCTTAGAGAGCTGAAACTAACACTGTAATGCCTTACAAAATTCTGAAATTCATTTAGTTTAAGTCACAAATTCCTGAAAAATAATTGGCATACAGATCAGACCTGGAAATGTTATTTATTCCACGAGAAAACACTCACAACATGGGTCGCTCCAGCTAGTGCAAGAGAGATACCACTGCTGCAAATCAAGTCTTCAACTTTTATTGCAAAAACACTTCAACTACTGCTGGAAAATACTGAAATTCTGTGTAAGCTCTGTGGAAAATACAGTATAGAAATTCCTCCTAATCTCCAAGAGGGTGTTCGTCCACTAGAGGCAAAATACCAAGGGTTTTCGTCCTTAGAATTTTTTAATACAAAAGCACCAGGCTTAAGATCAAATTCAGAATTGATAAAAATGATTTATGGTGTCCTACCCAAGCCGCCCCTCTCCTTTTATAGGAAAAATATTACAAAATAACCTTTTCATCTTCCAATAAGAAAAGAGGGCCAAAATACCCTAAAAACATGCCCAAACCAGGTCGCACTTTTCTAGGGATGACTTCTAATGTTTATTTTGGCTTCTCATGCCAAGTCGCACTTTCCTTGGGAGGTGTAATAACTTTTATCCTTTCTAAACTCTATTTCCCTCTTTTGTCCAAGGCGCATTCTTACCTAGGGATGACACAAAATGGCATTTTCTAGAAAGGATACAACATAATATTAGACCCAATGCACCCCTTTAGAGATTACAAATTTATTATTAAGTCAAATAAATTAATACAAGTGCTTTATTAATATTTTTTTGCACTTTGTAATAACTCATTGTGACTTAAGTCACCCTTATGTTTTTCCTTTGGCCGTCGGGTCGACAAAATGGGCCAAAGGTCTTCGATTTGGAAAAGGGGACATTACAATTCATCACAAACAATAGTGTATGATTGATTAAATACACTAACATCCCACATTAAGACGTACTTATATGACGGGAAGGACAGAGGAATCACCGAACTATCCCCCTTGATGGCACCTTCCTTCACTCCCAAAAGTTGCCCGAGCTAAATAAATCAAGCCTTAAGCAAGGGCTTTGTGAAGATGTCTGCAACCTGATTTTCTATTCGGCAAAACTAAGGTCAACAACTTTGTCTTGAATCAGCTACTGAATATAATGCATGTGTATCTCAATGTGTTTTGTGTGTTGGTGCTCCACTGGGTTGTGAGAGATGTGGACGGCACTTTGATTATTGCATCAAAGAGTTGTGGGTTGAGATTGTCGAAATCCGAATTCAAAGCATGTGTCGAATCCACATTGACTCACATCCTGCTGCAACATCTCTACTCAGCTTCCATAATAGACAAAGCAATGGTGGTCTACTTTTTACAAGACCAAGTCACAAGACCTGCCCCAAGATGATAGATATATCCTGCAATTGACTTGTGATATTCTAGATCCCCTACCCAATCACTATTTGAATAGCCTACAATTGTTGGTTCAGAAGCAGCGTGGTCCTTTGCTACTTTCCTCCCAAAAGTGTAACCAAAAATTGACATTGTGCCACTAGACTTGTACTTGATTCCATAGCAACACCGTGAAGATACTGAAGAATGTGTTTTGCAGCTTGCCAACGGATTTCATGGGGGTCTTGACAATAGCATGATACAAGATTCACAGCAAAAGAAATATCAAGACATGTATGAATCAAATAGAGTAGACGTCCAACCATCTATAGTGTCCCATCAACTGAAGGAGCAGAACATTTGGCAGAAAGCTTGACCCCTGATTGAAAAGGAGTCAGTGCGGACTTGCAGTCTTCCATGTTGAAGCAACAGAGAATGTCTTGAGCATACTTGGACTGATGGATGAAAATACCTTTGCCAAACTGTGAAATCTAAAGACCTAGGAAGTAATGTAGAAAACCCAAATCCGACATCTCAAAATACTTCTTCAAACGTGCTTTCAAATCATGAATCTACTGTGGAAGCTCTTGTGATAATTAAGTCAACATAGAGGACCACAATGAGGGGCTTGTCGTCTACTTTCTTAGTGTAGACTGTAGGGTCGAAGGAACACCGTGTAAAACCAGAATTGATAAGAAACATGTCAATCTTTTCATACCAAGCTCAAGGAGCCTGTTTCAAGCCGTACAAGGACTTTTTCAATCTACACACATAACTGGAGTTCTCACTATCAATGGACCCTGGAGGTTGGGACATGGAGATGTTTTCCTACAAATCACCATGCAGCCAACACCAAGGTGGAATTGACAAAAAAGGTAGTTGTTTTGAGAAGCTATTATCTCCTTCCCACCCTAAAAATTTAAAATATTAATATGTTAATCACAAGAGATTATGCAGTGAGAATTGAGGATCCAAGACCACGTTTAGCCCCCTAACTATGACCGCAGGATCTGTAGATTTGGGCTTTTGCTTGCATAAAAACATGGAAACTCTGGTATGGTTTTTTTATTGTCTTAAGATTTTAGACACCTATTTCCAGCAGTAATAGTAGACAATATATTTGGTTGCAGAGGCAACTTTGGAGATATCGTTTAAAATCTTATTGATAATCTTACCTGATTTTACCTTAGCATTCTAATTCTTTTAGACCATCTAGCATATAGGAATGAGTGGTCAGGTGTCCTATTTTTTTGGAATGCCCCACGGCAAATGGTGGACACTTCTACGGAGTCTATGAGTTGGCTATAATCCAATAACTCGAGGTTGGTGTTAGTGGAATCAATCTGGAACTTTGTTAATCATTTATTTCTATAGAGACTGGGATCCTGCGAATGCCCTTGAGAAAAAGGAAAAAAATGCCCCTGGTGAACAAGTTTATACTTACAAAAGTCATGGAAAATCTCTTCTAACAGCAGTCAATCAAAGAAAGTAAGACAAACAAAGTTACGCCAATGAATTCCAGCTATTTAGTTGAACTTAAAGAACATATCCCAAAAAGTATATAATAATGTAATAACAACACTGACAATTAACTGGGTGCTGGAGTAGAGTTATCCAATTCAGCCGAACCTATATAATTAAAGAAATCCTCTTTGGATAATTCTACTAGAAAAATCCTATGTACAATATATAAAAGAATATAACTACCCATATATTAAATGCATCTTACCATCACACATAACAGAAAAAGGAAACGTGATAAAAACAGGGACTGGCAGGCTCATTACACATCTAGGAAACAACCAAGTGTTGTACTTCAAACTGGAATAGGCATAGCTACAAATAATATTACTAAGACACCTGTGTGGAGGGATTTTGGCCGAACTATGAGAACCAACATGTGAAACTTAAAATTACATGATATTCCAAGCTTTGTTTGGATCAACTCTTAGGCAAACAGCAAACCTCACTTCCTTTCAAAACTTATTGGGGGTGGGAAAGGTTTTTCTCAAACAATTTGTATCAGTCGCTATGATGTTAAGATGGATCCAAATCAAGGAGTAGAATGTTAGGCTCATAGTTGTACACATGTCATATGTATGGATGGGTTATGGATTAGGCTACGTGTGACATGCAGAACCCTTTGTCTTAGTCAAGTAGAAGTTTCTAAGTTTTAGTAGTTAGGGGTTAGATATTCATTTCAACATCATCAGCTGTGTCTTTGGCTTGAGCAATTGGATGGTTTCCCACACAAAGTGGCACTGCTTTCTTATTCTATTATAAAGTAATTTTGGGCCCTGTCCCTAGAATTCTATGCTTCTCTGTTCTATTTCATGCATTTATGCTGAATGTTAATGCTTTATTTCTGTGGATCTGTTGTGTTTCTTGCACTAGTATCCTCACACACAATGCCTAGCAAATGAAGGCGCGTTCATAGAAACCCGGATATATATACATATATGTTGTTTCCAACCATATCCATATCAGGGATCTTAGAAATTAGTTGTATCCTTATCCGTGCAACTCTGGTATAAACTTCTAAGTGCTCAGAAGCCGTCAACAACTTGAAACATCAGCAGCCTGGCATGCATACAGATATTGACAATTTAAGAGTTCAAAATGACATCCAAATTCTTAACATGATATGGACTCTGAGGCAGATTCAGATGATAATTTCTGAGTTATACTCGTTGATAAATGTAGAATTTTACTCTTAATACCTAGAGCTTTTGGTTTGTCTCTTCTATTATCAGAAATATTGCTAGTATTCAAAGTTTGTAACATCGCCAAGGAATTCTTGTGAAAGAACATGCTAGAGTGTAAGCTGATAATTGGTTGCAGAGTGCAAAATAGTCAGTTTAATGCAGCAAATTATTGTTATGTTAGGACATCACTCCTAGGGTGATCAAAGCATTCATCAATTATGGATATGATTTAATTCCGGCTTGTGGAAGAAAAAAGGTTGCCAGTGGTACTGCAAATAAGATATTGAGAGTTATGTTGGAATGTTTCCGTCACATTCCATTTTGCACATAACACAAATTTCCGTCACATGTCATTGTCAATAATCTCATAAAAACAATTCCAAAGATCACCTGGAAAAGGTACACTCCTAAGGCAATGCCTTGCCTTTCAATCCCTGCACCACCAAATACACCATGTCAGGCTATAAAATTATTTCCATTTGCCAGCCTACTTTCTGATTGATAAAAGGACAGAATGACCTATACTCGTGTTGCTTTCATTTTATAATTGAAAATAGGAAGAGTTTGAAAAGGAAAAGATGATGTCAAACAATGCACATAAGATACAGGTGTCTCTGAAATAAAAGAGCCGTGTGGAAGAAAAGGGGCAAAAGGGTCTTGACTTCCCAATTACAAAATTTGAATCAGAAATGCAAGCAGCCATAAGCATCCATGATTTCTTGCTGCCGGAGTTCAAGTTATGCAACTAAACTTTAGCACTCTAGAATTGCATTGAGAAAGGTTTGCACCATATAATCCATACAGATTCTATTACAATAATTGTGTTCACACTTTCTTAGATAAAAGAAATAGCTAGACAGATCTTAAGGCCAGCACGTCTTGAAGACTGGTATTCATGAAGTACATTAGATTCTTGGTATATGGTTTTGAGGTTTTAGCGTAAGACCCACATAGACCCAGATCTCATATTTATCAATAGGGATCACTCTGAATGTCTTGGCATTCATCATTCAAGCCCACTTTGTGAGTGGTACCTAGAAGCGAATATCAGACCCAAGTTTATATGGACCTGAGCTAGTTGCAGTTATGTGAGGTTTGGAAGGTTATTATGTTGTTTAATATCTTAATGTTTTTGTTATGTTTTATATATTTATTTTTTGTCCATCATTTTTGTGTTCTCTCTCTCTCTCTCTCTCTCTCTCTCTCTCTCTCTCTCTCTGCCCCAAGCTCTTTTTCCTTCCCTTCTTCCTCTCTCTCCGAGAAACTGATCAACACAAATTCCGTGCCCCCAGTCTTATTTGGGAAGTCATGGTCCCAAAAATCCAAGCAACACAAGCACAGCGTCACATGTCCTCAAGCGAATTCCAAAACTTGGATTAAAAACATTTTATAAGTACTAAATTTTTTAAATATTCAAATTCTATCCAGGAACCTAAACTTATAAAAGTATTACTTGGGAATTCGGGGTTCTTGACAACTAAAAAAAGAAACCTAAACTGAGAAAAATTTACATCTTATCTAGGAAGCCAGGCATAGACACTCAAATTTGGCAATTTACCCTTTGACACTACTAATTGTGATTGTGTTTCTTGGCTAAGACAAACACCCACATCCTATCCCCACTCAGTGCATATACTCTCTTTCCTAATTTGTTTATTCCCACACATTGATGTGTCGACAAATTTTGAATACAAATCCATGAAATCAATGCTTAATCTTTGACCATCATAGTTCAACTTTCATATTTGATCTACATCTTCCCTGTCCAAAACCATACAAATTGGTCAGAATGTGAAATTTGGTCCTAGCCGACCTATACAGTCCTGCAGCGACACATTTTCCAACTTTGCTTTCAATGCAATAACATTTGTTGGGTCTTTTCATCTTCCTAGGTTGGCCTTGTCATGATAATTTACCTTCGAACCCTATATAAGCAAATTAAGATCACCTCATTTACTCACCTAGCATAACTTGACAAGCATATAGCAAAATCATTTGGCACACTCATTGCAATACTCACAAAAGGCACTCAAGGCTCCTTAAATCTTCCCAAAGTTGATGCACATCCATTAGGGCAGCCACTACTACAATTCTGAAGCACTCAACCAGTCAAAGAGTCTAGCTTCCCTCATTTCCAAGCACACCAAGATCCCTACTTCAAAGTCTTAGCAAGAGCACAATCCTCTCAAGCATGTTCAAAGTGGTTCAAGTTGCCAACTAGTTGCATTCATATAGATGTTACATGCTAGGTGGAGAACTATGTGTGGTTTGAGGCCTCTTGAAGTAGTGCCAACGTAGGCGGTGCACGGATTGCACTTCAACCCAAACACTAACCTTCTTGCAGGGTTTTCCACCATGGTTAGGATTTGAGCATGATTCAGCTGATTACATATGTTTTCGGGATTGTGCAACAACCGTGGGTTTGACAATGGAACGTGTTTCCAAACCACCAAAGGACCCAAAAAGTTACAATCTCATTCCAAAAGGGCCCAAGACCGTACTATAGGGGCGGGGACCGGATTCTACATCCCAACCAAGCTTTATGGTCCCGCACTGGTTTTCCATCCATGATATCAAAAATGAAGCATCTTTAGCATCTACACTCTCAAATCCTCCAGATCTATGCATCCAGATCCCTTTTGTACAATCCTTAGCTAAGTATGTCTTCCATCTTATGTTTTCTTGCTTGAGCATATTGTAATCATTAATTACAACAACCAACACGTTATTCTAATATTGTATGATTAATGTAGGAAGTTAATTAATCGAGAAGAGGTCCAAGTTTCCAAACCTTCCATTTCTTTTTAGTGTTGTGCATGTCCATAACATAAACCTGCTAAGGTTAAAAAGGGTGTAAACACTAGGGCTCTGGGAAATCAATGGACACTAGTTGAGTATCAATGGAAGCCTTATTTGGGAATCCACAAATTTTGAAAACCAAGTATCAAGAGTGCAATGTCTTAGAACAACCTTAGATCCTTGGTACAAAACTTACGAAACTAACAAAGAGCGGTGCAAAGGGTTTTGTTCCATAACCCCATGAAGAAATTATGACCAAGTCTACAAAAGGATATGGCAGATGGTTCAAATTTTGGCCACAAGATGGAGAGTGTAAAACCATGTAAAAACAGTCGAGGTTAGCAAGTTATATAATTGGAAAGCTTGTTGAACAAGGAATATAATTAGTCACATTAGATTTTAAAACATTTAATATGCTATCCAAGACGCGTATCAGAAGGTCCTTGAGGCATATGAAACAATTGCCAATATCACAATCAATGTCTTATATGTAAAGAACTGCATCAGCATAAAATTAGCATTTCTTTGATGGTATGACTAATGTGAAGATATAGCACCACCGTGATCATATAGTACTGTGATAAAAAGGCCTAGAATAAGAAAAATTGTATAAGAATATTATGCAAATTTTATACGACTGTACTACCACAAGAAGATTAATGCACTCTACCATATGAAAATAATGACCAAATAGTAAATGGATTGAATGATGAAAGAAGGATTCCACATGGGCATACAAGACTTAGAGCCAAAATTTGAGACTAAGTCGCAAGGCAAAATGCTTAAGAAGGGCAGACAAAAATCAGAGCAAGATAGAGGTGGTCTTCCAGAAGCATGTAAGGGGGAGAAATAGTATGCCAAAACCATAAAATTGAAGATATCCTTGCTACTATTGATGTCTTTCGGTAAACCCTACCTTTTGTAGTTTTTGGAAAGGTTTCGTCCTAGCTCCATAGTTTGTTTTTATGGATTATGACTTTCATCAAATGATTGAGGGTTGAATACTTACAAAAGAGTATTATGCTACTGGTGAGAAGGTAGTAAGGTACTCTCTTTTCACTTCCTTGCTTCAAGGAACCAAAAATAAGAGGTTCTTCATCGGGGTGCTTGTTGAGTTTGGCTGAAGCTTTTGGACTCTAGAAGTTGTATTTTCAATAGAGTCCTTGCTATGTTGCTAGGAAACATGTACGGGTATGGGTTTGAAACGCGAAAAAGCCAATTTTTTAAAATGTTGGGTACGGATATGCCACGGGTACGTCCTTACAATATATTATTAAAAAATTAAAAAATATAAATATATATACTTTGTATTCATGCATACTGCTTATTTTAGTCCACAAAGATAAAATACTTTGTATTCATGAAAGTTCAAAACATTCTACTTGCTTCAATTTTCATATGTACATGATTACAATCTAGATTGTAGAACATATCATCTAGATTTTACTATAATAATCAGAGGCAAATAGTCTATCATACACGTACATGATACATGGGTAAAGCATAGTGGTCGTGTTGTGAACCATAAACACTAGCATAAGGAATCTCCCTCTACCTAAAAATTCTTCCTTCTTGAGAGAATCATGGCATATGGTCTTACCGTATATCATCTTATAAATGATTGGTACAATGTTTTATGTGAATATCCTATGATCTTCATGCTCTAATTTCCAAAGCAATTATGGACATAGGTTGACTAACATTGTATTATATTTTCTTTTGCCCCTTTGAATATTTCCATGTTCTCAAAGACACATAAATAATTTAACATATAATAATTCATAAAGTTGTGGAGTTGGGAAAGGTGGACATCATAAGATGTATCATTTTTGTCATCCTTTCGCAGTCATATGCTGAGTTTACAAAGGATAATTGAGGCATACCCATTTCTATTCCTCATCATGTTTATGTTTATTAAAAATTTGTACACCCTCATGCCTTCCTGATCAAATTTATCCATTATACAGCTGCAACATGTCAGTGCAGTCTCAATTTGGAAAGCACACACCGCTGGTACATCCCAGGTAGAGCAGAGCCGTACCGGATTATGCAGCATATCCAATATGTACTGGGGGCAAACTAGTGCCTGTACCCGTATACATCCCAATGCCAGTGCAGGTGTGCGCCAGGAGTTTCCAGGCATCCCAGATTCCTTGGAAAGGGAAAGCTGCAAGATTTATAATTGACTTAGTAAGCAGTCTTAAATGTGAATAAGTTGGTTCTCGTGTTTGAGGTGCTTTATTAGTTATTAATTTTTGTTTTGTCACTGACTTTGCTATGTTTTTTTCCTAATATTTTGTACATGTTCACCCTTATCATGTGGAATTTCATTCACAACCTCCTATCTCTTGGAGTCTTCTATCCTAAATACTACATTAGAGACTTTGATCGGAACTGATTCCTTCTGTGTTCCTCCTCTATGCTGCAGGGCATGGTGCACCGCAAGTTGAAGTCATATGTTTCTGAAGCTATGTTGCCAGGAAACAGAAACGGGCACAGCTCCAAAATGTGGAAACACCGCTTTTCATACTCATTTTCAAAATTTTAGTCCATAAAAGATAAAGCATTCAAAATATTTTGTATTCAATGAAGTTCAAAAGATTCACCACAGTTACAATTTCATGTGTACATGATTATAACCTAGAAGTAGATTCTAGAATATATCATCTAGATTTTTCTTGATGCCTTTTTGC
This sequence comes from Taxus wallichiana var. yunnanensis, assembly GCA_018340775.1. Taxonomy (NCBI): domain Eukaryota; kingdom Viridiplantae; phylum Streptophyta; class Pinopsida; order Cupressales; family Taxaceae; genus Taxus; species Taxus wallichiana. The sequence continues at coordinate 895,904,318 of CM031239.1, forward strand.
TCTTCAAAGTGCTCAATGTTAGTTTAGTGAAAACTGAATTCAGCATGAGAAAGAAATGAGTGTGATTTAAAATGGACCAAAGATGTCATTATATAGCTTTTAGGAAGTGTCTTTAGAAAGGTTGGGTGGGTAGATTAGGGTTAGAAACAATAAATGCTAAAAAGAGTGTTTTTTTTTTTTTGGCTTTTTAACATACCCATGGCCGTGGGTATAGCCCAGAAATACCCCAGTTACAGAAGAGCCGTACCTGGTATGTGCACACATCTTGGGGATGTTTCCGTACCATACCCATACCTGAAACATTTCCAGGGGGTACAGGCAGGGAAGGGGGCGTTTCCATGCTACATAGTTCTTAAGTTTTCTAAACATAGCAACTCCATTTGTGCCCTTCTATTTGGAAATAGTCAGTCTCTGTTGGATGATTAATAGTGCAAGATAGTGTGTCTTTCACACCAAGGTGTCTAAATTAGACCAATGTCAAGTGAACGAAGCAGGTGAAGATGGCAGGATGGAGTTATCCTTGCATGGGTTCCAAGCACATTACCTGCTGGTCAACAATTTAAGATATGTAGGCTAAACTGCTGGCCAAGAATTATGTCCTGATTTGTAGTAGAAGCGTAGCTGTTACACTTGTTAGTTGTTACAATGATAATATTTAAATTTTGGACTCCAGTCCTTTTGGGTTTTTGACCCATTGTAAATACAGACACTCAATGATGCATCCAATACAGCAGTTCTGTTCCTTTTGTCTTGATAGAAGGAGATTAACCCCAATCTCTGCTGTAAACCGCTGCACACAAATACACACACCCAAACTACAACTGCTTTGCAATCTACATAATTACTAAACAAACAGCAGAAACATCAAGGAATTGCAGGAGTCTTTTGCATCTCACCCTCAGCTTGCACAAGACAAGCATTTGAGCTACAATTTTTCTGTGCTGGGCTGATCTCTGTGGACCTTACTGGCAAAACACAAGACAAAACTGTACTCTGGAGCTTCGGTCCACCAAAAGAATTTAATCCTTCAGACCCAAGAGAATGCAAGAGATTTGTAAAGCAGTAAATTCTTTGTTTCAGCAGACACGATTTTAGAATATTGTTAACATGAGAACTGTTTCATCCCATTTGACTTTTAAATTTCTGATGACAATGATCATAGGTAACAGATATTTTGGCGATGAATCAGGGATTTCAGTAGATTAAGTTCCCCATCTGATTGAAAAGTATTTTATGCTTCATAGAGTTATTAATATTGGGGATTATGTTCCGTGGTTGAAGTGGCTTGATTTACAGGGGTCTGAGAAGGCTATGATGAAGGTGCGGGAGAAATTAGATTTGTGTTTGCAGAGAATTGTGGAGAAGCACAAGGAGAAGGGATTAGAAGAGGAGGGAGAAATCGAAGACTTCATTGATGTGCTGACCTCACAGGCAAAGGAGAATGGCGAAACAATTCCTGATAAATATGCCTTTGTTAAGATAACTGCAATGTTTATGCTTACTGCCGGTTTTGATGCATCTTCAGTTGTCCTGGAGTGGGCATTCAGCATTATCATTGTCATTGCAACATCCCCATGTAATGAAGAAGGCGAAAGAGGAACTTGATTCTAAAGTTGGGCAGTAAGCTACAATTTACTTCTGCATATCATTCCCAAACAGATGGGAGAACAAAGGTAGTAAATCAAAGTTTGGGAAATTTGCTGCAAATTTTGATTGGTGGAAATCCAAAGCAATGGGATCAAATATTGGCACGTGATGAATTTGCATACAACTCCAGCACTAATAGATCTACAGGAAAATACCTTTTCAAATAGTTTCTGTAGAAAATCCAAAAGGAGCAGTGGACTTATTTGAGTAACCCATGAATATCCCCATTCGTCGTGATGCTGAGACTTTTGCGGAGCACATTCATGAGGTACACGGAAAATCAGTAATAAAGTACAGTCCACAAAGAAGCAATATAAACAGCAGGCTGATATGCTTCAAAGGGAAAGAATTTTTCATGGTTATGGTGCATTTGTGGAAAGAGAGACACACTCGAGGAACCTACAACAAGCTTAAGCCAAGAAGATTGGGCCTTGCCAAATCTTAAGCAGGTTTAATGATAATGCCTATCTAGTTGAATTGCCTGAACGCTTGGATATCAGCCCTATTTTCAATGTTGTGACATTTATCCTTTCCAAGCTGGTAGCGACAGCACAGAAGTTGTTGAAGTCAAGGGGATTGGGCAAGACATCTACCCAAGAAAAAGAGAGAGGAAATTGAACAAGTATTAGACACAAAGATCATGGACACGAGGGCTATGGAGTATTCAATGCGTCTTGTAAAGTGGAAAGACCTCCATGACTCTTATAACTCTTGGGTGATCAAAGAAGAATTACTCAAGCTGAGCTAGAAGTATGATGCTGAACCAGGAGGTTCAGAACTTCTTTTAACTAGGGGAGGATGATGCAATCCACCATTTGTGGGCCCCAGGGTAGACAGGAGAAGAATTGCTGAAGCTCAGTTAGAAGTATGCTGGTGAAACAGGAGGTTCAGAACTCCTTTCAACCAGGGAGTATGGTGCAATCCACCATTTGTGGGCCCCAGGGTAGACAAAATGCAGGAGTTAGGAAAGCTTAGTTGACTTGATATTTTAAATATGTATATATTAACCAGTGGTAGTTGGTGAACTAATTTAAAGGGAATGGTTCCCATGTATGTAGGTCTGTCTATTAATTCAAAGCAAAAAAAGAAATTATAGTTAAGACAGAACCATCTGGAAGGGGTCTTCTTTGGAGGTGTTGACAGACTTTTGATGAAGAAAAGGGAACACAGCTGCTCTGCAAATTAACTGGATGTCTTTGTTGAAACAAAAGAAGTATATATAGTTATAATCTGATTAATTACAGGAACTTAGAGAGAAGAAGTTTGATGTCTTTTGACAGGAAGCTCTCCCTTTCACTCATCTCCTGATCCTTATTTTCTAACTTCTTTTGCTTTATTTTATGGTAAATGTTCCTTGATGCTTCTGCTGTTTCTTTAGTAATTCTGTAGATTGCAAACCAGTCGCAGTTTGGATGTGTGTATTTGTGTGCAGCAGTTTACAGCAGAGATTGGGGTTAAGCTCCTTTTATGAAGACAAAAGGAACAGAGCTGCTGCATCACTCAACCTTCAGCAGGCCCAAGGTTTCTCCATGTGAGCTTGCTCTCCTCGCTAACATTCTTTTTTTTTTAATTTTCCAATATCATGTTGATGCATACCCACATTTGCAACATTTCTTTTTGTCGTGGACCATTGCTGACCTTAATCTTGATAATGCATTTTGGCTTATGTCATTGTTTATTTTGAATGCTTCCATAATTCATGTTGGAGGATGTTTGTATTTTGTCATTGGTGATAGCAGAACAATTCCTTCTGCTTTTTCAAGACTTTAAGGTCTAACTGAAGTATCCTGAAAGTTTTGTACATCACTTTTAATGGAAATATATTATGTTAATTTTAAAGTTAAAAACCTGTTTAAATTTTCTTAAACTACAAGACCAGTTCCATTTACTTTTAAGGCACTTGCAATCTGGTGGTGTGGTGGTCTAAATGATTTCAGATTTTTTGCATAATTTAATATAGCACAGACCAAAATAACACAAAGGACAAAACATTATAAAGGTGAATGCCTTGTAAAGGACAAGGGTATGTCAAAAGAATATCGAAATAGGATCCAGGGCAATTATGCTTCAAATCCAAAAACTGCCTGAGCATTATCACATGGAACTGATAATTGTCAATAAACAACTCAAATATAAATATCAACTACATTTTTGAAACTGCACTCTTCATTATAAAAGAAAAAAATATTGAGTGGGATTAGAGGTTCGCTGCTGATTTTTGTTATCTTCTATTGTTTTCTGTGTAACTGCTAGCATTTCAAAAATTTGATATATTGCTCTATGAGTTATGACGCATAACTTCACATCTGGTATACGGCTTCTCTTTGACGAGAACCATTTGTTTAATAAGCGATATGATGGTTCAGAGTGTCGGCTCAGGTCTGCATACACATTAAAAAGCTTTGCATGATTTATGACTCCAATTGTATTTTTCCCACGTCTACACTATATCCATATTCTTAGATTCAGCACTTCTGTGTGAAGCATATCTCCTCAAGATGATATCAGCCAAAAACCCAATCTTATTCTTTGAAAAACAGGAATCACACTTCACACTTTTGAAGCTTAAAATTGTATAAATTTAAGTACTCAATCTAGGACTGACCTCCATGAATCCAGACCCACCAAGCGGCCACACCCATCATTGCATATAATATCGTCCACACAACAGGAAAAGCCCAGTTCTGCACAAGTAATACCGCAGAAAAAGTATATATCAACCCAAACCAGATGACTCCTACCTGTGATTTTTTTTTGAAATGTTAAAAATGATGAATTATTGAATCATTATCTTCTTAAGGTGCAGTCAAAAATTTAACATGGTAACAACGGGGCTAATTGCTTGTGCGCTAGAATGGCTTACATGCTCCTCTTGTAATTGCTAAGTATCAGATAATAAATTCAAGAGGCCCGTGATTTCAAACGTTGGAGACATTATGTTAACTAATTAACCCATTCAAATCCTAGAACATCTAACCAACCCAGTCACAACATCCAGGCTGCTCTACATTATAAACCATGAATGATTTCAAAATAGCATTCACGTATGGTGCAAAACATCTTAGAGAAAGCAGATTGAGATTGCTTACTGGTGGAGTCCATGGTGGTTTCTTGAGCTGTTTGTACCACTCTGCACAAACCCATAGCCATAGAATCAAACCCACGTGAATACAAAAATAAAAATAAAAAACCTGCAAACCCAACTTCTGAAAATTATCCAAACAAAAATGAACTAAAAATACAAAAACAAAATCAATTTAAGCTCTGTCCTATAGGACAAAACCAAACCCACATCAAATTCGGTTGAGTTAGACAACTGTAATGAATGGACAAAAATGACAAATACCACTGTTTCCTCCATCTCCTGTAAGAGTTCCAACGAATCCTACTCCAATGGGTAGAGCCACTGAAAGAATTAAAGCTGATACATTGACAAGCTTCATTTTCACCTGTCTTTTAAGGCATGAAGACGATTCAGCCAGGCTTACAGCGCTTTAAAAACTGTCCTGTTTTTGTTTTAACTTATCCATTTTCCTTAGCAACTGACTCAGTCAGGAAGTGGATCTGAGGGTTCTAAATTTTCTTTTCAGTGGACAGTAATTTTGGAAGCATTTAAAGTAAAAGTGGTCTCGTGGTATAAAAGTTTATTAATAGTATGTTATCTTTTTAATGAGAGATATTTTAAAATATTATATTTCAATTTCTAATACAAATTTAAAATAATTTTTTTAATTTATAAATTGACATTTAGTTTAATATGTTCTTATACTAGCCATCGTACGTGGAATGTGTAATGAAGACGTCGAACGGATGCATCGAAGAAGTAAAGTTGGAGGGAGCAAAACAATGAGAGAGGAAGAAGGGGTTTGAGGGAGAAGAAGTCCTAGGGTAAGGAAAATGTTAGGGGGAACCAACATGAAATTGTTCTTTCTTACGACCAAGCACATATGAACCACATACCATTTTTGTCAATCGTCTAAAATAATAAGGGATGTGATGTGCAATTTGGTAAGGCATGTACTTTTGAGATATCTTAGAAAGCAAGGTGTGGTCAATGAATACTTCGATGAGAAACTTGCATGTGTTTGAATCCCATACTTTATATATATTAGATACTGAAACTCTTCATTGAGGGTGCCTTATGTCGTCCATTTCATGCACATTTAGGAGCAGGGATTTCTCTTTAGCGATTAAGGTAGGGATTAGGGTTTCCACTCATCAACAATCCGATGCCGTCATCCATCAATGATCACTGACACAAAACCCTAGCCTTCCATTTCCATGATGTTGTCAAACACAAACGCCAAGACTCCCATTTAGAAGTGCCTATCAGTGTAATTAATGTTTGAGGCATTGAAAAAAGAGAAAAAATATTTTTTGCATTCATGCTTGATCCCCCTTTGATCCTCTAGCTCATCCAAGGTTATAAATAGGGAAAATTTTAGTTTGAAGATTATAATTCAATTTATTGGTTTGAAGATTATATTTCGGCCAATCAGTTTGAAGGTTATAATTTGTTGATGAGCCTACAAATTTGAATGCATGGATGTTGGTCGAGGATAGATGGAAGAGATGTCAACCCATAAAAGAATAACATGAAGTGGAGATATTATCTTATGCTTATTATCCCATTTTATTTTATTACTCGATTTCATCCACGCTTACATTATTTAAACACATAACAATGTGATTGCAATAACCCCTAAAAGTTGCAAATCCAATAAAAAAGCAGATCTTTTTAAGTCGGGTGGCTATTAAGAGGTCCATGTGTGACTTCAACTTTAACTTCTTCAATGCCTCCCTATTGGCATCTTCATAGCACCATCTCGTGTATGTCAAGCACAACCACCGAGACTCCGATTCACAAATGCCTATCAACATAATTAATGTTTAAAGCAACTCGTAAAAGAGGAAAATTATTTGTTTTGTGTGCCTTTAGGTCCTCCTTTGATCCTCGAACTCATCCAAGGTTATAAAAAGGGAACGTTTCAGTTTGAAAATTATAATTATGTTGATAGGATGTCAAAATTTACTTGCATCGATCTAGTTTGAAAAACAACTATCAACGTAATTACTTGTTAATATTACAAATTCAATGTCTCTCATCATGCAATATTGTTTGTGGATAATTCATTGTTAGCCTATCTTCTTTTGTGTATATATAAGTGATGGTGTCTACTTTTACAATATGTGTTTTGTCAACACAATGGAGGATTTGTGAATTGCATGTCCGAAAATGGCTGGATGGAATCACGTAATAGAATAACATGAAGCAGAGTTATTATCTCACAAGACACTTGGAGGACCTCAAATAGATCCACATGATGTTGTGAATGAGCTTGCCATCATTCACACTTTGAAAATTATAAATGTTCGCACAATGTACATTCCTAGCAGGGAGGCAATACAGCTCAAAATGTATTAGCCAATTCCAATGTTGAGCTCTTCGTAGGCTACCAAGGTACCATAATGACCCATGCCTAAACAGACAAGCCTCAACCTCAATCTATCAGACCCTTATAACCACATTCTCCTCGGCCTCGGAGGCTTTACAGAATCTCCTTCACCACTGCTTGCAAAAAGGAAACTTGCATATGTTTGAGTTTGACATGTTTCATCCCTTGCCCATCAGGCCCTCCAAATACATTCTCATCGTCCCACACACCCTCTTTTTAAAGGCAACATAGCATCAACAAAACCAATCAATGTTGTCCTCTTGAGTTACGGATGTGCAAAGCTTTGATTCGCGCTCCACCGCAAACTATATATCATGTTTTCACTTATCTTTACCTTTTTTTTCCTTCCACACTTATGTTATTAAAACACATAACAATGTGATTACAAGAATCTCTAAAAGGTGTGAATCCAATAAAAGCAAGACTTTTCAAGTTGACGACTATTAAGAGGTCCATATGTGACTTCAACTTTAACTTCCTGAACACCTCCTTATTGGTGTCTTTAGTGCAAAGGTGCTCAAGTGCAAGTAATAGGTATAATAAAAGTTAGACTTAGCTTTTCGATCATAGTGCATCGGAGCGAAACATGTTTCCCTAAAGATGAAATCCTTTGTTGAACAAACTTAGGACATCATAAACCATCACTTTTTTAATTGAAAAATAATACCCAAAGCAAGAAAAAATATTTTTATTTTCTTCAAAGGCTTTTGGGTGTGTACGCCAACATCAACAATAACACATTATAGTGGGTCCACTCCACTCATTGCAATATTTTGGGGAGTTGTATTTTTTTTAATGAGAGATGACAAATTCTACAAGATATTTTGACATGTATCTACAGGATCTGATTAAATTATTTTCCATATCGAGGAGAAAAAAGGGAGAAAATAACATGAATCAAGTTAATTTATCGAGCTTAGGAATAAATTGTTGTGGTATTTAAAAATTGCCATATGGAGGGGTTGCCCAATCCCAATCAACGCCGATAACCCATTTTTCGGTTTTAGGGCACTAACAATCGGCCCTCACACAACCGAAAGAAATGGAAATTCTAAGAAAATACAAGGGAAATGGGTTTTGCTTTTTTTATTTTTTATTTTATAGTGTCAAGGTTTTTTATTGCACAATGCTTAATCTATTTAATCGACAGAGGTTCTCGATTGTGATGTGTTTGTGTCCTGAACCCGACAAAGATCAAAACAACAGATAGAAAGGTGGTTTCACATTTTCACTCATGGTTTTGGGTTCGTGATAGATAGCCAAGATCGAGTCGACGTCAATGCCCACCCACACTCCATCACAACCATCAAACAATATGATTAGTGTCGAGTGCACCACCCACAATCCAATTGATAATGCCTTCAAAGATGAAATAGAAGTGGGTGGGGAAAACTTCTAACCCCTCATTTTTACCATCTACTTAGGTTGTGGTTCCATATAAGGGGAAGCTAAACTTTTGAACAAGTATGGGATAGATAAAATAGGATATTTTGGTACTAATAAGATCCCTGACAAAGATCAATGGTATTAATATCATCTTAACATGTGATCAATCAAATCGGGCGAGAGAATGGAGGGAAAGATTGCGAAGGTGGGGAGTAAGGGAAAGGCCAAAGGCAGAGGTAGGAGGGCACTCAAGCCATGGCGGGGAGGAAAGTCCATAGTCCGCTATGGGGATCTTCGGGCAGGTGGTGATGAGCACGGTAATGGTGGACAGGGTAAGAAGGGGGAGGAACAGTGCCCTAACCCCGGGTTTTAAAATTCGTCGAGACTTTGTTGGGGATAGGCGGGCAAAAAGATTGTAACAGAAGCAGCGGCGGTGGTGCTACAGGCCATCATGGTCCGGATATTTCTTGGAAGACTACCTCTTTCAAAGATATACTCGAAAACAACAACTGACCGATCCTGGGAAAACAAACAACAAGTAATTTGGCCTACCTAGTTGATTTGGTGAGGATATTCCCTCTGTAACCATTAAGAACCTTGAGGTGGAGGAATATTTCAAAAATTTATCAAGGGATGCAGTGATCGGTAGGTTTAATGGGTTTTGGCCTTCCTCCTCTCGCTCTGTACTAGTGGGTATTCGATACTTGGACCAATAAGTGTGAAATATCCCTATGTTAAGGGATTTTTTGTTGTCCATTTTAGAGAAGCTGAAGACTATCAGTGATGTTTGACAGATGGTTTGTGGTTCTGGGGACATGCGGGTTTATTTATAACTCCATGGTTTCTAGATTTCGATCTCGAACACATATTCGGTTGCCAAAACACCTGTTTGGGTCAAGCTCCCTAATCTCCCCTTGCATTTATGGTACGCCCTGGAGGATATTGGTAACGGTTTGGGCAAGTTTATCAAAGAAGACTTTGGATAAAACACATTTGGGTATGTGTTCTTTTGCTCCTATGTGTGTTGAACTCGATTTGAGCAAAGGATTACTCGGATCGGATCAATCTTAAATTTGGTAATTTTTAGCACTACCAAATCTTAGACTATGAGAATACTACATTCCGGTGTAGATTATGCAGAAATACGGGTCATCTACAAGCCTCTTGTCCCTTCAACAAAAACTAGAAATCTACAAAAAGAATGGATCAACCTCTTCTAGTGGTTGGGGATCTATTAACCCATATTTGGTATCTACTTCGAATTTTAAGGATGCTCCAAATAATCCAGAACCCCACAAATAAAGTAAACACAGGGAAGGAGGACTCTAAGACGGGAACTCAGGAAAATCACCTGGTTACAGGTGGAACAAAAAGAGGACATACTTCGGAAAGTTCGGAATCAGATCGATTCCGTGTCTGATAAAATGATTGCTTCGGCAATTCCTAGTGAACTTGCGTTGGTTATCTCGACTGACCAAGGCAAGTGGTTCGAAGTAAAAAAGTGAAAAAACAAAAAGGGTAGAATGGGCAGCATTGAGGATTATTTTCCATCGCAAGGTGGGAAGTAATTTTTTTGTTTAGGTTGTTTTGGTTTTTCTTATACTTTTGTAAGTCGTTGTTCAGATGTAGTTGTTGTTTACCTTTGGCTTTAAAAGCATGTTGTTATCCAGAGGATCTGGCCTCTACTTTATGAATAGGGAACGGGTCCCTTCAACCCGCTTTATCAATAAATAAAAAGATCCCTAGACAAAATAGGAGACTTTATGAGTAACATAAGCACAATCATGTGAATCATGAATTGTGAATAGAATATCGGAAGGAGAAATTGGGAGAGAAGTTCAAACATAGAAGGCAAGTGGCGTAAAAAGCGCCTAATTTTTAAGTAGATGAATATTTTTTTACTCTCACCGTGTTATTCGGTTGGGAAGCCTCTCCCTAAATTGTAACTTCTCATAAATTTCATGAGCTTTATTGGATTATAGCGAAAACAGTAAAAAATTTCCATGGGGCCACATTGTTAAACTCTCCTCCTAAAAACACATTGCTCCTTGTTTTCGGGAAAAGATTCTAATAGTCCATGTTTCTCTGAATTTACTTTTTCATGGGACCACGTACTAAATAAAAATTAGGAGCAACCTTGCCTAAGTTGAATGAAACATGTGGAATTGCCCAATGTAATTTTGGCACAATACAATTTATTATATTATGAACTTAATTTAGTTTAGATTAGATATGAATGTTCATCGAAGCTTAAGAATGTCCATTTGAATATCAATGTCGAGGGGGGGTCAAGAATGTCAATGGGATCGAAGAGGACAATACATGAATGTAGCATATAAAGGAGTGTTAAAAGCATCTCTAGAAGAAAAAAGTGAGAATATAAATATGGGAAAAAATGAATAAGGTTCTAACATTTGAACGCAATATATTTCTGGAACTAATTAAATGTGTGTTGGTTTATAGATCTTGACCGCATTGTCTAGAAATGAGCTCTCTTGCAATTTTAGTAGCCTAACATTTGGAAGTACAAACTCATAGTCTTAAGATTACTAGCATGTGAAAGCTTTAATTTAAATGTGTTATGTCAAAGTTGAAGAGCCTCGTAAATAAACAAAATTAAAACATATTTGATCCTCATATTAAAAGAAGGTCCAGAAGATCCATGAGAACCTAAGATAATCAAATCTTCCATGAATCCCAAAGTAGATAGGGCAATCTGAAAATAAAATATTTTTTCCTTTCACGGTCAAGAAAACATAATTTACACATATGCTCAACTTTGTGGAATGTTGTGATATGATTCCATCAAGAGCGGATGAGAGTTGACTTAAAATTAAACTAAAGGGATCCTTAAGCAAAATGGTGATATCTTCTTCATGTACTCGAGAACTCGAACTTGATCCTCATGGAAGCACAAATAAAATTATAAATAATGAAGAAGTTTTGTGTGAAAGACTCTTTTGGATTTATCTATGTAACTTTTAAGGAAGATTTGTTACTCTCCTAGTTAGTACCTCTATCTACTTCTTATCTAGTGAGTTGAGGAGCATTGATAGAAAACTTGAGAGGAGGGAGTTTTTCTATACTATCTAACTTCTAGAGGAGATCCATAACTCTAGCATAACATTACAATTTGCATTATTGTTTAACAAGTTACATAAAAGATTGAAGAGTGAGATACAAATACCTAATATGATTAAAATAAGAATTTTTCATGCATCTAATCATATGCGAATGTAGTGATAATATGATAAATCAATGAGGTGAAGAGATGACATACCGTTGAACTCCGCTAGAGTAATTGTGTAAGGAACTATTTTTTGGGCTTTCATATGCTTCGATATTATAGAGATGACAACTCTTTCCATGCTTTCGAAATAATCATGTCTCAAGTGTGGGGCTTGTTGTCCAAAATCACACCCCTTATAATTTTGAACAAATCATCTAAGGACTTAACCATTTTTGTTCTCGGGAAAATCTGGAGACTAGTTCGGTTTACAGCGAAGTGCGGAACTTAGTGTTTTGTGGGTCCTCAAAACCCGCATAACAAATAAACGAGCCTTAGGGACTTAGTCAAAATTTATGGAAAGATGGTGTTATGCAATAAAGGATTAAGGTTGGAGCTCACTCAAGCAAGGTTGCAAAACACTTTGAAAGAACCAATAGGTGCCTTCTAGCGATGGAGAAGAAAGTTATAAATGGCTAAGTCGAAGTCGCGAAACATTATCTTAGTATTTCAGGGACTTCTCAAATGAGGTGTTCCACGGCATGTGTAAATTGACATCCGCATATAGTCTAAGGCATAATGGAAGGGCCATGATACATAAAGGAGCGGGCTCGGTTCTTTATAGATGAAAGAAATTTGAAGGCCTCGGAAAAAGCTATGTAACAATGCATTAGTTTGCCGCAGGTTTTGAGCACAAATAAAAGTCGTGGGTACTATAATGTTGCACAACGAAGGGTTAGTATTTCGTGGCATTAAGGAAGAAACGATAATATGTGGAAACCCATGGGAATTTACAAACTTGTCAATAAAAGAACAAACAATCAAAAGTCACGTAACGATGAAAATCCACGATGAGAGTGGAAGTAGAGCATGGGTAGTGTAATGTATGCAAGGTCATGGATCAAGCATAAACATCAGCTACCATAAGGCATTTTAAAGTTACACATGTTTTGTTCGAAGTGACATTCAACCACTCTATTGACCAGAATTAACGAAGTATGGGCGTCATTCCTTTTCTGTAAAATCTAACAACATGCGACATGAGCCATGTTAGGCGCCCACACCTTCCTATAAGCATTTATGGTGATTGGTCCTTGGTGGTTGAATCCCTCATGTTTGTGCCTCTATCTCCTTTTCTCTTATCTTTCTCATTCCTCTATAAATCTAGAATTTGCACATTGTAAAACGATCTCTCTTTACTTTAGTAATGACACCATGCCAAAATGGTGGTCAACTTCCCATGAGTTTCAGACCTCAAACTTGGTCTTTGAAATATATTTTTTCATTCTTCCCTATTGTAATCAAGTGTGCACACTTTTAGTAATGAAATCGGGTGTTTATGGCTATCCTCTACCATAATCTCATGTTTATGTGTTCTTGCCCTTTCGTTCTTCCTATGGTGTGATGTGTGTCTCTTATACTTATAGATTTCTCCATCTTCGTGCATCATTGATGTATGGGAAGCGTGAATGTACACGCTTTTGGCGTGTGACATGTCCTGTCTACCCTTCCACCCATGTTTTCTCCCTTTCCTTCCCTTGTGGAGAGTGATTGACCTTCCTTGCAGGTGTTATCACCGCCTCTCTTATCTTATGATTTATTTTTGCATCTTTCTCTCCTAGTCACTTGGAATTGTTAGAGTAAGAGTTAGGCGTAGGAGTAGTTTTTGCGTTAGAAGTAGGTTATGTTGTGTGGTTTTTCCTTATCCATATAAAGCAAGGAATTCAACCTTCTCATGAGCCATGTCTCAAGCCGTAAGTCCCACACTTGTAGACATCCCCGTGTTTCCTTAAAATTTTGAATCTTTTTATTCGAGCAAGGTGTCATTTTGAGATCCAATAGTTTTGGAACGTTTAGTGGGACGGAAGACCAAGCACTATACAACTTCACTTCACCGAGTTTGATTTGTTCTGGTGATATCCAAGCGTTTGGGGGTAGTCTTCAACATATATGGTGACTCCACGATCCAATAAACCCAATTATCTCATCTCGCATACCTTTCATTTCTTCCGTCCCCTCCACCTTTCCATTCATTTTCATGTTTCCATCTCATTCATGGCTCTCCAGAGAGCTCTTCGATTCTCCCATTTTAGTTCTCCCCACTTCATTTATAGTATTGGGATGATATCCCCAAAATAACCCTGATAAACTTGCCTCTTTTCCATGGAAATGAAGATCAATCTCCTATTGATCACATTCAAGATAGCGAACCATTGTTCCATTCATAACACCGAAGAGGATAATATTTGCCTCAAACTTCTTGTTTCATCACTTAGAGGTAGATTAAAAGATTGGTACAATATTTTTTCTCCTCAATCCATTTCCACATGGGATCAACTAGGAGAGTAATTGCACTGACCAATTTAATGAGGATGCAGATGTCATCTCTCTCACTAACACCTCAACAAAATATAGTGGGCTTCAATAGAATATATCATTGATTTCAACATCGATTCTAAAGGACATGGCTTAGTTTCCTCGAGAATTCAAACCTTCACAAGATATGGCATTTTTCTATTATTTAAATTCATTGATGTTGATTTAGTCATATATATCCTAGCCTTAAGAGGAACTACTCTTCCTTAGGCTTTTGATATCACCATACAAGATGAGAAAAATTTCATTCAGGATGGTCAAAGGAAACCCATCCCCATTGTCTTCATTCTTTTATCTCCTTCTAAACCCTCTATGTCATCATGTATGATGATTATAAAACAATCAAGAATGGTATGATTATGATTAGGAGGATGAGATGATGCAAAAGGGGGCATATACGTTAAAAGAAGTCACTGACCCGAGGGGAAGTTGTGGATCGCGGAGGCAAAGTTATTTGCGAAAAGAAGCGAGAAAAAGTCCAATTCATCTTGCAAGCATCCATCACAAGGAAAATATGCATGGTGCCCCCATTATTGGGGATGAGCTTAAAAGAAATGGGAAAATCACAAGGATTAGCTCATTGGTCCCCAAGGCCACGTTCCTAATCGATACTTGGCTATCTTGGAGCCAAAAATAGAGTTTTCACCGGTCATGCTATTTTAGAGCATGAGGAATATCAACAAAGATCAGTTGTCGTACCTCCAATCAAATGCAAAGAAACTTAAGGAGGTATTATTTCTCCTTTTGGCTGATACTTTAGGAAATGGAGAGGGAATCTAGTTGTATATAGTTTTCCACTCTCATTAAAGGCCGTGTTTATTGCCAAATTAATTACATGGTCACATTTTGTAAAGAAAGGAAGCTACTTCTCCCAAAGATGTATCTCGGTTTTGTTTAGCTCCTTTTGCTTCTCGGTTAGATTAGGTTAGTTTAGGTTTGATTTTTGTAAAAAAAGTGCTTATGCACACTCTGCATGTTCCCACTTGGAACATGTATGATTTTTCACATATGTATATAGTTTTTGTGGGCCTCGTTGTTGTTGCATAGTTCGGTTCAATGAGTTTCATGGCGGAATCGATTATTGGGGCAATTTGAAAGTTTTATTCAAAGACTCCATAGAGTAACTTCAAGTAGTTCCAATTCATTGCTAAGTTCATGCGATTCGGAGAGATAAATTTTAAAGATTAAGATCAATTTTTCAAGGTTAGGCTTGACTCCATTCCCAATGGTTACTTCAAAGCACCCAATTTTCATCATCTAGTAGGAAAATGTCCCCTGAAAGTCACCAAATTGTTATCCAAAATTGCACCCCTTGTAATTTTGAATAACTCATATAAGGACTTAACCATTTTTTTGATCAGAAAAGTCATGGGAGACTAGTTCATTTTACCATGGAGTACAAGAGCTTAGTGTTTTGTTGGTCCTCAAAACCCACAAAACAAAGCAATGAGCCTTCGGGACTTAGGTGAATTTTATGGGAAGATGGTGTTGTGCGAGAAAGGACAAAGGTTGGATCTCACTCAAGTAAGGTTGTAATGCACTTTGAACAAACCGCCAGTGTCATTGAGCATGGAGAAGAAAGTTAGAAATGGCTAATTTTGGAAGCCATGGAACATTATCTTAGTATTTCACGGACTTCTCAAATGAGGTGTTCCACGACATGTGGAAATTGAGGTTCGTATGTAGTCTAAGGCATAATGGAAGGGACGCAATACATAAAGGAGTGAGCTCGGTTCTTCACAAATGAAATAAATTTTAAGGCCACAACAAAAGTCAGGAATAAAGCGAAGAGTTCGTCGGGGATTTTGAGCACGAATAAAATCCATGGGTATTATAATGTTGCACAAAAAGGGTTGGTATTTCATGATGTTATGGAAGAAACAAGAATATGTGGAAACCAATGGGAATTTACAAAGCCACCACACAAAGAAAAAACGGTTCAAAAGTCATGTAACAATGAAAATCTGCATGTGAGAGTAGAAGTAGAGCACAAGTGGTATAACGTATGTAAGGTCATGGATCAAGTAGAAACATCATATTTTACATGGCATTTCAAATTTGCGCATGTTTTTTTTTTTAAGCAACATTCAACCACTCCACCAAATAGAATTAATGAAGTATGGGCATCATTCCTTTTCCTACAAAATCTAATAATGTGCAACATGAGCCATGTTATGCGCCCACACCTTCCTAAAAGCATATATGACGATTGGTCCTCGTGGTCAATCCCTCTTATTTGTGCATCTCTCTCATTTTATCTTCTCATTCTCATTCCTCTATAAATTTGGAAATTGTGCATTATCAAACAATCTCTCTTTGTTGTAATAACACCATGACAAAATGGTGGCCGACTTCCCACGAGTTTCAAACCTTGAAATTGGTCTCTGTAATGTATTTTTACCTTTTTTCATTGTTGTAATCGAGTGTGCAAACTTTGAGTAATGAAATCAGGTGTTTTTGGCTATCATCTGCCTCTAATCTCACATTTTATGCATTCTTACCCTTCTGTTCTTCCTATGGTGTGATGTGTGAATCTTATACTTGCATATTTCTCCATCTTCATGTGTCATGGATGTATGGGAAGGGTGAATCTACACGATTCTAGCCTACAACATGTTTGTCTTCCTCCTACCCATGTTTTCTCCCTTTCCTTCCCCTTGCAGAGTGATTGACATTCCTTCTGGTGCTATCACCGCCCGACTTAGGATTTAATTTTCTTGCATCTTTCTCTCCTTGGTCCTGTGGAATTATTAGAGTATGAGTTAGATGTAGGAGTAGTTTTAGCGTTAGAAGTAGATTGAGTTGTGTGGTTTTTCCTAATCCACATCATAAGGAAGTGACCTTCTTCTCGAGGCCTATCTCAAACCGCAATTCGAGACAATCCCATGTTGCCTCAAAATCTTGAATCTTCATGATTTAAGGCAAGGTGTAATTTTGAGCTCCAACATGCCCCAAAACTCACATCCATACATAAATGTGGGAGTACTAACATATGGAAAATATATTGATTTGTTTGGATATCTTGAAGTTAGAGCTAAAAACAATGTCTTTCTAAGGATGTCAATGTTGAATATCATTAGCCAATTCTTGATTTTAATGCAAGTACGCAGATAAAAGGAGGTCCTTAAAAAAGCACACATAATTAGGTGTAAGAGTACACCACATCAACGTGTTCTTTGTAGTATTGTTGTTTGTGAATGCCTTTATGCATGTGTTAATTTATATTTGTTAAGATTTGGATTCGATAATGATTAAATTAAAAAAAAATCAAAACAATGTTTTAACTTGGGTTGGTTTGCCCATATTAAAAACACATTTTAAATTTTAATAAAGCTGAACCAAAATTAATATTTTTCAAACTATAGAATTTATGGTATCATATTGGACATGATATATGAAAATTCATATTGACATTTGAAGAAAATTAAGTGTAGACACCTAAATTTTCAATGAGAACTTTAGTTATATCCCTCAATCATGACTTGCGCACACATTCCAAGTCCGTGTAACATATCCTTATCTCTTATGCATGACCTACTTCTTTACTCACACTACTCACCACTCACATCCTTGTATTAGTCCAAAGTAGTATACTCCTCCCGGACATCATTCCCATAACTTTAAAGAGCCTTGAAACACATGCCTATACATAATCATTCATCCGGGACCCTATTGTCAAACGATTTAGTCTAAAGTGGACATTTTAATCCCCATCCACTAATAGGTTGTCATCAATGCCTCATTTTAATTATATAATTTATCAAATGAGGGTGGTATCCATGGTTGCTGCAAGAGGAGAAAGAGTGGTATTTTGCCTTAATAACTCTCATATAAAATTGAAATTAATTTGAAATGGAAATTTTACTACTTAACTATTTGATTCTACTTACTAAAAGGAAACATGGCTTGCAATTAAGTAAACACAACAATATAAAATAATATTAATTTAAATAATAAAGCACAAGCACACAACAATTACTTTGCCACTAATTGATTTAATGGAACATAAATGTTATAATAGAATAAAAATCTACTCTATTAAATATCAATAAAATTTCCTTCTTCCTCAAGTGAGCGGGGCCTTACTCCCTCCTCGAATTGGGGCTACAAGAAAATCATAGGTACACTGATAAAGTACATAGGAACTTGCTCGAGTAGATTGATCTATTCAAAAGGTTAACTTCATAAAAATCCTCCTTTTACACTAGAGTGTTTACAATTACTTATAGGGTACTTATTTTTAGTCTACTTGTTAGGACGAGGAGTTTATTAACCATATGAATTAATATTTTCACCAACCATTAATATGAACAAATAAATAAATTAACATAGTAAAAAAATGACACAGAACACAGTGATTACGCGGAAAAACCCCGAGGGGGAAAAACCACGACAAAGAGAATTTTCCATTAATGAGAAACAATTTACAGTTCAGTAAATCCTCTTCCCTCGCGTCTCTCCCTATCAAATTCACCCGAATTGAATTAACAATATGACCCACGATCATATTTATTTTACCCTATGGGTTGCAAACCATATCAAGTGACGGGGTGTAATTAATAACACCCCAATTTAATATAAATTGATTAATTAATAACCAATTAAACATAAACAACTAAGTTTATATTAAATAATTAAGAATATAACTATTCTTAATTATTTAATTATAAACTAAGGTTTATAAGCACTTAATATTACATTCTAACACTCCCCCTTAATATTAAGTGGGGAACCATATGCCAATATTACTGTTTATACAACATGATTTACAAATCCATAAACCATAGTGAAGATTTAGGCTAACATATCACATTTGAAGGATTTATACACCTTCATCATGCTCAAATTACCTTTTGGTACAAAAGGATTTGGAATCCATAAATCAAGTAGTGAATGATTTAGGCTAAACATGATTTTGAGACTATATCTCACAGTTTCTCATGGAAAAAATATCAACAAGCTAATTAACCAAAATGGGAAATGGGGACCTAATTTAGTTTAATATAATGTTATGCAAAGCAATAAATAAGAACTAAATAAATGAAGGAAATGACCCAAACAACTAAATAAATGAAATGTGAAACCCTAATGTGCAAAGAAAGGTTAGAGAGGCCTTAGTTGATTTACAGAATTGTTGGTATTGTGTTGCAATGAATACCATATGAACAAAATGAAGAAACGACTACATAAGAGCTCCAAAAAGTGCATATTCGAGTTTTCCGAGTAGACTGGGGCATGGAGAGAGAAGGAGGCACCCGAGGCTCCCTGGTCTAAGATTTGGGTTCCCTAGTTTATGGAAATGACTAGGGAACCTCCTTTGAGGTGTCACTAAGTGACTTCTTGCCTTCGCTTCTTGTTGTGTGTATGTCATTGAACCTTGTTGGATGTCGTTGCAATCAAATATGGATAAAGCACCTAAAAACCCCGTGATAAAGAATCAAAACCCTAAAAAAGGAAGATGTATATGAAGGGATCGGGACTGTCCTCAACTACCAAAAGGTTGGACTTATCACTCGGGCACAACACTACATCTCACACTCAACGTAGTTCTAGGTGTGTGTGTGTGTGTGTGTGTAAATCGTGCCCTAGGTGCTCTTGTGCCAGTCACACTTTGTAAGTAACAAGCAATATCTAGATGTAGAATGACAATAGATGATGTGCATGAAATATAATTAACTCCCCTCCTATGAAGTGTGATGTAGAAAACCAGCCTTGTGTCCCTTGTGATGGAGCTAGATGGATGCAAATGGAGCAATAAAAGCCTTTGATGGATGCAACCTTAGGTGATGGTAGTAGTGCTTAGTGCTTGGTCCCTCATTATGGTCTCATAACTTTATATTTATATGGTTCTCTTGTTCTAATTTCATAATTAACCTCGAAAAGGCTGACCACCAAAAATATGAAAAGCTCAAACAGATATAAAAGTGCCCAAAATATGAGAGTAAAGTGTAAAGAGGATCGGGGCACCCCGAGAGGGATAAGGGCGTATGGGGTGCCTCGGTCACCTGGTTGGGCACCCTATCAAAAATAGGATAAACACAAAATTAAAAAGCAGACCGGCAAGTATATGCGGAAGGTCGGAAGTGATGATAAAAAGCAAAGTAAAATGGCCAAAGGACATGGGTTAATTAGTACTTTCTTTACTCAAAAACTATATGAATAGTAATATGAGACCGGGACTAAATAATACCCATAATGTGTGATTTAACGACTACATTTGCCCCACTTTTTGTTGATGAGCGAATGCTCGGTAACATAAAATAGATAGAGATGCATACTTGATATCCATGTAAAGTGATGTAGAAAATGTTTTGATGGACTAGACAAAGTGTGGAGTGACAAAAATATGGAGCATGGAGACTAAAGATGTAAAAGTGTAAAAAGTGATAAGAGTGAACCTAGGGTGAAAGTGCATGTGTAGATGTCAATGTGTGTGAGGTACCTGCATGTTAGTATGAGGTATGGAATGTCGAATGACATTGTTGTTGGTGTTGTTGTTGAAACATTTTTGTTTTTATTATTGACTACTTTTCCCATACGGACAGACTTGCAAAGGAGAAGATGATCAAGTAGTCAAATACACATGTATATGTGTAAAAACCGCATGTATATAGTAAATAGATTGTAATGAAAGTATGAAAATGAAAAAGGAACATGTGCACCTGATCCATGATGAGAGAAAGGGTGTAAAAGGATATCTTGTAACCGTCAATTAAGTGTGAGTTTTGGGTGATTTCACGCCACTATGGTGAATAAGTGTAAGGAGAAAGTCGTGTTATTATCCACTGTAACTACTTCCATGAGAATGTGAAGAAATCTCTATACTACATGGTTTTTTAGGTGATCGACACCATTTTCCGAAGTAGTGTAGGGAGGAAATTTTGTTGTATCCTCCAACTCAGAATCGCTCCTTAGAATGCTAAGGAAAACTTGTCATGTAAAAGAAGTTGTGTATCGATTTCTATAGATTGGTCTCGAACCCACTCATTGATAACCCACTGTGTCATGGATGAAAACTGAATTATACTTGGTGTGGAGCAACTGTGTAGTGTAAACCCCAAATGATGCCCCCTCTTTGGGGGTGCATGCAATGTCGCAGATAGGAGGATGCGGCCCCAAAAGAGGATCGACCATGTAAATTGTGTCATGCAAGTGGAAGTGAATGAACTTGGTAGAAACCAAGGTGCACACAAAAAGTGGCTAGAAACAAGTGTTAGTACGAACAAGCATGCATATAGAAAACAAGTGTAAGCTACGCAGACAATGTAGAAGCTAGTAAGCAAGATGATAATGTAAACACCCAAGAAGACAATCATAGACCACTAAAAGTAGGTTGCAAACATGGGACACACTCACGATGTCACAAGACACTCAAGGCCATAGTGGTTGCATACAAACAAACAAGTGTGCACACCAAACAAAGGGAAAGGCCCGCATACAATAGAAAACAAGAGATAAGCAATAAAAAACAAACAGACATATAGCCATGGAAGCAAGTAATCCTACAAAATAAATGTTGCACATGAAGCACCCATTAGCATGTTAGAAAGATAAACCATATGTCAAAAGTGTGTATAACCAAGAAAGTAGTGTGCTAAGTATAAAATGAAACAATAACACATGTAGTATGTGAATGTGGATGCCCCCAGTAACTGTTGTGGGATTGGTAGTAGCCAAGCATCCATGTTGCATGTAAGAGACTTGTATCTGCGATCACAACTAGAGAAGGACATGAACACGCATGTGTGTATGGTAAAGATAATGACATATAAGAGATCTATCTAGCATGTGTAGTAAAGCAAACATATACAAGAAAATGCAAGCAAGAGTAAAAGCAATCAAGATATGCAATATGTCATGGATGGATGGACGAATGTAAGTTTGGATGATAGGAGCCACATGCCCCCTGAGTGAATGGATTTGTATACAGTGAGGTTCATTTGGTTTTCCCCCTCAGTAGTCAAGAATGAACCGTAAACGAGAGTGTGTCATTGGGAAATGGTCGAATTGTGTGTTATGTGTAGCGTGGTCCGGTGAATGTGTATGATCCAAAACGAGTGTTGTATTTTTTTATCACTTTTAAAAGTTTCCAAAGATCGTGATTTTCTTAACCAATTTTAAGTATTCTAAACTCCACAAATTGATTAAATTCTGATTATTATGCATCCATAGAAGTGTGGAAAACTTTTGTAGCAAATAAATAATCAAAAAACTGAAAACATTCAGATAACAAACAAGATTGTTTACGGGGTTCGAAATTCCTACGTCCCCGGGTTCAGATTGAACCAATCCATTAATAATATTGAAATTCAAGTACAATAACTCTTACAAACAACCAATAATGAATCACAACCTGTAAATGAGCTGATCAATGTCCCAAGAACTCTGAAAAATAGCAGAAACTGTCCCAAGAACGATCCGTGGCTCCTACAGTGTTTTCACAATGTGATCTCCCTGCAACTGTGTTAGAAAAACACCTACAAATGGAGATTTAAAAACATTCTATGAAAAAAATCATATATCTGAGATCAGATCTGAATTCTGAACATTTTTCATGTTTACACCAAGTCACAATTCGGACCAGAAGTGCATTGAAATTCATGTTTTCCAACTAGTTGTCTTGAAGATCCCTATTAAAATCTGCATTCAAAGCTTCCAAAAATAGGTTAAAACTCAACAAAAAAGATCAAATCTTACATCGTTGGAATCATCTCAGAATTTCCTTCATTTCATATTTTTACTCCGAGGTCCCAATCTGAGTGCAAGGCCTTCAAAAATGGTGTTCTCTGAGACTGCCTCCTCTTCTGGCTTTTACACAGACCTGCACCAATACTATTCAAATACAATAAAGCTCCTTTTATATTGTTTCTAAACAAGTGGCGCAATGGTTAGGTGCCTAAAATTTTGCATGGGAGGTCAGCTGTTCCAATCCCCTCCACTTCTCCTCCTTCTCCTTAGGCATTTTTGAAGGGGTTTATCCCACATTGTGGGTGCGTGCAAAAAGGTGGGCATTTAATAATGCCAAAGATGGTTGTTTGCATTGGCTTAAGAGCCACCATAGTTCCTAAGGAGTGGGCGCATTTCTTGGCTAGATAACCATGGTGCATGGATGTTTATTTTTAGGTGCCTAAAATGCCAAGGATAATGCGTGGATCAGGTTATAAAATATTTGAATGCAATGCGTGGCATTTGGAAATAAGGCGTGGCAAATACATGAAATGCGTGGGAAATGTAATATGGCTTTGGATATAAATTCGACCCATGTAATGTGGTATGTAAATAATTAACTTGATCAATAATATATATTCCACTTGTCATCTCCCGATAGGCAATTCGATCGAATTCGACGAGTGGTGGCAAGCCACGTGGTGGCTTGTGGACCCACCACGTTGGCGATAATACCATAGTCCACACGGCGGCGGGCTCCCCTCCGTAATAAAAGTTGAGCCTCTTGTTCCCGTGTACCATTTTTTACGCTCGTCGAAGACCGGTGATCGAAAACCAACAACAACTCCCTTTGCCTTTTTGCCACGTGTCGCAGTGCGATTGGTCCATTATTGACCAGTTTACTAGAGTTGACTTTCCCGTTGACCGAACTTTGACCGGACATAACTAGAGCTCCCGATGTCCGTTTGTCACATTCTTACAGTCGTTGGAAATCTCTTGAGATGATATTCTACACTAACAACATTTAGGGATGTTTAGGGAACGTTTTCAAAAATGATCCCCTGATCAGTGTATGTATGTTGTGATGACATGTGACCTAGATATGATTTATGTGTGACCCTCTAGCCGAAGTGTATATCACGACAAGATGATTGAAGGAGTGATGATGTAGCCTAAAGCGTATATCACTACAAGATGAATAAAGGGAGTGGTGATGTAGCCTAAAGCGTATATCACTACAAGATGAATAGAGGGAGTGGTGATGTAGCCTAAAGTGTATACCACTACAAGATGATGAAATAGGTGACCATTTAGCCTATAATGTATGTCACTAACCTAGGAATTTCACATGATAGAAGGTTGAATGATGAACATGTGAGTATGACAAGGTCCATTTTTGATGTATACCCTCAACAATCCAGTATGGACCGTGAGACTAGAGTGTGTCATCGGTAGTGAGTGCAACACGTAAAAGTAGATGTGTATAATATATGCGATGATGAGAGATGACCATGTGATGTGTGTAATACGTGAGGAATAGTATGCAATGCAAGATGTGTAGATAGACCAATAGTGTGAATTGTGCGCTATGTACTATGTAGGATGAGTAGTATGTAACGCTAAACTCATAGACAATAGGAGTATGACACATATGTGATGAATATTAGTATGATGTGTAGAATATGTATGACGTGTAGATGTGCAAATGTCAAAATACGAATGATGTAGAGGAACTTGAAGATGTAGTATGTAAAATGTGAGATGTATTGTAAGATGTGTGAATAGACATAATGTGTAGTGCCTACTATGCAGTGTGTGGGGTTCATGTGTAATATGCCCTCAACAGTCAAGTGTGAACTAAAACACAAGAGTGTGTCATCGGGTAATGACAATACAAATATATCAAGAGGTGTGTAATAATGCTTAGAGAATATTATTCACTAAGCGTGAAGTGTTAATTACATGGGACGATGACAAAATTTGATAACAATGCAAGGGGGAAGAGCTATGATGCCCACCAAGTATGTAAGCGATGAAAATTTAGTCAAAATACAATAAGTGGATCAATGTAAGGAGTAATTTCCTTAACAAAAGTGATGGGACGTTGAGGTGGTAAAGGTGTGTGACCATCAAATGGTTCATCATCATAGTAAGCTTCATTTGGGTCCCATTGTCGACATAGGTATGGTCTATAACAAATGGCAGAATTACAAGTTTAACTATAGGAGGTGTTTGTTAAGCATGACCTGGTGATATCACAGATACCTTGAATGGAGAAGGAGTGAGACCAACATTAAGAGGAGGTTGCTTAGTTTGATTAGGTAATGTTGTAGATGACATAATAGGAGGTGATGGAAGACAATCCTTAAGAGGTGATTGTTTATTTGGAATGGGTTGAATAGGTGACATTTGACTAACCAAAGAAGGCACGTGAGAAGCAAGAGTGTGATGCTCATTAGGTGTAGGAAGATCAGACTTAGGAGACCATTTGGGTATAGTATCTCGTATGTGGGCATGCAACAAAATGTTGTGTAGTGAATGAGATAAAGCCCTGACACTCAAGATGTTTTATTCTACGTTGTAAATTGTAGCATAATTGTCATTACGTCCATTTATTCGATGATAATTGCAATATGGACAGCCTTGATATTTGGCTAGCTGATAAGGAGAATAAAAATGAATAGGCAATAAAGTGATCAATTGATGACTAAGGAGCTTAGTAAGAAGGTCATGTTGTTTAGTATTGCGATCAAATACGAGAGGCTCTGGTAATGGTATGACTCGAGGCTCATTGATATCAGCAAATATAGTAGACATAGAAACGAGAATGAGATATAGAAGGAGAACAAACATGAGTTGAGAAATGTCCTTAAGATGTTGGATTTCAGATTTGAGAGATATAATCGTGGATTCCATAGCCTTAAATTTATCTTGAAATAAAGCATGTAAAGATTGAATTGAGTCCAATATGGATTGATTAGGTGCAAGGTCATGAGAATTAGGGTTGTTAGATAAATGATCTAACATAGGACTTATTTTGTGTGGCGAGGTATCTTTATGAAGATATGTGGTGTCTAGGGATTTTTGAAGAGCAACGTGGTAGCAATTGGGATGCATCTTAAGAAAATCATAGAAAGAAACTTGCAAAAATTTGGGAGCTATGATATAGGAAGCATGAGGATCCTAAGCATGAAAGTGGTTAGATTCACCAAAATGATTAAACCAAAATGGGAAATGGGAACCTAATTTAGTTTAATATAATGCTATGCAAAGCAATAAATAACATATAAATAAATAAAGGAAATGACCCAAGCAACAAAGTAAATGAAATGTGAAACCCTAATATGCAAAGGAGGGTTAGAGGCCTTAGCCGATTCACGACTTGTCGGGACTATGTCCTAGTGAAGGCCGATGAACCAAATGAAGAAACGACCACACATTAGCTCCAAAAAGTGCAAATCTGAGGTTGTCTAAGTAGACCGGGGTGCTTGGAGAGGGAAGGAGACTCCTAGTGGTACCACTCGGTGCCGAGATTTGGCCCCCTTGGTCTCTCTGAAATGACTAGGGAACCTCCTATGAGGTGTTGCTTGAGTGAATGTATGCCTTCGCTTCTTATTGTGTGTATGTCGTTGAACCTCATTGTATGTCGCTGCAAATCAAATATGGAGAAAGCACCTGTAAAACACCAAACAAAGCATCAAAATCCTAAAAAATAAATATGCATATGACTGTTTCGATGCAAGTAAATGAGGCATCGGGTGGAATAAAGGAGGGTGGAATGATGATGGGGAGTAATGAAGGTAGTAGGGATCCTAGGAAGGATTAAATGAGGGGGAAATGATGAACAATAGTGGAGATAAATGAGGGGTAGTAAATAGGGGATTTAGGATAGAATGAGTGTGAGTGATAGGATTAGGGATAAATTAAATAGGTTTAGGGAATATGGATAATAATAAGGATTAATAATTTAAAATAAGGATTAAAATGGGGAAAAGGGGGAAATTATGGAGAATAAATGGGAAATATGATTTTAGGAGGGAAAGAAGATATTTAAATAGTGGGAAGGGTAGGATGAATGTGTTAAGGGACGTGACGCGAACGCAAGATAAGGGCATGAGCGGTGTTGAAAATAGGTGTTTACATTTGCCCCTTTTTATTGAGTGGTTTGCACTAAAGCAAAATGCGAGACAAAAAGTAAAAGTGATGAAAAGATGATGGATGATGTGCTCCCCCTCAAAGTAGGGCATGACAACATAAAGAGGAGTTGATTACGAGTTTGATAGAGATGGATAGAGAAAGGGAGGTGAAATTGGCAAAAGGGGAAAAAAGAAAGATGCCCCAAGCAAATGGGGTTGACCATTAATAGGATAAAACACAAAACAAAAGGTGAAAGTATGACAGTGAGCTTGGAAACACATCGATAGCACAACCTACAATGCGGAGGCGACGTGAACATCTTACAAACCCTATGAGTCGAAAAGATCACTACGAGATGGAGGGAATCCAATGGGAAACCACTCGATTGATGTGTAAGCCATAGAACAACACGTTAGAGGAAAACATCAATGAGTAAACAAATGTGAGGATGGTCAATCAAGATGGATGGGCAAAAGAAAGTGGGCAAAAGATATGTGTTGTCCTTCAAGAACGAGTAAGAGAAAATATACATCTTTGTGGGATGGAGATGAAAGAGATGGCCACAATGGCAGGCTTATGGTGAGAGATGGTGCCCCGGAAGGACACAGATGGCCACACAACAAGTGGGAAAATGTGAAAAATATAATGAAAAGATAGATAAATTTGATGGATTTTGAATATGTTTTGATGGAGGTTGATAAATGATATGACATATGGATTTTTAAAAAGATAAGAATGATGAAATTTTTTTAGATTAGATGTGATGGATATGAATGTTAGAGATAAAAGATGATGATGGATTTATATTAAGCATGGTAATGTGATAGAAAATAGGATATGATGTGGCAAATTAAATAGATAAGAGGGTAGCTAGACACATATGAGATGGATAGAACGCGCGTCCTGAAAGGGGTGACCCTAAATATACGAGGATCTCTATACCACAAAGAAAGAGTGCACACATAAGGGATGATCCCAACTAGATTGGTGGTAAACCAAGAAAGGGAAACATACAACGCAATGTACTTGCGACCAAAGGCAAGTGTTAACACGTAACTAATGATAATTAGTCATACTAAAGATTATGAAAGGGAAGATGGAAGGTGTGCTTATACACCTATTATAGACATGAAAAAGGGGTTTAGATGAAGCTGACACAAGGGAGATAGTTTCTCCTTAGGTGGTTTCCCTAGGACTATGCCCCAGCTCTAGATAATACAACACAAATTGATTGATGTGGGAAGCTTGCTTTTGACAAGAAATTTGATTGATGTTGAAAGCTTTATTAAGATGTTTGCTTTTTTATGTTTGAAGGTTGATCAATGCGGGAATCCTTTTCTGCCATAATATAGGATAATAACCATCCTTTTAGGGAGTGGTCTACATTTTGAAGTTTTGATTTTCTTTTTCTTGCTATTTTATTTTTATTTTGACTTTTGATGGCGGGATACATGATAATTGTCCTTCAAGGGATCACTCTATATTTTTACGATATGATTTTTATATGAACAACTATGCTTTGAGGAGCATTCTGTTTTTTAGGATAATAGAAATTTTTATAAAATCATGCATGATTTTGACTTGAGGATAAAGCTAAGGCTAGCCAAGTAGACCACTTGGGGAGGGGATAATAAAGATGTACAAGCTACACTTAAGGACCCTTATCATGGTTCTAGGATGTAGATAAGAAGGAGATGGAAGTAATGATCATGGATTTCTCACAAAGAAGGAAGAACTTAACCATAAGGAATATGTTATGAGCAGAGTTGTGGTGCCTATATTTAAGGTCATAGATAGGGTAATAACGATAGACCACATAATTCCAAATCATTACAGTGAAATATGGAAGAGGCTAGTGATGGAAAGAGGGTCATTAAGGTGACGAGGATCACGTTGATAGACATGTTAATAATAGAAAAGGCCAAAAGTGCAAGGCATTAAGAGGTTTCAATTTCATTTCACCATCGAGGATGTTAGGCGATAAACACCGGTTCCATACTTATGCATGATAATGTACAATCCAATCTAGTTGGGAGAAAACTTTCCATGTTGGCTCCTTTTTAGAGTACCAACATTTTGATTAAAAGGAGTAAGGGGGAGAGACACAAAGTGTCACCTATATATTTGGGGTCACTAGATGAAGAAGGGGATAAATCTATTTGCATGGGAGATGTAAAATAAATTTGTGGGGGAGAACTACGAGCGAAGAGTTAACACCCCCAAGTAAGAGATGTTGTGTTATATTGATAACTTGATACAAATGTGGATGGCATGTGGGATGGGGAGGCTCGTTAAAAGGAGAAGTGGTGATGGCCTGGGTTTTGATTAGAGAGATGACCGAGGGTAAGACCAAGTGGCGACATGGATGACATCACGAAGAGGGGGACTTTCTTTGGAGGAGAGAGAATTCGAAGAGGGATTGTGGCAAAGGATCTAGATGGAGAACTAGATCCAAATTCCTTAAGAGGTGTGGGTTTTATTGGAGGATGGGAGTTAGATGGGGATGAGGTAGGTGGAAGAGGTCGGTCTTCTTTGATGAGAAGATCATCTTATTTTACGAGATTGTGAATGAGAGTTTGAATATTCTTGTAACACTATTTGTCATGTCCTGGGGTACGATGATAAGCACAAAAAATGTTAGAATCAAACCATGTAGGATTCTTCCCATATGGGTTAAAGGGTTTGATAGGGGGAAGTGTCACCGCGTATGTTTGGATTAGACGTTGAAGCATGTCGGTATAGGACTTGATAGAGGTCTTTGAAGAAGGGGATGATGGAGGGTGGATGGGTTCGATGTAGATGAGGTAGATGAAGGCAAGAGGGTGTTTTACTCTTACGTTGGATTCGATTTAGATGGAGCGATGGATGGTTTTGATGGTTTTGATTGAAGGGGGATAGTGAAGGGTGCCTTTAGTAAAGGTTGTGGTCTTAAAATGGATGAGGGAGAGCCCATTATAGATGATGAGGCGTAGGAGTCCTTAGATGGTCCGGATTGTTGGGGTTTCGATGTAAATTTTGTAGATGTGAGGATGGAGGATTGAAGTGGCTTTTGGATATTGTGATTGACAAACTCAAACGAGGTTATCAATTATGTGGGTTTGAGAGGTGTTGATATAGGGCTTGGGAACTCGTTGGTAGTTAGGATGAGATGGGAATGAGACTTGTGGGTGAATTAAGGGGGATGTCTACTTGGTAGATATTGTAGAGGGTGACATGGATGTGGACACGATTCAAATGTTGGTGTAGATGCAGATCCAATTGTAGACGTGGATAGGGAAATAAATGTAGTAGGCATGGATATAGAGATAGGTGTTGGAGTAGATGTGGGAAATTTTTCAGTTGTGGATGTGGTTGATGCGGTTATAGTTTATGTAGATTAGGGTATGGAAGGATACATAAATATAGGGATAGGTATAGAGATAGGTGTTGAGATAGGTATGGACATGGTAGATGTATATGAAACCAAAGGTGTGGGAACAGAGGTGGATATTGGTATGATGGTATATATATTCATATATAAGGAAATAGGTGTGGGTATAAAAGATTTGGATGAAATGAGGATAGGTGAAGTAGATGTAATAGATTCAGATGTAGGTATAACGAGTGTGGATAAAGAGGTAGACATAGGTGTAGATGTGGACAAGACCAAAGTGGATGTGGGCTTAGTTGATGTAGGTAGAGTAGATAGGATAATGGATATGGGTGGAGATATCGAGTCCTAACCCAAAGTATTGATCACATGAGTGTTGGGTAGTTGAGATGTAGTAGGATTAGCTTACTTATTTGATGGATGGTTAGGAAATGGTTATCTAAAGACATCTAAGGGTTGGTTAGGGGGAGCATTAAGATTGTCAACTTAAAGGTCCCCTGTCAATAAGGAATTTAACAAGGTCTTTAAAGGTACCACACTTTCAATGTCATGACCATGGACCTGGTGATGTTTGTAATAAGCGTCCTCGCAAAACCATGTGGCTTTGGGACATGAATCATTTATGAGATGGATGGGAGGAAGTTGGATGAGGTGCACGACCATAATTTTATCAGAGATAGAACTATAAGACTCCCTGAGAGAAGTATAGTTAGGAATAGGCCGAGGATCACTCTGTGGAGACTCATCATGGGATGTGGATGCGAGAAGAGGACTTGATGAAAATGAAATTTTCTACACTTTTAGATTTGTCATTAGGAGGGAAAGATGATATAGTGAACTCAATTTTAGGTTTGTTGGATCGAGTTTTATATGGCCTTGCTCGAGGGCACGAAGTTCCTATTTACAAGCCATGGTGAAAGCTTCTTTGAAGCTTTTAAATGATTGGATCTAAAGGGTGGAAGAAATGTGATTAGCTCATGATTGAGAAAAGAGCTCGATGAGCTCAGTTTTAGGAAGAGAAAAGGATAGATGATTAATGATTCCACATCATCTTGTGACAAAATCTATGATGGAATCATCTTCAAACTATTTAATGGCATGCAAGCGCTGATAGTGATTTTGTGAGCGATGTTGATGGAGAAATGTTCTAAGAAAAGTTGGGTGAGTTATGTCAAGGATAAGAGGGAATGTTGGGGGATGACATTATAACAATCCAACACGAGGTCAGCTAATGACATGGGGAAAGTTCTAAGCATGAGATATTGACCATGGATGATGAGGTAGCATGTATGTCAGAAGGCACAAAGGTGCTTCGAGGGTCTTCCTTGCAATCAAATTTAGAGAAATTAGGAAGCTACCAATGAGGAGGATAAGGTTCAATGGGGATAGAAGGATGGATGGGATCATTACAGATTTGTTCATATGTGTATGAGTTCTTGCGACCCGTAGTAGAGTTCCAAGTTGGCCAATCTACTTAACAATGTTTACATGGGTTTGTTGGATGCAAATGGATGAGAGGTTAAAGGATGAGGCTGCAGTATGTAAGAAGTGGATGTGTTGGATTGATAGTGCTAAGGATAGGTTCGAGTCTAAGGAGTTGGTTGATAAACGGGGAGAAGATTGAAAGGTTGTGATTGGATGGGTTGTGAGATAGGTTGTTGAGGAGGGATGTAAGTGTAGGGGTGGGTTGGTGACAATAGTTATCAAGATATGGGGATATTATATTGGGTTTGGATGTGTGTGCGAGGGATTGAGATGTTTTGATAGGATGATTAGGAGGTACGTATCGAAAATTACCTTGGGGAAGGTTGTTGAGTCGAGCGGCTTACGAAGGGTGGGGTTGCGAGAGGCAATACCGTTTGCATGGATTTAGGGTGTAGAGATGGGAAGATGGATATAATTATGGGCAATACAATCATGTAGGGAAACAAGATTACTATCTAAGAGTTCATGACATTCCACGCATCCATGGGAGATATAGGAGGTCCAATAGTCTCTAAGGGAGCAATAGGTGGGAGCATAACAATCCTAAAGGGAATGGAATGATGAGAGGCGAAGGATGAGGTTTAAGATGACATTTTGGATGATATGGGTTTCGTGAAGAGAAACCATGGAAAGAACGGGTTGGGAAACCAAAGGCATGGTAACCATATTGTATAAGAAACTATGGATAACACATAAATCTGTTGAGAAAGCTTATTGAAAGTGGGGATGTTGTCGAGATGAGGTAGATTGCCCCATTCTCTTGGCCGATAATGGGTGATAACGAGGATGAATTAGACAAACATTTATTTATGTATTTTATTAATAAACAACTCAAGCAACAATTTTTTTATCATCATGATTATTAGAAGACTGGTCGAAAATAAAAGAGAAGGGTCATAGGGAACCTAAGAAATTGATAATCTAAGAAGGTTGCAAGATGTTTTGGATGGAGTCCTCGATATATCAAAAGGTACATGAGGCCTAAAACTATGATGACTACCGGTACATGGCTTGATACTGGAGGTCCTACCCCACACTTCACACACCAACAATAATGGTGTGGTGTTTAGCCAAATACCAATAGTTAAAAAAATTATAGCACGACAAAAACATAGCGAAATTTTTTCTATTGGGTGATGAAGTCCTAATAATTCCACCTGGTAAATGATGTCTCAGATGTGTAATTTAATGTGTGAGTTTGGATGTGTGTGAAAGAAGTGAATGCAAAGGATTAACCCCTTAGTTATACTATGTGAACAAGCAAACAATGAGGGTATTATTTTTAAGATCCAAAACGAAATGTGGAGATTCGATGAAAACAACACATAAGAGATGTAAAGAAGAGAAAAAGATGGGGAACAAAAACAAGGAATACCTGGATAACGTTATTCCTTATTTTATTCTTGATTTAAAAGTATGTGCACCAATGATCCACGCAAGATAATCTATAAAGAACACAAACGAGAAAGTGCTACCTACAAATTGGTGGAAGGAGAAAGATAGAAAGGAAAATGAAAGAGATGAAAACTAAAGAAAAGACTCATCGAAGAAGGGTGGTCCCACCAGGCGTGACAAAATGTTTAACAATATTTCCGCTCTTGTTTTAGATTAATGAAAAACATGTAAGAAATCAAGAAACCTCAAAATATGGGAGGGTTTAAGTGACCTCCTGATATGGATGAAGATGAAGATGGTACAAGCACAAAGAAGAGTTCCTCTCTGCAACAACTTGCATAACAAAGAGAACTAAAACATGAAAAATATTAGTAATAAATATTGAGGGTTGTCTGACAAAGTCGGTCTTGAGAAGTGAGAATTTCCTAGGATGGATATCAACCCGCTTATGATAACAAAGATATATAATTGATAATCGATGTTGATAATAAATCTGAAACATATATTTGACAAGTTAAAGATACTAAAATAAAGGATCTGATAATGATAATGCTAAGAAATAAATCAAACCAATGCGGAGTTGGCACATCAAAGCAGAGATGGTCCAAAGTCTGTAGAAACCGAGTCGAGGGATGATTCTAGGATACCGAGATTAATCTTAGGATAAATATGAGATAAAAGGCTATAGGGGATGGTAGATCTGATGGGAGTTAGGAGTTGGTCGATGGAAACTAGGGGTAAAATGGTACCGTCGATGACGACTGTCTTTGCCGGGTTGATAAATTGATGCAAAAACAAAGACTACGTGTTGATTCTAGGACACCTAGTTTTATTTCGGAGATGCTTGATGGAGGGGTAGGATGCGAGAGATGACTAGTTTATTGGGGATAGAGGCTAGGTCAACAGCAATCGTGGTGAGTTTGATGATGACCAAGCGGATATGAGAACTTGACAAAATGATAGGATGAAAAGATGGTTTCGGGGACGATGAGGAATGGTGAAAGGCTAGGCAAAGTTGAGGGGAAACCTATAAACCTACAAAATAGAAGCAAAAATGTATGAACAAAACCTCCAAATAATCTTCAAAACACTCCAAGTTCCAAAGATGACATGCGGGGATAACAAGATGATCCAGTTGATGGAAGAAGCTCGAAAAAGATGCGAAGGTGGTGATCATGAAAAGACACTAGAAATCTCCAAGTTTTCTAGCCTTGAGAAAGTAGGGGTGAATGTGGTGATATAGGGTCGATGGCAACCCGGATGAGCCGTTGGTGACCTGGAGCAGATAGGGCGAGTTATGGAGAAAATGCAGATTTTGATGCAAAAGAGGATAAAAATGGATAAGATGGCGGTATTTGACCATTTCGAGTCGAGTTAATGAGGCATGGGGAGGGATCTTTACTCCATATAGATGTTTAGGAACCCTCATTAGCTAGGCCGAATTGGTTTTACCAACTCAACAATCTATATTTTTATTATTTTCAAGCTCGATAAGTTAAGATTGTCACTTATCAATGTTATATAATCAACATTCAACTCATTACAACACGCAACTCCCGATGGGAGAGCCATTCAATAGAGTCAAGATCAAGGCCCAAGATGAGTTCTATTAACAATGCCAATGCCACTATCAACTCATGCATAGCTCGGTCAAGTTACTACCACAACTAAGCCAATGGCTAAGCCGCATTATTACCTTCACCAATAAAGCGGTGGTGGTGTGAACAAATTCACACCATCCTCACCTCTCCCAAAGGATTTTAAAGCCTTAAGTTGATTGATGCCCACTCAATGTGAGACTAAAGTCCCATGGTTTACAAAAAAATAAAGTCACAACCCACCTAGCCAAGTCAGTAGTGGAAGGAGAGAGGGTAGTCAGTCCCTAGCGAGACTAAATGACACAGGTGGAAGAGGAGAGGGGCATGTTAGGCTTAAGCGAGCCCGCCAAGTGTCACTCAAGGGAGGTGGAGAATCTAAGGGGCGAATAGACATTAACATAGGTAAGTTTCGTATAAATTGAATTTTATATAACTTTTATGGTATAGTTTTAGGTAAACTTTTTAATGTATAGTTTATTGTAAGCTAGGAAAAATACACTACTAATAAGGAAGTAAAATGCCAATAATCGTACCTCCTCCTTCGCGTTCCGTAGCAAACCTCATAATGGGCTAGGAAACTTGGATTGAGCCCTGATTTTGTGATATGTAGGTGTTTTTCTTCAAAATGAAGCAAGACCTTCCTGCAACAACGATCCTCTTACTTTGCACTAGATGGGAAAAAGGATTATGAGGTTATTTTGGCATTAGGACGAGGCAAAAGGATGTTCTTTGCTCAAAGGATGCAAGAACTTAGATATGACATGAAAACTTATTCTCCGTGTGTTTAGAGGGGAGGGGTAAGGTTGTATTTATAGCCTGAGGGAGTTATTAACTTAGATTAATTTAAGTAATCATGGTTTGAAAATGTGGGCAAGATTAGGTGAGTGGTTTGAAAATATGGGCAAGATTAGGTGAGTGGTTTGAAAATGTGGGCAAGATTAGATGAGTGAGGGCCACGAAGAATGGGTGAGGATTTGAATTATATTTTTAATTCATAAGTGGAGGATTTTAGGTGAGTGGGGACCACGAAGGGTGGGTGAGGATTTGAATTTGAATTTTTAATTCAATAGTGGAAAAACATGGAGAATAATGACATGTGGTGAGGATTGGATTATTTTTTAGATTTTGAAATGGATAATTAATCAAATTATATTTGATTAATTTGAAGTGTATTTTTGTGGGAAATAAGGAAGGGGAATTAATTGATTTAGGATAGATGTGAAATTGGGGTGTCTACATTTTCCCCTCTTTGGAAGGGTACTATGAAAGTAGTGTCCTTTCAAATAAAGTAGACGGTATGGGGGAATAATTCAATCTACTTGTTAAAAGGTAGATCAAATGTTTGTTGGGGAGAATAGAAAGTGGTGAATGACAGATGTCATAGTATCCTCCAAGACAAAAATGTCATGAGAAGATGTGATTATGGATAGATGTGGTGATGCCCCCTCGAGAGGACTGACGAGAATGGAATATACTGACGAAACTCTCGAAAATAAGAAATGGATTTGGTGGAGAAGAGGACGATAATGGAGTGGAAGAGATTGGAATGACCGCACGACGCAAATGGAGGAAGGATTCAATCGACCTTGAATGCTAGGTGTGAGGGTGTGTGGGAAAGAGAAAAGGGAATGGATAGGATTGGGGGTTGATTATGAGAAGAGTAAGGGAAATAGGGGAGGGGAACAAAAGGAATGAAAGAAGTAGAAATAAGAGAGAGGGATGATAGGGGAAGAAGGGAATGATGAAGGACAAACAAGGCAAAAATAGGAAAATGACAGAGTAGAGGGTGAAGGGATGAAATAGAGAGATGTGCAAAATGAAGGAAGCAACAGAGATAGTAAAGAGGATGCTTGAAGTGAAATAAATAATAGAGCCGAGAAAAAGAAACGGGAAAGGATAAATACGAAGGAGAAAACGAGGTGGGAGTAGGGGGTGAAATGGAGGAAAATGGAAAGAGGACGAAAGAAGAAGTAGAACGGAGAAAAAAAAACTATAAGAGGCGAGGAAAGTGCGAAAAGAGGAGAGAAAGGAAGAGAAACAGATCTGAATGAATGAAATGGTAGGGGTGGTAGAGAAAAGGAGAAGTGGTCAAAAGAAACGTGAGAATTAGGGAGGGGAAAGGAAGATAGAATGAATACAAGGAGAAGATTGAAGGAATTGTGTCATTGTGAGGAAGACCAAGGAAAATAATATGGAACAGACCATATGGAGATGCATGTGGAGGGTGGTATGATAAAAAAGACAGACAACGCTGAACAGCCAGGTTATCGATGGGGAAGTAAAGAGGAAACGTGATGGGAAAAGGGAAAGAAGATGATACAGGGGAAGGGAAAGAAGACGAGGGGTGGAAGAGAGAAGAGGATAACAAAGAAAATGATGTAGAATGAAGGGAATACGAAAGGGGGTAATAAGTGGAAAGGGAACGGTATAAGGAATGTTCGAGAAAGAAAGAAGGGAGGAATAACATCGATTGGAAAAGATGTGGAGATGCATGAAATGAGAATACTAGGATGATGAGAAAATAGAAAAAGGATGTATGATGAAGACAATAAAGATATTGAAGAGGGAAAAGAGGAGATGGAGAGATGGGTAAGAAGCGACAAGAAAGGGTGGGAGTGAGGGAAAAGAATAGGGAGAAAAGAGAATGGGGGATAGAAGAGGCAATGCCAATGAGGGGATGTTAGGGAAATCCCCTTACCAATGAGTGGTGGGGAAGGGTGAGAGAAAAAATGAAGAAAAGGAGAAAGCGAATGAGGACTGGAAAGGGTAACGCCAACAAAGGGACGTTAGGGAAAACCCTTTTGACAATGAGTGGTGGGCTTAGAGGAGGAAGGAATGAAGGAAACTCTAGAAGGTCCAAGGGAGTGAATGAGGTCGTGTGGAATGAGGATTGATGATTTTTAGGGAAAACTTCGTTGACAATTATTAGCTCGGGAAGAGAAGATGATGATGAAAGAATGATATAAGAGTGGTAACAATAATGGCAAATGTGTGTGTGGGTAGAAATGTGGGGAAATTTGAGAAGATGAAGTGGAAAGAGTGAAGAAGATGAGAGGGATGAGTTGGGACTAAGTGAAAGTGATGCGGGTGATGAGGATGAACGAGGTGAGGATGAAGAACCAAGACATGAAAATAAGGGAAAGAAACAATATGAAGGATGATGGATCAAGAAGGGGAAAATGGGGGAAAAGAATGTGATTGTATGCGAAGAAGAGATTAGATGTACAGTGTAAGAGGACATGTGGAGAAAGGATAATAGTAGGAGGAAAAAGTGGGTAGTAGGAGATACCAGGTGGAAGAAGCGATCAACAAAGTGAACAAAGAATGAGGCAGGGGAGAAGGTCATGAGGACAAGTTAAGTGTAGGGAGGACCACGACATAAGATTGTCATGTGACGGAAGTGGTTAAGTAAGATTGTCATGTGAGAAAAAGCTGGATGACAAATGGTCAAGCGAGAAGTGGTGTTGGCGAAAATCGAAAAGGAGGTGAAAGGATGTGATAATGGGGAATGCCGAGAAAAATGAAGGGGAAGGGTGGGGAGTGGTGGGGAAAGGCAAGGAGATAGATCATCCTTAAGAGGGACTCTTAAGTAAGATCGCCATGCTCTGATGAGTGGTTAAGTAAGATTGCCAAGCATAGGAGGGTGATAGTGATGGTAAAAATATGTGATGATGGGGAATGAAGAGGAAATATGGATGGTGAGATGGTAGAGTGATGGCGAGTGTAAGATGACATGTTATGCTTAAGAGAATATCTTAAGTAAGATTGTCATGTCATCTTCTAGAGAGGTTTCGTGAGGATCACCCAACCGACAGGATGATATGCATGGAGAAAGACAAGATGATATTGGGGACAGGGGTGGAATGGTAGGTTGAAGAAGATGATCGCGACGAGAGGTAGGAGAAATAAGATGGGGAAAATATGATGGGATGGGGGAAGGCCATAGGGCAGATCAACCTTAAGTGGAAGTCTTAAGTAAGATTGCCATGCGGCAAAATGGTTAAGTAAGATCGCCAAGCTGAGGAAGAAGATGGATGATGTTAGAGTTGGTGGGAATAGGGTATGACAGAATGGACTGAAGGGGAACCCTCAAGTAAATTTTCCATACTACGAAAGCATGTAAGTAGGATGACCATGCATAAGATGGATTTGGGGAAGGATGAGAAAAGAGTGAGTGGGGTATGCTTGAGTGGTATATGATATGAGATGAGGTGATAATAAGAAAGAAAGGAAACAAGGGAGTGTAACATGAATGGATGAAGGAATATATGCAGTGGAGGGCGGAGAGTGTGAGGGGAATCCTTAATTGGGATGCCCGCGTGGTGAGAGTAATGATGCGAGAATGAGAAGTTGAAGAGGTGGAACTGGAAGATGTGTTTGGTGGTGATGGTTGTTTGATGGGAGGTCGGTGGTGAAGAAGCTTATACAATGGGAAGATCTTAGGGAGAGGGTAAACCTCCACCGAAGATTCCATATAGAAGGGGTTATTAAGTAATATTGTCAAGCGAAGCAAAAGGGTGAAAGGAAAGAATACCAATGGGTGAGAGGGGACAAGAATGGTGAGAAGGGTAATATGGGGATAAGTGGTGGAGGAGTAAAAATGAGGAGCGAGGATGAATGGATCAAATACATGGTGAGCATGGTGGGGAGAAGGAGCTGCTGGATAGTGAATGCTACTTGAGAAATATCGTCAAGTAGGATTTGTAAACTGTAACGGTGATCAAGTAGGATTCCCAAACTGGGGAATGTGTTAGTATGTGTGAATGGATGGGGTGCAAAGTAAGATGTTGATCATGCAGGAAGATACTCACGTGATGAAAAACATCTTAATTTTAATATAGCACATAACAGGATGCATCGTGATATAAAAGATCAGAATGACTAGACTGTAATATGCGTGATAGCATAGACAGGGACCATCAAAAAGGTTTGATGCCCCAAAGATGCGATATGCAAATGGAAGAGAGCATGAAGCAGAGGCCATCAAGAAAATATGATGCCCCAAAGATGATATGTAATCAAATAACATAATTATATTAGAGAGAACACCAGGATACATAAAATCAAGATGCCCCCTGTAACATATCAAGATGCAAGAAAGAAATGAATGACTTGTAACTAATAATGCAACACAAGAACCAGTAAACATGTCCCTAACATGTTCCACAGTGATGATTGATTAGATGTGCCCCCAAGCAGAGGGCTGGGATTATTGGTCGATTTCTCAAACAAGGAAACAATGAGAGCTGGATTTTCCCCAAGCGAGGATTCACGCGAGGAGAAGTGGTTTGAAATTGGTAGTCATAAGGTGGTTGGACCATTCGTTTGGGATAATAGTTCAAAGGATGAACTGTGTTGCTTATTGAGTTTTTACGATTTTGTGGATGTTTTTGGTCTTTTGAAAATTTTGCAAATGTTTTTGTATTTTGGATATTTTCTAATGTTTTTGTTTTTGGATTTTTGGATTTTCTAATGTTTGTTTTTAGATTTTGAATTTTATAATATTTTTGATTTTTGGGAGATTTTTGAATTTTTTTTTTTGGGGATTTTTATACTTTTTTGGGAATTTGACGACTTTCAATTTTATTTTATTTTTATTTTTGGGAATTTTTATACTTTTTTGGGAATTTGACGATTTTCAAATGTTTTTGGATTTTGGGATTTTACAATTTGTTTTTAGATTTTGACGATTTTTAAAAGTTTTGGATTTTTGACGATTTTCAAATGTTTTTAGATTTTTGACGATTTTTTGGATTTTGAGATTTTTACACTATTTTTGGATTTTTGACGATTTTCAAATGTTGGTAGATTTTTACACTGTGAGTGGCAATTTATGGCCCAGAGTGCAGACTTATTTTTGAGAGGCGATAAACCAGGATATTATTCGTATGTAGCGTGTTCAGTGTGGTAACTTATGCTCAGAATAACACAAATTCTCTTTCCATTGACTCCACACAACTAGTAATATGTGTGGGCTTATCATCGAGAATCAAGAAGGACGCAGGAGGTAGATAATGAATATAGAGACAAATGCTAACAACAATCCCTTTGGGAAATTGTGACTCCATTCTTCATAATGGTACTGAACCGGTTTCAAAAATGGCTTTCACTTTATGAGTCACATGTTAGATTTAGACAGTTATGTAGCTTTCATTGATTGATAAGATATGAGGTTAAGGGATAGTTCTCTCTTCACTTAGGCATCTAAATTATGTGTTTGGGGATTCTATAATTTGTAAGCACTGTAAGATTTTATATTTTGAAATGACTCCCTATGCCTTGCCCCATGCTACTAGTGAGAAGCAAGGGCTCATCACCAAAGGCAAAATATAGGCGAGTGAATTTCCTTTTTATCTTTTTTTTTTTTTTTTTTTTGAATATTTTGCAATGTTTTTATGCTTGTATGAGAATGACCCTCTACACTTTGCCCCATGCCACTTGTAAGAGGCAAGGGTTTATCACCGAAGACAAGACGTAGACGAGTAAGGGCACCTTCCTCCATTCCTAGTCTCACACTACTAGTAAGAAGTGTGGGCTCAACACCAAAGACTATGAAGGATGAAAGATGTGACAATGAATTATTCATAAGTTATTGAATTGATGGATTTTTTTACAATAGTGCTTTGTATTTGGGAAGAAACGTCTGCCCCCAATCTCAGCCCCACACGACTAGTAGGACGCGAGGGTTCAACACCGAAGACTGAGATGGACGACCAAACAAACTGGGTAACGAATTTTAGAGCTTTGTTATGAAAGAGAATGTATTTGAAGGGAATATATTACCATCGCAAGCTTCTATGTATGACCATAGATGAAAGCAACTGAAAATGGAAGAAGTATGACACTCACAAACTTAATAGGATTTATATTAGCACTTGTCTCATGATGATAAATATGAAGATGTGATTTTGATAATGAAAATGTTTGCCAATGGAAATGAATAAATTTAAATTATTCGGAGATAAGCAAGACAAAAGGAACAATGTACATGTTATATCCTGGAATAGTGAACATCTCAAGGATAAAATTTCTTTAAATGAACTGCATTCATGGGTTTTTCAAGGACTTGGCCTGTCAATGGCCAATTTATAAGCTCCAAACCCAAAATTATCTATGATTTCGTTGGGCTCAAATTTTTCTTTTTTGTCACGTTCTTTGGGTGTATTCTTTCGATTTTCTTTGAGAATGAAATCATTGACCTTAAATTTTCTAGGTTTGAATTTTTTATGGTAGCTATGCCATAGCTAATTTTGATAGAATGGAAGATGATCTAGGGCATTAAGTCGTTTTTCATCAAGAAGCTCGAGTTCATTAAGGCATGAGTGTCGATAATAATCTTGATTGATTACATCTTTGAGGGATATTCTAAAAGATGGAAATTCAACCTTGACATGTAAAATAACTTCCCAACCATAAATAAAGTAGAAGGGAGTGGCTCCAATAGGTGTGTGATAAGATGTGAGGTAAGCCCAAAGAGTGGGATAGATTTGGTTAAGCCAATAGCTTCCATGTGTGTTGACAATGATGGTTTGTGTTATTTGGTTTTTTGCTTCTATTTATCCATTAATTGATTGTTTTGAGGATAGATTCACAATTAAAGATGGAAAAGGTTGTGTAAAGATATTCTTGGGTATAAGTACCTCGTAGAATGGATGCACGTAGAAGTCTTGACAGGTGAGACTAATTAGTGATGAGATGCCTGCAAGATCGATAGTTGAAAGCATGATGGACACGACGGGTTGCATTGTCGCAAGTGTCCAAACTTGATGTGGTTGTGTTTCGACAAAAAGGCTAGAGATGTTAGGCATAAGATCCAATATTGGAAGAATATAATCAAACGTAATGGTACCTATTGATGGAACCTCGTCTGTAGTGTCTACAGTAATATCAAGGTTTGAAAGGGAGTCTTGAAACGATATCAAGGTCTCGTTAGATGTTGGAAGAATGTTGTTACCCAAAACAGTTCAATATATGTTTGGGCTGAAAGAGAGTCTTGAAATAAGTTCAAGTGCTCGGTAGATGTGGGAAGAATGTTGTTGACCAAAACAGTTCAATGTATGTTTGGGTTGAAAAAGTGTCTTGAAATAAGTTCAAGTGCTCATAGATGTTGAAAGAATGTTGTTGTCCAAAACAAATTCAATGTATGTTTGAACTAATGGAAGGAAATTTGAAGAACATATGGATTGGTTTGAAATTAGAGAGTCTTGATTGTTGTCGCCATGATCTCGTGGAATTTCAAGATATATATAGGAGTTTCGGCAAAGATAGTCGACTCTTCATGGAAAGTTGTGGTATTGGATGTGTCGTTGGTTGCAAGAGCATTGTCATCAAGTTCTACAGAGATGACGTCGTCATCAATTAAGTCTTGGACGTAATTCTTAAATCACACACATTTATCTATGTGATGACCATCAATGCAATGAAAGTCACAGTATGTGTTAGGTTTGTACCAATATGGCTTAGCTTTCCCTTTGACAAAGGGTTTTGTAATTGGATATCTTATCAGTTTAGCCTCTTTTAGTTGATGAAAAACACTAGAGAGACTTTCTCCAAGGGGGTAAACTGACGTTGGACTTTACGTGAACTGATTTCTTCGTGAGGTTGTATGATCGACTTTTTGGGTGATCGCTCACTGATTTGGGTAGCCATATGAGAGAGTTGTGTTGTCATCTTATTAATTTGTTCTAATAGCTCATTGTGTGATGTTTTTCGTGAAT
Source organism: Taxus wallichiana var. yunnanensis (assembly GCA_018340775.1). Taxonomy (NCBI): domain Eukaryota; kingdom Viridiplantae; phylum Streptophyta; class Pinopsida; order Cupressales; family Taxaceae; genus Taxus; species Taxus wallichiana. The sequence continues at coordinate 895,947,778 of CM031239.1, forward strand.
TCTTCATGTTTGAAAGAGAGGGAGAACGAAGAAAGGTGTGATGAAGAAATCAACCTATTGATTGTGATTTTTATTTTGGCTCAATCGAGTTTTAACAAGGCTATAAGGAGAAAGCTTAAAAAAGCTACTCGGGATACAAGTGGGATATAACTCAAACAAGCTATGACGAATATCTTGATTGGTTTGGATTAAACAAGCTTAGCAGATGAAAATGTAAGGAGTACACTCAAACAAGGTACTCAATACAAGTGAGATATAGCTCAAACAAGCTATGATGAATATGTTGATTGGTTTGACTTAAACAAGCTCTAGATTTTTGATAAGAAGAGTAACTCAAACAAGTGACTCAACACAGTTGCGAACTCAAAATGAGATTTGAAGGGATTTTTGTCGATGGGATTTTGTTAAACTTGACAGCTGATGAAATAATGAGTGAACTCAAACAAGTCACCCAATGTCATTTTGATATAGCTTGAAACAAGCTATAAAGGATGTTCTGACAATTGATGAGATAAGGAGTGAACGCAAGTCACTCAATATCTATTGGATATAACTGAAAACAAGCTATAGTGGAGTTGTTGTTGGTCAAGTAGGATAATGAAATCAGTGTGACGTTTTGATCTTCATTATGGGATTGCTTGAATGTTTTGCTTAGTATTGAATCGGTTGAGAAATGGTGTTGTGGAACACGATTAGGATTTGAACTTTTACAATGAACACATTGATATCAGCCAAGTTTTATGATAAAACAATGCTAAACTATTGTGTTTTCAAACAACAAGCAGTCATGTGGATTCAATTGTTTTGGCTTATGAGGTAACTTCTTCAGGAATGATCATTGTTTCATGTAATCATACAAGTATGCTGTGAAATGGTGGATGCAGACTCTTATTACTCCAAGAAGATGCGTCCTCCGATATACCCTAGTCCTGATATACCTAATTCTGTACGGGGACAGAATTGGTATGGGGAACCCTTAGAGCACTGGAGGAGACTCACCAATTCTTACTTGCCTGCTTCGAGTGAATCACCACGTCCCAATGTGTTTTGTGAAAAGGTGGAAGGTGATGGAGGGATGAATGTGTGTGGTGTCCTTATAACTCCCCAAATATTTATAGGGACGATGCCTAGGCTTCGTTGTTACAACTATTTAGGTGTGACTCACATGCACTGCACGATAGCATTACCTGTAAGTGAAGAGCAACGGCGAGGTAAATACCGAATGCTGTGATGAGACTAGGTCTCAAAGTGCAATACAAATGCAAATACTGTTAGTGCGTGGTAGTCAAGTCCACGTCACCGGTGTAGCTTTGGTGGTGATGAAATCCACCTCGTCTACGTGCAAAAATAATATGATAAAGTGATTAAACGCAGGGTTCTTTCCAACTTGAAATAAATCACTGCTCGTAAAATAATTACGTACTGAGCGTACTCCTTTTTTTTTTGGTTTCAGCAATTGTCTTTGACTGGTGGTATTTTTGAGGGATTTTTGTTGTTTTTGTTTTGTGTTTGTTTTTGACAATATTCCAGCAACGTGGTTCAACAGAAAATAAATTAGTAGTTATCCTGCAAATGAAATGTTAGAAAAGTGATCGTGGCTATTTTGATTTTCCAGATCGCTCGAAGGCGCAGAAAAGAGCATACACAACCAACGACCAAACAAATATTAATAATATGACAAAGGAAAATAATGATTGAAATGATAGTTGGAAAACAAAGCTAGAGGATCCTACAATGTTAGAACAAGAAACTAAAAAAATTGAACTGCTTCGACTTTCCAAATCGCTCAAAGCGCAAGAAAAGAGCATACGCGGATACAATTGGAATAGATTTTTTTAAATGTTAATAATTATTGTAATTAATCATGATTGCGAAATAGCGATAATGATTATTTTCACAAAAAAGAAAAACGATGAAAGAAGAGGGTGAAAACGTTATTAGAAGTGTTGTTGTGGAAAATTGAAATGTAAGGCAAAAAATTAAAAATTAAAAAAATTGTTGTGCAGAGCCCAAGTGGCCTCACGTTTCTAATTTCCAAGATCACTTTTGAAGTGCGAGGAAAGAGCATACGTGTGAGGTTGTTACGTGAAATAAAATAAAAATAATAATTTTAAAAAAACTATAATTTTGTTGTTTTTTGTTAAAAAGACAGGTGTTAGAAGAAATGAAACCAAATATTTTCTGTAAGTCTAAATCTAAAAATTATTTTTCATTGCATAGATCTTTTCAATACCTTTCCGTTAAAAAAATGAAGTAATTTCGAGTTTGGGAGCAAAAGTTATGGCGTCCGGAAGATGGGCTACTTCTAGTACTCGAATGAAAATTTTGAACGTGAGAAAACGTCCCGGAGTGGTTTTTTTATTTTTGACTTTTGTACTTTACTCCGAGAAGCTAAAATTTTGACAACAAGGTTAAAAAGAACAATAAACAAAGAAAGAGTTAGATTACAAAATGATTGATTAAAATAAAAGAAAAAAAAATGATTAACTTCCTACAAAGCAGTTATTTTAGCAAAAGTAAATAAATAAATGTATTTTCTGGATTGGTTGTCCCATGACAGTAAGATGATAAACTAATGGCTAGTTCATGTGTTTCTACAGATGACGAGTAAATAGCAAAATCAAAACTGGGAACTAAACACCAAGCACCGAGGAGATCAAAGACAGGATGAGCTTCAGAGTTTCATTGTTGCTATAACTTGCAGATACACCATAAGACACCACACAACAAAAACACTATCCAAAGCGTGAAGGTTAACCAAAGAAGACCATAAGGAACAGAAAAGGAAATAATAATGAACAATAATAAACAAAGAACAGATAAAACCACTAATTGGGAAATTAATGGTAACAGATCGAAAGTAACCGGGCATGCCAGAATGTAAGCTATGAAAAATACACTACTAATAAGGAAGTAAAATACCAATAATCGTATTCCTCCTCTTTCGCTTCCATAGCAAACCTCAGAATGGGCTAGGAAACTTGGATTGAGCCCTGATTTTGTGATATGTAGGTTCTTTTCTTCAAGACGAAGCAAGACCTTCCTGCAACAATGATCCTCTTACTTTGCACTAGATGGGAAAAAGGATTATGAGGTTATTTTGGCATTAGATTTAGAGGCAAAAGGATGTTCTTTGCTCAAAGGATGCAAGAACTTAGATATGGCATGAAAGCTTATTCTCCGTGTGTTTAGAGGGGAGGGGTAAGGTTGTATTTATAGCCTAGGGGAGTGATTAACTTAGATTAATTTAAGTAATCATGGTTTGAAAATGTGGGCAAGATTAAGTGAGTGGTTTGAAAATGTGGGCAAGATTAGGTGAGTGGTTTGAAAATGTGGGCAAGATTAGGTGAGTGGTTTGAAAATGTGGGCAAGATTAGATGAGTGGGGGCCACAAAGAATGGGTGAGGATTTGAATTTAAATTTTTAATTCAATAGTGGAAAAACATGGAGAATAATGACATGTGGTGAGGATTGGATTATTTTTTAGATTTTGAAGTGGATAATTAATCAAATTATATTTGATTAATTCGAAGTGTATTTTTGTGGGAAATAAGGAAGGGGAATTAATTGATTTAGGATAGATGTGAAATCGGGTGTCTACATTTATAATTAATATAAATTATAGAATTATAGTACGCTTTCTAAAAACTAGAAAATAAAGTTTATAAAGTGTAGTTTAGAATATATAAACTATAGTCATTAGAGTTGAAATTATTGGTTAGGGTTTAACCTATAATATAGTTTCGCTTAATATTTAACCTAGTTTATAGGATTAAATATAAACAATACAAATATTTTATACTAAAGTTTTACAAACACGAATGAACCCTCTTATTTTAAAATGTTTTCTAGGGACATAGAGTATTTTATTTTTTCAAATACGAAGGTGAACAAAATAAATTGGGGTTTTACCACACCAGGGGACAAGAATTTTGTCTCAACTAATAGAAAAAATTAAATTCCTATTCTTGTGGAGCTTTGTCTCCTGGAATTTAACCTTCATTTTAACTTGAATTTCACCCCAAATTTATTTAAACATGCATGAATAAAAACTATAGAGAAATGATAGAATATTTTAATTAAAATACATTCTTACCTTTACTTGCAGGTCCCTGATACTTTTTCCACCTAGGGATTTCACATGAGGGTAAAATTTCTTGAAGTGCTTTGAATTATTTTCCACTTGTGCATAAAAATGTGTATTCGATGTCCCGAAGGGGGGAAGGGAGAACTATTTAAATTGTTCTAACCACCTAACTACCCAACCAACCGACACACTGGATTGGTTAAATAAAATTAGGATTAATTATATACCTTTTCTCTGGTACCATGTTAGGACAAGGATTTTATTAACCATATTAATTAATATTTGCACCAAACATTAATATGAACAAATAAATAAATTAACATAGTAAAAACAAACAATGACACGAACACAATGATTACGCGGAAAACCCTCGAGGGGGAAAAACCACATAAAAGAGAATTTTTTATTAATGAGAAACAATTTACACCCCGAGAAATCCCCTTCCCTCACTTCTCTCCCTATCAAATTCACTTGAAGTGAATTAACAATATGACCCACGATCATATTTATTTGACCTACGGGTCACAAACCATATCAAGTGACGGGGTGTAATTAATAGCACCCCGATTTAATATAAATTGATTATTTAATAACCAATTAAACATAAACAACTAATTTTATATTAATAATTAAGAATATAACTATTCTAAATTATTTAATTATAAACTAAGGTTTATAGGCACTTAATATTACGTTCTAACACTACTTAGTCAATCCACCGAGAATGTGGAGGGGAGACATTTATTCCATAAGTAAGAAATTTTAATAGTTTTGTCCCACTCACAAAGAGATGATTATGGGATTTATTACAAGCAAAAAATAATATTTTAACTCTACTTAATTGCCCCATTATGAGAGACAACACATGGGTGAGAGATTCTTATTCTATATCTACTTACATGCCCCAATAATGAGGGACAACACATGGACGAGCTTATTTATTCAAACTTTGTAAAGAGATTCCACCACAGCTCGTCCTAATTAGCAAGGAGATAATGATGGGAGATCATCGTGTTTACTTAGCATGATTCAAGGAATCCATTCGCTCTATTGAATTCTTATAATTGCCTTCATTGTTGAATCCTTCATGTTACTTGTCCAGTCTCAAAGATCTCCATGCCAATTGTTCATTCCTATAGTTAAGGTGAAATGAATGTTTAGTATTCCTACACATTTAATATTCCATGAAGTCACACACTAACATTATTTTTCCTTTTTAGATGATATTCCATTACTCCGGAGCTTATCCAAAGCGTCGTGCCCATTCCGGGAGTTATTTCCTACCTTCTCTCTTATTCAAAGCCATCCGGAGTTGTTCCCTTTCATTTTTCTTATTCCAGAGCCATATAGACTTGTTCCTATCATCTTGCTTATCTTTGAGGCATCTAGAGTTGTTTACTTTCATTTCACTTATTCCAAATCCATTATGTAATATTGGGGAGTCACTTGGAATAGTTTAGTTTTGACTTCCCATACAATTTTATGGCCTAAAATACTCTGGCACTACTTTAGAATTCTCTCATATGATCAATTCTTGAGCCAGGAAAATCTAAAGTCGACCAAAGGTGTGTTCTAAATGATTCGAATTTTTCCTTTATGATTTTATTCTTGCCTTAACACTTCAACCAAAGTCTTTGAATGACTGGTTTGACCTATATCAGCAACACTTTGATTCATATTTCTTAATAAAACATTAGATTATAGAGAGAAATCCATATCACATTAAGTCCTAAAAACATATCAAGCATCTATTCTACATCCTACCTTAAACAAGTTTAAAAGATCTCAAACCACATTCAAGTCCACTTCAAAACTAGTTCATTAAGAAGGAAGGGATGTTATTTATTTGGCTTAAGACGAGATGGTTTATGGTCTCATTGGTCACCCAATAATCACTTTTTCTAAATTATATATTTTTTATGAATTGGTTCGTATCTATAGGTCGAACTTAATGAGACATTTTACCTACGAAATCCCATATGAACTATAATATCCACTTCTCGGTGGAAGACCTTTAGCCCAATTCTATTTCCCGATGGCTAAGGGGTGTTAGAAAGGAAACTTTTCATAATAAATAAATTATAAAAGTGCAATATAAAATAATATTATAAGCACTTTATATTAATTTATTAATGATCAAGTCAAATAAAAAAATAGAAAAGAAAAATATAAAGCGATAAAGAAAAAAAAAAAGAAAAAGGAAATATCACTTTATGTTTATTATTCTCCCCTAGGAGAAAATGTGAACCCTTTGGAGGAAGAAAAAGGGTGGAAAAAACATTAAATGCGGGAGGTGCAATCTAATTGGAAGATGAGGGTGGCTATTTGGCCAAGTTCATCTATAAAAGAAACTCTACTTGATTGTTGAAGGCATGCTTGTCTATTTTCTCATAAATCTGATTTTGTGTGAGCTTTATAGCTTTGTCAAAAATATTTCTAAGGACGAAACCTTTAGAAATACTCTCTTGAGGACAAAAACCCTCCAAGAGATATAGAGAAGGATAAAAACCCTTCCTCTAGTTAAGAGGAATCTCCACCACGAGTTTCCATTGGAAATCATTGTTGAATAATTTATTCCAAAGTATTTTCTAGCATTAAAAGTCAATAAAGTTGCATATTTTTGTCAAGGGTTTGAAGATAGATTGCTATCATTTTTATGCCCTTTTTCCAGGTGGAGTGACCACTCTAGGAGTTTGAAGATAGAATTGTTATCATTTTTATGCCCTTTTTCCAGGTGGAGCGACCACTCTAGGAGTTGATGTATGGTGTTTGGTGACTTCTTTTAGGGCTGTTCCATCTGCTGCTACTTATTTCTGATTTTTATAAATCAGATTATCTAATTTTCAGTATTTTTGGTGTGACAGAGAACCACTTTCAGCTGTGTCAGAGTCAAGTGTTCTACAGAATTTCTATAAATTATTTTCAGCCTCTTTTTTATTCCAAATTTGGTTTTATCTATGTAATTGGGCTTCATAAATATAATGGATCAGATTATGATGCAAATGGCTTGATCTATCTCTTGATTTCTATAAGTTTCTCACTCAGCCCTAGTCACATTTTCCTCATATAAATCAGATCTGCAGCATAATTAATTCCTATATCATTTATAATCTGCATTTTTTGTGTGGGATTTGCTTAAAATCCCTTTGGGGTTACATAGTGTCCTTTTGGGGACATTACATAAACAAATATAACTTACATATTTACCACACTTAACACTTTTAAGAGCGTACTTATCATTCCTACAATACTCCAAGCTCTCCTAAATCCCTTAAAAGTAGCAACACGCTCTAGGATCAGCCCCTACATAGGTCTATAACATACTTAACCAAGGGTATAGAGTCACACTTCCCAAGTTAAGCACACTAAGCCATTATTTCTCATTGTCAAATGATCAAGTTGTCAAAGTAGTTACATCCATATAAATATTACATGCTAGCTAGAGAACTATCTCGTAGTTTGATGCCTATTTGGAATACTTCCAATGTAGGTGGTTGTTCGAGAATAAACTTTTTGAAAAGCCTACAAAACCTATTTTTAGCGATTTTAACAACTTTTAGTATTGTGTATTTTTTAGGGTTTTCAGAGCATTTCTAGGTCATAATTGAGGCAAAAAGGGAATTCCATTGTCATATCAACCTTTTTAAGTTTTCTCAATCATTTTTAATGGTTCAAAGCTATTCACGAGATCGGGTTGACAAGTTAAGAGATATGAACCCAACAATGAACACCAAAAATAATATTTGTAATAATAGGATAAATTTTGGATTTTTCCACTTATGGATTTTCCACTCCACCCTAATGTGGATACAAATGGTCTCTATATAGGATGGCCTTTTGGTTCCATTCAAAACCCTTTATATTCATTTTTAGGAATTTTTCATCTTCTCCGTTTGTATAATTATAAAGTAGTTTGTTTTGAATAAAGAAAACTATCTTTGTACATATATCTCTTATGGAGTTTGCCAATTTATATATATTCATAATTGTAATAAAATTAGTTTATTTCTATAGATCCTTCATTATTAATTGATTGTTATAGCAGACATTAAGCACCATAGTTAGTGTGTTTTCCACCAAGTTGTAGCCCAATCCACATTAGTGGTATCAAAGTAAGTTCATTCCACTCATGCATATCAAAACCAACAATGTCATAATACCTTAAGCACTATCTCGAGACTCATAACCTTTGGATTAACTTTCTTATTGTATGTGGGACAAAATTTCTCGATCAATCGTGTAGTCTTACACATCTATACAACTAGGGTATTTGAGGCAACAAGTAGGAGACACACATGCACTAGCATATAAGGGGATAAACTTTAAAGGGGCTACGATAAACACTAGGGTCGCATATCTAGTGGGAGGTAACCCTTACACTAGGTCAACCTAGGGTTTCCAAGGCTTGAGATCAAGATAGAGGAAGGAACCCGTTGGTGTCGAATCGCAGCACCCCTGGGACTCCGCAACGCGATCGTTTGAGACTCCCAGTGCGATTGCACAACATGGAGCTTTTCCCAAGTGTGGGACCTCACGAAATCGGAAAAGCTCTCCGGATGAAGGCCGGCTCCTATTCCTCTGTTCAGATGCACCAATAAAACGCAGAGGTTTACCCCAAAAAACCTAATCTAACTACCAAGGAGACAGGGAGAGAGAAATGCATAAAAATAAACCTAAGCTAAGGAGGTGATGCACCGAGGAATGAAGAACATATGTTTTGCCAATTAAACACAGACCACAGAAATGCAATGCAATATCATGCACAGATAAACATATTCACAGTGAAAGATCAGGAGGATGCAAAATGAAACACATAGAGGGTTGAGAAACATCCACAGTCATGTATTTATTTGCTCCGAAGGTTGATACAATACACTGCAAAAAATGCCCAGAGGCAAAGGTGCATTACAGTTTCAAATGGGAGGTTTGAGCTCCACAACTCCACCTGCCAAAGAGAAGAAGGGAGGAGGCACAAAACAAAAATGTTCGACCTTTAAAAACAGCCCCCTCCTTACATTTTATATGGAGGAAAAGAGAGGGAGAAGAGAGGAATTCGAACTGCCCCAACTACCTCCAAAACTGCATTCAATTCTTCAACAACCATGGTGGCAGATGAGATCCCCAACGCCTGTCGGGTTCGGAACTCCCTCGTGCATTTGCATCGGGCTTGGAAACTGGCTCGACATGCTTTTTGACCATGCGTTTCCGACGTGCAAACCCGACTATGAAACCCGATTTTCTTTGTGCGTCGGGTTTTAACCCTCGCGACATGTCCTTTGGTGTCGGGTTTTGGTGGGCTCCCGACATGCTTCCTTTTCATGCTCTTCCCAGGCATGTTTACCCGAAAACCCGATTTCCTAGGTGCGTCGGGTTTTGGAGACCCCCGACACATTTTTCCTTTGTCGGGTTTGGAAGAAACCCCGACATGTTTCCCTTTCACGCTGCTGCGCCCGACTCGCTTTCTTCTTCGTCGGGTTTTTTTTTAGACTCCCGACATGCATTCGCGCCATGGAAACCCGAAATGCTTGCCCAACCCGGAAACCCAAATCCTTTGCTGTCGGGTTTTAAAAAACCTTCGACATGTATTTGTTCCTTGTTTATCCGACTCCTCCTTCTCGCATGGTTTCCGTGATTTTTCCCAGTGTCGGGCTTCTCCAACCCTTCCGCCATGCCTCGGCTTCCTGCTGTCTCTCGCGCCGTGTTCTTCCTCCCGGTCCTCCCGCTTCCTCTCGCGCCGTCCTGTTCTTCCTCCCGGTGTCGCAAAAAGGGGGAATATATACAACAATTTGGCGACTCACGGGGTTACCTGCCTGCTAGGTAGAAGATCAGTGGCCTTTTAGCAATCCATTGGGCATGGAGTCATAAGCGATATCCTGAACCAACCCGATATCCGATCCTGAACCTGATACCGCAACTCCTTCTCTGAGAGCACACTGAACTTAAGAGTTGTTCTCACCAAAACCGCTGTAATGAACCATGCCAGAGCAAAACCAACACCACAAAAACTATGTACAAAACTGGAAATCATACATGCCCCAAAATGGGACATGCAGAGTGTGCACAAGCACTTCTTCTACTGAAAGCAAATCTACCTACTCTACTCTAGCTGGAAGCAAAGGCAAGCTAAACAAACCCTGCAACTGGTTGTGAGAAATAACTTCCTTTCTTCAAAATTGGCAGCCATGCAATTGATTTGGCACTGATCATGGCTGTTTGGATGGATGGAAAATCAACAAGAAGCTGGTCTTCTATCCAAATCATCAAGGTATCAACTGAAAAATTCAATACCTCTTTTAGTTGCTCTGCATTTGGATTGGAGAGGTATGGCAGCTGATCCTTGGTACTTTGTAGCTCATCCTCATGCTCAGAAGCGAGCATGACTGGTTTTGGCTTCTCCCTTGGCTCCAATGAAGCCAAGTATCTGATTGGGCACGGCATGATCCTTTGAGTATGCCCATTGCTCTGATTTTCAACTCCAGGAATGGAGTTCTCTTGTAGACCTCTTTGAATGGATGGCGTGGAAGAAATGGTGAAATTCCTCTTCCCTTTCTCTTCCTCCATGGCTGATTGTGAAAGATTAAAATCTTCCAATCTTGGTTCCAAAGAGCTGCTATAAGATGCAGGCTGCTGTAAATGAATGCTCTCCTTCATGACAGCAGACTCGAGTGTTTGGAATGGGGATGATGAAAAAGAGTGGTGGAAACTCAACCGGCTCCTCCCCATCAAAACAATCTTCCAAATCTGACAGATAAACTGCCTCATTGTTGTCCTGCTGCGAATGCTCAACTTCCTCCATGGTGTCTTCTTGTTCTGTAACCTGACCACCATGGTTTCCTTCACTCTCCGACATTGAGTTCGAGAGATAAAACTCTTCTTCAGCACTAGAACTCGAGAGAGATGAAATAGAAAGAAGAACTGAAGGTTCTCCCATAGCCTGATTTGCGCTCAAAGCCCTTGGATCCGCAATTTTCTCCTCCACAACTAGGATGTGCTCCTCTTCTTTTGCCTTTGGAGCAGCTTCTTCTTCCTCCAATTTTCGAAGACAATCTTGCTCTTGAATGAGCTCCTCCTCCAGCATGAAGTTTGTCAAGTCAAACTCTTCGATCTGCTGCTCTAGAGGACAAGTTGGGACTGCAAGATCTCCTTCTTCTGCTGCAACAGAATCAGTCCTGACCACCATTTGTTCTCCAACCCCAACCTCTTCTGTAGGCTTAACCATCAAGGGGATCTTTGTCATCCCAAATCTAAGAGCCCAACTCTTCAGACTTTGAATTTCTTCCTCTTTGTTGGCACTCTCTTTTTGCTGTGGTTTTCCTTGGCTGGCATTCTGATTTTCATCCTCCCAACATGGATTTGGGAACGCAAGAGGAGGGATAGGTTGAAACTCAACTGATTTGACAATTTTGTGTGGTGGTGGAGGCGGTGAAACCTCTTGTTTCTTTGGAGTGGAAGGTACTTCATTTAGCTCTTGTGGAGGGGGTTTGGATTTGGAAGAGAAGAGGCGTAAAAACTGAGATGGGATGGAAGACTAGGGGGTGGAGGGATGGAATCAACATTTAGGACAGGTGATGGTGAATGTAAAACTTGACATCAATGAAATGATATAGATTGAGAGGGGGGAAAAGAAAGAGTATGAGATGGTGTGCTTACCCGTTGACAAGGTTGCTGAATACTCCTCTCATATACCTCTATTCCTTCAATCCACCTTGTAAGTAATGGCAGTGTTGCAATCATGAAGTCTAACTTCTCTTGAGAGCTGTAATGCCTTGGAAAAGGTCCCACCCATGGGCAAGGTGCTCTGCAATCAATTCCAAATGCTTTCATTTGTGCCTGAGCCCTAGATTGCACCATGTTCACCTCCATCTTTTGGATTTTCTCCAAAGAGATCTGCATTTTCTTCTTCATGGTCTTCATTGCATGCGTATTCTTGCTCTTGAAAGCTCCATAGCCAAACCGATTTTGGCATTGCTGCTCATATGGGTATGCATGTTGATCCCGAACTTGACCAAAATGCTGATTTGGAGGATTTGTAAAACAGTTGAGGTGTGATATATTGCTGCTGTTGATGTGGATTCCATGATGGAAATGAAGTCATGGTTGCACAACCTCATGGAATGGAAAAGAATGAAAGAGATGGAAAGAAAGATGGGTGGAAATGGATGGGAACAGGTCTGTAACTCAGAGAAATGGGTTGCTGATCAGGTGGAGTCGCCAGATGTGTTTTTTGAAAATGCCTCTAAAAGGCTGGATGTTGCCAAGTTACACACCAAACTTGACAATATCGAAATCGAGATTTAAAATTTGAAAGACCCGGAGGAATGCAATCTTCAGTTCGGAACTCATGTCATGTTGTGCAGCTGCGGATTCCCGAAAAGCACAATCGGAACTCAGGTCATGCGATGCAACTCACAAAACCCGAATTGCTATGTGTCGGAACTTGGAACATGTCCGACATCCCTCAAATCCCGATTTTCTTTGCTGTCGGGATTAGGACCATGCAATGCATCTCCCAAAACCCGAAATTGCTGTTTTGATGTTCTCGGGTCCCGAAAACCCGAAATCACTAAAAAACCTGAAATTTTGAAAATCGAAATCTCAAAAATCTAAAGATACCCTTTTGAAGATTACCCTCAGATCTACCAACTGCTGAAATTTTGACTTGTTTTGAGCAAGTTAAGCCCTTGAAAAATGATTTCGGAGTTCAGGCTGGGAGATGCAAAATTCGAAATTTGTAAAAAACTGCAATTTTTAGTGCAAATCTCATGAAAACTCCTTCAAATTTTTTATGGAATGACCTCTTGGTCCCACCGGGCGTGCCAAAACTGTTGGTGTCGAATCGCAACACCCCTGGGACTCCGCAACGCGATCGTTTGAGACTCCCAGTGCGATTGCACAACATGGAGCTTTTCCCAAGTGTGGGACCTTGCGAAATCAGAAAAGCTCTCCGGATGAAGGCCGGCTCCTATTCCTCTGTTCAGATGCACCAATAAAACGTAGAGGTTTACCCCAAAACATCTAATCTAACTACCAAGGAGACAGGGAAAGAGAAATGCATAAAAATAAACCTAAGCTAAGGAGGTGATGCACCGAGGAATGAAGAACATATGTTTTGCCAATTAAACACAGACCACAGAAATGCAATGCAATATCATGCACAGATAAACATATTCACAGTGAAAGATCAGGAGGATGCAAAATGAAACACATAGAGGGTTGAGAAACATCCACAAATATGTATTTATTTGCTCAGAAGGTTGATACAATACACCGCAAAATGCCCAGAGGCAAAGGTGCATTACAGTTTCAAATGGGAGGTTTGAGCTCCACAACTCCACCTGCCAAAGAGAAGAAGGGAGGAGGCACAAAACAAAAATGTTCGACCTTTAAAAACAGCCCCCTCCTTACATTTTATATGGAGGAAAAGAGAGGGAGAAGAGAGGAATTCGAACTGCCCCAACTACCTCCAAAACTGCATTCAATTCTTCAACAACCATGGTGGCAGATGAGATCCCCAACGCCTGTCGGGTTCGGAACTCCCTTGTGCATTTACATCGGGCTTGGAAACTGGCTCGACATGCTTTTTGACCATGCGTTTCCGACGTGCAAACCCGACTATGAAACCCGATTTTCTTTGTGCGTCGGGTTTTTTAACCCTTGCGACATGTCCTTTGGTGTCGGGTTTTGGTGGGCTCCCGACATGCTTCCTTTTCATGCTCTTCCGGCGTGTTTACCCGAAAACCCGATTTCCTAGGTGCATCGGGTTTTGGAGACCCCCCGACACATTTTTCCTTTGTCGGGTTTGGAAGAAACCCCGACATGTTTCCCTTTGCTGTGCGCCCGACTTTTTTCTTCGTCGGGTTTTAGACCCCGACATGCATTCGCGCCATGGAAACCCGAAATGCTTGCCCGACCCGGAAACCCGAATCCTTTGCTGTCGGGTTTTAAAAAACCTTCGACATGTATTCGTTCCTTGTTTATCCGACTCCTCCTTCCGCATGGTTTCCGCGATTTTGCCCTGGTGTCGGGCTTCTCAACCCTTCCGCCATGCCTGGCTTCCTGCTGTCTCTCGCGCCGTGTTCTTCCTCCCGGTCCTCCCGCTTCCTCTCGCGCCGTCCTGTTCTTCCTCCCGGTGTCGCAAAAAGGGGGAAATATATACAACAGAACCCTAATGAGATATCGGTGGTTGGGCGTCAAGAGGTATGGATCAACATATAAAAGAAAGAAGCATGTAATAACCGAAATGAAAGTAACTAAGAACTGATATTTGGTAAGATTATTATACTAGATAACATCAAACATGTAAAATACTAAGCTAACATAGCACAATGAAGAAGAGGAAGCAAACTAATCTATCTCCCTTGAGAAGTAGCATGCAGAGAGAGAATAACTATTAGGTGGAAAAGGAGAAGATGATTCATTTCCTAAACTTGATATGTGATGACCCAATAGTTCAAACAATCATCTAAGAAGAAGAGTGTTCAATCCAATCAAGATGCAAGATGAACCAAAAATAAAGCAAATAGATGTAAATTGGTGCAAAAGAAAAGAGAAAATGGTAGTTCAGTTGTCTTAGCTTCCTTTCTTTTTGAGTGTCAAATGACATGAGGGCATATATAGGACACCACCATTGCCTAAGGGCGATGGTGTCGGCCTTAGAAAATATTACACCGAAACAATCACCCATGAGAAATTGTGTCACCAAGGATGTAAAAATAAAGTGATGTGTCATGAAAGGTAAAAATAATGTGTCGTGGGTCATTAAAGAGGATGGAAAAGGTGGAAAATGGTATAATGTAAGAAATACGTCATGAAAATGATATACAATGGGAAATAATTCTAAGGAGCAAGTCGAGCATCATGGTCATGGTCACAATGAAGGGTGCTTTGATGGAGGTTGAGGATACCATGGAGGATTTAGAGGCTAAGGTCATGGTAGTGGAAGAAGTGAATTTCCACGAGAAACATGTTATACCCGTGCATATCCCTAGATCATTACAAGCACAAGTGCCCTTAGAATATTATTTGTTCTTTCATGGAAAGAACCACAATTATGAATAATGTCTAGACTTGTATGAACATTTGAGCAAGAAGCACAAGCAGGACAAAGACACGGAATGGTTAGAGTACAACACACTTTAGAATATCAGTGGATGCCAAAGTTAGTGCCTAGTTTTGAGTTGGTACCTGTGTTAGTCACTATGCACGTTGAAACTGCGCACGTGAGGGGAGTTCCAAAGCATAAGCCTATTATTACAAAGGAGGAGGTATTGCATGCAAAGTATTCGATCCTTCACATCGAAGGAAGTTTATCCAAAACCATGGAGGTTATTAGAAGTTTATAGGGTGAGATACAATGCTTGAAGGAGCATTCACAAAAGCTAGAGTAGGAAAACGTAGTTGAGCTTCCTCAAAAGGATGTTGATGATTTAAAGGAGGTTTACAAGATGTTACGACAAGAAAACATCATTCCTTTATTGGGGGAATGGCTAAGGGGAAATATTCCATGCACTAGAGTTGAGTGTGAGAGACATATTTTACATGCTAACTTACCTCCTCACAGTCTAGATTATGATAAAGAGATCACTCTGAATGCAATTGTTGATGGATGGATTTTGAGTAATATTTTGATTGATACATGTGTAGAAGTGAATGTACTCACTTTGGATGCATGGAATCAGATGGGGAGGCCACCCTTACAACCATCTTCAAATGTGTTGTTTATGGAAAATAGGACTAAAGCCACACCCATTGGAGTCTTGAAGGATGCTACTATTACTATACAAGGGGCCAAGTTTACTAGAGACTTTGAGGTCTTGGCGCTTGCAGAGGCAAACACTTTTCTGACATTGCTTGGGTTCCCTTGGTGTTATGCGAATAATGTTGATCTATGATTCAATAAAGGATACATTAGTTTTGAGAACAAGGAAGAGTGTGTCATCATTCCTTTAAAAAGCAGAAAATCTGCACCTTATATAGAACCTTTAAGAAAAGAAATTTGAATGCAATTTATGTGCGCACCGTTAGAGATCCCAAGTACTTGATCAATCAAATGAAGGAGTTATTCAAAGGACGATGCATAGTCTATGAGTGATACTACAAGTGTTGCATGTGATAACTATGCACGTGGGACTTATGAAATGGTTGGCTACAAGATGACAAGTGCAGTTACACGTGTAAGTTGACCGTGTTGTGTTAGGCATTTGGGCAGTAACCAGGTACCAAGGTACATTGGTGAAGGAAATCCTAAAGTATTTTTGCATGCTATGGAAGCCTAGTGGATAGATCAAGTGGAAAGAAGGAATATGTTGGTATATAACCTACATGGGATAGCCACGTGCTCATGGATCGTACACAAAGATGGTATTTTAGAGTGGTGAGAAGTGAGAATCACCTTCTTTGTTAGATTTCTTTAGAGCAATGCGCCTACCAAGACATATGAATTTCATAGGAAGGATGTTCAACACCATGTTTAGTAGTGTGAGAGACTCTAGAAAAGGGGGTGGGAGGCCTTACCACCTTCATTGTGCATGCATAATTTCTACTACACTTTGCAAGGTGAGCACATGCATGGTATGTTTATGCAGAGTT
The DNA here is from genome assembly GCA_018340775.1 of Taxus wallichiana var. yunnanensis. Lineage (NCBI taxonomy): Eukaryota > Viridiplantae > Streptophyta > Pinopsida > Cupressales > Taxaceae > Taxus > Taxus wallichiana. Next base: position 895,964,453 of record CM031239.1, read on the forward strand.
GAATAAAGAAACAGGGAATTGGAAAGAACTGACTACAGGTATGATTTAGACCTTTGACTATTTTTCCAATAAATCTCCAAAGTGAATGAGGAATTACAGGTTATGAAGCGCTTGACTTTAGGAGATAGTGCAAAGGCTGAGGAACTTATTCAAGAGTTATTAGGTGATTTAGATCTGGAGGCATGTTTTGAAGAAGAAGAGACAAATGCAGACCAACTTGGGCGTGCCTACCTAGAAAAGGAAAAAGCTAAGATGGTCTATGTAATTGATGATGACGAAGTGGAAAATCTAGATGCTAAGCATAATGAGGGTATGCATGAGGTCTTAGGCAGTGCAGCAGATGAGAAGGCATGCACGTACTATGAGGCTATTAAAACAAAAAAGGTCAACATTGGGACAGACGCCCGAACCTAACGAGGCCATCAATGGTTATTACTAGTTTGACTCGAGGTTACTAAAATAATTGAGTTACCACGCGACCTCCAAGAATTATTTCCTAGTGGCCATCATGAGTTAAAATGGGTATATCACTCATTCGGTGAGATGAAGATCAAGAAAAGGAACGTGCACGCCCGGTTAGGAAGAGGCCTTATAGGATGAATCCTAATCTGTGCATCAAGGTAAAGGAAGAAATTGACAAGATGTTGAATTCTTGAATCATTAAGCCCATTGAGGAGTCAGAGTGGGTTACCCCTATGGTGATAAGTATAAAGAAAGACGGAAGAATAATAATTTGTGTGGATTATAGGGAGTTGAATGTTGCATGTGTGATACATCCCTTTCCCACACCTTTTACTGAAGAAATCTTGGAAGTCATTACACGACATGAGATATACTCCTTCACTGATGGATTTTCTACATATCATCAGGTGTGGATTACTAAAAAGGATCAAGAGAAGACAAAATTCCCCATAGAATGGGGAAATTTTGCATGCATAGTTATACCTTTTGGATTGAAGAATGCGCCTACATTCTTTTCACGCGTTGTTGTGCAAGCATTCCAGGACTTTATTCATAAGTTCTTACAGGTTTACTTGAATGATTGGATAGTTTATGGGCTAGTGAAATATCATTGTGATAATTTAAGACTTATGTTCGAGAGGTTCCAACAGTTGAGCATCTCTTTAAACATTAATAAGTGTGTTTTTGCTACACCCTTTGGGACTTTGTTGGGACACATTATCTGTAAAGATGGCCTGTTGGTAGACCTGTTAAGGTTGTTGTTATTTTGGGATTAGAGGAACCTACTCACTATAGAGAAGTGTTTGGATTCTTGGGGCACACAGGGTATTACAGGAATTTTATCAAAGGTTATGCTAGAATTGTTGTGCCCTTAGAATAATTATTGAATAGTAAAGGTAAGTTCCATTGGGGTGAAGCACAACAACGTGTATTTGAGACGTTGAAGGAAAGGCTTACTACAACTCCTATTATGCTCTTTCCTTCATGGACCAAACCTTTTCATGTGCATGTGGATGCCTCCAGCATGGCAATTGGCGTGGTATGAGCCCAACATGGAGAAGGTATTGTTGATCATCTTATTTTTTTGCATGCAGAAGTTAACACCAGCTTGAATACAATTATACAACTAGAAAACGCGAAGCCTTGTCCATGATTTACGCATTGCATAAATTTCAACAATACTTGTTGGTATCACAATTTATATTCTCTACAGATTCACACGTCACTTAAATATTTTGTGAACAAGCACGTTCTTCAGGGCGTAAATGCCGCTGTTGGATTATGTTATTTCAGAATTCGATTTTAAAGTTGTGGTTAAACCAAGAAAGAGAAATTATGGACCAGATCATTTATCAATAATTAAATCATGTGAGGATGCGCAGAGCATTGAGGACACAATGCCAGATGCCAATTATTCAGATTGAACCATGCACCCTCCTACGAATTGGAAGATAATTTTGTATTTTTCTGTACTAGTGTGGCACCTGAAGGGATAACAAGTTTGGAGAAGAAACAACTTGCCATACACGTCGCGCCTTACATGTTGATCAGTGGAGATTTATACAAACTAGGCCGAGATGAAGTTTTGCACTGGTGTGTACTTGAGCATGAGTGCAAAACCATTATAGAGGAATCTCATAGGGGTATTGTAGGTGGACATTATGCAGGAGATGTTACCGTGCACAAGATTATATTGATTGGTTTGTGGTGGGAAAAACTATATAAGGATTGTACAGAATATTGTAAGATTTGTGATCATTATCGACTTGGAAAGCCCAGCCACAGAGATGAAATTCCTTTGAGGCCTATTATAAGTGTAGAACCTTTTGAAAAGTGGGCAATTGACTTTGTGGGCCCTATTTCCCCACCCACGTGCAAGACTAGATCATGCTACATTATAACTTGTACAAATTATCTTACAATGTGGGCAGAAGCGGTGACTACAAAATATTGCACGACAACTACAACAACAAGGTTTCTATGGGAAAACATTATCAATAGATATGGATGCCCATTGAGTTTGACGAGTGATATGGGTACTCATTTCCTTAATGAGACCATCAAGATACTATCAACAAAATTTATGGTGGCACACCATAAAATAACACCCTATCACCCTTAGGCAAATGGAACTGCTAAGGCTTTTAACAAGATATTGGGACATACATTGACTAAGATTTGTGATGTTGGAAGGAAGGATTGGGATGATAAAGTCTCTGTTGTACTTTGGGCATACATGACAACTTATAAAATATTGAACAAAGACACACCCTTTTAATTGGTGTTTGGCACGGAGGTTGTTTTTCCCGTGGAATTCATGTTACCTTCTCTCTGCATATCATGCGTGAATAGGAGGTTTGGCTGATGAGAAATCCCTTGAAGAGCATATTGATAAGCTGATGTAGTTGGATGAAAGGCATGCCATTGTTAGATGGAATCAGAAGACGAAAAAGGCCAGGTAGAAGGCATGACATGATAGACATATTAAGGATAAGAAGCTTTAGTTTGACAGAGATAGTTCTTCTTTACGAATCCAAGTTATTGTGTCACCCTGGAAAGCTGAAAGTGCATTGGTTGGGACTGTATGTTGTGACTTACATACTTGATTCAGGCGCTTTCCAATTATAGGCGCTGGATGGGACACAATTTCCTGGTTACTTCAATGGGACTAGGTTGAAGCCCTACTATAAATAAGTCTTATATGTGTTTGTAATAAGGTAGTATTGCCATTAGATTAGATTTATTTAATGTATTTCCTTTATATGTGTTCCCTTTCATCATTGCTATGCTTTGGTTAATTTATTCCAGTGTTTTTTGTAATAAGTGCGCTTGCACGCTAGAAGGTTTCGATTACTTGTATATTGAATTCATGTGTGCAGCCCGCACATACTTTTAGTGCGGGGTGGAGTGTATACTGGGATAAATGGGTCAAGTTTGAATGTTCTCTGAAGATGGGTATACATAGAGAGATATTGTGTAGGTGCTTGAAGTAAAGGTGCGAGATACAAAAAGATTGCTCATAAATGAAGACCACATATGGATGAATGGATGCACAGTGTAAACGTGAGGTAGGCTGCAATAAAGGGAAACTACTTAGTGAAAGGCATAGTGGATAGGTACTTTGGTGCATGAAGGCATGCGAAAGGAGGTATGTGGCCGAGGAGTAGTAGGCACACTAGAAGGTTATGATTATGGCATGGAAAAATTAGTGCGAAAAAATCAAAGAAACATCAATTCAATACTAATTATGGTGATAGGTGGAGAGAAATAAATGTGGAATTTTTTTCAAAAGCTATATAAGGTGGTGTTGTGAAATCATTTTTACCTTTGCGATTGAGAGAATTCAAGTGAGTTGAAGAGCGAGCTAAAGAGAGAGTTATGACGTGCGAAGAGTGGTGATACCAATTTAAACTAGATGGATTTATCGAAGTTAGACACATGATTGTTTGGTGCTCCATTGGAGAGAAGTGTTTGAGTGAAGCAAAGGCGTGCGGGGAGGAGAAATCGATTGTTAGGGTTTGAGTTTGAGCTAGGGCATGTAGATTCAAGCTAGGGAATGTGGGTTTGATTTTCAAAGCTTGAATTAACCACAAGAATGCACCTTTATTGTTTCTATGACACCTACGTGAGCACTTGGAGTGGCCACAAGGGGAAGGAAGCAAAACAAAGTCAAGATTGTAGTAGAAGACGCCCGAAAGCCATTTTTAGAGATGTAATTGTTTCACCGCAAAGTAGAGATAAAAGATAATATGTAAGGGCGAGTAGGAAAACCTGAGATAATATTAGAGGGTGTTGTGCATATGTAGAATATTTTCCAAGCTAATTGTAGAGAGCTTCCTTTTGGCTAGGAGGAGCGACCTGAAATAGAACACAAGACCACAAAATAGAATTAACAATACCAGTTGGTGGATTTCCTAGCGAAACCTAAATCCGAGAAGTCAGGTGCTTCCTAGAAGGCTATCAATCCACATTTTTAAAACAAGTTAATGCAAAGAAATAACATGAAACAAGTTGTATGAATTATGTGTTTCACACAAATACAATAAGAAAATCTAATCTAACAGGCAAGTTATGACTAAATTTGAAGGGTTGGTAGGTTGATCTGGGCTTGCAGGTCTGACAGAGGTTGTAAATGAGGTCTAGGCTGGATTTGGTGAGGTTCTAGGTTGTTTAGAATGAGTTATTAGCTTATTGGTTTGGGAAATATTACTATCGCGCAGAGACCGTATCGGTAAGGTGATCGATGTCGGTACTAGTAAATGACCGATGTCGGTTGGGTGACCGGTGTCGGTAGGGGCAATTGGGTAGAAATATTAAAATTTGGGTTGTTGGGAGCTCTGCGATTGCACAAAGAGTTGGGAAGGTTTGGGTGAGGTTGTGGGATTGCTAGAAAGACCGAGAGATCATAAAAATGGTGTTTGGGAAAGATATGGAAGGATAAACAGACAGATGGTTAAACATAGGTACTATGGGAGAGATCCGGGTAAGATAGAATATGGAATGAAATAGATAGCTAATAAAATAACTAATCTACTGAAAATGACAAAGAATAAATAATACTTACTTGTGGAATGTAGGTAGAAAATAGGTGATGGTGATGGTTGCTTTAGAGAAGGTGATACCAAACGAATGCGCAAAAATAGGAGGACATGGTGCTTCCTGTGAGTGCACTAGAGCTCTGGATCAATTTGTTGATGAATGGTATGGTGTCTGAACATTGTAAGGGCCTCTCATATGTCACAAGATCACTAAAAAGCTTTAGAGTCAGTATGCAAGGTCGCAAGAGCTAGATAACCATATTTAGAACTTGAGAAAAGAGTTTCAAAAGATTATTTAAGGTAACTAGTGGCGGTTAGGTGACCGACGTCGGCCAAGGAATAACCACCATCGGTTAAAGAGAAATGGTCATATTTGCTAAAAATAACCCAATTCTTCCTAAATTTGGCATGATTGAGATTTTGGTTTTGGGTCACAAGTGTGGAATGACAAGAAATGGAGTTGGAAATTGGTTAGAGGGATAATAGGCCATTAATATTAGGGTTAGACTAAGTCCTAGTTGGTTAGGATAAGTGGGGACTTGGTCTAGGGAAATTAATAGGCTTAGAATGGGTCTAGGGTGAGGTGGAAAGGTGAGGTGGATAAGTGAGGTAGGTAATTAACTTAATTGTGGTAATTAAATTAATTAAAATGTGTGCAAGTGGGCATGGTGGGGGAATAATATTGAATTAATTAGTCGAAGGGGATTTAAAGGGTTGCGACCCAATTTTGGGTGTCTACAACAATATCCATAAGGGGTTTTTATGGGTCATGACTGGGAATCACATGTTCGTTGCTACAAAATTAAGTGATTATAACCATAGAACCAAAGATAACAAAGATGAATTGGATAAGTTATTGGTAGTAAAGACAACCTTGAGGACAAAAATGATATGGCGGTATATGATGATGCAGGTGAAAAGCTATTGTCAAATGTAGGAGTTTTGTAGCTATATGAACTTCCTTATTTTGGAAAACCTAAAAGGCTATATCAATGGTTGATGAGAAAATTCCATGAGGAATTCTTTTACTTTGTTGGGCGATGAATGAGGCTTAATGTTCCCCTGATTCGGAGGTTGAAAGGATTGAGGAGTTTGTGTATAGAACTTAACAATGACCTCACTGACAAGGAGGTGATAGAAGCAACAAATAAAGCACTTAGATATATGAAGGGAGGGCACAAGGTGGATATTCCCAAGTTAAAAAAGTATCCAATTATTCAGTGACAACACACCTCTTAACTAAGTTAAATAATCAAGAGTGTTGGTCGCAGGTGAATAAGGCATGGTTGCACATAGAAAAGAAGATGACAGAAGGGGTAGTTTATACGCCGCCATTCTGAAACCATTATTGAGGAGGCGCACCAAGGTGAGAAAATAAGTTTCGGCATGATCCTTCTGTCTCTTTTATTTGTAGAAATTGGAGTGCCCAATGGGCCAAAGGATAAAATATGGCAATACCCTGAGGAGAAGAAATATCTTGTAGAGAGATTTGCTAAGTATACATGTGATGGATCCATGAGTGGACCCTTTAAGCAGAGAGAAGAATTGTGGTATGAGCTCATGCATGTTGCGTTTGAGGAGGAATGGAGAATACCTAAGGATCTTCCTTCGGTATTGGGAAAATAGGTACAATTTGCAGTATACCAGCACTTTTGCATAACACATTTTGGTTTGAAGGATGGAAAGTGGAGCCCTTGGTGTAAGCTCCCCTATGCTTTCACTGCGCACTACTTTTAGGCATTAGTGCATAGGTTCTCCAACGCATGAAGGCTTCTATTCAATGCAGACAAGGTAGATTGCGACTACCGTTAGCTCGAAAAAATATATGTCTACCCAAGTAATTTTGCAGCATACATTGAGAAACTGATTTTAGATGATATTAACATTAAAGCTATGAGCTTGGCAATTGGGAAGTCTGGGAAGCTCTTGTATACATATATCTAAGGCCCAAGTTGGAAAATGGGAAGTATGTTGAAAATGAGTTCAAGCTCCCTAGACCACCCAAGGGGAAACATACAGTGGGCAGGTCAAAGCTGCAAGATGAAGAGGACACTTTTCCCTTGAAGAAGAAGAAGAAGAGAGGAACAAGAGAAAGAAGACAGTGGTGGCTTGGATCATAGAAGGAGGAAACCCATTGTAGGGGAGAAAAGAGAGCATGAGGTAACCCCTCCATTGCGAAAGAAGGTGAATAATTGGAAATGGAGACATGCATAGTTGAGATAGGAGAGGATGTCATGGACCCCAATACAAAAGAGTGTTAAGAAGAACTAGAACTCAGGGCGCGGACCTTCACAACCATTGAGGAGGTCACCTAGGAATTCTCCCGTGAAGACAAAACCAATAAGGAAAAGGCGCAGGTACGTCCTGACTAAGGAGGATGATGATGGAGAGAAATCGGAGGACAGTGTGTCGAACACTCTAGTGCACACTGAGGATGCAGAAGAGCCTTAGGAAGAAGAATTGAAAATTGATGTGGAGGAGTTAAAGGAGAGGGAGATAGATAGTGGCACCATGGATACAAAGGTAGATACAGATAAGGGCAAGCCATCAGGCACGCCTCATACTACATAAACAGGTGAAGGACTAGTGATGGATTCAGCATACACATCCCTAAGGGTAAGCACTCCAGAAAGGGAAAGGACAAAAAAACCTATAAGACACTATCAGTTGGGTATGTGAATGACCCAACTAAGAGCATACACATGAGGTTCCAAAGCACTTTGGAACCCAAGGACCTTTATGTTTGGGAGTCAATGGATTTGGAGATGATGACAACGCGCACGCGAAACAATTATTATGGGCAATGCAAACTTACATGGATGAGCCTGACTTTGATGTGTGTGAAGAATCATGTGTATCAAGGAGAATGAAGAAGGTGCCACATTCACACCATGTGACTGTATCAAGCCCCCTGTAATGTCAAATGAATAGGTGAGCAATGCCTTAACAAATGTATCTACCAAGGTTGCGCATCAGAACATTGATAAAGCAACAATTATTTGGGTGCTTCGGATGACAAGAAGAACAAAGATACTTGAAATAAAGTGTCGACATAAGAGAAGGAAAAATCTGAGGTGAAGGTGGACGCGTTGGTGAGTATGGAAGAGCAAATTGGAGATGAAATTTTGAAGGTAAGGCCGCACTTGGAAGAAAAATTTCCAAAAAGTTCCCATCTGTGATGCATTATTTGTGCACCCTTGTTCAGATGGTGATGGAAGAAGGTCCGTGCACATGCCAAAACCAAAGGATGCTGCAACATAGGCAAAGAAGGCCAAGGCAACTATTGCACGGAAAATTACAAGTTATGAATCCATACTTGTAGACCTTGAAGGATGAACTAAAAAAGGTAGATTTGGCCTTAAATATGTGTGCAACGCCTGATGTAATAATAAAGACAAGAACTATGGCAAAGGAGGATGAGGTCCTTAAGGAAACAAAGAATGAAGCACTTGGGTGTGAGGAGAGGCTCACATTGGTAGAATAAAAGCATGATGTGCTTGCAGCAACCTAGGTTCCTCATAAGGAAAGAATAAAGGAGATTGGAAAACTCATCGCGTGGCGGATGGATGTGATGGAAGGGATGGTCTCAAGCATGGCCAATGTTATCAAGGTGTTGCAAATGAAGGTGAGAACATGACCTTAAATGAGATGGATGGAGTAATTGCTTGACATGAGAGACAAAACTAATTAAGTGGAATGAGTTAGAAGCAAAGGTTAAAGGTGAATATCCAGAATTAATTCTATTTGTAGAAGTGTAGGGCACCCAAGTATTCTTTCATTCTTTTATACAATTATTCTTTCATTCCTTATTCTTTATTCATGGAGAGATAAGTTATGATTACCCATTTTCGGGGTGGTAATGAAGCAAGTGTGGGGTAATGTTGGGTTGATGAAATATAGCCTAAGTATTGAAGGTGCATAAGGATTAGGCGCGCGGACACAACACATGTAGGTGCTCACGGAAGAATAGTGAAATAGGGTGCACACGGGAAAGCGAGAATTCAGGACTCAACCATTTTCAAGTGTAAGGCTAAATATAGACATGGAGTGCAGAGCACGTTTAGTATGAAGACTTGAAGAGCACGCAAAGGCTATTTCAGACAAGTGGGAGATCAAGTACCATGCACAATTTTGGGCTATTAATAGGATTAGAACTGTAGTTATTATTAGATAATATATTAATAGTGAGATTGCATGCTTTTTTAATTATCTTGTAGCGATGCATGGCTATTCTTATCATGCAACCTATTTTGAGGATGCATATGCGGTGAAGGGAAAGTCCCCACCCATGTGTGTGTGTGTGTGTGTGTGTGTGTGTGTGTGTGTGTGTGTGTGTGTGTGTGTGTGTGTGTGTGTGTGTGTGTGTGTGTGTGTGTGTGTGTGTGTGTGTATGTTTGTTTGTATGTATGTATGTACGTATTGATTTGCATGGTTTAGGATCATCCACATTTTGTAGAGTTATGTTGTTGGTTTATGGGCATGCATGACTAATGGTGACATTGTTAAGTATGTATGAAGCTTTTGTGTTTTACAACAATTAATATAATGGATCTTTGTGGTTGGATATTGGTTGTTGATATAACTGAGCATGGATCTTGTATGGTAAATCTGATTATGGTTCTTGTTTAATTACCCATGCATAATAGTTGAGATCTAGATCTAGTTTATGTTATGCAATATACTTGATTATCTATTATGGATCTAGAATATTTGTATATCATGCTAACTCCTTGAGCAAGCTATCATAAAAGAGGGACATGGTACCCTTGCACGCTTCGGTGAGGGCTCGGGGTGAACTCTTAGGCTTTGCCTAGATGATGTGCCAGCGCACCTTGTGTTATTTGTTAAATAATAAGACTACAATCTTCACAAAGGAAATTGTTGCTAACAAGTATGAAAGATGAAAAAGTGAAAAAGTATGTGTATACACTTATCAATTCAAACAACCTCAAGTAATGCAAGAGGAAATGGGAGATCCCTTTAAAGAATTACTTGATGAATCTCTTAAGAGGCAAAGGAGGAAATGACAACATAGTTTGTCGATATCATCTCACATGTCATCCTTACAATTGCACTCACTTCTACAACTACACCCACAAGTAAACTCTTGGGGGGTTGAAAAATGTTCAACGTATAAGCATTTTTCAATTTGAAGGACAAATTGATATTAATGAATTAGATTAATGGATCCATCAACTAGATTGATATTTCTCGATCGATTATTTCTTCGATAATGAAAAGATAACTTCTACATTACTAAAATCATCTCTGCATGTCAAAAAATGGTGGGAATCGTACAACCTACAAGATGATGAAAATGATTATGTAATTGTCAATATGGAACCCCAAAAATATGGGTCGGTTTTGTAGAGGTTATTAAAGAAGATTTTTTTTCTATTGAAGAATTATGAGGACCAATTCAAGAAATTATACCAATTGTTTTAGGGTCACAATTAGAAAGTATAAAACTACATCAATGATTTTCATACCCCACCAAAAAATTGGCCACATGGGACACTAAAAGCATCAAAATATTGTAGTTTGTTACTGATATTGTTATAACCGAAATGTGTACACCCATTTTTATCACCATGTTTAAGGGAACTTAGGCATCTTAGTATCATCATGGGAATCATTCGATCTCTTTTCCTCATGATCACCCATTCAAATTTTATATTCCCTCCTAAATTCAATTTATCCCATTAATCACCATTTTCCACCATCTTATCCCATTTATGCTAATTATTATTAATTAGCTCTAATCCTCACCTCATTATTTTAATCATCCCTAATCCTCATTTAATTTATTTTATCCTCTCTAAATCCTCAATTTTTCTCTTTCTAGGCCATCATTTAATGTTTTTACCCACCCATGGCCTTTATTTACTCATTTCAACCATCCACCTACCCATTTATCTTCCCTATGTAACCCTAGCTCGTCCCTATCCATCTAAACCCTAATCTTGCTTCATATGGGCTCCTTGTCTCAAGCTCATCATCTTCCCATTGTCCAAATGGACGGGTCCCCATGATCAATGATAAGCCATCCGGGTCGTCGAGACCCTATAAAGCTACCCTCACCCCTCCTTGTTCATGGATGCAATTTTGAGATTTTGAGCTCTTGCAATCTTGCCTTCATCTCGTAACCTCTTTTTGCAGTTGTCAAGCCATTTAAAAGCCATCTTAGAGATTGTGTGTTCATTTTTAGGAGCTTTGGAGTCCTCTTGTCATTTCATTCTTAGATCCATCATCATCACCTTTTTGTAGTCGTCTTCATTTTGTTTATAGGTTACGTAGTCATCCCATTTCCTCGTTCTTGTATCTAGTCACCTTCATCATCATCTGCAGAGCTATCATTTTTCCCTTTTCATTCGACCAAGTCCAAATCAACCTTATTTTCTACCGATCTAGCCTCTTTGTTGATGTCAACTCATCTCTCTGTTTCTATTTTCTAGTCACCTACCTCATCACCTATTTGATCCCAACCACTCAGCTTTTAGATATAGTCATTCTACTTCATCTGTCCTTTCAAATCCATTCTGCCACTCTCGATCACCACCGATCCAACCTAGTCATCATCGAATAAGTCTATTTTTATACCATTTACCATTTGTTTTCCTAATTTTCTTGCATACTTTTTGTTTCCTCTTGTTTTAAAATTTCTGTAGGTTCTTGTTGATCAACACGAGTGCATTATAAAATCCATATCCAGTTATAAGAAGACTTGTAGACCTTTTTTCTACATTTTCTTCTCATCTAGCCCCGATCACCATCAATTGGACTCTTTGCAGTCTCGGTCACCTTCAACCCCCTAAGGTTTGATTTATTTTGTTGTATTTAGATCATATCTTATTTTTATCATCTTAGATCCAACTTTCAGCTTCTGTTTTACTTCAGATTTTGCATAGACGCTACATCCAATTTATCAAATCTTTATTTTATCTATCTTTATCAAACACGAGGGTTGACATCCATCCTAGGAATTTATTACTTCTCGGGACTGACTTTGTCAAGAAACCCTCTCATCCTATTTACTAATTCAATTTTTTTTTTTGAGTTATCTTGATTTGTAGGTCACTTAGCTCATTGCGGAGAAGGATCCACCATTTGCACCCATCTACATCATTATATCATCCCAAGGTACCATAAACCCTTCATATTTTGGAGTTACTTGTTTCCTTTATTACTATGTCACTAATCGAACAGGAAAAAAAACTTGTTCAACATTCTAGCACACCTGGTGGGACCCACCATTTCTACGAGAGTCTTGTTATTTGTTTTCATTTTATTTGTTTCATTTCCATTAACCTTGCAAGGAAGGAATGTGCTTTGGATTGTGTTTGTTTGCATTGCATCATGGATTGATTAGATTTTCTTTGGCTCGCTTATTTTCTTTGAAGATCAAATAAAAAGGAAAAGCATATACTAGATATTTCTTATTTTTACTCCCCATATTTTTCTTTATCACATGCATCACTTGTTTGTTGTCCTCATCAAATCTCCATATTTTGTTTTGGATCTAAAAATAACCCTTTCATTCTTGCTTGAAAATCTAGTTTAACTAGGGGTTTAACACGTTGCATTCACCTCATCACACATAACCAAACACACAAACCAACTTACACATCCAAACACTCCTTACCAAGTGGAACTGATATTTCATCACCCAATAGGAAAGTTTTCGTGGTGTTTTGATCGCATTATAAACTCTATACAGAGTTTGGCCTCAAGTACCTTTGGGTATATCAAGGACTCCATAGCTAAAGTCACCTAAAACCATTCATAACTTTTCATTGTTTACGTACCCCTCAAGCCCTTTTCTTTTCTTTTCTTTTCACATCTTAAAATAACCAAGATAATCAAAAACTTGTTGTGTGACTTGCTTGCTTTAATCAAACATCAACATAGTTTTATTTTGTTTCATGCTAGTTATTACAAGATCTCAAGCCAAGCAAATGGAACAAAACATGACATCAAACAATTGCTTAATTCCCTCTTTGTTGCCTTCCAACAAACTTCTACATTTTCCATTCTTACCTCCACCCCTTTAGTCATTCCTACCATGGTTACTCAACATATTATTACCATCCCACCTCTTTAGGAAATTCAATTGAACCAACCAAATTCTCATTTTGAGACCAATCCTTTCCTTCTCCACCATTCTATCCCATCTAGACCATCCACGCCTCCTTCGGCCACCTCTATTGATGCTTTTGGGCCTCCTCTCATCCCTCATGGGTCTACGAAGTTTTAAGAGATTCTTCACGCAAATATTGTTGTCCTCCATGACTACCTCCTTCGTAAAACCACCAACCTTCCCATTTATGGACCTCCCTTCACAACAAATTTATGCCTATCATTCTAATCCAGAGTCCACCCAAGTGCTTACCTCCCAACTTTTCATTTTATTTCCTAGAGCCATGAGTGAGCTTGCTAGGGCCCAACATGAGTTTGATCCTAATCAACCATCTTCCTCCATTCCTCACAATCATCAAACTACCCAATTAGTAGTCCCCATCCCTCCTAATTTTCCTCGTGTCAATACTACCATCCCTTCTTCTATTCCCATCACCTCATCTACCACAATCACTTCTCTACCTATTCAATCTTCTCAAGAATCACACTTTCTTCCTCCCATATCCAAACAACATCACACAACCTTACCCCTTATCTCTACCTCACATGTTCATGCCAATATAATCATCTCTCAACCTCAACCATCTGAATCAATGCAAACTTATCAACCACCCCTCAAAGTGCTTATCAATACATACTTCCCACTCAACCAATTCAAGTATCTCAACCACCTACTAACTACATCCCAACCAACCCCATAGCAAATCAATCAAACGTCCCTATTTCACAAAAACCAACCCAATCAAACCAATCTTACCATATCCCCATATCTCAACATCAATATTTATCTCAACCCATTCAATCACAACCCCTTAATTATATTCCCCCTTATCAACCACTTCCACCAACACCAACACATCCCCAAACTTATCAAACATACCAACAACCTAACCCATCCACCTCATATACATCTCAAACTCATCCTTCAACATCTCAACCATCTAATGATCCCTTACAAGAACTATTGAGTAGAATGGCTAACCTTGAAGCCATAACCTTGGGATCTAAGACCACATTTTCATACGAACAAATTTGCAATGAACCCATTAATCCATCTCGTCCCTATGAAACCATATCCTCCTCATTGGGAACTACCAAAGTTCTCCAAGTTCAATAGTAAGGAGGATCCCTAACAACATCTACAAGCCTTTAGACATGCATGTTATCTTATCGCCCATGATCAAGATCTCATGTTTCATTTGTCATTGGCTGGTCCCCACATTAGATTGGTACAATAGTATCCCACAACACTCATTATTCACATTCACTCAACTTACGTAATTATTCCTTGAACACTTCTCGATCAACATTTCACATAAGATTACCATCAATGAAATTTATGCCATTCGATAGTATGATGATGAATCAATCACATATTTCATTGCATGATGGTACAACATCATCAATTAACTATCATTGCCCTTCCATAAAATGAGCTTATTGAATTATTCTCACATTCTTGTGCAAAGCATATCTCTTCAACTCTTCAAATCCAATCTTTTCAAACCTTTGAAGAGGCATTCACTATGGCTCACAAACTTGAACTTTGTGCCCTTGAGAAAGGACACCTTAAACTTAGATCAAACAAACCCAAAACCAAGTTCACCAAATCCTCTATGCATAATGATAAATCCAAAATTACCACTAATTCAATAGTGGTTAAATCCTCATCCACTTCTACATCCACTTCACATGTAAAAACTCCACAAAGAGCTCCTAAATAGACCCCCAATTACACCCCTCTCGGGAATCTTACAGTTTATTCTTTGACAAGTTGATGGTGGTTAACCTCATTATACTTCCCCCAATCGACCATATGACGTATCATGCCCTAAACCAGCATGGTACCGCAAAGAAAATTATTACAAATATCACCAAGTCCATGGCCATGACATTGAGAAGTGTCACAAATTCAAAGATATTGGTGATCTTCAAGTAGAAAACCCTAATGCACCACCCAATCAACCCTTAGACGTTTTTAAACAACCATTCCCTAATCATTCACCCAATAATCAGACTCAACCTTCCACATCATAGGCACCTAATTCCCATATCATTAACACTATAGATCAAATTCCAACACCACCATCTACAATTGTCACCTTGACACCTATTACATCTACCCCCATTTCAGATTCTCCTCCTACTATCACAACTTCAACTACAACCACAAACCTGACATCCCCATCGGACTTAACCATAACTATTCCTCTATGTACATTATCTACATCTGCATCCACTACATGTCTTCCCTCACCCATAGTAACCTCAACTCAAACCTCAATATCTACACTTATACCCACTTTTAACACAACTACACCCACATCAACATCTGAAATTATACCTACATCTACACCACCTCTTGAATCATCCACTATCCAAACCCCCATAATCAATGCACCTACAACTAACACTTCCACCACATCTACAACTCCAATCACATCAACACCAACAAATCCTAAACCTAAGCCATCTACCACACCCTTAGATATTATTAAACGCATCATGCAAAAATTGCTCCCACCTTCAATATTACAAACCTTACTACCAAGTCCTACCACCATTGATTCTCTAGCTAAAGATATCACTCCTTCTATCAAGGCCAAACCTTCACAATCAAAAATTAAAAACCTTGGTATGCCCATCCAAAAATATCTTACACATGGACATAAAGGGCTAGACATTCCTTCACCCAAGACCAATTCTCCTAAACAACTTAGTGTCATATCACCATCCTTAAGATCATCTCCTGCCATTTTAGCACCAAAACCTTATTTTAAAACCCCCATTATCAATAAGTCAATGCAACCTAAATCAAGCAACCCTTTCAAACCATCCACATCTTCTATTATTAAAACTGAATCCAAACTTTCCAAATCACCACCAATCAAAATTGAGACTAAAACACAACCATCTCCCTCTTCTTCTAAGCCCAAGAAAAATCAAAGGCTCCTATGAAACCACCTCAAACCAAATCATCCTTACCTTCATCTATTATTCATGAAACCACTTCATCCTCCACCTTTCCCATAGGGTATTACACAACAATGTTTCATCAATTACTCCAAGCTTTCGCAATCACTCTTCCATCTATCAAACCATTTAATCCAAATGCCCCAAGACCTTCATGGTTTGACTCTAACCTCATTTTTGCATATCATCGTGCACCAGGACATGACATGGAACATTGTAGGACTCTTCAAACAATCATTCATAACCTTATCAATGAAGATGACCTTCTTGTTGAGGAGGAACCAAATATCCCACCAACCGAATCAACTCCCTCATCCAAACCTTCATCTACTAAGACATCCAAATCCCCTCATTCATCTAAGACTTATGTCGTCATTCCACCTCCAACCTTGACTTCTCCCAAAGAAGGTCCTCCACTCTATATCGATGTTGTTCAGGTCACAACTCGTTCCCATCCCCATGAATTCCAATCACCCACTCAATCCAAATCCAAAGTCACTATTGTCACTCCCTCTAGTGAGCCTACTCCACCACCTTCCTCATCAAAACCTAAGGTATCTATCTTAGTTGCCCCTCGGCTTTGTATTATTGAATGGAGTGTTATGCAACAAATTCACAAGTCCCGAGTTAGGATGTCACTTTACAAGCTCATCCAAAACTCCCTAGATCATAAACAATCCCTCATTAAAGCTCTTAAGTGTATTCCCACTCCTAGTGATGAGGCTCAACCCTTTGCATCTCTTGTTGGGTCCCTACCGCCTCGGCCTCCATATCCTTTAACAACACGAAAATTCCATACATTACACCGGAGGAACAAGACTGATCTCGATAATTAAAAATTCCACTTTGAACTAACTTAAAAATTCTTTGTGTGCATCTAGTTTTCAAAATATGGATTTAATTAAGTCTACTAAAATGCATTTATTTTCTCATTTTAAAGTGGAATTCGTGAATTTGATCGATTAGCCTTTGACCATTCGTGTACTACGAAAAAGAGAATGGATTTACTATTAAAAATTCAACTTCATCAAAAGGAAATTGAATTAAAATATTTACTGTGCACAATTAAATAATTGCAGCATAAAAATTAGAGAAAACAATGACACTCATATGTTTACGAAGTTCGGAAAACTTGGCCTACATCCCCGGGTCATGACGACTATTCCATTATAAAAATAGTTACAAAACATGTGATCAAATTTTTATTTTTATTGATAAGGCAGGTTGATGGTGCCCATTCCCAATAAAAACAGGGCCTAAATACCCCTGAAATATAAAAAAGCAAAGCTGGGCCTATACCCCAAGATTATAAACCTATGAAACATTACTAATCCAAACAACCAAAAAGAGGCTATTTCCCAACCTGGGTTGAAAAATAGTCCTCGATATTACCTATTTGACCTTTTTTATTTTTCCTATTCTTTACTTCTTGCCACTTACCATTCCCATCTATAATAGCTAATTAAGAGGATTCACTGACACCATCCGATTATCAAACAAAGATTCCTGATCCAAATCTGATTTGGCAGGAGAAAGCCCCCTTTTCGTTCCACTAACTACTAAAATCCCTACGAATCTGAACATTTTCCATTTTTCCACATTCCACACTCTCCTCTACCTTATTCTCCACATTGACATTACATGGTTCCTTGAATGTTGCCACTTCCACCAACTCCGGATCCAATGGTCCCCAACCTTTGGTCGAGGTCGAACCACTCTTCTTAACTGGTTTTTTAATCACTGGACATGATGCTTGCAGATGACCAGGGTTTCTACAATTTCTACACCGGAAAGCCGTATTTTCATAGTCTAAGGGTTGAGAATGCTGAAAGTTTCCAAATTTTAAATTAATTCGATCTAGCATCCCTTTACTCAGATCAACTTCCACACACATATGGGCGAAGGAACACAGGCCCGCATGAGATCTATCTATGTCTTCTTTTAAGAATCTGCCCAATACATTGCCAATATCTTCCAATGCATACCAAAGGTGCAGAGGAAGATTGGGAAGTCTCACCCAAAATGGCATTTTGGAGATTGATAGAGTGTTCGGATCAAATTCAGGGAACCAAGGAGTGAAAAATAAACCAGATATCTTACGATAGAAAATTAACATGTGACCTTCTTTGCACCTGACCTTTCGAGGGCTTGCAAGACAGCCAATGTAGAATGAATGTGAATGTAAGTGTGGTGATGGATATCAAGCCAACTGGGCAATCTTATATATTCAACATGTAATATCGGGATATGCAAGTCTAAGGCAAAGAATGCTCTCCTAACTCAAGTGGCGTGATAGCTCGGTCGAGATAATAGTTGCTCATAGAATCAAATTAATGTCGATCTCTACCGAGATTCTATTCGTTGGTTGTTGAACACGTGGAAAGTGACCTGTGGGTGTCTTGTATTGATTTCCAGACAAGGTCATGGAAATAAGAACAAGAGGCGTGGTGGAGCCACAAGGATTTATGGGCGATTTTCCGGTCTGGTCTAGAAAGTCTTAGCATGATCAGCAACTATATTCAGTGAGGAAAGTTGTGCAATAATATCTCGGTGGAAGTGATGAAGATCGAACACTAATGTATGCAAACTAGTGTCAATGTCTAACTAATTAGGAGTCCTATTGGGTATTGGGACCTGAGGATCACAACCAAAGACTCGTGGAGGCTATGGCCCTTGTACGGTCATGCGCGTAATCAAGCCCTGTTACCAAGAGTAGTCAAATAGTTGTAGGATTGATTAATGACGATGTTTAACATATTGAGTTGTTCTATTTTCTCAGCAAAAGTTACAGTGTGTGTAAGATTGTCAAACGTAAATTGGTATCAATGTTAGTTATCAATTCTGGCCCGTTGGGTTGTGGGACCAAGGGATCACAACTATATGTCTTTTCTTGTTGTGGACTATTGATGGTCATACAAAATGAAATAAATGATTTTTGATAAGCAAACTAATTATTGAAGGAAATCTAATCTATGTTTTTGGAGTTTTCACAATATTTCGGATCAAAGCAATAAAAGAAAACTAATCTACCAAAGGAAATCTTTTTGTTCTTTTCTAATTTTTAAGCAATGCGTTCTAATCTAATAAATAAACTAAAGACAAGTAATCAATCGATGTAGCTAGTTACTTGTGCGAATGTAAGAGTCTAATCTAAAACAAATAACTTAATCTAATAAAAAAACCCTTCAAACCCTACCTTAGAGGTGAAGAACAAATCATGACCCTGAAAGGGCTATCGTTCCCCACAACTTCCCAGTAATGTTAAAGAGGAAAACTTACTAATGATTTAATCTACTTTTGATTGACTAATATATTAAAATGAATGATTTTCTACTCTAATTGAGATGTAATTGAAACTAGTGATTTGAGATTGAAAATTTATCAAATAAAGAAAACAAACACACAATTCCAACATGGACCAGCAAGAGCTTTGGCAAATTTGGTTGTATTTGTATTTGTCCCCTCAGTATGTTCCTTTCTTTCTCTGAGTGTTCACGTGAGTCCAAGGGATTGGGAATGCAAGAACAACAGTAGGAGGAAGGTGCTTGAGCAATGACAGCTTGATGGCAGTCTGAATGCAATGTAAGTAGAAGAGAGATAGCACAAGAGATCAAAGCTTGGCTATGTAATTCCTAGCAAGATCGTAGCAGCAATAAAATGTAAGATACACAAAAATTCTCAGGCCTTTTTCTTGAACACAAGCATGGAATATATAGGAATGGAGGATGGGAGGTGCCTTCATGCACAAGGCAAGAAGAAACAGTTCCAACTAATTAAATATATTTTAAAATAGAAGGAAGAAGGAGAGCCAAGAAATCAAAGCTGATTTTAGAAAATTTGGCTCATGAATGCATGTTAAAAGTGAAACTAAGTGAACCATTGCATGTTTAAAATATGTGTGAGGGAATCTGGAAAAAATGGGTAGGACCGCTGCCCTGTGCAATGCGGCGGTGGTTTCAAGACCGCCGCCTGTTTTGGGTGGTGGCTTGAACTCGCCACCCGGGTAGTGTGGCGGTCCCGGCACTAAAGACCAACACATGCGCGAGAAAGAGGCGGAAGGCTGGAAAAAGTGCGGGAAGGCTAAGTAAAGATGTCTAGGCAAAAATATACACTACGAATGGAAATTGGATCTCGAACACCTTCTTGAAAGGACTGAATCATCGGTGGGGACTTTTGTAGTAAGCTGTTTCGACAATGTAGCACATGTAATTTTGGGTGCGTATAGGTACCCTAGAACCATGGCCCATCAGCTAGGCATCGCTGAAAGTCCTTCGCTTCTCTAAAATGAACCACAAAAAAACCTCTGGAACAGAGGAAGATTTCACATTTATCAGTCCAATTTTGAAATATCCATTGATACAATTCTGTAGAAGAAGGCCATAGGCCATTGAAGCGGCCTATTATGGCATCCCGAGATAAATTTTGGTAATATTCCTCCACTTCCTAGCTTTCAATGACCAACGATGGGATTTCTTCAGCAAGATCAACCAAATACGATTGATTTCCTGGATTATTGCCTTCGGATTTTCCTAGGGCATCTTTGAATGAAACCTTCCCACTACCTCAAGTGCCTCCACTTGTATTTCCTTTGGCACTTTGAACCCTCACGAACCTTTCCTGACGTCCATTTTAAATTTTTCATTTCCAAGTTGAGGGTTAGGGCACAACAACCCAGCCGTGGAATCTGTCATGCCATCTACAATGGCCCTCAACCCAACGGAAGCTCCACCACCAAGCCTCATTGTCTCCCCATGATCCCTTTGCTTGTTTGTTGGCTTGAAATGTTGTATCCACTTCTTTGCATGCTCACGGTTATTCACCATCATCCTCAATATCATCATCTAGTTAGTTATCTATACATGATAAAATATTAAATACAAAAATAATGGAATTATAAAACCTTCAAGTGCTTCCCTACTTTTTTCCTTCCCCTGTCAGGACCTCTATAAGCTTCTAATGGCATCTAAGGCTTCAAAACAACATGTTGCCTTTTACATAGTCTACATAGTCAATTATCTATTTTTTTATAAGTTGTAGAGAGCTCCTTATATAACTCGACGAGCCACCGTAGGCAAGTTGGTTGGGTGATCGGTTTGCAATACAAAGGTCTTGGGTTTGAGCCTCACCCCTACCCTTTTGGTCAGTGGTCTATTTGCTTGTTTGGGACTAAATCCCACATTCACGTGGGGGCCGTTTTGTTGAATCTTTAAAAATAGAGATGCGGCCAAACTAATTTGTGGCTACGGCCACATCTATTTGCCTTTTGTTTGGTCATATAACATTGGTCAATGCAATTTTATCTCCCAATGGTTGGGCGAATGGGAGATGCCACATAGGCTATGGTTGTGTTGTGTTGGTTTGTTCAATGACAGTAGTATGTTGGATTTTCCCAATGTTGAGTTGTGCATATTATATCCACCCCAAACGGTTTGCATTGAATGTTTGATAACCCGTATGGAGGGCCTCGACCGAGGTGGCATTATAGATATGCTACACATTAATACAAGGTTTTTTTAGCCCGTCTTTGGGGGCCAAGATATCCGTTGAGTTCCCATGCACGTTGAACCATTCAATACAAGATATGTGGCCGCTAAGTTTGGAAAGCTTGACTCCGTCCAATGTGGAAATAAGTTTATAAAGCCAAGGTAATAGAGAATAATACATCCTGCCAAAATATATGTGAAGTTTGAGTAATATGTAAATGAGCCCAAACATAAAGGATAAGTAGTGTGATCAACTCGGTGGGGAGTTAATCACCCCATAGAGCTAATAAAATAGCTCGCTCGAGCATTATAGAGATAAAATGTGGCATATAGAGAAAGTCAAACTCATGGTGGTAAACCACATGGTGGCTTGAGGACCCACCACGTCGGTGTCCTCACGGACACGGGTCCCCTCTCGATACAAAAGTGGATCCCACCAACTACTGATTCTATAGCCGGCCTTTTACCATATGACCGTCAAAGACCGAGTTCTCAAACCAATACTTCATTTTTGTCCTCTTTTCTCCTTTTACCACGTGTCCACTACTAACTGAGTCACTTGGCTAATTTTGCACACATACACCTCACCATGGACTTATTTACCCATGTTGACCTTTTGGTTGACTGAACTTTGACTAGACCCATCTTGAGCTTAGAGTGTCTGTTTTTCACGTTCTTATAGTCATCGGAAATCTCTGTAAAGGCTCTGCTACACTATCACGGTTTAGGGAAAAATTCTCACTGAAATTGATCCCCTAATCAATTACCCCCCTTTTCATCGTGGTCTATGTCAATGACACCTTCATTCATCATTCTATGATATATAATGGAGCTAGCATCATCATTATCTCATCTCACACTTTTGATCAATCGAAGCTCCATAAATCCATTGTTGCCCAATCACCTACATTCCTTCATGAATTTAATGATGTTGTTGCTCCTACCTTAGGCAAAGTCATTCTTCTCATCCAAATTGGTGAAAAAATCCTCCATGAACCTTTTTATATCGTAGAAGGGGATTTTTAATATAATGTCCTCCTCAGGCAACCTTGGATTCACATTATGCATTGTGTTCCTTCCACCCTCCATCAATGCATCAAATACGAACATGAAGGGAAAATTCTAACTCTCCCTTTGGACACTCGACACTCAAAGAATGTAACATGACCTATCAACCCAACGACGTCCTCATTCCTAAACAGGACCCTACTAAAACATCCACCAACTCATATGTCCCTATGTCCAAGCTCTTTTCGATAACTCCTTAGAAAAAGTGATGGATTGCCTTTCACTGGGGGATTATTGCCTTCTTACACTTAATGCCCTTCCCACACCTCAAATACTTGGCAGACCCGATAAAGCTCCCATGTATAAACCTAATGTCAAGGGCATCATTTCTTTTGGTCCATCTCATCTTCACACCAACCTCATCTATGGTGGCATTGATCACCCTCCATCACACATAGACATTCAACCACACACCAAACTCTACACCAATGAATTTTTTTGTCTTTATAAGAAGTCCTTTGCTTACACCTATCTCTATCATTGCACTTGGAAAGGATTTGGAATGGGGTGTTAAAAACAAGGTATGTATGACCTTTTCATTGATCAATCTCGTAAACCCCATGAAAAATTCAAACTAGGATTCAAATAACAATCTGCATACCCTCTTCCACCATCTATGATGCTCATAGACATTGACCCTCCATCTTCTCCATCCCACGTAGCTATGGATACGAATCAAACCATGTCCATCACTTCTAACTTTTTTTAGTCTCCACCATCACTTTGGGACTGGTCACTCATCAATGTGACAGTGAATCTAGGTCTCTCCCTCTTCGACATCCAGAAATGATAGAGAATACTCCCCTATTATTGACATTCTCTATAACATTAACAACGATGTCATCCTTTCCCATATGCGGGAAGTAGATTCTTATCTTCATAATTCCTTGTTGTTGAGAGGCGTTCATCCTTCTCAATGAATCCACCATCGACATCACATACGGAATCCTCGGGAGCCTCACATTCTTCAAGTGGGTCAATATCTTGATCCACACAAGGTTGAATCCTTCACCATTTTTTCTTTCTCGAAATAGTCATTCCTTCACATGGTCATATTTTGATATGTTGAGCCTCGATCCATCTATAGTTGTCCTTAACATAATTAACTTTCATAACACTAAGCCGATTAAGCAGAAGCTTCGTCGCATGCACCCTCGAGTTTCCCTCCTTGTCAAAGAGGAGCTGCAATGCCTCCTTTCTACTAACTTCATCATCCTCATTGACTACACCCAATGGGTTTCCAAAATTGTACCCGTTATTAAGGCCTCGAGAAAGATTTGCATTTGTACCAAATTTTGAGATCTAAATATTTCTTTCCCTAAAGATGACTTTCCCCTTCCCAACATCAATTAGCTTGTAGACCTCACTACAGGCCATGAGATGTTGTCTCTTATGGATGGTTTTTCTAGTTATAATCAGATCCTTATCACACCAAAAGACCAACATAAAACCTCTTTTATCACTCCTTGGGGGCCTTTTGTTTTGTGATGCCCTTTGATTTGAAAAATGTTGGAGCCACTTATCATCGAGACATGACCTACATATTTCATGATCTCATCCATAAAATTGTAGAGGAATATGTTGATGACCTCTTGGGTAAATCCAAGCATCGACATGACCATCTCGCCATCATTGAAACCATTTTCAAGCACCTTATCCCCTTCTTCCATCATCTTAATCTAGACAAGTGTGTGTTTGAAGTGATTACTTGGTAAGCTCCTTGGCTTCATCATTTCTATCAAGGGCATTGAAGTTGACCCTGCCAAAATCAAGGCTATCCTCGAGATTCCCCTCCTTCTAACTTGAAGCAACTTCACAGTCTTTAAGGTCACCTTCAATCTATTCATCGTTTCATCTCACAACTCTCTAATCATTTCCAACCCTTTCATCATCTTCTTCATAAAGATGTCAATTTTAGATGGGATGATAAATGCCAAAAAGCCTTCGATGACCTCAAAAAATATCTCTTATCCCCTCCCGTGCTAACCCCTCTATGCGAAGGGGAGCCCTTATATCTCCATGTCTCTTCCTCTGACCATGCTCTAGGCGCCATGTTGGTAGATCGAGATGAGCAAAGAAAAGAGCAGGAAATTTATTATATTAGTTGCACCCTTCATGATTATGAGACTCGCTACACTGAAGCTAAAAAGTTGTGTTGCACTCTTTTCTTTACTTTCCAAACTCCATCATTATCTTCTCAATCATAAAACTTATGTCGTCACTAGCTTTCACCTCCTCAAGACCATTCATTCTAAACCCTACCATAGTGATTACATCACTTGATGGCTCATGCTCATGACCGAGTTTGACCTAGAGTTCATCTCTCAAAAATCAATCAAGGGTCGGGCTATCGCAGATCAGCTAGCTAACGCCCCACAATTGGATAATCACCTTCCTCTTGAATAGTTTCTAGACGAGTCCATCAATAACTTCCAACATGAATTTTCTCCTCTCAAGATGAATCTCTTCTTTGATGACTCTAAGTGTCAACAAGGGGGAGGTGTTGGCATCATTATCATTCCTCCTTGGGACACTCTTATCCCTATCGCTAACAAGCTTAATTTTGAATGCACTAACAATATGGTTGAGTATGAAGCTCTTATCTTAACCCTTAAAACTTTTATCTTACTTGGAATTTAAGTCATTGATATCTAATGGGATTCTCATCATATTATAAACCAAGTCAAGGGTGTTTATCAATGTAAAAATGACATCCTTCAAAAGTATAAGGACATTGTTGACTTCCTCCTTGAGGCATTTGATTTCTACACCATTCATATTGTTCCTCATTCATCTAATCATTTCACAAACACTATGGCATCTCTTGCATCTCTCATCCCTTGGAAAACTGAAGAATCTAAGATTTCTGTTGTTTGATGTCAAGATTAACCATCTCATGTTCATGAGCTCCCTGGTATCAACCATGTTGATGCTAACCCTCATGATCTTTATTATTCTCAAATATTTGACTATTTATCTCAATCCATCATCCCCTCCAACTTATCTAAAAATGGTAAGAGGTCCTTCCTTTAATGTGTTACCATTATGTCATCCTTGGGCATCCTTTATAAGTGTGGCTTCGACATCATGTTTCTTTGTTCTCATAAGTCTTGCGAATCCATTCGAGCTATCCATGAAGTCTACAATGGTATCTATGGTGGCCATTTTAGCAGTTTGGTTGTCTTCAAGTGCGTTCTTTGCATGGGTTACTATTGGACCTCTCTTAATCATGATTGATATGAATATGTTAATAAATGCATCAAATTCTAACAACATTCCTAGTAAGGCCTTTTACAACCTCACTTCAAGACCTTTAGTCTTTCTCATAATGGGGACTTGACCTCATTGGCCTCATCAATCATGTTATTCTCAATGCCATCATTCTATCATCACCACTACTGAGTATTTCACCAAATGGGTGGAATTAATTCCACTCGCATCAACCAAAGCTAATCAAATTGTTAATTTTATATATCAACACATCATTTTTCACTTCGATGTTCCGCATAAAATCCTCACGAGAAAATGAAAATTCCTTCAGAAACAAAGACATCAAGAAGCTTTGTGACTCATTTAATATCAATCTTAGCTTCTCTTCTCCATATTATCCTCAAGATAACGGTCAAGCCAAAGCCACTAAGAAAACTCTTCACAACATCCTTGCCAAGACTATTGATAAATCTGGTCGTAAATGGAATTTTCACATACCCTTCGCTCTTTGGTCTTATCGGACTACCATCCACACCTCTATGGGCACCACTCATTTCTCTCTTATCTATGACACTAAGGTCGTTCTCCCTCTTAAATTCCAAATCCCATCCTTACGTGTCTCTCTTCATGACTTCATCTATGATGAAGATTATCGTCAAGAGCATCTAACACAACTTGAGTTGTTATATGAACGACCCCTTCTTACTCTTGAGCACCATCACATCTATCGAGTGCATCAAACATGCTTATAAAAACATCTCAAAGAACATGATTTTAACATTGATGACCTTGTCCTTAAGGAAAATATGAACGTCACTACTCTAGAAAGGAGCCAACGTGGAAAGTTTTCTCCCAACTAGATTGACCTTACATTATCATGCATAAGTATGGGTTTGGGGCCTATCATTTGGCTTCCCTTGATGGTAAACCGGAAATAGAACCTCTTAACACATTGCACTTGCAATGTCTTTCTACTGTTAGCATACCTACCAAAGGTGTACTAGTCATCTTAGTAATCATCTATCCATCATTAGCCATTTCCATCTTTCATCGTAATGATCTGGAATTATGTGGTCTACCGTCACTTTCCTATATATGACCTTGAATATGGGCACCACGGCTTTTCTCATAGCATATTCCTTATGGATAGGTTCTTCCTTCTTGGTGAGAAATTTGTGATCATTACATCCATTACCCTCTTATTCACCTATTAGAACCACGCTAAGGGTCCATGGGTGTCACTTGTACATTCATTATCCCCTCCTAAGTGGTCTACCTAGTTATCCCCAACTCTTCCCCATAAAAATTTAAAAGAAAATAGACTGATCTCTCGAAGGAGAGTTGTTCATAAAAGCATAAAAAGTCAAAAGTATAGATTGATCCTTGAAGGACAATTATCATGCATATATTATCCCTACCATATGTAAAATTCCAAAATTCAAAAGCATAAAAGAAAAAAGTAGACCACTCCCTCGAAGGATGGCTACTCCCTTTATATCATGGCAGTGAAGGCTTCCCACATTGATCAACCTTTTATTTCAAAAGCAAAAAGCATTAAAAATAAAAAGCAAAACATCCTAAGAAAGCTTCCCACATCAATCAGCTTTTCTCATTCATAGAAAACTTCCCACATTGATCAGTTTGTGTCCCATTACCTAGAGCTAGGGCATAGACCTAGGAACACCCACCTATGGAGAACCTATCTTCCCATGTACAAGTTACATCTAAACCCCTTATGTCATGTCGACATTAGGTCTATAAGTTCACCCTTCATACTTTCCCTTATGACTCTTAGGATCACTAACTAGCGATGGTTATGTGTTAACACATGTTATTGGTTACAAGTGCATTGCCTTAAGTGGCTCCCTTTTTTGTTTACCTCCAATCTGGTTTGAAGCATCATTTCCTCATGCACTCCTTGCTATGATTACGTGTCATTTCTCTCGTTCCCATCACCTTTATCAAAATTGTGTCCTTGCTTGTACAACAACATTTCATCCCTAATCTAAACCATGTCATATATGTCCATACTTGAATCTACTTTCACTCATTAATAACCATCCATCCATAACATACATCACTTTTTCATCCATATCTACATCATCGCATGACACATCATATTCATATCTAACTTTTCACAAACCGTCACATCTATATCTAATTCATATCAACACATGTGCATCTAAATAAAATAAAAATCCATAAAAATTTCATCATCATCTAAATCAAAATTAACCATCTATATCTAATATTTAACATCACCAAAGTTATAAATAGCGTCATAAACACACTAACATGTCATGATTAAAAATCCAAAATCATATATATATATATATATATATATATATATATATATATATATATATATATATATATATATCCCGAGTCCAAAATACATGAAAACATCATGTGTCACACACCTCTAAGGGTCCTTTCTCAATGTAGATACATCATTAAAATTAGTAAATTTTATATCAAATAACCTCAAGCCCTCCCCTCCTAGGGAAAGTTATTGGATCAATCCCTAAGCCTCGCCACCTCCATCATGGCCCGCATCTCGTGGTGGTTATGTCATGCTCGCAGATACTCCCAGTTGTGGTGTGCCACCCCCTCTGTCTCATTATGCCGGTAGGTACTCTGCGTATCTCAATGTCCATGACATCTTATGTGTAACAATCTTCTCATAATATCTCACCCCGGTCTCTAGTGTCGTGTATAAACTCAAAAGCATATTACATGGAGGATCCATTTGTCTAGCTCCATGTGATGTTACTTAGAGCACCACTACTACGACTATGTTGCAAGGATCAATGCAAGATCTCTTAATCTAGCTCTATAAACCTCCCTCTGTCTCTTGTACTGATCCCTCTGCTCCCTCATCTGATCTCTCTCTCATCAAATATCTAGGGCCTCTGACGAGCTACCTCTCACTTTTTTCAAGCAAGATCTGTATCTACGTGAGCTATATCTCACTCTGCGTGTAGTTGTGCCATCTCTCGCAACATCCTCTCTGTCATCTCCCTTCTTGCCTCTAGGATTTTCCTCCTTCTCCATGGGCACCTCCTCCTCCTCATCACCACCATCTGCTCCCTCTCATATCATCCAAGTAGCCCAAGTAGTGGTCATCCAATCTCTAATCCCCGCACCAACTCCTACATCATTATCATTGTATGACACCCCGCCTCCTCCAATGGGTCCGTTATGTCGGGACTCGATAAATATCTATCTAAATCATCCGACCCATATACAATGGGATCTCATGGCACTATCTCTGTACCACTTCGAAATGTCACCTCACTCTATCAAACTACATGGCCTTGATCATCTCGGGCTGCGCCCCATGTACCCACCTAGTCCGCCTTATACTCGCTAACTCCACATATACTCCAAGCTATGTAAGAAAGTCACGGTACGGATGCCACCTCACCTACTTTGTATCTATAGACCTGTAAATTTGTTTCCATACCAATTTGTATCCCTATCACTCATGTCACCATGAGCCTGGTCAAATCGCCACCTCATAAATCTAATCAAAGCTCAATATGATCACCTGTAATCCACAAAACCTAGTGGACTGATGACCGATATATGCTCATAGGCCTAGCAATGTAGGAGAAACCCTACATCCAATCCTGTCCTCCTCCTCAATCTATACATTGACAACTCATGATACACCAGTGTAATTAATGTTGTCCCAAATGAAACTATAGTCATGTGATCCACTATATCTTAGGACTCTTGCTAATGTCCATGGAAACCTAGCACCCCTTGAATTTGGTAGTGCGTAACATGATATCACCATCATAACTAGACAAATCAATCGACTTGAGGTACCCCGTGATCATATCTCATCTCATATGAAAATTCCCCAAGAAAATGTAATATGTGGGGCATTGGCTCCAAACAATTGTGTCAGGAGCTCCAATTTACTATCCATTGTAATGGGAACTAGTTGCTCCCCTGTATCGGTAATATTAGGATGTAATAAACATCCACTAGGATGACAGTCATCTCACCCAATCTGAACCAAAATGTGTATGTACGTGCATCCCACCTCTCCACTACAAAAATCATTAACCCCATATCTCGTAGAATTACGGTAGTGGCGGAATCCACCCAAACCAATTGTTCTAAGTGATCCCACTTAATGTCTACTATATCATCCATGATCTTCTTATAAAGGGATATAACTCTATCTCTCAAATATAGGGTCTCTCTAGAATATAAAACCAATCAAACATGCAAACATAAACTTTCTCATCATATAAATCTCCTCAAAAATCAAAATCAATCAAAAATCCATCTTTCCATTCCCATTTGACGCCAACCCATGATGGGTCGATGCGTCCAAGTCGGGTCGACGCCTTTTAGGCTTGTTCGATGGCAACCGTATCTAGTCGTCGGTGAATGCCCCCAGTGTCGAGCTTATAATTTGAAAAAATGTAAAAATTTAAAGAAAAACACAAAAAATATTTAAAACAAGCTAGCTTTTAGGTACTTACCATCCTACGTCCTATGGTGCTTCCTTCAAGCTCCTCCACCCTCGATCTCTCTCAAAATATCACTATCTCTTTATGTCCCAGAGCTCTCAATTGTCACTTTACACCGTGCAAATGAGCCTATTCACCAACCTCGTCACCGCTTTTCCATAGTCATCACCGAGTGTGTCGATTGTCGTCGACTCGACCATGTTTTTTTAGAAATTTCCAATTTTTCTCTCTTTGATCAATCCTTCCTTTCAAAATTATCTTTTCTTCCACTTGTTCCTTAAAGTGGTCTTCATCTCACATCCTTCTTATGTCCCATTCAAGATTCCTTATATACTTGCATCTTTATCATTCTCTTTCCTTTGTGGTCATCCTTGTGTTCCCTCTTAGGGCACCATTATTTTATGTCATTTTTTTGTCCCACCCCTGGATGCATATTTTTATTTCAATCCCACCCTTATCCCTTATCTTTTTGTCATGACTTTTATCTAGACCATTTTTGCATTTTTTTTTCATACTCGATGTCTACCTTTGACCCATTGGTCACGTGGTTGGCGCATCCATTTAAGTGTATTCCCCTGAGTTTCCCTCCTTTTTGCAATGGTTTTTTCTAACTCACGGGCCCATAGAACATTGTCATTGTCTCCCCGAAGACCTTCCTTTGTTCCCTACCAAAGTGACTCTGAAATCACCGCCATATTTTTATTTTAATTTTTACTTTTTTTTCAATCCTCATCTAGGATATCTTATCCCCTCATCTTCTTTTCTCATCCTTTCCACCCTTCTTCATCTATCTCTTTCAAACTCATGATCAACTTCCTTTATTTCATTGACCCCTAGTTTGAGGGGGAGCACCCAATCAATTATCTTTTCCATCCTTCTTGTTTTTGTCTCGTGGCTTGCCCAACGTAAACCACTCATCAAAAAGGGGAAAATGTAGACACCAAAATTTGGTATCACCACCCTCCACCCCGTGTTTTCTCTCTTTTTCTCATGATCACCCATTCAAATTTTATATTCCCTCCTAAATTCAATTTATCCCACTAGCAATCACATGAGGAATGTGTAATGGGGACGCTGAAAGGGATAAGGAGGGAAATTTATATTGATGCAGGGGATGAGAAAGAGAAGCAAGAGTCAAAAAAATTAAACATCTTAGATTGTTCTATCAATGTTAGACTTTACCGTCTCAACTTCATTCACATTATTCCTATGAGTTCCCTTTACAGATAAGGAAGAGAAAATAAAAACCAATAAAATCCTATAGACTTCAGGTTGGAAACCCAACTGCACTTCTTGTTTATTATAGCACTTTGTAGCCCAACAATTTTTTTAAGCTCGATTAATTACAAAAAAATAGGTGATGTGCAAACAATCATCGGTAGTTGAGCCCCTTAGTGGGTCTTATGAATGGAAGGTACTTTTTTTATCATGGATCAATAATTTTTAGGAATGAGATGCCATACAATTTTTCATATACTACAAATAGCTCTTTAATTTACAAGGACATTTTTTCCAAATTAAGACAAGTGGGAAGCTTCCCTATATAAAGACATAAAGATTCATCATCACCTGTCCCTTATTAAGTAATGAAATGATTTCTAATAAAACCATTAAAGAGTACCATGTAATGTATTTTTTGGAAAAAGGTTCCTTATTTTGTAATTTAAGATATGATATACTACTATGGGTTGAATTTGTTGATCTATTGCCAATTTTAGGCATGGAAATCATGATGAAAAATGTAGCAAGCATATAGAAATAAAAAATTTATGAATTTCAAGACCTCCAACAACATGTATATCAAAATCAAATCCATTGAGGTAAGATCCATTCCCATGTTGATCAAATTACTTCTTGAGAAGACATCGGATGTTTTATCTTGTCAATGTCTTGTGTGGATGTGCATAAGGAAGGGATTCCATTTCAGACCACTCCATAGGCATTCCTACAATCTCAAAATGTAATATTTAGAGTCTCACAATTTTCTCTTGAGATAGTCGTTCGATCCTTTGGTTTTTTTACAGTACTTGTTATCTGAGCAAGTAATGAATGAAATATTATAGGTGGGTGTTGTGGAAAATTTGTTCATTTAGATGCGATGAAATGCATGGTGAAGATAAAAAGCAAGGAAAAATAGATTGTGATGGTGCAC
Organism: Taxus wallichiana var. yunnanensis; assembly: GCA_018340775.1. NCBI lineage: Eukaryota > Viridiplantae > Streptophyta > Pinopsida > Cupressales > Taxaceae > Taxus > Taxus wallichiana. Next base: position 895,996,965 of record CM031239.1, read on the forward strand.
GTTAAGAGGTGGGGGAGCTCTGTCATCGTATTCCTTGCAATTTATCTGCAGCTCTCCTTAATGCTATGATATAGTAAATTATTAGTATGTCTTCACTTTTGTTTGAGCACTCACACGCCTTTTTATTAGTAAGGGCCAAGTCATGTGATCACCCAATCTGATTAGCAGCATATACAATTTTGTGGTGATTGTGTGTATTGATCACACACTTGTGCTCTCGGGTAATGAACTGTAGTGTCTCTTCTCAAGGTTTATTGAATCAAGGTGGGCGTTGGATGAAAGGATATTTTTTTGTTTCAGAGGATGCCATGATCACATATGAACAAGGTCTAACATCACCTATCCACCAGCCAAACAAATGTAAATGTAAAAGTGCTTGACCAATATAATATTCCCTGCAAGTTTCGACATAGTCAATATCGAGCAATCTACCATAGTGAACATTGATGTACGCTATAAGGAAGGACGTTGATCTTTACAGTGCATGTCAGATATAAGAGGTTGTAAACCCTTTGGTACATGCCTTTCAGCGTAATTAGGAAAAGCATGGTTAGTGCTCACATTTTTCAAATATTATATTTAGAGAATATATTTTCTAAGCAAGTTGTTCACCTAGATAATGTTGTAATGTGTAAATAATGAGTAAGATTGAGTCAAAGAAATAGAAGGAGAGATTTGTGAGATATGAAATATGTATTGACTCCTCATTTATAGGAGACAAACACCCTATTTAAATGTATTCATTCGTGTGAATAGTATAACGAAGAAATCCAATATTCATTTGTGTGTTAAAATGGTCTATTTTATAACAGTTGTATCAGAGCATGTTGATTAAGGATGAGAGTCGCTTTGATAGATGGGTCATATTCATATTTATGTTTGTGTATCTAAATCTACAAAGGCACATGCATAGTATCTACAGTTTGACAAAGTTCGCAGTGTCAATAGAAGCATATATTCTATAATTGCTACTCAAATTTACCTCGTTATCTCTATCTATTATGTATTCATCTAATCCAAGTTCTTTTGTAGTTCTCACCCTTCACTTGTTAGATCTATGTTGATTCTATTTCCTATGACCATGCGTTCTAAATATTCAACTTTTTGTGCAAATCAAACCAAATATCACGTGCTATTATTTTTCGTATCAAAGTAATTATTCATTGTCTATTAGAAAGAGAGTCTTGTGAATTTCTTAAGAGCAATTTAGATCTATACACAACAAGGATTTTGTCTACCATCGAATTTGATGAGGTGATGTTCGAAGAAAGTTTGCTTTTTTATTTCGGATGGACGTTATGATCCAATATGAACAATGTCTAACATCACCCGTCCACCACCCAAAACATCATAAAAATAAATGATAAATCCACTTTCAAACTTGCCGCATGATGTAGGAATAAACAAGTGTGCATTATTATTATTATTAAGAATGATATAGACTCGTGAGACATGTTGTGCACACCATGTGATAAATAATATTGAAGTCACCAAATATGTAAAACAAATTGGACCCATATCCATATTAGAATTATTATTCCAAATAATATTAAGGTCACCAAATGATTAAGCTAAAATGTAAAATAATATTAGCTTAATCTAATGTTATATGAGAAGTAAATAAATGATATAATGTAGTACACAAATTACCCAAGCAACTAAGAAATAAAATAAGAAACCCTAATTGCAAAAAGGGTTAGAAAATTCTTAGCTGATTTGCGGTGGTTTTTAGACTGTGTTGCAGTTGATGACCGACTGGACAGAGATGGAAGACCATCACACAGAAGCCTAGAAATTTATGATGTAGAGGATTTTCTTGGAATATGTCACCCACTTAAGGGACATGAGCACCCCCACCACTATCATCTCGATTCTAGGCACTAGTTTCTTGGTAGGTTTTTAGGATCTGAATTTTTCTAGGTCAGAAGATTATCGCAAATATTCACTTTTGGTCACCTGTATGTTGTAATATGACCTTCAAATTTACATATAGCTTACAATAAATGTTTCACTTGCAAAACACCAAACAAAGCATCAAAACCCTAAAAATAAAGACGTATATGAAGGTGTTGGATTGTCTTCAACGACCACAATGGTGGACTTAATAACTAAGCATTGCACTACATCTCAAACCCAACGTAGTTCTAGGTGTGTGTGTGTGTGTGTGTGAAATTGTGCCCTAGGTTTTTCTTGTGTCAATCGTACTTTGTGAGTAGGGAGCAAGTAACTAGATGTAGAATGTAAAAAAATGTGTGCATGGAAACAATAAACTCCTCATACGAAGTATGATGCGGATGAACCATCCTTATGTCCCCGGTGATGGAGCTAGATGGATGTAAATGGAGTTATAGATGCCTTTGATGGATGTAACCTTAGGTGGAGATAGCTAGTGCTTAGTGTTTTGTCCCTCATTATGGTCACATAACTTGATATTTATAGGGTTCTATTGCTTTAATTTCATAATTAACCCCAAAACGATGAACCACAAAAATATAAGAAGCTCAAACAGATAGAAAGTTCCCAAAAAGTGAGAGGAAAGTGTAAAGAGGATCAGGGCACCCAGAGGGGACCAGGGTGCCTAGGGTGCCCTAGTCCTAGTTGGGTGCCCCAATCAAAAATAGCAAAAACAATGTATGAAGATACTGTATGGGAAAATAAAGGTGTAAGATCAAAAATAACGACAGAAAGCAATGCAAATTTTCCAAATACATGGGTTAGTTATTACTCTTTTCACTTAAGAACCATATGAATAGTAGTATGAGACCAGGACTAAATAATGACTCAAAGTGCATGATTTTGTGTCTACATTTTCTCCCACTTTATGTTTGTGAGCGAAAAGCTTGGTAGCATAAAGTAGATAGAGATGTGTCCCTGATTTCATGTAGATTGATGTAGAATGTGTGTCGAAGGACTAGAAAAAGTGTGGAGTGATAAAAACATGGATCATGGAGACTAAAGATGCAAAACTGAAAAAAGTGATGAGAGTGGACCTAGGGTGGAAACCCGTGAGTAAGATGCCAATGTGTGTGGTATACATGCATGGTTAGTATCATGTGTATGATGTACTTGATATATCTGTTTATCGACTACTTACTTCCCATACCGACGAACCTACAAAAGAGAAGATGATCAAGTAGTCAAATACATGTATATGTGTAAAAACACATGTATATATGTAAAAAGCATGTAATGAAAGTATGAAAATGAAAAAGGAACATGTGCACCTGATCTGTGATGAGAAAAAGGTGTAGAAAGGATCCTGTAAATGTCGATGAAATGCAATTTTTTTGGGCGATCTCATGCCACTGGCCAAAGAAGTGTAGGGAGACAAGTCTGATGTGTCCTCCAACCTGTAACTGCTTCCCGAGAGTTGTGAAGAGATCTTTTTACTGCTACTTTTTTGGGTGATTTGATGCCACTGGCCAAAGTAGTGAGAAGAAGGTCTAGTTTATCCTCTAACCTCGTAAGTGCTCTCCAAAATGTTAAGGACAATCTTCTCTGTAAAAATTCATTCTGTATGGAGTTCATAGATTGGTTTGAACCCACCGATTGTGTAAACCACTAGTTCATGGAAAAAACTAAAAATTGAACTGTATTGGTACTGTGTGTAAACCTAAATGATGTCCCCTCTTTGGGGGCACATGCGACATCACAGATAGGAGAATGCAGCCCAAAAGAGGACCGACCACGTATACTAAAATTGTTCCCTACAGGGGGAGGGGATGTGCTTGGTAGAAACCAAGGCATAAACAAACAAGGTAGCTAGAAAACAAGTGTTAGTACGAACATGCATGTAGAAAACAAGTGTAATCCAAACAGAGAATGTGTAAGCTAAAACATAAGAAAATAATGTAAACACCCAAGAAGACAATATAGGCCACACAAAGTGGGTTACAAACATGGGACACCACTCATGGTGTCGCAAGACACTCAAGGCCGTAGTGGCCGCAAACAAACAAGTGTGCACACAAGACAAAGGGAAAATCCCGCAAACAAGAACAAGCAATAGTAGACAATGTAACAAATAAGTATGGAAACAAATATCCCTGCATAAAAAATGTTGCACATGAAACACTGTTAGCATGTTAGAAATATAAAACGTATGTCAAAGTGTGTATAAATAAAAGTAGTGTGTTATGAACAAGAATGAAACAATAACACATGTAGCGTATGAATGTGGATGCCCCTAGGAACCGTTGTGGGATTGGTAGTCAAGCATCCATGTTGCGTGTAATATCCATGTATAGTTTGCGATCACAACTAGAAAGTAAGTGAATGCGCATGTGTGTATGATAATGATAATGACATACAAGATATCTATCTAACATGTGTAATAAAGTGAACATGTAAAAGCAAGCAAGCAAGAGTAAGTGCAACCATAAAATTCAGTATGTTGTGGATGGATGGAATGGAATGAAAAATGAATGATGGGAGTTGCATGCACCCCATGTGAATGGAATTGTATGCAGTGAAGTTCATTTAGAATTCCCCCTTAGAAATCAAGAATGAACCAAACACGAGAGTGCGTCATCGGAAATGGTCGAAATTTGTGTTGTGTACAACACAATGTGATGAGTGTGTAGTGATGATATGTGACATAGATGAGTTGTGCATGACGTTGTATCCTAAGCGTATATCACAAAATAATGAATAGAAAAGGAGTGGTGATGTAGCCTAAAGTGTATACCATTAAATGATGCAAGTGAAAGTGATGATGTAGCCTATCACAAGATGATGCGAGAAGAAGTGACCCTATAGCCTAAAGCGTATATCACTTAATCTAGGTATGTCACATGAGAAAATATTGAATGATGAACGTGTAAGGGTGATGAGGTCTATTTGTGATGTATACCCTTGATAGTCCAATATGGACTGTGGGACTAGAGTGTGTCATCGGATAATGAGTGCATCATGTAGAGGTAGATGAGTAAAATGTGTATTGTGTGCAGTAGGGTGTATGGTGTGTAATGCAAGATGCGTAGATGACCTAAGATGTGTAGATGCATAGTAAATGTAAGACACAAGATGTAATATGTAAGGTGTAGGATGTAAAATGTAAGATAACGTGTATGATGTGTGAAAATGTGCAATATGTAGTGGTGATGGTGTAGTATGTGAGACATGAGTAGAATGTGTATGATGTATGTAGGACAAAATGTAGGATGCAAAGTGTAGAATGTATGAAGACATGCAATGTCTATAGTGCAGTGTGTGGGGTTCATGTTTATATAGTTATGTCAAGAGTCATGTGTGAACCTAAGCACAAGAGTGTGTAATCGGGTAATGACGATATAATAGTGTATCAAGGTGTGTAAGATTGCTCAAAGATATGAAATATGAAGCACAAAGCGTAATAGTAGGAAATGATAACCAATTGGTGATGCTAGATGGGGGAGAAGAATAAGCATGATGCCCCTAATTACGTAAGAGATGGAGATCTATCTAGGTATGGAAGAAAAAGCATGCCATGGTGGTGGATGTGGCAACATGTTAGGAGTAGTTGGCGTATCAAAGGAAGTTGTGGCAGTAAGAACAAATGGAAATTACTTGTTGTGATGATGAGTATGTGAGATGGTGTAAACCTCAAGAGGAGATGTGGAAGGAACAAAAGAAATGAGCTTAGGGTGATATCCAAGGCCAAGTCTGGTGGATTATGTTGGAATGGAAAGAGGTTCTTTGACTCCTTTTGCATGTTTTCCTAATCCATTGCCATTGAAACCGTAGCGGTGTAGGTACCAATATCCAGGGCCATACTTGTTCGAAGTTAGGAGGAGAGGTGGATGAAGTATGGGATTTAGGTGAATGATCAATAGCATTGTAATAAACAAATGGAGAGGGATCTATTAATGCTTCATAAACCACACCTTGATATAAAAATTTAATACGTGCATGAAGGGTTGAAGGGACCACATTCATAGCATGGATCCAAGGTTATCCGAGGAGAAGATTGTAATTAAGATTGTTAGGCATGACATGGAATGTGATGGAAAAATTGCATGGCCCGAGAGTAATGGGAAGCATGATTATACCTAAGACTTGTTTAGGCATATTATCAAAGCCATGAATGTAAATGGATGATGGAGTTAAGGAGGCTTCAGATAGGCCAAGTTGCATGAGGAACGTGAGATTACAGATGTTAATCTTGGATCCATTGTCAACTAAAGCTCGCTTAACCCCTATGTTATTGATACAAACTTGAATATAAAAGGGGGAGTCATTACTTAAGATAGACTGAGAAGTGATTTCGTCAGATGTAAATGTGATATGATCTTCATTGATAGATAAATCAGTAGTGAACCTATGGTATAGATATTTAGGAGAGGTGTGAGGATGAATATAAGTGTTAGCCAAAAAGATCTAAGTTTATTTTGACAATCAAGATTATCATGCAAAAAGGCATGGAGAGAGACTTCCATGGTGAAAGAACCCTAAGATAATGAGGTGGAGAAGAAGAGAGGATCCAAGAGTGCTTGAATGATGGGTTCACCAAAATTATTATGCTAGAATGTAAAATACTATTATCTTAATCTAATGTTATAGGAGTAGTAAATAAATGATGTAATGCGATTTCGAAATTACCCAAACAACTAAGCAATAAAAATATGAAATCCTAATTGCAAAGAGGGTTAGAAAAGCCTTAGCTTATTCATGGTGGTTTTCGGATTTGTGTCGTAGTGATGACCAGCTAAACAAAGATGAAATACTATCACGCGAGAATCATGAAAAATTACAGATCCGGAGGATCTACCTAGATTAGGGCACCCATGGAAGGGACAAGAGCACCCCCACCACTGTCATCCCGATTTTGGGCACTAGTGTCCTCATAGGTTTTCTGGATCTGAATTTTTCTGGGTCAAAAGAGTATCACAAATATTCACTTTTGGTCACATGTATGTCACAATATGACCATCGCATTCGCATATAGCTTGCAATAGAGATTTCACTTTTAAAACCCCAAGCAAAGCATCAAAACCCTAAAAATAAAGATGCATATGAAGGGGTCGACTATCCTTAAGCAACTACAATGGTGGAATTACTAATCGAGAATTGCACTACATCTCAGACCCAATGTAGTTCTAGGTGTGTGTGTGTGAAATTGTGCCCTAGGTTGTTCTTGTTCCAGTCACACTTTGTGAGTAGCGAGCAAGTAACTAGATGTAGAATGTAAATAATGTGTGCATGAAAACAATATACTCCCCTCCTATGAAGTGTGATGCAGATGAACATGCCTTGTGATGGAGCTAGATGGATGAAAATGGAGCTATAGATGCCTTTGATGGATGCAACCTTAGGTGGATATAGTTAATGTTTAGTGCTTGGTCCCTCATTATGGTAACATAACTTTATATTTATATGGTTCTCTTGCTTTAATTTCGTAACTAACCCCGAAAAGGTTGACCATCAAAAATATAATAATCTCAAACGAATAGAAAGTGCCCAAAAAGTGAGAGGAAAGTGTAAAGAGGATCATGACACCTAGAGGGGACCAGGGCACCCCAGTGATGGATGGGTCCTATACGATGAAAAAGTGGCAAGCGAGCATGGGAATCTATAAGTAACTCTTCCTTGCACCCGACCTTCCGAGGTCGTGCCGAGACAGCCGGTGGGGATGGAATATACATGGGGCACGCATACAAACTAGTTAGGCAATCTTATGTCTTCGACGCACACTAATAGAATCTGTGAATCTAAGGAAAAGAAGGCCCTCCTAACTTTGAATCGGCGTGATAGATCATTTGGCAAGGATGACTGCTCAAGGCTCCAATCAATATTGAGCTCTGGCATGATCCGATCTATAGGTTGTGGGATTCGTGGAAGATAACTTTGTGGTGCTTCGTAGATATTCCCGGACGGTCATGAAAATGGATGATGGATATATAGTGGATTTTATGGGCGATTCTCTAGTCTAGTCTAGAAATATTTAGCTTGACTAGTCATTGCGTCTAGTGAGGATAGTTGTGTGATAATGACTGGTGGAAGTGGAGAGGATCTAAATACTAATGTGCGTAAACCAAAGATCAACGTCTGATTGACTCAGGGCCCGTTGGGTTATGGGACTGTGGATCACAACCGTAAGTTCATGGTCGTTGTGGACCTCGTATGGTCATGTGCGTAATCAATCCCTAATCCCTAATATCAAGTAGTTGTATGCCTTTTCGGCCTCTATTTTTAGGCTCTCATTTGAGTCAAAATGGTCTTTTTTGTGTTTTTGAGCATTTTTAGGGCACGTGACCCATTTGGAAACGTGGGACACGACCGCCGCCCTGAGCAGGGTGGTGGTTATAGGACCGCCACCTTTCAAAGCGGTGGTTATGGAACCGCCGCCCTGCTCAGGGTGGCGGTTCTCTTCATAATGTTAAAACTACATTAATTTGAGTTCATTTTTGTAATTTTAGTATTTTTACTTGCTTTAATGATTTTTCCAATGCAATTTTGGTACTAACTTACTCCTTTTTACGTGTTTTTGTGTGTTTTGCAGAAGAAGGAAGAGTACATCAGATGGAGCCGTGAGAGAGAGTGTGATTGGCTTCCAACAGTGTTGGATGCACTTTCTCAGGCCGAGTAAGATACTCTTCAGAGGGCCGGTATATTACGTATATCACGGGTTCCTCATGTCACACCTTCTATTCACATACTATGTGACATGTTTTCATATTAGGATGCTGATCAAAACACTTTCTCGATTTCCAGGAGTTAGGGGTGAGTGGACTATTACCCTGGAGGATGTCTACCGCATCTTGGGATTCCCGATCATCAGGAGATAGCTTACACTTGAGACAATGGGGTCGCGGGCTCAGATAGCTCAGTGGGCTACATATATGGGAGATGCAGTTGTCTCCACTGGTTTGAAGAAGGGGGTGAGGGTCCATTCCATTCCTATCTTTCCCATCCCTTTGATTAATTAGGCCATTATGGGGATCCTTGCCTCGATATTGATCGGGGACAAGGGAGGGGACACCTTACTCTACCGTTGGTCCCCTATTATTGCATGCATTGAGGCACATGGACAGATTTATGCCCGGGAGTCGATATACTGGGACCACCTATCACGACTTGACAGGTGGTTTGCTTACAGGGACAATATTTGAGCCATCCGACCTTGGTAATGAGCCGGGTTTGCGGCGTATCATCCCTTATGGCGAGGCATAGAGGTGGCGGATCCCGAGCCGTGAGGGCAGCCGATGCACGAGATGTTGGTGCTTAGAGCACCCCACCAGCCGATTGCTTCCCGACTACCGATGATATGGAGGTCATGCCTTATCAAGCCATGGCAAGGTTGTGGGCGAGGAGACCTTCACTTTGATTTCTGCTCTACTACAAGGCACTTGTGGACAGGATGGGGAAGGTAGAGACACACCCCTTTGATCGACCGCCTTAGTCGCTTGGCCTTGCTTACGTTGATATGCTTCCCCAGTGGTTCCAGTGTTCGAGATCGCCCGGGAGGCTAGGGGGTCCTAGAGGTCGAGTTGGGTACTGTTGTTACTCTTGGCATCCCCATTACAAATAGGTGGGTGGTACGTGCCCGAGAGAGAGTCGGTGCTCCTCAGGCACCTTTACTTCGGATTGCCGCCGGTCATGCCTATAGCAGTGATGACCCTATTGACATAGACTCTGAGTTTGAGGAGTTCACAAGGGGAGAGACGGAGGAGGAGACCGAGGACATGGAGGTCATCGAGTCAGGTGGAGAGGAGGATATCGATCCCGAGTGGCATGAAACTCAGGAGATCTTACAGGTCGAGAGGGAAGAGCAGTGTGCAGAGAGGGTGACTCTAGTCTCAGAGGAGTTTCCCTCTCAAGACCTAGGTGGAGAGGATGAGTCCGTAGTAGGATGTTATGTTGCCCCAGACATAGGAGGAGGACATCGGTCGGCCGGTAGCATCTGTGGTAGGCATTGATCCTGGGATCCCTCTTGAGGCCCTGAGATCCGAGTGAGTTGTCACTCTTCCTCTAATATTTGTTTTTAGATAGGATTTCCTTAGTTACTATCTCTCCTTTTGTTCATCTTTGTTTTTATCTTTTGATTATTTTCTAATTTGTCTTCTCCTTTGCTTGCAGAGACTGTTGATGAGTGGCAAGACTTGATTCGTCGAGTATGTACTGATACCCTGATGCTCCCCATGGAGAAGACTCGCGCCGAGCTATCCGTGGATGCAGGGGAGCCTTCACAGCTAGTAGGCATAGCGATGTCTTTGCCCCTGTCTGGCATGTGGCCAAGATGGTGACTTCCCTCCGTACTGAGTTAGCCAGGTATAGGACTGCAGAGCGCCTGATGAGGAGCCGCTCTCATAGCGAGGCTATAACTACTGTTCGGGACCGTGAGCCCTCAGTGCACTCAGAGTGCCGGTGTAGCCGGAGTCCTAGACGTGGTCGTGCACCTTCGAAGGGATCTCATAGGGGTTGAGAGGCCACTTGGCTCTTTTTGTAGTGACTCTTGTTAGATTGTTTATACGATCATTTTATATTTTCCGGCTCATTGAGCGTTTTGACCATGCCTAGCGCATGATGGCATTGTACATAAAACTTGATTATATATATATATACTTCTTTTTTTGGATCTAGATCTCTTTGTACTTAGAGTTTTGTGATTCATTTCCACATGTATATTAGATGCTTATTAGAATTCTTGTTTTTATATGCTTTTCAGAATGTATGCAATGGAGAAAAAATGACACAAATGCTTTCTTTCTTTTTGTATTTTATGATGCTAATGTATGATGATGCAAATGAACTTGTGATCTTGAACTTTAGCTTCTATAAGCAATTTTCCAGTACTTCCTATTTGTTTTGACAAAATGTGATGACGAACTAGTACGATGAGCAGATGCACTTGTCCCACTCCTAACTCCACGCAACTAGTAAGATGTGAGGGCTCGCCACCGAGAGCTAGAAAAGGGCACAAACCATGAGGTGAGTCGAAATGGAAATGATGGGAGATAGACAAAGAGTTGGTGGAACCAAATTAGGGCGCTACAAACCTACCCTACTTAAGTGACTCCATAGTTTAGAATGCGACTTGCATTGCGCTTTATCTAGACTTAGATCCGTAGATGGCCACTTGGTTGACAAAATCTGGTTTTCGTGGTTTTGAACTCTCTTGGAATGTAGGACATCTAATTCATTTATTTCGATTCAAGATTTCAAAGGTTTATTTTAACTATTTGCTTATGACCTTCAACGTTTATCAAGCAAGAGGACCCCCTTCACCTTGCCCCATACTACGAGTAAGAAGCATGGGCTTATCACCATGGACAAGGTATAGGCGAGTAAGGGCATTCCCATCCTTTCCCAACCCTATGTCACTAGTAAGAGATGCAAGATCATCACCGAAGGTTGATAGGGCAAGGAAATGTGTAAAAGTAAAATATTTTGTTTGACCTATATTCGACTTATTTATTTGAGCAAAATGTCAGTATGTTCTTATTTCCAAAGAGATTTGTATACAAGATAGATGTGACACCATGAAGCTTCTAGAACAGACCATAGGAAAGACACCTATCCTAGGAAGAAACAAAAGTGAGAACAAGCATGCAGGCCTTGGTATGGCTACCGTTAAGACTTTGTCATATCTAGCTTTAATTGATGAAATGATTCTGAAACAGTTGATGATGTTATGAAAATGAAGAAGTATGATTTGAATGCTTCTGCCAATACCATCAGAAGTTTGTAATGAATTTCTTAAGAGCAAGTCCCTTGATCACCAAGTTTTATGAAACGAGTGAACAAAATGAACCTATCTAAATGAAGATGTAATGTAGATATAATTATACAAATAGTGTTGATGCTTCATGCATAAAACCGTTTAAGGTGTAAGGAATTGACAGCTTTCACCAAATTCCTCACCTTCTAGTGTGCACAATAGATATGCGCCATTTCCGTAGTCCTTCATGACTCGATATGGGCCCGACCACTGGGCCGGAACTTTCTTCCTTCAACGGTCTTCTTATCGATCGTGCTATCTAGTCTTAGAACTAGATCTCCTATATATATATATATATATATATATATATATATATATCTCATAGTATATATATATATATATCGCTCATAGACCTTTTTGTTATACTACCGACACATCCAATCAACATAGACTCTATACCACTATTCATCATTTAACCCGGCCTCATCTAAGCTTTCTAGTTGGGAGAGGCATGCCTCTCGTATGAGCTTCCTCATCCGTAATCTCTTGTAGTGAGATGCGGAGACCGGGTATTTCAACCTCAAGTGGGAGAACTGTCTTGCTCCGAATACCAATGAGAAAGGAGTTACTCCTGTTGGTGCTCTTATTGAGGTTTGGTGGGCCCACAAGGCCGGATATAACTTTAAATGCCAATCTCATTTGTTTTCTTTTACAATTTTTAAGAGAATGGACTTTAGAGTTTTATACATAACCTCGGTGTCTCGTTGGCTTAAGGCTAATACAGGAGGCCTTATGATGGTTTATTTTAAATTTACTACATAGCTCACCGACCTTGTCGTTTTTAAAGGATGTGCCATTATTTGAGATAATGACTTGTGGAATACCATACCCGTAAATGATCTCGGTTCAAAATGAACTTGGCAATCACGGCTCTGATAGTGGTAAGAGGCACACCTCTACCCATTTAGTAAAATATCCGGTGGTCGTGATTATGAAGTTATGGCCATCCATTGATGAGGGAGAGAATTTCCCTATCAAATCTAGGCCCCATGTAGAAAAGGGCCATGGAGTCACGATTGGTTGTAGAGCTTGTGCCGGCATGTGAATCTCGTGGGAAAATTCTTGGCATTTATGGCATCTGCGTACAAAACTCTACTTGTGTCGTGTTCGAGAGTGGGCCAAAAATAGCCCATTCAATGTATTTTGTGAGTGGTGGCGTGACCACCGAAGTGGCCTCCACATATTCCACTTTGTGAGATTCGTAGAGAATCTTCTTGGATTCTTCTATGTCAACACACCTTAGAAGCATTCCATCGAAAGCTTTACAATAGAGCACTTGTTCTATAATAACATATTTAGCTACGATAATGCGTAACCGCCTTCTTTGTTGCGGTGTAGCACCTTCTAGATATGTATGGTCCATGATAAAATTGATAATATTAGTATACCAAGGACATTCAGAGATGGGAGGTCTGGTTTCGATGTAATATATGCATTCATCGGGAAAATCCAGATCTACTAGATCACCTCCGTCTAACAGGTTGTCAGCTAACCAATCTGCAATGATTTGTCCCTTAACGGACTTTTGGTTTACAAAAGTTAATTTGAATTCACCCATTAAGGTTATAAAGTGTCCAGCCTTTTTAGACAAAGACCCTTGCATGAGGAAAGTTCGTAAATGGTCTATTTTTACAATGACCCTTGTTTCTTGATTTAGCATGTAATGTCTTAAGCGTTTGGTTGCAAAGACTATGGCAAGGCATTCTCATTCTGCCTACGTATAACGTGTTTCATAATCGAGCAACATTCGCTAATAAAATAGACCGCACGTTCTCGTTTATCGTCGTCTTCTTGAGCCAACATGCAGGCTAGCGAGACATCCATAGCTCGTGAATATAAGATCAAAGGATGATCTGTTCTAGGTGGCATTAACGTGGGAGGAGACAGTAATTAGCATTTAACTGCTTCGAAGGCCTCATGACATTCCTTTGTCCAAATAATGCAGCAATCCTTTTTCAACAAATTGTTGATCGGATGTACAACAAAACTTAAATCCGAATGAATCTTCGGATTGCACCGAGATTTCCAAGAAACGATCTAATGCCAGAATCATCTGATGGTGGGATCATCTCAAGAACAACCCAGATTTTGGTTGGGTCTACATCGATCCCTCATGATGATATAATGTAACCTAGGAGTTTCCCTCCTGTCACACCAAATACACATTTTTCTGGGTTTAGTGTGACTCCGTATTTGATCAAATGTGAAAGAATGATGCGGAGCACTTCTGTGTGATCACGGCGCTTCTTGGCCAACAAGTCGTCTACATAGGATTCCACAATTTTATGAATAAGATCATGAAATATGTATGTCATTGCCGTTGGTATGTAGTGCTAGTGTTCTTGAGACCGAATGGCATAATAGCGTAGCAATAAGTTCTCCAAGGAGTTATAAACGTGGTTTTGGCTTGGTCTTGTTCAGATATTCTGATTTGATTGTATCCTAAGAACCCATCCATGAGGGACAAAAGCTCATATCCAGTTATTGCGTCAACGATGATGTTAATGGATGGAAACGGGAAGTCGTCCTTGGGGCACGCCTTGTTAATGTCTCATAAATATATGCAGATGTGTATCTTCCCATTCTTTTTTAGAACGGGACAATATTAGATAACCACTGAGAGTAATCGACCGGTTTGATGAACCCTACCTGGAGAAGCTTCATTACTTCTTCCTTCACCATGAGAGCTACCTTGGGTTTCATTGGTCTCGATTTTTGTTTAATTGGCTTTGCATCTGATTTGGTGATGAGGTTATGTACCACGATGTGCAATGCAATTCCTGTCATTTCTTTATAATTAAATGCAAAAGCCTTTTGATGTTCTTTGAGGATTCGAGTGTGTATTTCTATTTCTTCTGGAGTTAATGAAGATCCTAGTTTCAATATCTTTGGTTCTTCCTCTGTTCCGATGTTTATATCAATGGTTTCTTCTATCAAAGAAGCGTTACCTTCTTCGAACTCAGGCGGGGCTGGAGGTAGTTCCAGATCTTCTCCATTCTCTACCATGTATATGTCGAGTTCCTTTTGTGGGGGAAGCTCTACCATGGGATTTCCAAAGTAAGAAGACGAATGTGGGATTAAGGACAAATCTACCATGTGATGGGTGAGATGTAACTTTGCATAGGCGTTTAGGTAATCAAGAGTGGCTCTATCACTATCAACGTGATCTAAGATAGTAGATTTATTCTTAGCTATGTGCGTTAGAAGAGGGTTTGTTGACATTTTCTTTACTAACAGTTCAGTACGAAGGGATACCATGAAACGAGTGTCTTCCAACTCACTGTTTGGAGTGAAACGTGAAGCTGAGGTTGCTATAAAATCCACGAGAAGGTTTTGTTCTCACGAGATTGCTTCAATTGATATAAAGTTAAATCCTTTGCTCAAATATAATACTGTTGTTTTGTAGAGCTGTAAATGCTTAGCTCTAGTCTCATACACCTCATAGACTTGGTTTCTTTACTAATTGAGAGTCTCCTAACACTCTGATGTCATTAACACCGAGCCTTTTAGCTATGATAAGGCCAAGGAGGAGGGCTTTGTACTCAACGCCATTGTTTGTACATTCGAAATTTAATTTAAAGGTGAACGGTAGGATCTTTCCCTCGGGAGAAGTAAAGATCACACCTGCCCCAACCCCATAACGACATCTAGCTCCATCAAAGTGGAGATTCCAATGTTTATTTGGGAAGATGGATGTTGGGACATTCGTTACGTCTATTTCTTCTACTTCGGTTACTTCTACCATGTAGAGTTCCTCTGTTGGAAGAGAACCAACTCCTAGGGTACATCCCATACCTGCGGAATCAAATGGTAGGAAAATTGGTAGATCTTGTTCTAGCAACTCAACAATTTTTGCAGTAGTTCCTAATGACACTATTTCTACAATGTTAGCTTCATCCTTGAGGGCTGGGATGCTCTTGACTAGGTTCGTAATCTCTAGTTCTGTTGTAGGTATTAATTTTTCTTCGATTTTGAGTCAATTGGTTTGTTAAGTTGGTTTGTTGGGAGTTCAAACTCAGAGTGAATGCCTGGCCTTTTCTTCAAGTCTGCTAGGTGTATATCGAATGGTTTCGGATCACCTTTTGCTACGAATATCTTTCCTAAGTGCAAGAATCTTATTTCCTGAAATAACATAGAAGGGATTGCCTTCATACGGTGTATCCATGGTCGTCGAGGATCATATTATAGTTGGTTTCCCAATCTATAATATAAAACTCAGTGAGGATTGTTTTGGGTCCTAAGGTGACTAGTAGTATTATAGTTCCAATCGAAGTGGCTTTAAGGCTATTATAGCCTCTTAGTGTATTCTCGAGTCGTGGAATAGTTTGTCTCTCCATACCCTAACTTTTAAAGGAAAGAGAAGGGGACTATGTTAACTGCTGCCCCATCGTCAACCATTGCGCGTTCAACGTAATTGTTATAAACCCACACTTGCAAATGTAAGGATAGATCACCTCTACATGCAATCTCAACGTCTGTTGGCATTTTGCTTATGTCGAATATAAGCTCGGTATCCCTATCCAGCTACCCCAGAGGGTGGATATCAAAGTCTATATGGTTTACCCGTGTTTCGGGAGGTGGAGTGATGTTAATTAAATAACCTAAACCAAATGCTTCTAAAAGAGCAGCCACAGTGGTGGAGAGTTCTTCAACAAGTCCAAAAGGAGATGTGAGAGAAGGTCTTTGTTAAGTCATTAATTAGATCATAGGCACCTATGGGTTTTACTAATGTTTGTTGAACGTTATATGGCTCTAGTGGGTAACTTGGATTTGGCTGAGAGGAATACTCTCGTGTCCTTGTTATGGCTTCCACGTGTAGCTCAATGTCTAACTCCACTAAACTCGACTATCTTGGTTCATGGCTGACTTCCTAATTGTGGTGCGACAGGTGGATTTAGTGAAGTCGAGGCTTCATGATCATTGTTTCCTATCATTACACCCTTGTTCGTCCCATTTGGATTTAATTTGTTGTTATTGTGATTTGGGAGCGGATCATTGAAGATCTTGAGGGTTCATTTTGAGGAGACCGCCCCGTGAAAGTATTTGCGCGGTGATGCAGGGATCTACTAAGAACATATCTATGAAAAGTTTTCTTTGTTCCTCCGGGAAAATGTTGCATGAATTTATTGTAGTTACGGCAAGTCCTAGTGTCATGGCCTCGAATTTTGTGGAAACCACAATACGAGTTGGGATTGTAATTCCTAGGTTGTTGGTTTGGCACGTGTTGTGGCCCAAAACTCTGATTAAACCGTTGACTATTAGGATTAGAGTTTTTTGCTTGTTGTCATTGATTCGATATCCGGTTGAGTTATGACTTGGACCTTGTGTGCCGGATCCGTCGTCGCGTCATTTTTGTTGTTGTTGTGGACGATTAAAATCTACCACGTTGATTGTTGGGGTAAAATTGTTGTTTCGTTGATTGTTAATCGGTGGTGCAACATTTACAAAATTTGCCTTTTTTGCTTGGTCGATTACTCCATATGTCAGTGACCCCGCGGTTTTTGTTAAGGATTTTAGGTCCTTGATTGGTGTTTGTGGTAGTAGGATAAGTCGTAGTATTTTGGTTAGTGATGATTAACCTCCTATTTTTTCCATATGCCTTGCGACCTCTATTTATTACAACTTGATTTATTTGGAGGGTGCTTTCGAGCACCTCGTCATAAGTTCTTAGTGGGAACTTCTCGGACTTTTTCCTTTATCTCTTTCTTTGAGAGAACGAAGGAATAAATCGCATAGTTCCATCTTATCCATGTTTTGAGTGCTTCTTAAAGAATAGAGGAATGTACACCATCTTTGGATAAAATGAGCAATGATTCATTGTGTTCTTGTTTAATATGCGAGAATTGCCGATTCTTGTTCTCAATAATTTGTTTATGTCGAACACCTTGATGAACTCAAACGAGTTGTTTAAATGAATGTATCGAGGTTCGGTATCCTATAATACCAATCGAGGTGATGCCCTCTAAAGTTTTGGGGAATATTTTAGCAATAACTCCATCCCAAGGGAGCAGTTCTCGAATGGTTGTGGCATAAGCCTTAATATGTGCATTCGGATCTCCCTCCCCTTTGTACTTAGGAAAATTGGGAAGAGGTCTTGGAAGCATGACGCTTCATATAGTGAAGTCTAAGGGCTCTTTCAAATATTCTGAATAAGTCCCTATCGCATAGGTTTCAACCATCGATGGTGCCTACTGAGGGGGTGGAGGTGGAATGGGTTGTTGATATGGCGTAGCGTATGCATTTGCAGGGACATAAGGAAATCCCTGTGGTTGAGCGAACATGCCGGGAGAAGAGAACATATCTCCCTGTGGTGACTTGGAATACATGTTTAAATATGGAGGAGCATTGTTCAAAAATGGATTGTTTTGTACTAAACCGAGAGGTATCATATTTTCCACTTTGAGTGGCGTTAGAGAACGCAGCTTCTAGTTGGCGTTGTTGTGAATACTGAGGGGGCATTCCCAATGTGCCTGTTCCTATGAGGAGGTCTACTTGGCTAGGATGATGTGGAGGATTGGAATTTCTTGCCTGCATGAATTGTAAATTTTGACTTGTTTGAGCAAGTTCCAACCCTCTAACTTTTTCTACTAAAGTTGAGATGACCTCATCCGGTGAAGATACGGTATTTTGCCTTAGTGGTGTTTGTTGAGGTTGTATAGGCATATGGTACCCAGCTATGAATTGATCGGTGCCCTGCCAAGTTTCACCGAGGGCATTTCGTATGGGTGGAGGAATGGAGTTGTTTTCTTGAAAAGAGACCTCGGGTTGTGTTTGCAAACCTCCTATAGGTGGGTACATACTTTGAGAGCATTGTTCACTCCTGGCATAACGCGCTAAATGTTCATCATCTAAAAACAGATATGGATCTGATTGTCTACTGATTTATGGTCTAAGCAACACCTGAGGAGATGAACCAGATTCTCCAGTGAGCGTCATGTTATTCGAGCCTGAAGGCTCTGGTTGTTGCATTTGAGTGAGCTGATCCAACTCCTCTATTTGGAAAGAAGAACTATATCTAGTCCTTTGAGGTGGAGTTTGTGTTGAAAGCCGGTTAATTGAATAGTTGTCACCCCATGCTGAGAGCAAGGGTGATGGTTGTTTATTCAATTGATCATAGTATGCTTCAAGACCTAGGAGAGGTCTGCCATATGCATCGAATCCTGACATATTCGGGGGGTATATGAATACCCTGCAGAATAATGGGAAGAAGCGAAGATGGATGAAAGAAAATGAAACACTAAAAGGGAAAAGGTGAAAGTGAAGCAATTGTTCCTTTCACGTCGGGTTCACCAATTTTGTACGATGGAAAAGTGACAAGCGAGCATGGGAATCTACAAGTAACTCTTCCTCGCACCCGACCTCTCGAGGTCGTGCCGAGACAGCTGATGGGGATGGAATATACGTGGGGCGCAAACAAACTAGTTAGGCAATCTTATGTCTTCGACGCACACTAATGGAATCTGTGAATCTAAGGCAAAGAAGGCCCTCCTAACTTGAATTGGCGTGATAGATCATTCGGCAAGGATGACTGCTCGAAGGCTCCAATCAATATCTGGCATGATCTGATCTATAGGTTGTGGGATACGTGGAAGATAACCTGTGGGTGCTTCGTAGATATTCCCCGATAGGGTCATGAAAATGGATGATGGATATATAGTGGATTTTATGGGTGATTCTCTGGTCTAGTCCAGAAATCTTTAGCTTGATTAATTGTTGCATCTAGTGAGGATAGTTGTGTGATAATGACTGGTGGAAGTGGAGAGGATCTAAATACTAATGTGCGTAAACCAAAGATCAACGTCCCGATTGACACTGGGCCCATTGGGTTGTGGGACCTGTGGATCACAACCGTAAGTTCGTGGTCGTTGTGGACCTCCTATGGTCATGTGCATAATCAATCCCTAATCCCTAATATCTAATAGTCGTATGCCTTTTCGGCCTCTATGTTTAGAACTAAAAGTTGCACAATCTTCTCGAGTACCCTATAGGTGCTCTGGCAACTTGAATTCTTAAGCCAGTGTTTATGCCAATGAGGATGTCTCCTGCGTCTAGCTGTGGGACCAAAGGATCACAACCGAATGTTTTCTCTCTTTCAAGCCCTTCTACAGTCATGCGGATATTTATTAGGGCAATCTATAGTTTGGCTGGTTTGACCAAAACGTATGTGCTTTGTTGTCTTCTATGTTTAATCCTCTTAACTGTGAGCTAATTTCTTGTAGGTTTGTTGTTGTTCGGAAGACTTGAATTTTGAGATTTGGTCTATGTCAGTTATTGCTGCAACAATATTGGGTTGAGGCACGATTGGTTCGAATACATATTCTCTGGGCTCCCCAGGTCCCGTGATTGTCATACAAAAGAAACAATATAAATCTAACTAAAGCAAAGAAAACTAATTATGCAAAATATATCCACAACATACATAAATTCTCTATTTTGTATTTTTGACATAATATTTAACAGAATTAAGATAACAACTATTTAATATATCTAGAAAATGACAACTAACCTAATAACATAATTAAAAACAAACAAGGTAGCCAAGTATAGCTAATTGTCTGTGCAGGCGTAATTGTGAGTCTATTCTGAATAACTAAATAATTGATCTAATTTAATTGAAATATTTTCGATCCTACCTCAGAAATGAGGAACGAATCATAGTTTCTCAGAAACTATCGATCCCCATGGCTTCCCCGACAATATCGAAAATGAACGTAACCGAAATGAAGTAATTCACTACTCTATTTGGTATATTTTAACTAGAACTTTAAAAGCTTGAACTCGGATTTTGCATAATAGTGGCGAATCCAAAGAGTGTGTGGCTTTGTCCCCTCGATGTCATCTCCTCATTCCTTCATGCTCACAAGAATCCGAAAAGTGTGTAATGCTAGCATCAATAAGTAGATATTGGAACAATGGAAAATTTGGATGTAGATCGAATATAATGCAAGTAGGAGAGGGATAGCGCAAGAGAACGAGAGCTTGGCTTATGAATTCCTAGCGGGATTTATTGCGAGTCACACAACACAAAACATCCAGAACCCGAAACTATCCTTCGACTTAACAAAACTGCAACTCTAATGGCTTTAGACCAAAAATGAAACTATCTTACTTTATTTGATTGTATGAAATAGTGGTAACACTAGAACAAGAAGATCATGTGGCTTCCAAACAACAAAATAAAACTAACCATGCATGCAACAAATGAAAACTATTGAATTTCTAAGCAATAACTGAAATACTAAACTATTGAAATGAGAGGATGAGGGTAGTTTTGAGGGGCAATTTGTTTGTAAGCAAACCAGCTATTTATAGAATTCTCATTCACCCAAAGGTAACTTCAACTAGGACTCTCTTACCATTAAACAATGGAGAAACACTATTCCAGGGGACATAAAACATAAATACTAGCCAAAGCGGGTGAAAAAGTTGGTAAAAGTTGACAATTTACGTGAGTCGTGATCAGAAAAGCGTACTGGAAAACGCGTGAAGGACCGCCGCCACCGAGCAGGGGGCGGTTACAGGACCACCGCCTAGGCAGGGCGGCGGTTTCGTCCATCAAGACAAAATGCAAAGGAAAAAGGGGGAAAGAGCAAAACAAAGCACGCGGAGGCTAAGCGAGGCATGCGGGATGTTAACGTACACTTGGAGAGCTTTTCCGATCCTGAACACCTTGCGAGAAGACTGTTTCATCATTGGGGCATGTGTAACATCGTTCGCGGTATTGTACACTACAATTTTGGGTACGTGTGTCCCCAGTCGAAAATAAGGAAAACACCATATGAAATACAGAATAGGCAAGTACAAGTAAGTGTAAGATCGAAAATGGTGACAGAAAAGAAATGCAAAATGGCCAAATACATGGGTTAATTTTTACTCTTTTCACTTAAGAACCATATGAATAGTATTATGATACCGAGACTAAATAATGACTCAAAGTGTGTGATTTTGTGTCTACACCAAAATTGTTTTTTTTTTTAAATTACAAATGCTTGCATAAAGTGCCACATAGCTTTATAATTACACATTATTATTTCCTATCGTAAAAAATCACTTCGCTAACTTGTCTTTCCATTGCATGCAAACATGTAAACTATAATCAACTCCTCACCCCTCTCCTCATGGATAAACAACTACACGTTTATATCAATTATCCAAGCGATTGAATGAACAAGCAAAAATAAGCCAACTAATTGAAAAAAAATACCATTTGTATGGACTAATTTACGGTGATTTATTTCCTTAGGACTCATAAATATTATTAACTTTTTTTTTCAATGAATCAAAAGTTACAAGTTGGGGTGGAGGTGACTACTATTTTTCTATTAGTTTTCATAGCAACATTCCTCCTGAAAAAATTTGTGAAATGCTCTCGAAGCGTGTCCATTTCTGAGTTGTGCGTCCATTTTAAATAAAAATTAGCCGCGTAGTGCCAAAACGTAGCGATAGTAAGGCCATTAATTTGCTTCTTGGTTTGCTTCTCCATATAAAAAAAAAAATCCATGAAGAAGCAACTTCGACCCACGGTTTTCTCTTGTCTTCGTAAATTACCACGCCCATAAACACACTATTCTCAACCTCCTCCTTTCCTCGGCTTTACCTAGCTTTGACCTTCCCATGGTGACCGAAAGTTAGGATTCTAAGCCGCAAAATTTTTGTGTTGTAGTAAGAGGATCTATGGAATTTTTTTCCGGAGGGATGGGTGGTGTCAACAATTGTTGGTTGGGGTTTTTCCTTCCGCAAAACTTGAAGGTGGATTTGCAGGAGTCACGCTTTATCTTTCTCCCAACATGGTGGTGGATTTTTAGGAGTCAATGCACTTGCAGGACCGGTGTGGAGCATGTAATGTAAAAGCCATGCAACAACATCCAAGAAACAAATAAGCAACAATATTCATAAGCTGAAGAAGAAAAATGGTGACTACGGTAGGTAGAATGATACATGAACCGCCTCAAAATAGGCTAAATGGAAGGAATAGAGGCGGTAGATGGCCATAGTTATTATCCCCTTACCTTTCCTATCACGCACAGACTATTCCAGTCATTTCATGCATGCATGAACATATTAGGTGGCGAGATCGATAGGTCATACTAGTGCCTTTCACACACATCCCATAGGTATCTAAGCACTTCCCGATGAATGAGGCCGCAGATATAAATGTGCGGTTGTGGTTAACATGGATGTATATTAAAAACAGATCAATGATCATCAATAATTTTAAAAGAGCATTGATGTATGTTGTAATAGGATTTGTAAATCCCTCTAGAACATGTCATAGCCAAGAGGTGCTCATCCCTTTGGAAGACACCTTTTGGCATAATTAATCACAATTTTCCACCATCTCATCCTACTTATGCTAATTATTCTTCATTAGCTCTAATCCTCACCTCGTTATTTTAATCACCATTAATCATCCATAATCCTCTTTTATTTTATTTTATCCTCTCTAAATCCTTAATTTTGCTCTTTCTAGGCCATTATTTAATGTTTTTACCCACCCATGGCCTTTATTTACTCATTTTAACCATCCACATGTAACCCTAGCTCGTCCATGTCCATCTAAACCCTAATCCCACTTCCTATGGGCTCTTTGCCTTGAGCCCATCATCTTCCCACCGTCTAAATGGATGGGTCCCTACAGTCGATGGTGACCCATCTGGGCCATCATCGACCCTATAAAGATACCCTCACCCCTCCTTGTTCAAGGATGCAATTTTGAGATTTTGAGCTCTTGTGATCTTGCCTTCATCTTGTGACCTCTTTTTGTAGCTACCAAGCCATTTGGAAGCCATCTTAGAGATCTTGTGTTCATTTTTGGGAGCTTTGGATTCCTCTTGTCATTGCATGCTTAGATCCATCATCATCACCTTTTTGTAGTCATTTTCATTGTGTTTGTAGGTTATGTAGTCATCTCGGTGGCGTCGTTCTTATATTCAATCACCTCCATCGTCATCTCGTAGGTCATTATTTTGCTCATTTCATTCAACCAAGTCCAAATCAAACCTAGTCGTCAAATCGACCCATCTCTTTGTTTTTGTTTTCCAATCACTTGCCTCATCACCTATTTGATCCCAACTACTCAGCTTTCGATCCATTCATTATGCTTTATCTTCCCTTTCGATCCATTCTACTGACCCCTTGGTCACGCTAATCCAATCCAGCCTAGTTATCATCGAATCGGTCTTTTTTATACCATTTACCATTTGTTTTCCTAATTTTCTTGCATCCTTTTTTTTTCCTCTTGTTTCATACTTTATGTAGGTTCTTTTTATCAACACAATGCATTATCATATCCGAGATCCAAATATAGGAAGACTTGCAAACCCACTTTTCTGCATTTTCTTCTCTTCTAGCCCCTGGTTGCCTTCGATCGGCCCTCTTTATTCTCGGTTCTCCGTCAACCCCTGTCAAGTTTGATTTATTTTTTCGTATTTAGATCAGATCTACTTTTTATCATCTTAGATCCAACTTTCACTTATGTTTTACTTCGATTTTGCATAGGCCATTTGCATCTAATTTATCAAATCTTCATTTTATCTATTTTTATCAAACACAAGGCTTAACATCCATCCTAGGAATTTTTGCTTCTCGGACTTACTTTGTAAGGCAACCCTCTCATCCTATCTACTAATCCAACTATTTTTCGGTCACTTAGCTCATTGCGGAGAAAAATCTACCATTTGCGTTTGTCTCGCATCATTATATCATCCCAAGGTACCATAAACCCTTCATATTTTGGAGTTATTTTTTCCTTTATTACTAATTCACTAATCTAAACAAAAATGAAGAAACTTGGTCAACATGAATGTCCCCATATTATAAGACCTTGGCTCCTTGGGATAGACCTTTGAAGAAGGACGAGTTCCTCAACTTGTTGATCAAAAAGGGGTGCACTCATTTTAGTGACAAAATTTTGGCATTCTCGGTGGGACAAGTTTGTTTGGAAACTTTTCTATAAATTTTTCATCTTGTAAGTGTTTCATTACAAACCTTATGTGTGTTCTTGTTAAGTTATTGCAATATTTTCATGACAACGATGCATGTTTTTTAATTTTTTAGCTAAGTTTTGGCGTGTTCTTAGATCACTTAGTTTTGAAACATATTCTCAAGAACCTAACAACTCCATTGATTGAAAAACCCATTTCTCTCATTTATAAACTATTTTCATCCATCCCCTTTTCTTATGAAATTGTGTAGTCATTCCTTTTCTTATTGGAATTCTTACGTGCCATAACAAATTCATCCCCCTCCATATTCATTCACTCCAAGCTTTCGTGGAAAATAGAGATATGATCCTCATTATACTACATATGTATATGCCTAAAGTCATATTGATGCATATGATCATCCTAATAATTATGGTGGATTGCGAAACAGGGGTATGCACATGATGAAGGTAGCTTCGATGGTTATCATTAGTAACTCACTTTAATTTGATAATTTGTCAAAATATGGGTAGCGTCCCAAGGTTGTATGCATAGACAAATGAAATATCGGTTTAACAACACTCTTCTAATAATAGAAATAACTTGAAGAGAAATCTAATAGCTAATATCATATAGATTTACTTGATTATAAGAGACAACTAAAAACTAAAATCAAACAACAAATCTAAACATAATATGTTTTGTACCTTGAAAGTATGCAAAAATATAAAGAAGTAATCTCAACAAGAATCTAAGTACCAAGGTGTGACATAAACTTATTCTAATAAAATACCAATTGTTCTCCTCCTTGGGCAAGAGCATACACTTTCTCCTCCCTTGGAATTGGAATTCACACCGAAAACACAAGTTACTCCACAAATATTATAAGATTCTATTGATTGAGTAATTTCTATTACAAAGTAGTTCTTTATGGACGTATGATGTTACCCTTCAAATTTTGTCCAAATTGATGAGTCACCCAAATAAAATGGAACTAACTAACTAGATTCTTTGGTGGTTTTATTAACAGAAAGTAAAACATAAAGAGAATGTGGTGTATTAAACAACACCTCCTATTCCTACTATAACTTGTCCCAACAAACAAGGGAGAGTATATATTTATAACAACCTATTACATTACTCTCCTCTTAATGATAACTAACTAGATAAAACATATAAGAGAGAAGATATAGGAAAATCAATTATAGTGGAAAATTGGATTTCTAGCTTTGACTAATTATTGTCCTCGTGGAGTCAAAGTGCTAAAAAGACGTATCTGTTTAACCAAATGTCACTTTAACTCCCTATTTGACTTCTAGTTGGTTGCATTCACATCCTCCAACTTTTTTTGTGAAGGTTATAACCATCAGTCGAGTTCTAGAGCAATATCTTCATCACAATTTCACACTAGAATAGACCGTAGTTTTTTTGCATACAAAATGGTAGGTAGGATAGTCTGTAGTTCTTATTACATGTAGGATCATGGAATTAAGGAAGTATAGGAGTACAACCTCACACATCTCAAAATTTCTGAAATTCTCTACCAACACCCCAACTAATGCTTCGAGTTATTGTTTTTGCAAGCAATGCATCTTTGTAACAGAGACGTTAGTTTTAAATGGATGATAATTCCATTCAAATAACAACTCAATATATACCTTCTCCTTGTCGTAAAACAGGTAAAAGACCTCTTAATTGCACTAAATCCATCTAAAACTTATCCAAAAGAGAAGAAAAAGTGTTCCTTTTTATGTAACTGATGAGGCATATAATGGCCTCATCACTCCACCAGACTTAAAACCTTGCAAGACCTCCTGCATTCCTCCTTTCCCTTCTTTGATTCAAAACTTCCAAAATTTTGCTACAACCGTACTCTTCAAAGTGAAGGAATTCCTTGCTTCCTTATTTGGTTCATTGTGTCCTTTATATTCCCATATTATTGATTCCCACTTATTAAATAAAACATGAGGTTTTTCATCCTCTTATTTCCATGAGGGAACAAGTTCCAATAAAAGAGGTTGTATATATCTCATGCCTACTCATTGATGTTGGAAATGATTAATCATCCTTACCAGATCTTTTACCTTTCTCATATCCTGGTTTAAATTGTTTGGAGAAATAACCTCCATTTTTTGATCTCGATAGGGAGTAATACACATCATCTTCTACAAGCTTACAATGCTATTTAAAAAGAGGTAGCGATATATATTTTGAAATCCCCTAGAGATTCTTATAATTCAGCAATGTAATTTTCCTGGAGTTCAGGAATGTATACTGCACTCGAATGTTGTTCCAAAATTTTCTGGATCTCAAAATTCATGTCTCATTACCAACGCTACACTCATTTGTTCATTGTTATATAATTGCACTCTATATCTCAAAACCTGCTAATTTTACAGGAAAGAAATATAAGCCCTATTTGGGTTTCGCCAATAAAAAGACTAATCATAAAATTAGCTACATGCCCAAGAATAAATTTGTGTAGGAAGAACTCAAATGCCAAGTTCCTAAGTTGATTATTACTAATTATGTATGCATGCATAAATGATTTTTCATCCTTAAAATCATGAGGTTCCTTGTTGGACAATTTGAAAATATGTCATCTAAGGAAATTTTCCCTAAGGAAGAGAACATAACAATTGACATTTCTCCTACATGTTAAGATGTAGTCATAAAATCATGCACTTTAGATATTTATTTATCTCGGTTTCATACTACTATTTAGAAGTTTCTTTAGTGAAGAAAGTAAAAATTAACCCCATCTTTTGGTCATCTTTGTTTTATTTTATTTCGCATTACCGACCCTTTTCATCCACATGCCTAGTCTGTTTCGGTTATTTCCCATCATTTTAGCCTCTCAATTGGGGCACCCAGGATAATCTTAGGGTGCATGTGGGCGCCCTAGTCCTACCAAGGGTGCCCTCATTCCTTTTACATTTTCTCACCACTTTTTGGGCTCTTTCCAACCATTTTACATCCTTATATTTCTTGTGGTTGGCTTTTTTCGGGCTTAATTACGAAATTAGACTAAGACAACCCTATAAATATAAAGTTATGAGACCATAATGAGGGACCTAGCATTACTTAATATTATCACTCCATCTAGAGTTGCATCCATCTATTGCATTGGAGATCACTTACATCCACATAGCTCCATCATCAAGGCACAAGGCTAGGACATTTACATCACACTTCATAGGGGAAGGGATTCTATTCTATTTCATGCACACATTCTATTACATTTTCTACACATAGTTATTGCTCGCTACTTCACAAAGTGTGACTAGCACAAGAGCAGCCTAGGCATGTTCACACACACTTACAAATAGAACTACATCGAATCGAGATGTAGTATAATGTTCAATTAATAAGTCCACTATTATGGCAGTTGAGGTTAGTCCGACCCCTTCATATGCATTATTCTTTTTTAGGGTTTTGATACTTTTTGGGGTCTTGCAGGTCTTTCTTTCATCTTAGAGTATTGGTGACATCTAGCGTAGGACAACGAAGTTGATGCCACACATAGCAGAGGTTCCAAGCCATCTTCCAGCTCTGTGAAAACTAGTTTCAGAGCTTTTACACAGACCAGGGTGCCCATATTGCAGACCAAAGCACCCGCAAGTTCCCAATCCTCCTCTAAGTGATCCAAAGGCATCTAGATCCTCTAGCTCCATCCTTTTTGGGACTTCTGCACTATCATTCCTACTCTTGAATTTTCTAGTCACCTCTACGACACTCTCCGATAGGCATTTGTTATTTAGTTGAGTTTTTTCCTCTTCCCTCTTACATGTTAGGGTTAGCATTTCCTTTTGCATAGTTTTTAGCTCATTTACATTCTTATTTACTACATTTATTTACTTTATTACAGTTGTTCATAGCTTAGATTGATTATCTCTATACTACATATTCCATTTTTAGTTAATCATTTTGGTGAACTTGACTCGATCATATACGCTTTTAGGTTCCTCCTTATTACTTTACTAGCATTTTTTTCCCTTTGCCATGACTCGATCTTGTGAGGAATTTATTGAATCTCACCTTAAGGCCATCAATGATTACCTGCTGAGCATTCCCAAGATCTAGATTTACTTTTATATGTTACTCGTGAGGAAACTACTAACTTCATAGAACTCACTTTGCTTATGTCGTCGTACCCATTTCCATTATGACTCCACCACTTGCTTCTACTCTGCTAACCATTTCTATTATTCCCATTTTTGTTCCTACTCCTACCAATCATTTTATATCACCCTTAGTTTCTCATGTACGACAAGTCTCATATGTTGGCAATCAATACTTAACTTCTCTTTATCACGATCTTCAAGCTCAAATTCGTAAGTTGCAACAGGCCACTTCGCATACATCTCCATCTTTAGATTCTACCTTGTTATTACATACTCCATTTTCACTTGCCATCTCTACTTACCCACTTCCTCCTAGTTTTGTTACCCTTAAGCTTCTTGTGTGCAAGAATTAGTTAGCCATGTTAGTGAAATTGAAACTAACACCTAGTAGCTTCAAAACAATGCTAAACTAACATCTATGCACCATCATGCTAAGAGCTAAACAAGTAATAAACATCAACACTATGCATTAGAACCTTGAAAATAAACCTCAAGCTAACATGCTAATACTTATTACTCTACTCTTTAGAAAGCTAAATCAATGAAATGGACCTAGGTAGATCCTTTAGCTATCAAAGGTTGATAGTTGTTGTTTAATCCAAGAGGCTTGAGAATGGAGGTTCATCAAGTCATGGAAATAAGGCATTTCTTGATTAACTCCATTGATTTTCAAAAAATAGCTTGGATGATTGAATGCAAAGGGATGATGCTTAGCTCCGCTCTAATGGAGAATGCTCTAAGATGATAAAATGGTTATAGCTTAGGCTCTATGCTCATTTAGGTGTAAGTAGAAAGGTTAGAGGAGGGTTCCTTTTATAACCCAATGGTTTGAAGAAGATTTGCATCCTATTGTATGTG
The DNA here is from genome assembly GCA_018340775.1 of Taxus wallichiana var. yunnanensis. Lineage (NCBI taxonomy): Eukaryota > Viridiplantae > Streptophyta > Pinopsida > Cupressales > Taxaceae > Taxus > Taxus wallichiana. The sequence goes on from CM031239.1 coordinate 896,026,568, forward strand.
GGATAATAGCAAAGCTAGGTTAGTTATGGATAAGCATGGTTTAGAAGTGGTTGAGTTTACTTTAAGAGAGTTTAGTTTGTCCTCTAGTGACTCATGGGGATTGAGGGGGTTTATTAATTAACCAAAGTGATTAATTAATAGGTGCAAGCTTATAGAAGCTTTTTAGAGGAATAGTTAGTATGATTTATGTTATGAGAGGATTTTAATCAAATAAATGACAATTTATTGATTAAATAGAAGATAAATTAATTAATTAAGAATAATTAATTAATCTAGATAGAAAGGGAGCTTAATTAATTAGAAATAATTAATTAATCTAGATAGAAAGGGGAGCTTAATTAATTATAAATAATTAATTAATCTAGATAGAAAGGGGATCTAATTAATGAAAGGTCGTTAATTGGCGTCATTGTTGGATATAAAAGTTAATTAACTAACATAATGTAATTAATTAATGACGATATCAAAGAAAATGTATGATATTGATGATATGTCGTCAATTTGTGGGAAAGGGTATAATTAGCACAATTTAAGTATTTAAATTTCTCGAGCTAAATTATAGGTGTCTACACTTCCCATTTTCAATGGGCATGGTGACCCACAAAGAACACCTTAGATCATTTCATGTCACTTGTCTTGACTTCATTGATGATCATACACTTTTAGCTAAGCTCTTTCCTTGTAGTCTTCATGATTATGTGATGTGTTGGTTCTACGACTTACCTGTTCACTCGATAACCTCTTTCACACATCTAGCTGATGCATTTCTTACTCATTTCTCCATCAATATCAGCTCTAATATTTCTTACACCCAGCTAGCACAACTTAAACAAGGCTCAAATGAACACCTAGCCAATTACATTTTGAGGTATAAGAACAATTTAGCTAAGATGACCAACATCCTTTCCGACTCTGAGCTTCAAGACTTATTTATTCAAAGTCTATTACCACCTCTACAGAGAGTGTTCTCTTTGAGACTTCTCCTTCATTTGATCAACTTTGTCATACTCTCAAGCTTCGTGAGACTAAACTCCTATCCATAGGAAATCTTAAGTATCAAGAATAGACTTCGTCTTCCACTCATTTACCTAACAAGCCACCATTTAAGCCTTCCACAACTAAACCAACCAATGTTAAAGTCACTGTCAACATCGTCACTCCTACTAGGGAGGTTCAATCATAACAACAACCTTGACACATGTTTAGCACCTTTCCCATGGCTCTGCATCTTATATTGAAACAAATTCTTGAGAGAAATCTTATTACCCTTCCCCGCCACTCAAATTAGACCCATCGCAACCAAAAGGTAGGAACTATAATGAAAACTTCTGATGTGATTATCATCGTTGTGTGGGAAATTCTATAAATAGATGCCTAAAAATCTAAACAATCATCCAAGATCTAATTGATAACAATAAACTCGAGTTCTCAAAGTCCACTAGCTCACCCTGACCAATGATAAGAGTAAACTCAATCTCTTTAACAATGAATCTCAACAACATGACAAAAAGACAATAGAGTTTTTTTGCTAATCATGTGTATCACGTGGTATCACCTCTAGGAGCTCTGGATTTCTTAGTTACTAACATTGAAGCTTCACCGCTAATCATTTATTTTTCCAATAACGATTATCACACCAAGTTTACATCTAATCATTTGCACATCCATGCATCTATTGGCTTGACCTCCATCAACAATACTAAGGTTGACCCATCATGGCCCATTAGTGCATGTTCTATGTCCCTCCTTAAGGCTATCAGTTATCCTACATCACAAATTGAGTATCCCTTCCACAAACCCTTTGGTGTTGTTCATTGCATGTCACAGTTGGTCCTCTTACTATGCTTGTCCCTTTCCTTGTTGGAAATACAGTTGAGGGATGTGACATGCTTCTTGGTCTCAATTGGATTCATTTCTCTCTCAATCTATCATTTATATGAATCATTTGTGACTCAAATTCATTTACAATACACAAGTCATTTCTATTGATGGTGTCCCTCCATCTCCTCCATTGTCATCATCTCCTCGTATAGTCACTCGTGTGTCATCTACTTCTTCTAACACGTCTCATTCTATGTTGCTCAAAGAACAATATACTCCTAGCTCACCTACTTGAGTACCGTCTACATGACCACATCATTCTGCTAGTCCTACACATCGGAATAGGCCTATTCCTAGGATAGTCATTGCATCTTGGCGTTGATCATCGCCTCGCTTTATTCCATGTGGTTTCTCATCACCTTCGCATTTAGCATCACGTCAATCTCCATCACCAACGCATTTTACTACACCCCAACCTTCATCATATATTCATCCATCACATGCGCATAGACTTCATTCACCAAAGATAGCGTTTGTCTACCATACCACCACTATTAGATCATGGTCCTATGCTTTCATCCTTGCAGACATCAGGTGGAGGACCTTCATCCTTCACTATCATTGGTTAATTCACTCATTTATATATACTTAGGGGGCATAACACCTACTACCACCCTCCATTTTATCATAGCATCTCTTATCTTTGCATTTTTTTATGTTTTATCATCGTCACTACTGATGACGCACTCTTGTGCTTTGGTTCACACTTGAATGTTGAGGGATTACTACTACACTGAACCCCACACACTGCACTATAGGCATTATACATTGCATTTCATCACACATTGCATGCCATACACCATACATTCTCCATGTTTTTCTACAACATTGTGCCATTTCCACATTCATACATCATACATTATACTAGTCCTCACCTTATGTGTTTTACATCATACACTATTAGGCTATTTATACATGTTGCCTCACATCCTATACATAGGCATATACCATACATCATACACTGCGCACTACTCACATTCTACACATTATACTAGTCTTCATCATCTATGCATCTAACATTACATTCATCCCTACATACTACATTACTCATCTATCTACATGTATTACACTACGTGTTATACATTACATTTTATAAATTCTACATATTTACCATCGCATCTTACACAACACGTATTTATACATTCTACTCATCACATGGTCATCATCTATACTATATTGTCTTATACATGCTGCACTCACTACCCTATGATACACTTTAGTTCCTCGGTCCATACTTGATTGTCGAGGGTTTACAAATCAAATGGACCTTACACTCATCACCATGCAATAATCCTAGGTTAGTGACATACGCTTTAGGCTAAATCGTCACCTATTCTATCATTTTGTAGTGGTATACACCTTAGGTTACATCACCACTCCCTCCTTTCATCTTGTAGTGACATACGCTTTAGGCTAAATTGTCACCTATTTTATCATTTTGTAGTGGTATACACCTTAGGTTACATCACCACTTCCTCATTTCATCTTGTAGTGATATACGCTTAGGGATAAATCATCACTCATCCATTCATCTTATAGTGATATACGCTTAGGCTAAATCATCACTTATATGTTCATCTAGTCATGATATATGCTTCCGCTATAAATTTCACACACACATCATTTATAGGTCACATCACATCACTACACTTACACATTCATCACAACGCATTAAACACAACACACTATTCGGCAATTTCTGATGACACACTATCGTTTATAGTTTATTCTTGATCGCTAAGGGGGAAACAAAATGAACCTCACTTGTATACACTTCCATTCACTCGGGGGCACATAGCTCCTATAATTCCATCTTGCCTTCTATTCCATCCATCCACAACATATTGCATTGTCTTAGGGGCATTTAATCTTGCTTACTAGTGTTTTTACATGATCACTTTACTACACGTGTTAGATTCATTTCTTATATGTCATTATCTATATCATCAACACATGTACATTCACATATTTGTTTAGTTGTGATTGTAGATACAGATCCCTCACACGTAGCATGGATGCTCACCTTATACCCTTTCTACATTGTTCATTGGGGTCATCCACATTCGATTCTCACGTGTGGTATTGCTTCATTTTGTACCTAGCACCTTACATAACTTGGGTATTCACTCTTTGACATATTGATTATTTCTCTAACATGCTAATGGACGTTCCATGTGTAGCACTTGTTTTGTAGGATTACATGTCGCCACAACTACTTTTGGTTGTTTGTGTTTGTGTTTATCTGTCATTGTTTGCTTCTTGTATGCTAGCCTTGCCCTATGTTTGGTGTGCATGCTTGTTTGTTATTTGAGGCCATGATGGCCTTACGTGTCTTTCGACATCATGAGTGATGTCCCATGTTTTCAACCCACTTTGTGTGGTTCACTTGTCTTCTTGCATGTTTACACTCTTTGTGCTTGGTAGTTTTTACATTATCTGCGTACTTTACACTTGTCTTCTTACATACATGTGTGTTTTCATACTAACACTTGTTTTGGCTAGCCATCCTTGTTTGTGTGCACCTTGGTTTCTACCAAGTGCATTCCCTTCCCCTACATAGTAGAGTAACAATGTACATGCGATTGGTCACTTTTTGGGGTCGCATTCTCTTATCAGCAACGCGCGCATGCCCCCCCAAAGAGGGGGAAATCATTTGGGGTTTTCTACATACTAACACAGAGATTCTACACCAGTTCATTTTATTTATATATAGTGAGTGGGTTCAGACCAGTCTACAAACCCCATACACAACATATTTTACAGGACATGGTGTCCTTAGCATTCTAGGAAGCAATTATAGGCTTGGAGGTTACAGTGGGTGTGCCTCCTACACTACTTCATCCAGTGGTGTTGAATCACCCAAAAACTGGACGATACAAAGATATCTTCACACACATTCAGGGAAGAAATTAGATCTTGGAGGATAGGGAGCATTTCCTCCCTACACTTCCTTGGCCATGGTGGCGTGAGATCACCTAAAAACTCGCATGATCTGGGATATCCTTCTACAATGTCTCTCTCGACATGGATCAGTGCACATGTTCCATTTACATTCACCTATTTTACACTTACATGCTTTCATATACATGGGTCTTTTTACATTACGTTTTTGCACTTACATACATACATATTTGACTACTTGATTGTTTTCTCCTTACAGGTCCGGTAGTATGAGAAACAAGCAATCAAATTGGGGGCAACAACAAAAATAACGTCAACAACAACACTTCATGACAACACATGCTTTACTAACCATGTAGGTACATTACATAGTGTAGCAGCATATACGTTCCACCCTAGGTTCACTCTCATCACTCTTTCTTTGCACATTTTTCATCTTTAGTTTCCACGCTCCTCCATATTTTTGGTCATTCCACACTTTTGTCTAGTCCTTCGGCACGTTTCTACTACACTCTTCATGGACATCAGGTATGCATCTCTATCTACTTTATGTTACCGAGCTTTCAGCTCATCAACATAAAGTGGAGGAAAAATGTAGTCACAAAATCATGCACTTTAGACATTTATTTATCCTGGTTTCATACTATTATTTAGAAGGTTCTTGAGTGAAGAAAGTACTAATCAACCCCATTCTTTTGGCCATCTTATTTTATTTTATTTCGTCATTACCAACCCTTTTCATCCACATGCCCAGTTTGTTTCAGTCATTTCCCATCATTTTAGCCTCGATTGGGCAGCCTGGGCACCCCTGGTCCCACCAGGGGTGCCCCGATCCCTTTGTACTTTCCTGCCACTTTTTGGGCTCTTTCTAGCCATTTTACATCTTTATCTTTCTTATGGTCATCCTTTTCGGGGTTAATTACAAAATTAGACCAAGAGAACCCTATAAATATAAAGTTATGAGACCATAATGAGGAACCTAGCATCACTTACTACTATCACTCCATCTAGAGTTGCATCCATCTATTGCATTGGAGATCACTTGCATCCACATAGCTCCATCATCAAGGCACAAGGCTAGGACATCTGCATCACACTTCATAGGGGGATTCTATTCTATTCCATACACACATTCTATTACATTTTCTACACATAGTTATTGTTTGCTACTTCACAAAGTACGACTGACACAAGAGCAACCTAGGGCATGTTCACACACACTTACACATAGAACTACATTGGGTCTAAGATGTAGTGCAACGCTTAATTAATAAGTCCACCATTGTGGCAGATGAGGTTAGTACGACCCCTTCATATGCATGATTATTTTTCAGGGTTTGATGGTTGTTTTGGGATCTTGCGGGTCTTTCTTTCATCTTGGAGTATTGACAAAATCTAGGCAAGACAACGAAGTTGATGCCACACACAACGATGGTTCTAGGCCGTCGTCTAGCTCTTTGAAAACCATTTTTAAAGTTTTTACACATACCATAGCACCTAGATTACAGACTAGAGCACCCATAGGTGCCCCAGTCCCTCTCCTGGTACTCCAATCCACCTAAATCCTCCAACTCCATCATTTTCGGTACTTCACTTGCACGTCATTCCTGCTCCTAATTTTTCTAGTCACCTTTGCGACACTCTCTCGACAAGCATCTATTATTCAGTTGAGTTCTTTCCTCTTCCTTCTTGCATATCAGGATTAACATTTCTTTTTACATAGTTGTCTAGCTCATTTACATTCTTATTTACAACATTTATTTACTTTATTATAGCTAATCATAGCTTAGATTAACTATCTATAAACTACATATTTAGTCCATTTTTAGTTAATCACAAGATAACCTCTCCAATTTGACAAGTTGTAGTCAATATCCTTTCCAACATTGCATTCTCCTCCTTAATATTTTCATTTTCTCTTTAAGTTTCTTGTTTTGAGCTTCAATTTTTCTTAACTCATAACATTTTCTCATCCACTTAAGCATTCATCGTGCAACGTTAATTTGAACAATGGGTTATACATGATCATTTTGGGTTTTTTCCATTATTTTTCTCGTTGTTGCACTAGGCTTTGTAATGTTGCAATTCAAGATTGGGACTAAGACTTTTCCTCACATAAGGTGAAATGGAGTTTTTAAATTTTTGTACCATTTACGATCCAAAATGCTCCTTTTCTTTAAGAGTGTTCTCCAAAACTATGATCCGAATTTTCTTATCCTGAATGTGTCTGCCTCTTCCACTCCTTAACTTGATTTTCTAAATGCAAGGTTTCTTATTTTTCTGCTAGCAATTATTGTTGTAAGGTTTGAATGGCATGAGTTTTTGTTGGAGCAACTACTTGGGTTTCCCAATTCTCGTTGTCTGCACTAGGCTTTGTAATGTTGCAATTCGAGATTGGGACTAAGACTTTTCCTCACATAAGGTGAAATGGAGTTTTTAAATTTTTGTACCATTAACGATCCAAAATGCTCCTTTTCTTTAAGAGTGTTCTCCAAAACTATGATCTGAATTTTCTTATCCTGGAATGTGTCTGCCTCTTCCAGCTCCTTAACCCAGTTTTCTAGATGCAAGGATTTTTATTTTTCTACTAGCAATTATTGTTGTAAGGTTTGAATGGCATGAGTTTTTGTTTGGAGCAACTACTTCAGGTTTCCCAATTCTTGTTCTAGTAACCTCACAAAAAAAATTCTTCAGATAGAACCATTGCTTGGAGTGCTTGTTTTTTATCACTTATAAGACTATTGATGTTTCCTTCTTCCATTCGGATAGGTGATTTCCATTTTTTATTAACCCTAGGTTCAATTAGGAATGTTTCAACATATTTTTCTTCACTAATAAATGATGCAAAAAAATTATTAGGGATGCCATAGGTTATCTCATTGCTTGCATGATATCTGCTATATAGTTGTCTTCCTTTAAATCACTCTCTAGAGTGATGACCAACCTCTTTCTTTTGATTTTTCTTAGATGGGGAGCATCAATTTTTTGGGGTAATTTTGCTTCCTTTGATTTTTTTCAAATTTGGAATTGACCTTAAAATTTTCCTTGTCCTAACTTTGGACCATGCTTAGGAGGTTTTCTTCCTCTATAATTCTCATCTTCCCCTTTTCTTAAGGACTAGGTCTTGTGCAAGCTCTTTTTGTGCCCTTTTCTTTATAACAAAGTCTCAAACAAGGGAAGGTTTGGGAGTATAATCCTGCTTAATTGGCATGTTTCTTAAAAACACAATACATTTCCTTATTCCCTTTTTCTAATTAGTCCATTGAAGTTGGTTTTTACATATCATTTGAATTAATCCATGATGTTTCAAAGGTCCTTAACCTTTATTAACCTTGATCGTCATAGCTTGCAAAGAAGAAAACATAGAATTTTGAAAGTTAACCCTACACTCAAGATTCTCTCGTGCGATATCTAAGATTCAAATAAAAATTTCATTGTAGCCTTGAGCGAAATACTATGTTTTCCATCTCAAGTGAAATATTTCATCAACTAGGTGGCTACAGACTTCTAAGGATCAATCAAACTATCCCTCATTATCCCCTTGATCTTCCCAGTTTTATCTTGCAATGTTGTTATTTTTGGTTCTTTTTTCTTAAGGGATATTTTAATAAATTCACTATAAGGGGTTCTAGTATTTGCAAATGCTTCCCCTTCATCTAGGAGGCTGAAATTTCATAAAGGATTGGAGTACTTACCTCGATTATTACCCCACGGAGTAAAGAATGATGCTCCCAGATTTCTTACAAATTATTCCAAAATATCCTCATCAAATCCCTCAAATTTTTCCAAGAAACTAATCCATCTTGGGAATAGAAGTAAGCTCCAAATCGCTTCTTGACTCCCATTGCTACATATTATGAAAGGAGAATGTCTAAGTGTTAAATATCACATAGAATGGATTGCGAATGGTATGGATATTCTAATGTTTAAAAATGAGTTTAACGAATCACATATCCAAACATAAACTTCACAATCAGTACCTAATATTCATACCGTGTGAGTTAGATTTGCATTCATCATGAAATATTAAGTTGTCACCCACACCTCTCTCATTTTTGCAAAAGTGATGTATTGTCCCTTCCATATGAATTTTCTCCTCTTTTGGAAGTTGTTAAGAATGGACTTAAATGTGACAAAATGAGACATAAATAGTTGTAGAAATAAGAATAAGGTACATACCTAAGTGTTCCTTTCCTACCATGTGTCCTTTCGTAACTTCCTTTTCTTGTCAAAATTATATTCTATTAGTAATGATTTTTTAGAGAATATAACACAAATCAATTGATTAATTTATTTGGCCCTCTCCCTAAAATGATTGTGTGCATGACCACATGCATGACGTTTTTCTTTTTTCTTTTTTTAATAGCAATCTATATAGAAATTGTCAAACTACTCTTTATTTTGTATCCATTGAGAGTTTGGAATTCCTTTATAGTGAAAGATTAAACCTCTTTCATACATTGAAATTTTGGATATTATAGGAGGTGATTACTTTGAAATGTTCTTGATTAGCTAGTTTTCTATATAGGTGGATCCTATGTCAATTTACCAGCAAATTCCTCTATTCTCCATCAATTTGTATAAGACAAATAGATCCATTTTTAAAAATTTCCTCAATTTGATATGTTCCCAACCACCTAGTTTATAGTTTTCCTTTGAAGTCTTTATACTTAGAATCAAACAATAATTCCCGATCCCCATCCTTAAAATTCTTAGTTCGAAGGTTTCATTCATGCTAAGACTTCTTTTGTTGTTAAATGATTTCAATCTAGTGGAGTGCTTCCATTATGTATTTCTTAAGTTCATTTAGTTGTAATCGCATGTCCCTTTGTGCTTCGTAAGATCAATTCCCACTTCGGTTGTTGTCTTGAGAGTTTGTAGTTCGAAATCTAGTGGAAAGATTGGATTTTTGCCATAAACTAGCTCATATGGAGTAAATTCAATGGTTGACTTCCAGGTTGTGTTATTTGATTTGATATAATTCAATGAATGTCTTTATGACTTTGGACATGAATTGTGGTCCTTGGTTTGAACAATAGATTTGGGCCCCCAAATCTATGGAGAATTTAATCATAGAGAAATTCTACACCTTTCTCATCACAAGAAAAGGCAAAGCTTAGACTTCAGCCCACTTAATCACATACTTCGTGCATACATGGATGTACTCATTTCCTTGTGATAAAGGATCAATATGGCTAGTAAAATCCAACACTCATTTCTCAAAATGTTCAAGAATTACTTGACGATGGAGGAGAATTTCATTGGAAAGTATAGGCTTTCCCATTACCTAACATTGGTTACATTTCCATATTTATCTTTTCATATCCTTATGTAAGGAAGGCCAATAGTAGCCAGCTCCTAAGACTTTATGGATGGTTCTCTTGACCGAGCAATGACCTCTAGATGGATCATCATGGCATGTCCTCAAGTTGTCAAATATCTCATCCTCACCTACACATCTACATAACACCATGTCGGGACCAAATTTAAACAACATGTCATGAAACCATTTGAACTTTGTACATTCTTTTATTAATGTTTTCTTTTGTTTAGTTGAAAAATAAGGTGAAAAATGTTAGGATTATACCAGTTGTATAGATAAACAAACATGTAATGAATAATGAAGAAAACGTAAAATAGAAATAAATGCAATAAAACAGAGACATGGATTCACCCAAAAATGGGCTACGTCCACCAGAAACAACCAATCTTTTATTTCGTCTAGCTAAAACTCTCTCACACATTACCACTACTGATACAATGAGCCTCTTACATTACAAATTTTTTACAGATATTAGGGTTTATTTATCATTTTGGGGAAACATAGAAAAACCACCCATTAGATCTGTGACCTAATAAAGAACGGTCCAGATTTCACAATGCATAAATACATATAAAATGTGGCTTATGGGGGTGCTGCCCCCAAACCCCCATTGGGGAGCGTGGCCCTCGGACCCCCGCCGAAGGGCCATCCCCAGGACCCACAAGGGGGCGAAGCCCCCCTTGCAACCCCCATCGCTATCAGGCTCCACAACCAACAATCTTCCACTTGGAGATTGATTGATGTAACTTTACCACTACAACTCCTGCTTGGACTTTTCTTCTTGGCTTGTTTCTTCCACTTCAGATCAATCTTGAAGAGCCGTAGAAGTTGAATGCAAATCTAACTTCTCCTTTGTCATTGGCTTAGTAAACATATCGGCGGGATTATCTCTGTATGAATCTTCACTAACTCAAGTTGCCCGTCCTCCAAAACTTGTCGTATGAAGTGATATCTTAGCTAAATGTGTTTTGTTCTTGAATAGAGCGCCGAGTTCTTTGCTAGGTGAATTACACTTTGAATATCACTGTGTAACTTACAATCCCTTTGCTCCTTACCCAACTCCTCCATGAACCTTCTCATCCATAACATTTCCTTACTTGCCTTAGTCATTGCAACATATTCTACCTCTGTAGTAGATAGGGCAACTACCTTCTGTAACTTTGAGATCCAACTCACTGCCGCACCACCAATCAGTAAACACGTATTCGGTAGTGCTCCTCCTACTATCCATATCTCCTACCATATATGAATCCACAAATCCCTGTAAAGTATAATCTAACCCTCCGAAGCACAAGTGCCTACTAGTGGTCCCTCTCAAATACCTGAGAATCCACTGGACTGCCTTCCAATGTGCTTTACCCGGATTTTCCATATACTTGCTAACAAATCCCACTACTTGGGAAATGTCCGCTGGTACAAACCATGGCATACATAAGGCTCCCAACTGCTGAAGAATAAGGAACTTGTGCCATATAATCTTTTTCCTCTTGTGTTGTTGGGCATTTCTCTTTGCTTAATCTAAAATGCCCAGTCAATGGTGTACTAATTGGTTTCACATTCTGCATCTGAAACCTTTCTAACACCTTTTCTACATAGTCCTCTTGAGACAACACCAATTTCTTATTTTTTATGTCCCTCTTGATTTGCATACCAAGGATTTTCTTTGTTGCACCCAAATCCTTCATTGCAAATGTTTGTGCAATCTTTTCCTTAAGCTTTGCAATTTCTTACATATTAGACCCTGCTACAAGCATATCATCTACATATAACAGAAGAATAATGTAGCTCCCACTATCCAACTATTTAAAGTATACACAATGATCTGATTGACATCTAGTAAAACCATGCTCATGCATAAAACTATCAAACTTTAGATACCATTGTTAGGGAGCTTGCTTGAGCCCGTATAGGCTCTTCTTCAACCTACAAACCAATTTCTCCTTATCCTTCACCTCATATCTAAGTGGTTGCTTGCATATAAATCTCCTCCTCTAAGTCACCATGGAGAAATGTCATCTTGACATCAAGTTGCTCTAAGTGTAAATCTTCAACAACAACTAAACTTAATACAGTACGAATGGAAGACATCTTTACAACATGGGAGAAATTTTCATCAAAATTGATACCTTTCTTTTGTTCATACCCCTTCATTACAAGCCTTGCTTTGTACCTTTTCTGTCAACCTTCTTCTTCTTTCACACAGTGAGCCCATTTGTTTTGTAGTACTCTCTTCCCAACCGATAATTTGACTAAATCCCATGTTTGGTTCTTCTGTAGGGAGTCCATCTCCTCATTCATGCCATGTTCCCACTCCTTAGTGGACTCCACCTGCATTGCCTCATCAAATCTCTCTGGCTCACCACTATCTGTTAGTAACAAGTAATACAAAGCAAGGGAAATCTTTCTCGGAGGTCTAACAATATGTTGTGACCTTTTACCAAAGATTGGGATTTCATGGGATCATTATTTTCTTGCTACTCATTTTCTTGAATTTCTAACATAGGTGTTGATGCTGACACTAGTTTTCATGCTCGGCCTATAAGACTGTCAACCTCGGTACCTATAGGTGGATATTTTCCACCCGAGAGTTCATTTTTAGGAGCTATATCCTCAACCAATTCTTCCTTGGGCTTTTTTTCATCCTGTACCTGATCCCTGTACATTCTATTTTCACGCCAAACAACATCACGACTCCTAATTATCTTAGATTCATCTAGATCCCAAAACTAAAATCCATAATCACCATTGGAGCCATAGCCTATGAATGTACAACGTTTGGATTTTGAATCCAATTTTTTTGTTTTCTTTATTAACATGCACAAATGCCTTTGAACCAAATACTCTTAAAAATGAAAGGTCTACCTCTTTCCTGGTCTAGGATTCTTCAAGAATTCCTCCATCTAATGCACTCGAAGGCCCATGGTTGATTAAGTACACACAGCAAAGTATCTACGACCTCTGCCCAAAACTGAAGAGGCAGCCCCACATGCAATCTCATTGACTATGCACACTCCATTATTATTCTATTCATCCTCTCACTAACACCATTTTGTTGCGAGTCATGGGAACTTTTTCTCTCTGAATCCCTTTCAAGGAATAATAATCATCAAACTTACTACCGTGATACTCACCGCCATTATCGGATCTCAAATATTTCATTTTAAAACCACATTCTTTATCAACAAGTGTTTTCCATTTCTTAAATGTATCAAAGACATCAAACTTACGCTTAATGCAATATACCCATACCTTCCTTGTGGCATCATCTATGAATGTGACATAGTATAGAGAACCACCATGAGATGCAACATGGGCCGGCCCCCACACATCTGTATGAACTAGCTCCAACTTTTTCTCTTTCTTAGTATTCCCTACCTTGAGAAATCTGACTCTTTTATGTTTCCCAAAAATGCAATGCTCTCAAAAATCTAAGTTTAATTGCTTCAAACTTGAAAGCTTACCTTTTTCCTATAGAATTTTCATGCCCTTCTCACTCATATGTCCCAATCTATTGTGTCACATGCTGGCATCCTCATTTGAAGTAGACAATATGGTAGAAAAATTAGATATACAAGTAGACAAATAAAGAGTGCCTACTTTCTTATCCCGTGCCACTACTAGGGCACCCTTGGAAACCTTCCAAGCATCTGAAGTGAATGTGACTGTGCAACCTTCACCACCCAACTATCCCGCAGAGATGAGATTTCTCCTGAGACTAGGTACATGCCTCATGTCTCTTAATATCCATGTAGTTCCATTCTGTAATTTCAAGTGTACATTGCCCTTCCCAACAATGTCGCACGACTCATCATCGCCCTCACATAAACTGTCCAAAATTTCCCTGGATGTGCTCTTTAAAATAGCCCTTATCATGGGTTGCATGGAAAGAGGCACTGAATCTATTACCCAAGATTCTACTCTAGTATCAAGAGAAAGTATAAGAGCATCTGAACAATATTACCTATCGATTTTCCTCTTTAATACCTTTACTGCTTGGTTTTCTTTATTTCATTTGAACCAACAATCCTTTTTAGCATGTCCTCTCTTTCCACAGTTCCAACAAGTAATGCCTCTACTCCTAGATTTGGATTTAGATTTCCCACGAGCCTTACTCTTTGATTTATCCTTGCTCCTCCCTCTACTCTCCATATTCAATGCATTTCCAAAAGAAGAATTTTCCCCTGTACTTTTCCTACGCATTTCCTCATTTAAAATGACACTTGCTACATCTTAAAATTTAAGAGAACTAGATGATGTATTACTTGATCGCCATTACTAAGTTGTCCCAACTTTACGTAAAGAACATAGGAATAATAATGCTCTAACCTCCTCATCAAATGGGATATTAATGAATATAACTGATTTACAATAGTGTGGAAATCATTAAGATGGTTAGATACAGACCCACCTTCTTACATTTGTAGATTAAACAATATTTTCATAAAATAAACTTTATTGGATGCACTAGGTGTTTCATATAAACTAGCTAGGGTTTTCATCAACTCTACTGTACTCTTCGCCTATGAGATATTTAAAGCTACGGACGATGCCAAAATAAATCGAATCGCACCAAGAGCCTTCCTGTCCAGAACCTTCCACTCCTCATCAAACATGAATGGGGGATTCACTCCTTCACCTCCTAATGGTAGGTATAGATCCTTTTGATATCTGTAATATTCCACCTACATTTTCCATAAATGTAATTTCGTAGTCAAACTTCTCAACTCTAAACTTATTTTCCTATTTCATTGCTACTTCTCCCACTCAAGTAGAAATCCCTCTATGAGTATCCTACCAACAAATAAATCTCAAACATTCTTTGATACCAGTTGTTAGGATTATACTAGTTGTACAGATAAACAAGCATGTAATGAATAATGAAGAAAACATAAAATAGAAATAAATGCAATAAAACAGAGACACAAATTTAACGTGGTTCACCCAAAAATGGGCTACGTCCACCAAAAATAGCCAATCTTTTATTCCATCCAACTAAAACTCTCTCACACAGTGCCACTACTGATATAATGAGCCTCTTACATTACAACCCTTTTACGATATTAGGGTTTATTTATCATTTCGGGAAACATAGAAAAACCACCGTTAGATCTGTGACCTAATAAGGAACGGTCTAGATTTCACAATGCATAAATACATATAAAATGTGGCTTATGGAGACACTCGCCCTTGAACCCCCATCGGGTGCACGGATCCCGAACCCCCTATCGGGGGCCATCCCCCAACCCCCGCAAGGGGGTGAAGCTCCCTTACAACCTTGTCTATTGCTCGGCTCCAACCAACAAAAAAATTCCTGTGGCAAAATAGTTGACCATGTTTGTAAATCATGGTGACTTTGTGCAAACCGCTAAAACAAATATTCTTTTGGAAATTCGTCTTCATTGGATTAGTTTCCCTGCATTAGTTAGTCTTGGTAGAAAATCAGCCACCACAATATCCTTGTCAGGGCTTATCAATTATTATGATGTTATATTCTTGTAATAGTTGTGTACCTTTTCCTTAGAGAAAACTACAACAAATTTATGAAAACTCCCAATACATCTATATTGTTTCCCAAGATCAAACATATATGTACTACTGAACTAAGTTTATTGTCGACTGTCATGTGTGAGGCCAAATCAAGGATCCATCTTGTTACACACACACAATATATATATATATATATATATATATATATATATATATATATATATATATATATATATATATATATATATATATATCATCGTAGGATTAGGAGAATTATGTATGGTTTTATCCCTAATGCGGGAGCATCACCGTGAGAAAAACAAAATTTTGGAGTTCATATAATTTTGGGTTGAGAATGGTCTTAAGGGTCATATTTAGGTGTTTTGAGAACTTCCCTACCTTTATTGGTTTCTTCATGAGCAAAAAGAGGTTGATTTACATTTTCCCTCCAAAACCACCTTCTTTGAAAATTTGAATTCCTAGTTCTAAGTTAGGAGGTCTAATGCAAAATATGAAATAAAATAAGGATATAAGAGGGTTCTAAGGGGCTTCTATGTCGTATTTAATTTATTGCCACCCACCTAAGTTAGGTGACCTATATTTGGTTAGTTTTACTATTGTTAAGTTAAGAAACCTACCTGTAACTACCACCTTATTTGGATAAAGGAAAAGGTATTCAAATGAGAGAGAGGATGGAGAGGTAAGGAAATGAAGTTAAAGAGTTGAAATAGGTAGGAATGAGCCAAAAAGGCTTGGAAATTTGTAGAAGGGAATGATTCATCTTACAAGATAGATTATCATTGAATAAAGCTTTTAAAACCTTGAATAATTATGTATGAATGAGGTAAGAAGTATGATTGTTCTAATAACCATGTTTTGAGAATGATACAACAGGGGCATTTTGGACTCCAATGTTGATAGTAACATAGGTTTGATCACATATTTTCTCTACTTAAATTTTGTTAAGAATTGTATAGTGTTTGTTGTCTTGTTCTTGAGAATACCCGATGACTAATGCTTGATAATGAACAATGTTGATTAATGGGAGGATACCATAGTCCTAAGGTGAGGTAAGTAATGATATGAAGCTAGTAAAGCTTATGGGAACCTAATATAACATATTGCTTTGAGAAATTTGGTAGGTAACATAAATGTTTCTTCTTGAATTTTGTGTATTTATAGATGGACTGGATATCATAAAAGACTACTGTGGATTTAGAACCTTGTGGGGTAGTGTGTACATGGCCTAAGAATTCTAGAGGTTTGTGTTAAAGTTACAATACCGGTCTCTTCAACTTTCATTTGTTACAAATTCTTAAACTAATGGAAGTTCGAGGCTTATACAATTTTGAAGGACCAAAATGATACCTTTAGGGAAAGTTTGAATAATATAGACAAAGAAATATCCAAAACCTTAAGCTAATGGAAGAAAATACCTATAATGGGTGAAGGGCCATTGAAGAGACTTAAATTCTAAGTGTGAACCTAATGTTTATAGACTATCACAAAGAAACGGGCTTTAAGGGAATGAAGATGTGCATTTAGTATTTTGAATGATTAAAGCGAGATGAAGGAAATACTTACTAAAGAGAAAAGGTGAGAATAGACCTTGTGAACTTGATCAAAGTTTCTGAGAATTCATTTTGAAGCTAAAAGTCAAGACTTTCATGTTAAGACGGGGTTCTTTGGTAGCTTAAAGCCTAAATCTCATTGTTGAGAAGATTCTAAGCCATATGGATGAATACGGCTTAAGAGGAAACATAGAGAAGGATGATATGAAATTTTTGAAATTAATTTAAGGTTTTGACTCATTTTTCTAAGCTAGTTATGAATTATTTCTTCTCTCGAACTGTTGAAACCCTAGATTAGGGATTGATGTCTAAAAATGCTATAGCTTGTGATGTAACATGATTAAAACTTTATTGTACTCCAAAGATATAATCATGGTAAGGTTAATGAAGTGATTTTCAATATTTAAGGTGAAAATTTATTGTCATGAGACTCTACAATCCTTAAAAATATATGATAACCATTTTTGGGACTAAACGAAGACACGGTTTGGAATCTAGAGGGTGACATTATGGAAATTACCAAAAGGAACTGTCCTAGAGCTTTTGAGATAACATTATATAGCCAAATGGGTATAAAAACTATGAATGTTTTGTGGTAGAAGTATATATATAAGGTTTTTTCCTATAAAAGGTGAATCATGAGGCCTAATTGGAAAAAGGACAAGTATATCAATCAAGTTTTCCATTGAAGTTAAAACTTGAAATTTAGTGGGAGAAATAAGCCCATAAAATGGTAATAAAAATGTGATTAGTTGTTCTTAAGAACTTCCCTATCATTCCCAGCTTATAAGTTTTTCAAAATCACAGACTACTTAGACCTTTGCATATATGAGAAAACCATACTAGAGAAGCCCACTCTTACCTCTTAAGAGTTGATGATTGAATGCATTTATGGGATCCTTGAGCATTTTTAAGTTGTCCAAGCATTTGAGGAGAGAAAGAAGGTTATAGATTAAGTTTAGCGCATTTTCTCAAAACATGGCAGCTTAAAGGAAGGAATTATAAGAGAATTTGATCTAAGACTAGTGTGACAAAGTGAGTACAAGAAGAATAAGGTAGACAAGACATAGATTTTGGTTCACATAATCTCTCGAAGGGGATTAGCTCTAGGCCCATGACTCAAGTATTTTTCACTCAGACAATTGCATGGTAAATCTCAAAGTAAAATTGCACATAGGAACTATTGGCATCTAATTTGGAATTTTTGATCTTAATGTACAAATGTCTCCTATTTATATCAAAGCAAATATAAAATGAAAATAACCACAGAGGGCGATGTTTTGCTTATAAAAGATATCATTGATTCCTATCTCTCCAAGCCCATTTCCTTAAAATTCACAAATCTTTCCATAAAGGTTTCAAAGTTGTATAGCTAGAAAAATTCAGCCCCTATTATCATCAATCCCTCTTCGAGTATTAGTGCGTAGTGCAACACTCATTGCATCAATGGTATGTGGTAAGATCAATCTAGCATAAATAACGACTGACTTGTTTTTAGGTCGGTGAATGAAGAGAAACAATATCTAGTCATAACATTGTCACTACATTGATCCAAATACAATAATTAGTTCTAAAGACAAAGGTACATCAGATCATATGACCAAATTTAAGCTCGAACAATTGAAGACACATTTATAGCATTCAAACATATTCAACCATGAACTTTTCCTCATGTAGACAAACTTGTCATGTGCACTATTTTAGGTACCCAAATTTTACATGTTACTTGCGATACTCTACCCAACCTCTATACATGGTTTTAGCACATTGGCACACCTTTTATGTATGAAAGCATGGTAAAATATGTCTAACCCTAAAACTATAACTATACTTTCAATGATAAATCTATGACACATCTCTTAACGTGATCTTAGTACATAATTTAGGACTATTTATATTATTTTCTTATTGTTATGAATTAAATTTACACGAGTAATTAAAATTTAGGAACTTAACCCTAAATTTCATATTACATTTTGGGAAACCCACTTATCTATCAACTCATTCAACATGTAACTACATTCTTAACCTTTAGATTTTAAAATTCAATTTGAACTTACTAAGTTTGAACCTAGTCTTTTTGCTTTTCGTTTTATCAAAACCCTTCTACATTACTTCTTGTGCATACTCAAATGCTCCTTTTTATTCCATCCAAGCAAGCTAGGTCTCTCACCCAAACTCATCAAATTTTTTGATTAAGTGGTACCCAAATTGATTTCATTCAATTTCCCATGGTCCTACATCGTCCTAGGAAAGTGTAAATTCGTAGTCACAAAATCACACACTTGTTATTACATTTATACCACCAAATATGTTATTTTATATATGGATCTTGTATAAGAAAATTATTCACTAATGACCTATCCCCTAGTCATGTCATCAATTATTTGGTCGTCGTCATCATTTTTTTTTGCAGCATAGTCATCAATTATTTGCATAGTTCTCGGTCATCTTTCAATGAGTATCGTGTCGTTATTTGGTCATTTGTCATCTCTAGTCTTTGAATAGGGTGCCTAGGGTAGTATTGGGGCACACATGGGTGCCCTGGTTCTTAATTTTAGGCGCCCTGGTCCGGAAGCACTTGGATCTAATTTATCTGCTTCGGTCGGTCTTTTTCATTTTCCCTCTCATTCCCCAGTACTATTCAAAGATGTCGGGTCATTAGTGTCAAAATTTTAGCAAGAGATCCTTATATAAACATAACATACTCACTATCTTATAGGTAGACTATCTACTATCAAGGGATAACTATCTACTAAGGCAAAGAACTGCATTTGGGCATTATTGCATCACACACACTACATAGGAAGGGTTGTATTCATTCTATTCCATCCACCATTTACATTTTACATCTAGATATTTCCCCCTATCTCTACGTCATTGGTGCTAGGGAACTATAGGCACACAATTGCACACAAAGGACACAAAACTACATTAGGTCTAGAATGTAGTGTAACACTTAGTTGTAAGTCCACCATTGTGGTAACTAAGGTCAGTCTCGACCCCTTCATATGCATCTTTATTTTTAAGGATTTTGATGCTTTGTATGGGGTTTTGCATGTAGATCTTTGTTGTAGGTTTATGAAAACATAAGTGAAGTTACTTGACAATCACACGACAAGGATTGAGACATTGCGAAGATATAATGACACTCCAAGAATCGGATCTTGAACATTTTTGTAGACCGGGCGCCCATACTAAAGACCGGGGGTGCCCACAGCACCCCAGATCCTCTTCTAGGATCCCCAGTCCTATTTGGATCTTCATCTGCTGCAATTTCCTATTGGTGTGAGTGATCATATGTGTCCTCCACTCACATATGGAGGGTCATCTCACATGGGTGATGTCATTAGGGTTAGTTTGTGTGTCATGCACTAGGTTTACTCAACACCCTATATATATCCCTTCATTTCACATTTATGAGCATGCCAAGACACTCTGTTGTCTTTCCTCTATGTGAAAGATTTGTTTCTGTTGAGTAAGTTCTTCCATTGTTGATCAATCCTTACGATTATGCTAGAGCTATCATGATTCCATTGGAGTGCAACTACTTCATGGTGCATCGTTTCTGTTTTGATTCTCACAAACTCTTTCATGGTATCAATCCTATTAATTAAGATCAAATCAAAATTAAATTTAGGAGTTCCTTTTTAAATGATTTAGCATTTAATTAATTCCAAAAACTCCTTAATTTGATCTTTCATGATGATTAGTAGTAATTTAAATTCATCTTTTAAATTAATGTTTATTTTCATTTTTTCCAAGTCCAAATAGCTCTAAAATTAGCTAAACTGGACGTTTCTAAATGATAAATTTTAGGCATTATTGTCAAAAAAATTTACTAATCATGCGCTCAAGTGTGCAGTGACACTCTGAGCACCTATTTTCCTTCCGAGTGCTTTTTCAGCATTTTGGTGATCATCTGGACCCTTTTTGTGTCCATTTTCACCTTGTATTTACCCTTATTATTGCTTGCGACTAGTGAGCACATCTACCATAGTCTACAGTAAGGGGGTAACCATTGGGACGTGAGATGCTTTTTCTCACAACCAGGATTTGATTTCACCCCTTTTTGTGTTTTTTGCAAGTTGTGCTTGTTTACGGTGACGACTTGTTGCGATCTACGAAACTTATTTGTGGTCCCCTCTCTTGCGCGTTATTATGCTAATTGCAAGGTGAGCGACCAACTATTTCATGACGCACATTCACACCTGATTTTATTCAACACACTAAACTATAAATTGCCAAAAGTAGGGGGTTACTATATTGTCCTGGGTGGTTGTGTTTCTCTTCACTATTACTCTTGGGTGTTGGATTACACGCAGACACATTATCGCCAAGTCGGACGTCTTGCATTTTTACACTTGCACTTTCGATTCTCATTATGGAGGGTGCTCTTTCCAGCCTTGAGCATCGTAGGATCGCCTTACAACCTCCACCACTTCTTACTGGGAGAGAGAACTATTCGGTTTGGTGTGCTTCTATGGAACGTTACTTCGCCTATAAGGGTCTTTCACACTTCTTTCTTAGGCCAGCCTCTTGCACCCACTGATCAAAGTCAACTTAATGACTTTCTCAACAATTGTGACTGTGTTTTTGGTCACATGATGATGCATGTCTCTCCATCTCAATGGTTTTATGTGGCAGACTCATATCCACCCCACCATGTCTAGAGAATTCTTCAGTCCCTCTATGGAGACCCTTCACATACTGCCACCATTGTTGTTGTTGATTCAATTGTCTCCTCTATTTCTTCATGTGATGATAGTTCCACTGACACAGACTCGCTTGATTCTATTTTTTATGACGAGGATTATGCACCCAGTTCTGATGTCAAGAGTACTACAGAGGACTCTTCTCCTCCTTCTCTCACTATTCTAGAGAGTGTTGACACATCCCACATCTCATCAGATATTGAGCAGTCTCTTATACAATATCATACAGTCATCACACCCACCTCTTTTCCACCTTCAGTGTGTGAGGCCCCTTTCATTTCTCTCGCCTTCATTGGATGACTCATACCTATCTCGACATCGCTCTTTTGTTTGTTGAGCCCCCTCATTGGATGAGTATATGCCTCGAACTTAGTTGTCTTTTTATAGAGTACACTTGTGATGTACTACATGTTGCTCATCCATCTATAGGTATTTTAGAGGAGTTCATCATCTTCGTTGTTAGGAGTGCCCTTTCTCGGTATTCTTACCACTTCCACTTTTCTTGAGACTTTCATTGATCCACCCTGCTTATGGATCCATTTTCTCATTATGGGGATGTTTTTACCTTCACATCAATTGGACATCCTTTCTACAGATGTTCACCCTTCATACTCGACAGCTTTGCACTCGTGACATTATCTTTAGTTCCTTCGCACTCACTTGCTAGACCTATGTCACACTTTTGTGGAAAAGACTCGAGATTTCTTCGTCTTCGCCTTTGGTTTACTTTTTGGAGTGGGAAGATTTCTAGACATCTTTTATGTCCTTCCTAAGGCGTAAATACAATTCGGTGTAGATGGCTCTTCTTCACCCGGAGGTAGAGGATCTCATCATCAACATTCTTCTGGGAGACTTCTTAAAGTTGCAGAGTTCAGATCCATCCGTGAAATCTTCTACATCCATCTTGTCTCCCTCTTCTTCTCTCTTCTTCATCTTTCTGAGAGATTTCCCTTTTGTACATGGGTACCTTTTCAGGCTAGTCTATGGCCAGAACCATCTTTGGCATCTTTCTTAGATTAGAGAGTTTTTTTTCTCTTGTGGTGGATTTTTTTCCCACTGGGTTTTCCTTCACTGCTTGGGACTTATTTTTGTGCATGGGTACCTCATTAGGATTTGTGTCGGGACCCATTTCTCATTTTTGACTTACTGTCTCATCGTAATTTACGATGAGATAGTTGATCAGTTACTGAGATATATTCACCAAGCCCTTCACTAAGGCAAAGGTTCTTCACCTACGGTCTCTTCTTGGGGTGAGGTCTTCTCCACCGCTCATCTTCTTCGGGCTAAATAGTATTCTTCTTCTTCTATGAAGATGATGTTTGTATATGGGCACCTTATCATGCCTTTAGTTGTCGGGCCCCATTGACACATCTTTCTTAGTTGTTTAGGGGTGTTTTCTTGTTACGTTACGATTTGTCATACACATTACCCCAACTTCGATGAAGGGGGTGTTGGTGCGAGTGATCATATGTGTCCTCCACTCACATATGGAGGGTCATCTCACATGGGTGATGTCATTAGGGTTACTCAAAGACCCTATGTGTATCCCTTCATTTGACATTTATGAGCATGACAAGACACTCGATGTCTTTCATGTATGTGTAAGCTTTGTTTCTATTGAGCAAGTTCTTCCATTGTTGATCGATCCTTGCAATTACTGCTTGAGCTATCACGATTTCGTTGAGTGTAACTACTTCGTGGTGCATCGTTTTTATTCAATTCTTGCAAACTCTTTCATTTCCTAGGTAGTAACTTCATCCTCTGCTTCATCCGTACACCATCCTATTTAGTCCAAAATCACAGTGAGGTAATTCATCTTTAGGTTAGTACCTTATCCCTCCTATTATAATTATTCGAATTCATTTAAATATCAAATAAAATTAGTTAGCATTTATATTTCGTTTCATATTAGTTATTCCATTGTTGTTGCTAGTTTAGATTAACTTAGAATACATAATATTTTCATATTTTTAGTTAATCAATTACATTTGATGCACTTATTTCTTGTTTTATATATGTTTTAATAAATACACATCATATTTTTTATGTTAATGGGGATGATACACATCAATGAGAATACTATTATCATTGAGCCCATGTTTGACTATTAGGGAGGCCAATGTGATATTGATTTAATAAAGTCTAATTATTTTATATGAATCTAAATGTACAACTATCATATAAATGGTATGCAATAAAATATAAATGTTAAGTAATTTATTTGATTTTATTAATGAAAGGAAATGAGAGGGATAAGATACTAACCTTGACCTTGTTTACCTCGGAATGACATAGGGGTGAGCATGTATGATAAAACAGAGCACAAACTATCGCAAACAAGCAAAAAAAAATGTAGAAATGCTTGGAATAGCCGAGACAAGGGTGCACAGGCGGGGATAAGGGCACCTACGGGTGCCCAAGTCCTCTTTGTAGGTGCCCAGTCCGTAAAAATCTCGTGTTCTGGTTCCAAGAGTGTCGCTTTGGGGTTTCGTACCTCTTTGTCTTTTGTCACTACAAGATCACATAATAATCATTAGAGCTATCGTAAACCTACAATGTAGAAAGCACCTACAAAACCATCAAATAGACATCAAATCCTAAAAAGAAAGATGCAAAATGAGGGGTCAGATTATCCTCAGCCACCAAAATGGTGGACTTACAATTGAGCATTGTACTACATCTCAGACCCAATGTAGTTATGTGTATTTATGTGTGCAATAATGCTCCTAGATCGCCCTCGTGCCAATGACAACAAGATAATGGGCAATAGCTAGATAAAAATGCAAATGTCTAGATGGAATATAATAGACTCCCCTCCTATACAGTGTGTATGCAGAGTAATGTCCCAAATGTAGTCCCTTGCTCTATGTAGATAACTAGCCCTTGATAAGAATAGTCCACCCATATAATGATATGTATGTTGTGTTTATATAGGGATCTCTTGTTTGAATTTCAACACTAATGACCCAACATGCCAACTAGTACCTTGGGAGATGAGAGGGAAAACCAAAATATCGACCTCAAATGTCAAAAATAAGATCAAACATAAAGAGGACAGGGCACCCAAGATGGACAAGTGGCATCGTGTACTACTATCCAGGCGTAGGCACTAGTGTCTAGAGACAAGTGACGACAAAAATGAGTGATAACTGATAGACATGGATCCTGAGACCTGACCATAACTATGTGTATGAGTGACAAGTGTGAAAAACAAACAACAATAAAGACCAACAAGACAAATGGATGGAATATGAAATGGGTCATCAGTGAATACTTTTATTACGCAAGATCCATATATAAAACAACATACTTGATTGTATAGTAAATAGTAGTAAGTGTGTGATTTTGTGTCTACATTATCCCCCAATTTATCTTTGGTGAGCGAAAGCTTGTAACATAAAGTAGATAGAGATACATATAATAGAATTCCGAGAATCCCATGACACTGAAGTACACGAAGAGTGTAGTAGAAGTATGTCTGAGTGAAAACATATAGCGCAGTGAACCATGGATCAACATGCTAATCCATACAACACGATGAGGGACGTCGGACCATTATGAGAAGCACTAAGTGAAATAGATGATGTCGATAGTGAATGATTGGATATTGGGTGATTTTTTCACTAATGGAGATGTGATGGGGAAGGGAGTGATCAATTCCCAACCTAATTGTGTGTGTATGTGTGAAAACTGAGGATTTGGGCATCCTACTACTAGAGGAAAGGTGTAGGGAGAGAATTCTAGTGTCTCTCCAACTTTAACCACATCCTCAAAAGATCTAACTTACTATAAATGGACATAAGTCAAATTTTGTTGATTTTGGATCCAATTTTTTATCAAACATGATAACCCATATAGGAGTAATATAAGAAAGGCAATGACATCTCACTGCCCTCCACTCCACGAGTGTCATCGAAATGTGTTGCTTCTATGTTAGGTCATCTGGAAGTAGCCACAAATGTAAAGTAATTTCCCATGTTAGGTCATCTGGGAATGTGGTGATGTAACTCCCAAGTTAGGTCATTTGGGAGGATAAATACGTTGTGTTATGTTGATTTGATGAATGTGTTGGTGAAATTTGTATTGTCATGAGTTGAATGTGTGTGATTGATTGATTGGTTGATTACTCATGGAGATATTTTATGCTTGTTTCCCCCAGTTAGGTCATTAGGGGGAATCGGTAAAAAGTGATATGACATGTTGTACGGTGTATAAGAAAATGTTCGATAATGGTGTTAGAAATATAGATTTTTTCATAATGGAGTAAGGGTAATTATAGGATGACCCCAATTGTATTCCCCCTTTTGACGAAAGGGGGAGTGATGATGAGAATGAACACTGAGCCTAAAGTAATCATGTAATGAGTAAATGGTCAATATTACAAATGATTGTGTATATTAAGTGTAAACGATGATGATGATGAATAACATGTGTGTGAAATGTGTATGTTATGATAGTAAGTGGAATTATGAATAATATACCATAAATGAGATAAAAATCGAAGTAGGTATGCTCAAGATATGATCAAAACCGTGCGATGTGAATTAGTTGAGAGAATGAACGCGCGAATGACCATAATAAAGTGAATAATGGAAAGTTACTATAAATAGTAGTGTAAAAAGTGAATAAGCAACTCATTTATCTTTTTTGTGAGTGTGATAGTGAGCTCTGAGTGTGTGAGGATGTCGCAAGTTAGAGTAGTGTGACCAAGTTGATTCAAGATGGTGGCGATGGATGTGGCATCACATACGATGGTGGAGTTGGTAAGCGTGATTTTTTTGAAAAATGTGGTGATAGTAGTCATTTTGAATGATTTTTTTGTGAAATTTGAATTTTTGAATTTCTCGGCATTTTGGACCTGGAAAGAGTGGTGAAGGTGCTAATGACCTTCGAGACAAGAGCACCCGAGACATGGGTCTTTGGTGTCCTCGCTCCTTAAGCACCTCGAGTCTTGCTTTTGGCACCCATGTCCGAGAGAGTGTGAGTTGAGTCTAGAGTGATGTAAATGTGAAATTTAGTGTGTGTTGATGTTGTAGGTGAGTATGTTTTTATATGGATGATGCTCTAATGTTGTGTTTGTTGTTTTGTGGTGTGTAGAGGGATATCCATTCGAGAGAGTTTGTGGTGACCACACTTTGAGTACATTGCTCTTCAGATTGGGGTTATCGATGATGAGTGGGTTGTTCTAAACCGTGTTGGACTACAACACATAGCGAGGATGGGGTATGTTCCTCATAATATGCCTATAATTACAACTTTGTGTCGAGGTGTTGTTAAGATACGTGTACTTTTTGTTACTACTACAGGGAGAGGTGACAGTCACACTAGAGGATGTGCATAGATATTGTGATTACCTATTATTGACGAGAGGGTATAGGTTATGGCAAAGTGGATGATATTCAAAGATAGATGAGGGTCGCTAAGTGGTATTTTGTGGGGACTCGAGTTCCTTTTGGGGTCTATATTATCCTAGATGTTATTTTGAGGTCAAGGGTTCCACGATCACAAAATTTTATTTGGCGTGGTGATAGCATCGATCGAATTGTAGTGGAGGGTGGTCTTGAAGGAATCTTATATAAAATACTCGATATCTATAGTCGGATAGAGGAGGGGATTATTAGGTATTTCTGGGCATAATGTGTATTGGCTCGCTTTATGTAGAGTTTGGTATGATTTACACATGAGGAGCATTAAGGTGGTCAACATTGTTGCATGTATGGGCCTATGAGTATATTGTAGTATTAAGGCCATTTGGTGGGCTATGAGGAGAGTGGGATAGGCTACATATATTTGCAGGTAGGTGGGTTAGTGTTTGAGGCAAGAAGATGGACACATATACCTATAGAATTATGCTAGATCATATGGGTCCGAGGGCCATACCAAGACTATGGAGAATGGTTAGATGATGTAGTAAAGCTACGATGTTTACGTTGTACTATGTGGTTAGAGGATCGGTTTCCCGGGGTAGGAGAGTTATTTCAGGTTAAGCGATATTGCGATAGTTTGGCATGACCTAGGATGTGCCCCTAGAGCCATATATATGGGTTAGATATATTAGGGTGTTGAGGAGGGTTGGAGCAATACCAGGGCAGCCAAGACTCCAGGGCCAAATGAGGCAGATGCAATGGCGATAGAGCCGATAGATGCAGAGATGATGCGGGCGTCTGAAGGCATACCATGTATGGTGGACCTCACATCAATGGGTATTTTTATTTAAAATTTTGGCGAATACAACAGGGGGGTTACCGCCAAGAGGGGGAGTAAAGGGGAAATCACCCGCCTACGAGGGAGTAACGGTGGTGATAGCGAGAGGGTGAGTATGTATATACTTATGTTATATGATTTGTTTCTTGGTTGTGTAATGGCCATTGTTGTCTAATGTGTTATTATTATGGTTGTAGGGGATGCATATTGGTCATTGATTGTTGACATGTCTATTTACACAATGATAGATTTTCAAATGGTGTTAGAGCTACTAAGCAATGTGGTATATGTAAAATCTAAGATTAGAGGCTTGTGATTTGATATCTATCGACATCATTCAAAATTGTACTACTTATTATTCGTATTTATCCATATATATGCACTAGATATATATATATATATATGTTTATATCTATTCATGCATTAGATAAATTGATATTTATTTATCAATGTACTAGTTCTTATTGACATGGAAAAAATGTTACTCTCGAGATAATTAAGCTTCAATATTTTATTACAAGAACTAAACATGCACGGCCATACAACATTTTGTCACAAAACACACATGCTACACAATTTGAACACAAAACCATCACACACATGATGACTATAGAGACATTCATTTGCGAGCACACTAGATTTATAGTAGCACTTACTCCCGTGATTGCAAAAGTACATCTTGAAGAGTATTTTTTTAGACATGAAATATTTGTGTTGTCGCCCTCAAAATCCCCCTCATTTTTTAATTAAAATTCAAAAATTTGAGCTCACACCCTCTAGAAGTGTTCAAGTAAAGTTGGAAGTCCGAAAAGATAGAGAAATTCATGCTTTGAAGTTGTTTAAACTCTCCAGTCTGCACGTTTTGATAAATTTTTTGTTTTCCTGTCTGGACACATGAAAATTTTATTGTTGTCCTCATTTGAATGAAATTTTCAATCTTTCTATGGCCATGGATCATTGAACCTTGTATTGTTTTCAATTCCTTGGTTCATGAAAGAAATTTGAAAATCGGGCACAAAATGGTGGAGTTTTCTTCTTCTCTGCATTTTTCCATAGTCGTGAATGATGGGAATTTTCTTCCCCATCAAATTTTGGCCCCATTATCCATGGGTACGTGGACATATCTAATTGATGGGTCGGTGGAGAACTTTTTTTGATGCCTTTTGTAAAAGGGAAAATTCATAAAGTGACCTTTTCATGAAAGCTTAACATTTTTTGTTAAAAAGTGTCATTTTGAGCCCACGGTCCCGGGAAAAAGACTCAAATTGGAGGATTGGTGAAAAGGCGAAAGGAAGATCCTTTTTGCATTTTGAGGAATTGTGGTTTTCAAAAGGGGCTTAAAGTTCATAAAGTGACCCACAACCTAAAAAGACCTCGATCATGCTTTATGAGGAAACCACGATCATGTTATGAGGAAAATGTCAAATATTGAGCCCATTCAAATATTAAAGTCAAAGTCAAAGGGGAAGTGGGCCGATAGAGAATTTGAGTTTTGAGCCTTTTTGTAAAAAGGGATAAAAGTCATAAAGTGATGCCACGATTCCTTCACTAATCAAGTGAAGCCATGTGTCAGGATTATACCAAAAGTGGAAGGGCGGACCAAAAATGTAAAAAATGCCAAATCTCTATAAAGTCACAAAATGCAAAAGGCATCCTCCACACCCACTCCAGTAAATTTCTCCCACATGGATGACTCTGGTTTAAAGTTTCAAAGGCAAGATGAACAATTCAAATTCAAAGTTACAAAACAAGTGTAACGACTTTGCATTATGAAAAGTCTAGTTTTTTTCCGCCATTGGCATTTCTTCACGAATCAAGAATCTGAATGGACGCGAATGATTGAAAATATTGTAAACCGTTTCTTACTAACAAAGAAGAAGTTGTAACCATTTCTTGCAAGATATTTAATGGCTTCTTCATGCCATTGTAAAGGGTTTGAAATTGATCTTGTAAACTCACGAGTGCATTGTACTTAGAGAAAGCAAAGGAGATAGCCATTTTCTTCTACTTTCCTCCATTCTCAAATTTCTTCCATTCCCACATTATGTACAAATTTTGTTTAAGCATCAATACAAGAAGAAGGATTTTGTAGCCTCTTTGATGAGGATATTTTAGAAACTTTGAGTTTGCAATCTTATCTCATCTTGTTGCCATTTACAAGGTTGTTTCTTCTCATAAATGCATGTGTTGAAATTTCTAACTAGTGTGTGTGCAGGAATCTGATTTTCTACCTGCAACATTAGTTCTCCTACCTCTATTCTCACTCCCTTTCCCACCTTCATACAAATATTCCCTATAAGAGATTACTAGCTTTGTCGTAGGGTCAGTGGAGTGCCCCTGTTGGATCCCCGGCCAAAAGGCCACCATAGAAATCCACATTTTCATATGCATGCATATACATAGTTACACCGGTTAAGTAGAGGGACTTAGATTCCCAGAGCATTGGCAAGGAATTCACAAATTTGTCCACCCAAAAATTTCCTCGCCAACAGTTTTGGCACCCACCATGGGGCAGATTTAGCAACATTTGCACTTGAATGTGACCGCAAGGTCAAAAAATTCAAAATTCAAAAAAGAAAAAATTTCTAGAATTTGAATGGCTATATGAGCCACATGGATTCAAATCATGGCTATTTTGGGAACCCTCCTGTTGAAAGACCTAAATTTCTCTTCCACATCCAAGAAGATGTTGCTTCAGATTTGAGGGAAGCTATCTGGCATAATAGACAAAGTGCCAATCACTACTTCATTGCCACAAGAATTATGGACCTTGAAGAAGAACGCTGTTGAATTGGAGAGGCAAAGACAAATTCTAGCACCGCAAAGAAGAGCATAGATTTTCAAGCTGGCGGATAGAAGATACACCTGACAACAGAGACAAGGAGGACAAATTGATCCCATTTTTGAGGAACTTCAAAGGAGACAAGAGCTACTCGAATCCAGAGGCTTCCTTTTCAAGAAATCGGTCACGTTGGGAACCTGAGTGTTTCCAATCCTTTGATGGTGAATTTCCATACATCAACGAGAACCTTGTAGACTTCACTGACATGTGAGACCGAAGAAGAAGCTAGAGAAAGAGAGTGAGAGATGAAGAAGAAATAAGAGCTCAACTCGAAGAAATCGAGAGACTTCAAGCCGAGGCAGATGAAAAGAGTAGCAGAAAGCCACAACCTTAGTAAGGTTGGAAGATAGAAATAGAAATAGAATGGGGGATCATGATCATGAGCATGAATGTGATCGTGAGGCCCATAGGCCTAATGTACCATGGGGAGGAAACACCGTCCACTGGCTCTTGCTCAACCACTCCATGAGCTATCGAGAGGCTCGAGAAAAAACTTCCCAAAATTTAGAGGGGATGGTTCTCAACTCCTTGAAGAGCATGTAGCAACATTTATCACTTGCTTGTGGTGTGTTGGGTGTTGAGGATGAAGATGTGTCGTCCGACTCTTTATGGAGTCACTTCAAGAGAAAGTTGTCGAATGGTTCTACATGCTACCCCCGAGGTCCGTCACCTGTTGGGAGGATATAAGAAGTGCATTCGAACACAAGTTCAAGAGCACAGAAGATTGTCAGGATCTTTTGGTCCAATTGGTACAAATGAAGAAAGAAACCTCTCGAGTCAATGAGGGACTTCGTAGCAAGATATGATAGAGTGATAAGAAGAATCCTGAAGATGTGGTGCCTCCTAAAAATAATTTGAAGAGGTTTTTCATTAGTGCTTTGCCATCAAAAGTAGGTTTCTTCCTTAGAAGAGCCCAACCAAGAACATTGAGGGAAGCTCAAGACTATGCAATAGAAACCGATGATGATCTAATCCTTTCCGGAAAGGTGAAAGGCCCAATGGAAAGAAAAAGGGTCAGAATTCAAACTCTATCACCACAGATCCGATGTTCCAAAAAATGGAAAATGACTTGGTTGCCTTGAAGAAGCAGCTATCTCAGATCACAATGCGGAATGCTTCAAGGAAACCAAACCCTCTAGATAGGCCAAGGATTGCTCCACCTCCTCATTGGCTTGCTCTTGAAGCACCACCAGTCAATGCCATCTTGTGACACCAAAGAGCCGAGAGGAGGAAGCAAAAATTGATGAAACTAAAGAAGAAAATATGGAAGACTATGAAAACTATCTTGAGGTCGAGGAAGTTGATATGCACAATGGCCTAATTGAGTACATTGATGATGAAGATGAGGATGATGAAGAAGCTCCAAGTTTCTCATGTGTTGTTTTCACTCATGCACAATCCAAGAAAGGTGCTTCATCCTCAACGGTTGTGGTAAAGGATAAGAAGAATAAAGAAGATTCTCCTCCAGAGGTCACACAAAATAAAATCATCAAGAGATCACCATTACCACCTTCTATGGAGTCGGCCAAAGAAAAACCAGACTCACTAGTTGTCAGGGATCATGCTACTATGCCAAGTAAGTCATCTAATTCTTCTCCCAACTCAAAAGTTGCTAAGAACAATTCTCCTTTAAATGTTGTTCTTGTAAAAACATCTAAGGTTCAATCAAAAGCTACACCCTCACCCCCTTCCAAGCCAATTTCTACACCCGAAAAGGAGAATTCAACACCCAAAGTAGCAAAGCCTCTACCATGTAAATCTTCCTCCATTTTGGAACCTCTTCCTCACTCACCATAACCCCATTTGACTTTGTGGAACATGCAAGAAAAACCAAAGTCCAGCTCTCAGAAATAGAATACCTACAAACACACCCTACCCAGTTTGACAAGTTCATTAATGTAGTTCATGGTGGTAACCCTGTATCCTCGAGTCCTAATTCTAAAGGCTTACTTCCCACACCATCCACACCACCTTCCCAAAACATGCTAGCCCTCAGTGCCTCCAAAACCAACAAGGTTGAACCTTTCTACCTATCACTCCTCATTAAAGGCTTCCAGCTAAATAATTGTATCATAGATTCTGAGCCTCAAACAATGTGATGCCAACCAAAGTTACAAATGCTCTAGGCCTCACCTTGACCTAGGTAAATGGCACCTGCTACTCAATGGAATCCAAAAGTGCCATTGGTAGGAAGAATCAAAGATGCACAGTAGCACTAGCTGATTTTCTAGACAAGAAGGTGCTCCTAACCATACTTGGTAGCAAACATCCCAACATCCTTTGGTATGCTATTGAGTAGGAGTTTCTACAGAGACCTGGTGGAGAGATAAAAATGGATTGGTCATCTGCAACTATCCCAATAAAAGGTGAGATGAAGAAGTTGCTACTAGTAAGAAAGATGAAGTTCACAGTATGAAAAGTCGATGATCCAAAAAAGCAAACATTCTCTTTCAAGATTATGGGCTAGGAAACTACTTCCTCACATCAAAAAAAGAGGAGAACTTGCCACTTCTCATGGAGGAAGAGGAAGATCAAATTTGGACAATGGAATTTGATGGTATTCATTCCAGTGCGGGCTTGGGAACTGGTGTAGTATTGTACTCTCCTTCCAATGAGTTGTACCCATTTTCCTACAAGCTGCAATTTGATAATACAAATAACACTACAGAGTATGAAGCACTACTCTTAGGCATGAGTGCAACAGAGGACATGGGAATCAAGAAACTGAGATGCTGAGGTGATGTAGAGGTTGTAGTAAAGTAGGTCCGCCAACAATATCAGGTGAAGAATCCAAGACTCGGCATTACAAAAACAAAGTGTGGGACTGCATTGAATCTTTTGATGCATTTTCCATTGAAGCTATTCCAAGGGAACAAAATGAAAAGGCTGATTCTCTTGCAATGTCAGCTTCCCTAGTGACACCTCATCCTTCTTTTGGTAAAGACAAAGTGACCATTGAAATGGTATTCAAGCCTAGTGTACCAGACAATGCAAATCATTGGCAAGTCTTCAATGATGATAACCAAATTCTAGCCTTTTTAGAGCAAAGGGATAATTTCAATAATCTCTTCTTCAAAGGAGGTGAAAATCCACACCAAGAAAAAATCCCCAAAGAAGAGAAAGAAGGAATTGAAGGGATTGATGATGAGGGAGTAATCAAATTGAAAGGGAACAAAATTCCCAAAGGCCTAGTCTCTTTAGAAGACCTCTTTGACAAACATGACAATGATTCATTCAAGATAAAGATGCATCAAATTATCTCAATCTTCTCGACCCATTGATTTTGATAAAGAAAACATTGGTCATGTTTTTTAGAGGGGCCATGTCTATATTGGAAAATCTTGCTCTCACCAAGAAAAAAAGGTTTTTGAAGTTAGAAAAAATGGAAAAAATGAAAAATAAGGTTGCAGGATTGTTTTAAAGCATTTCTTTGATGAAGGGTTCGATGAAATTTTCAAGGTTTTTGCACTTAAAATTAAATGCATCACTCAAATCAAAAATTTAAGTCGGACATTTTTAAGCCCTTCGGTAACATTAAAGAAAATGTCATTTTTTGGATCATTTGGATGTCGAATAATCTTGCAGCAAACGGCCAAAGTGGGAAAAAACGTTTTATTTTGCATTTCATGCACCATTTGGACATTCGGGAAAAAAGTATTCACGCATGTGCGCTTCCAATGATTCGCCAAAGATGGTCCAATTTTTGCATTCGGAGATTTTATGTCCAGAATTTTTAGTAATGGACAAAGTGCGCGAGGTATGCGAGGGAAAGCGAAATTAGGCCTCTTCTATCATGGAACAATCTAAAAGTGAGGAATCATTCTACTGATGAAAAATGATTTTCATCTTGATGGACTCAAATGGGAAAAAATCCAGGATGGGATAAGTTTGGAAGAGGCCGAAGGTTGAAGAAAAGTCAATGTTTGACTGGGAAAACTTCAAACTTATAACTTTTGACTCAGAGCTCCGATTTTCACAAAATTGCAGCTGAGTTCAAACGAGAAATGTCCTCTAAAGATAAATGTCTGAAATTAGATTTATTATTTTTGACAAGGGTAGATATATTTAAATAAAAGAAACATATTCAGAGTCCATCGGGATAATGTAAGTTACCCAAAACACGATGCACATGGCCATCTTCATTCATTCCCAATGTCAACATTGTCATAAAAAGAAGAAAACCACCTGCACCCAAAATATATTTTCCTCGTTTTGGAACTCAAAGGCCATAACTTTTGCATTTCTCAACGAAATCACACAAAATTGAAAAGGTTACTTGATAAAAACCCATTAGCTATCCAATAAGCCCTCAAAAGTGCACATTGCAAATGAAGAAATTCTAGATTTGATGAGAGATTGATTGAGAATTTTTAAAAAACGTGGCTGGGTTCATAACGGTGTTTTATTTGGATGGAACCTGGGAGTGCAATTAGATTGCATGGTCATCAATCTTTTTCTGCCAAATATTTTATCTAGCAGACAATATGGGGAGCCTTTTGAAAGTAATATATGTTGTTTATATATATCCATTTAATGCCTCTTACAAGTGATTGAAGGACTGAATTTTAATCAAAGAAAGTTCCATTTTATTCTCTTCTTCTCAAAGTTCTCTTTCATTTTTTCTAACAAATTTAGTAAGTGTTGGGCTCATTTAAAAGGAGGGATAGTTTTTATATGCAAAGCTTCTACCAAAATTACTTTGTGAAGATAATGTGTCTGTAGGCCTTTGTTGTGGACTCCTTGCATGGTGATCCAAGCCCTTTTCTTCTTGGTCGAATTGAGAGGCATAAAAGATCAAATGCAATAAAATTGGATAAGTTTGTGGATCATCTTCCCCCATCATTGTTCACCCTTTTTTTGATTCTTCTTCCACCTAACCTTGATTACAAGAAATATTGTGTCTATTATTATAATCTTGCGAGTCCATTTCTCATCCCTGTGTATGTTTGAAATTTGAAATTTGTTTGAATGGGCATTCTGCTAGATTGTGGAGAACTTGTTTCACCCCTTCTTCCTTGTGCACTTGTTTGGAGTTCATCTCTCACATTTGAAGACTACTCTCACACCCTC
Source organism: Taxus wallichiana var. yunnanensis (assembly GCA_018340775.1). Taxonomy (NCBI): domain Eukaryota; kingdom Viridiplantae; phylum Streptophyta; class Pinopsida; order Cupressales; family Taxaceae; genus Taxus; species Taxus wallichiana. The sequence continues at coordinate 896,062,562 of CM031239.1, forward strand.
CTTTTACGGTGTATTATCCTTTTTTGTGTAGGCTTTCATTTTATGGATTTCTCTCTCCTTGGTCCATCTTGGAAAGTTAGATTAGAATAGTTGGTTTCCCCTGCATTGATTGATTGCATTTTACAAGTTTATTTTGAGCAAGAACCGATAATTTCAAATAGAGGTCTATCTCAAGTTGTTAAATCCCACACTTGGAAATGAGATAGTACCCATGTTATCCAATCACACCGTGAGTTCAAGTATATGTGCTTGGAATTAAACCTCTTGATGATGGGTGTGCATCAAAAGCAGAAAGGGAAATAAAATTCCCAAAGGCTTTCTCTTTAGAAGACCTCTTTGACAAACATGAAAAGATTCATTCATGAGAAAGAAAAGCAATCTTCTCGGTGCCTCGAAGCTGATTTTGATAAAGAAAACATTGGTACCATGAAGGAGCCAAGGATGGTCAATATTGGAAAATGTTGCTCACCTTTGAAGAAAAAGAAGGTTTGTTGCATTACTCAAGAAATACTCAGATGTCTTGGCCTACTCTTATGATGAACTCAAATCCTTCCAGCCAAAGGAAATGCATCACTCAATTCCTTTGAAGCAGGGTGTTAAGCCCTTCAGGTAGAAACAAAGGCCGTCAACCCAAAAGATTGCTTGATACCATCAAGGAGGAGGTAATGAAGATGCTTAATGCAAGGATCATCTTTCCCATCCACCATTCAACGTGGGTGGCTAACATTGTGCTAGTGCGGAAGAAGAATGGTGAAATAAGGATATGTGTAGATTTTCAACCTAAACCAGGCATCACTAAAGGACAATTATCCTCTTCCTATCATGGACCATATCCTGCAAAAGTCACTGGATCTGAAATGCTTTCATTACTTGATGGATTCTCAGGATATAATCAAATCAAAGTGGTAGAGGAGGACCACACCAAGACAACCTTTACAACACCTTGGGGCACTTTTTCCTACAACAAAATGCCTTTTGGCCTAATCAATGCAGGAGCTACATTCCAAAGGGTGATGGATTTGGCCTTCAAAGATCTGAAGCATTGCATTGTCATATATCTTGATGATCTCACAATATTTTCAAAGAAGAGGGAGATCATATCTATCACTTGGAACAGTACTTGCAAGGTGTAGGAAACATGGCATATCACTAAATCCAAAAAGTGCATTTTTGGAGTCACAGAAGGCAAGTTATTAGGGCACATTGTGAACAAACATGGAGCACACATTGATCCTGAGAGGATTAGATCCATTCAAGCATTAGCCTTCCCACAAGTAAGAAAGGAGTTCATTCATTCTTCGAAAGGTGAACTTTCTTTGTCATTTTGTGCTTGAGTTTGCTGAGTTGATGAAGCACATCACTTCCATGATGAAACCATAAGAAAACTTCAAATGGAACAATGAAGGGAAGGAAACATTTGAAGAGATCAAGAAATCCATTGCCAAGGCTCAACTCTTGTATCTCCAAGATTTTAACAAAGAATTCATCATGTATTGTTATGCATCAAAACATACACTCTTTTCATTCTTCTCGTTCAGAAAAATGATGAAGGCATGGAAGCACCTATTGCTTTCATGAGTTGTCCTTTGAAAAATCATGAGCTAAAATACAACCAATTGGAGAAGCATGCCTATGCAGTGGTCAAGGCTGTAAAAAAATTTAGGTTTTACATCCTCAATTCCCATACGGTGGTGATGGTCCCCGCAGTGTAATCAAGTCCATCTTGACACAACAGGATCCCGAGCTAAAAGAGGAAATTGGATTGCAAAGACTCAAGAATATGACTTGGAGATTCACCCTCCAATCTGGTAAGGGGAAATGGCTTGTGCAAGTTGATTTCTAAAGATGAAACACTCAAAGCTCAACATGGCAAAGAAAATTGTGCTTGCTCAACTTGTTCAGAAGACAACCCACAAGTTCTCTTTGTCACCACTACTGATGAGTGGTATGCTGATATTACCTATTACCTGACTTATGGAGAATTCCCCCCATCTTGATTACAAAAAAGGAGAACACTCAAGCTAAAGGTAGCTAAATTTGTAATCTAGAATCATGCGCTTTACAAAAGAGGCCTGGATGGTTGTTTCCTCAGGTGCGTAGATAAAGAGCAACAAGAAAAGTTTCTTAAAGCATACCATGACCAAGCATGTGGTGGAAATTTTTCAGCAATGGTCACTACACACAAGATCCTCTGAGGAAGGTATTATTGGCCCACCATCTTTGTAGACACTCAAGATTGGGTTTCTAAATGCAAAGCATGCCAACAGTTCATTGGAAGACCACAACTCATTGCATTACCACTCAAGCATGTGGTTATTGAAGAACCATTTCAACAGTGGGGGCTGGACTTCATTGGTGTTCTGAACCCTCACTCAAGCATGGGGCACACCTATGTACTCACAACAACAGACTACTTCACCAAATGGGTGGAAGCCATTCCGGCCAAACAAGCCAACACTAAAATAGTATGCAACTTCATCAAGGAGAATATCATAGTCCGTTTTGAGTGCCACAGAAAGATTGTAGTAGATAATGCTACCTATTTCTCTTCAAGAGAGCTGAACCAAGTTTTTCTATAGCTACAAAATCTCCCTATCTCATTCTTCTGACTACTATCCACAAGGAAACAGACAGGCCGAATCAAGCAACAAGAACATTGTGACCATTGTCCATGCAAGCTTGTAAATGAGAATCAAAGGAATTGGCACAAAAGGTTGTATGACGCATTGTGGGTGGATAGGATCACTCCCAAGAAGGCAATAGGTATGTCACCATTCCAACTATTGTATGGAGTCGAAGTAGAAAATTCCTCTCACGATCGAGATGCCAGCTCTCAAGATGCTACAGGTAATAGAAGATGGTCAGTACAAGGATTCCATTGACAAGAGGATCCTCTTTCTTGAGAAGATGGAAGAAAATAGACTCCAAGTGGTGGATCGCATTAAGGAGCACCAATTAAAAGTAAAGAATATTTTTGATAAGAAGGCCAAGGCAAGAGAATTCAAAGTTGGAGACTTCATCCTGCTATGGGACAAGAGAAGAGAACCAAAAGGCAGCCATGGAAAGTTTGATTCATTATGGCTCGGCCCATTCCGATTCATGAAGCTTGCGTGAGAACACTTTTCTTCTCTCATATTTGGATGGAACACCACTGGAATTGCCTCGAGTGGGCAATACTTGAAATTGTATCATCAGTGAAAGTGGGTTGTTCCCCCCCTTGTACCATAGGTGTGTTTCCCTTTCCGTTGTGTGGTTTTGTTTCCCCTTCTATTGTGTGTCATGTGTTTCCTTCCCATTGTGTGTTTGTGTGTTTCCTTCTTGATCTTTCTTTCTCAAAGTTATACATGACTTTAAGGCCCAATGGATAAGGCATTGGTCAACGAATTATAGGGTCTAGAGATTGAGATTCTAGATTCCCATGTCATGTCTTCACTATGCTCAGTCCATGTCATGTCCCCAAGCTAGAGCCAGCTGTTGTCACCCTCAAAATCCCCCTCATTTTTAAGTCAAATTCAAAATTTTGAGCTCACACCCTCTAGAAGTGTTCAAGTAAAGTTGGAAGTCCGAAAAGATAGAGAAATTCATGCTTTGAAGTTGTTTAAACTCTCCAGTCTGCACGTTTTGATAAATTTTCTATTTTCCTATCTAGACGCGTGAAAATTTTATTGTTGTCCTCATTTGAATGAAATTGTCAATCTTTTCTATGGCCATGGATCATCAAACCTTGTATTGTTTTCAATTCCTTGGTTTGTGAAAGAAATTTGAAAATCGGGCGCGAAATGGTGGAGTTTTCTTCTTCTCTGCATTTTTCCATAGTCGTGAATGATGGGTGTTTTCTTCCTATCAAATTTTGGCTCCATTATCCATGGGTACGTGGACATATCTAATTGGATGTGGTAGACAAGTCCTTTTTCGGAAACTTTGATGTTTTGAGCCTTTTTTAAAAAAGGTAAAAGTCATAAAGTGACCCACAACCCCGATCATGCTAAGGAAAAAAAGTCAAATTTTGAGGCGAGCCCACATGGAAAGTCAAAGTGGGAAGTGGGTCATCTTTTTTGAATTTTGAGCCTTTTTCCAAGAGGTGAAAAAGGGCTAAAAGTCATAAAAGAGTCAAAGTGACATGGGGAGATTTGATCATGAGCCTTGTATTTCATTAAAGGGAAAAAAGTCAAATGTTGAGCCCGCATCGAAAGTCAAAGTCGGAAAATTCAAGGAGCCCGCAGAAGAGTCAAAGTGGGAGGTGGGATTTTTTTTTGAGCCTTTTTGTAAAAAGGGCTAAAATCATAAAGTGAGCCAAATACGACTGATTCTTCTCCAATCAAGTGAATCCATGTGTCGGACCATATCAAAAGTGGAAGGGTGGACCAAAAATGTAAAAAATGCCAAATCTCTATAAAGTCACAAAATGCAAAAGGCATCCTCCACGCCCACTCCAATAAATTTCTCCCACGTGGATGACTCTAGTTTAAAGTTTTAAAGGCAAGATGAATGGTTCAAATTCAAAGTTACAAAACAGTGTAATGGCTGCATTATGAAAAGTCTATTTTTTCCACCATTGGTGTTTCTTTGCGAATCAAGAATCTGAATGGATGCGTGAATGATTGAAAATATTGTAAACCATTTCTTGCTAACAAAGAAGAAGTTGTAACCATTTCTTGCAAGATATTTAATGGCTTCTTCACACCATTGTAAAGGGTTTTTGCAATTGATCTTGTAAACTCACGAGTGCATTGTACTTAGAGAAAGCAAAGGAGATAGCCATTTTCTTCTACTTTCCTCCATTCTCAAATTTCTTCCATTCCCACATTATGTACAACTTATGTTTAAGCATCAATACAAGAAGAAGGATTTTGTAGCCTCTTTGATGAGGAGATTTTAGAAACTTTGAGTTCACAATCTTATCTCGTCTTGTTGCCATTTGCAGGGTTGTTTCTTCTCATAAATGCATGTGTTGAAATGACACACATGTTACACACTTTATGGAATGCATAAATTGCACAAAAGCATCACACACCTAATGACTATGGAGACACCCATTTGGAAAGCACACTAGATCTACACTAGCACTTTATCCCATGATTGTAAAAAATACATCAAGAAGAGTATCTTTTAAAAATGTGAAATAATAGTAAAGAATATGTATGCATATTCTTCTAAAATTACAATTAAACACTTGAGATTTCATTATAGATCTAGAAAACTCCTTTAAAAATGAATAAAATAACTAAATGAACAATCGTCAGTAATGAGATTCACATATCTTCAAAGAAAGCAATGTTCTTAACAATTTTTATCAGCCATATAACTTATTATTTCTTCAAAGAAAATATTCACTACAAACAAAATGAAAAAAAATACCACAAAAATGAATGTTTTGTATTCATATCAACCATAGACCTCAATATTCCCTTTCTCTTGCATAAGCTAAGATATTATAAGAGTAGTAATGAGTTAAAATTGCAGTCACATATAGGATAAGGGATGCAATGTCAAACATGATCAAAGATGCTTTGTTGTTGATTTCACGCAGATGATGATCTTAGTAAGATGGGGAGGATATCCTTAAGACTAAAGAATTGAATAAAGTTTTATAATACGTGGATAATAAAGTCGACATATAATTGTGGTCAACCAACATGTAAGTACAACATGGACAAGACAAGAAATTAAAAACATAATTATTTAATGAAACAAGACAAGAACAATATTGTTGGGAGGTGATAACTATTAAGGCGTCCTAATGCAACGCCATACATGTATGCCCCCATAGAACACATCCATCCATTTGCATGTTACCTTTTTGAATTAGTTTTTTTAAGGATTTTTGTGGTAAACACATAGTCATGTTTACCACAAAATAAACACCGCCAAAATCTACAACATGATTCAAGCCCACAATCCGCCAGCTTATTACAACATAGTGCTTTACCAATTGCCTATAAGGTAACAACAAACTATAAATTTTACACATCATATTTACTTAAGTTCAAAAATAAGTTTGACTTTTCAATGAATCGACATGTATGCATTATGTATGTTTTATGGGAGCATATATGTATGATGGTTCATCCCGGTGCTAGAATAGCTCTTGCCTTATTAAGAATATAACTCAACTATGGAAACCCCTACAATGTAAATATAACTAGACTTAGCTATATAACTAAAGCTCTCCATTTAAGTTGGTTTAAGAACACATATCCCATGCATAGCTAAATTTTACAAGGTATTTATATGTTTTTAGTCATTTTAGGCGTCAAAATACAACCACTTTTAAAATATGACTCTCATGATGAATAAGTGAAAATATAATCTAAATGTCAAAAAGACTTGCATGTCCAAAATTTTACCATCACACACACGTACATGTGTTTTTAAATTTAATCATGATTAAATTAAAAATATTTAAAAACTAATAAATTAAATACTACCCATCAATGAAATATGAATAAAATAAAAATATGTTGTTATTAATCAAATAGAAAAATCTTAATATCTTGTTGATAAATTAGAACATTTTTTTGGTTTTTATTTTTAATTGGTTTTTTTCATTTATTACGTATACAAATGCATGTATTGTTACTTTGTTACACGTTGGGATTTTATAAGCAAGTGGAACTTGAAGGTCAAACTTAGAACTCGTTATCTAAATAGCTCCAAGACTACACCACCGGGAATTGAGATCTCCTAGAAAAAAGAGCTAAATGTGTTTAATGATTATTTCAAAGTTGAGTACTAAAAACGATAAATAACAAAAAAATTGATTTTTTATATATACGATCTCTTTTAAATTTATTTATTTCCCCTATTCCTAACAAATCATAATATCAAATCCAATATATGATGTTGTTATAGTTGTAATCAACGATTTTAAGATCAAATGCATACTTTAAAACTAAGTGTCACACATAAAGTAGTCTACAAAACAAAAAGTCAAAAACAAAAAATTGTTACAAATCATATTTACCACCTCTGCACTTTTTAATAGAATCTTAAAATGGATAATTAAAATCCATATATAAAAGAAGTATAGTTATAATAATTGTGGAAATGGAAAAGGTTTCAATTCATAGTCTTATTTTCAAATTCAATAATCATACCATATATTGTATTTTAATTTAAATTTTGAAAACGAAGAACCATTTATTTTCTTAAATATCTTAAATGTAAAATTTAAATTATTTAACATAAAATTTAAGAATTTATATAAACATATTATTTGAATGTGTATATAAAATTTAAAATATTAAATAAAAGTGATATAATTACGCCCGATAGGCATTACTTACAATCAAAGAGTTGGATTGTTCGGATCTACGATGTTAATTACATTTGGGCCATGTAACACCATTGATGTAGAAGATTCGTTGTTCTATGATGATATATACAACAATTCTTGAGGCATCACAATACAAGGATTTGTTTTATTTTTTTATGACACATGTGTTGGGATAATAGGTTATCAAAAAATTATTTGAACATGATAGACAACAAACCAACTTTATTTTTGATTGGGATAAGTGGCGATTGATTTCTATAGTGGCCGTGACAACAATCCCATGATTCATTAACAATTGTTTTTCTATTATCGATTACATTTGTGAGAAAGAGATTAATTCATTTTATTTACCCATTAAATTTAGTACGAATTTAATCTTTCATTCTAAGGTTCAATGCTTGTTCTTTTGAAATAGAAACTTAGTTTAGAGTTTTCTTGGCACTAAAATTTGGGTTTTTTAAAAAAAATCATGGAGATCTCCATACCCCAAAATGTGGACGATATGAAATTTGGGGATCTCAACGATTAGAGTGGAGTAACACTTAGTGCAAGTAAGGATATATTTCACTCCTTACTTAAGCTATGAAGCTCCTCACGTTTTAAACAAATTTATTCTACTTAGGGACTTGTCTACCCATATAATTATTTTCTATTCATAAAGGAGTGTTTGTTTGTCGGGGAAACAAATGTGCATTTTTTTGGTCATTTTTATACATATTTCTTATAGCATTCCCCATACTTTTGAACCTTGAGAAAATAGTAAACGTATTATTGATTATGTTATTTTTTGAGGTAAATTTTGGTTAGTGTTATCAAATTCAAAAAGTATCTAAAAATCAAATGAGCGGGGTTTACAAATACTGCGCCGACTGACAATCGCAATGTCAGGATGATGGAGTGTAGACAATGTGAATGCGCATCTTTTCACCGAGTGAGAAGTTCTACAAGAAAAGAAAACTAAATAAAAGATATTAGATAGATATAACAACGAGTTGCTCGGTAAAGGCCGATCTCGGGAATCCAAAGGGACTTCCTTAAAGGGTGTCAACTCATTTTGATACAATTAAGTTGTGTTGATAAAATAAGATAGATGATAAATGACAAGAAATCTATAATTCAATATGGATAGGAAGATCCTATTCAGCTTCGTAAGTAGCCCAGGCCAGGGTTGTGACTAGCTCGAAGTCTTCAAAGTAATCATACCAATACTCCTCGGTTGCTTCTCAGTTGCATTGCGGATCTCGAACTGATCTTCGATGTCATCAAATTTTGGTGCGAATGTGATGGAAAGCAAAGTGATCTTGTGGAGGATATCGACCTACTCCCACGCGAATGGTTGTCGACGATGATAGTCGTAAATTCCAAAGTGATAAGATGGGATTGGCATGAAATAGTCATCTAAAGAGAATCCATGCTTGCAGACAATTTGTTAGATCAAACCAAATTCATAAAAAAATATGACTTATACTAAAATGAACTATAAAAGACAGGATCAACAAATGATCAAAGACAAAATGTTTGTTTTTATAAAGTATGAATAAACAAACGAAACAAGATGCAAAAGATATATTAATGTTTTCCAAGACTACTTGTGGAAAGTCTAGAAATCAGAAAATCTAGAAATAGATGTTCAAACGTGTTTTAAAAGGCCAAAAGATAAAGCAAAGGGCTACGGACATCAATCAACAAATGCGATGATCGATTGAGAGCAATCAAATAATAAATGTTTGTTATCATAAAAATATTGATAAAAAAGATATTGATGAAACACATAAAGACTTGACCATGTAAATATGAGCTATGTGGATTATGAAGCTCATGGGGTTCTCGGAATAAAGATTTGGGGTTGTTTAGAAGGCTAAATAGAAAAGGAAAATGTAAGGGGGTCGATCGACGATCGAGGGTCGACGACGATCCATGTTAAAATTACTAACTTTCTACATATGGTCTAAAATGATCGAACGAAGGACAAATTGCAAAGAGTCTATGTAAGATGGTGATAAAGACACACTTTATATGATAGCGAGTATAAAATGAACTGATAAAACAATGAAGATGAGGATACTAACATTGGTATTTTCTCAAGGTGATAGAATTGTTACTTGGTGATTTGACGAGTCCCTGTGGTCCCGATGGCTTTGTGAATAAGATGTCGATATCTTTGACTTGTGATGATATCCACCGTAGTGGCAAAAATTGTTTGTGCACGCAGATTGTGATTAAGCGGAGAAAAGAGATGAGGTTGATTAAATAGAATCAACCGTGTCCACAATGATCGCCGCCAATCATGGATCGTCATTGATTTTATCGCAAAGGTTAAAACCAACAAGAGGAAGAATGGAAAATGGTTAAAACCACTTGTCATTCGTGATATCAGGTTGTTGGGAAATGATGGGAGGATGAGGATTTGAGTTGTAGGATGTTAGGGGTTAGGATAGTGGGGTAAAATAGGTTTAGGTTGTTTTGAGTGGTTAGGGGAGAGTAAATGATTTTATGAGGTAAAAAGGGTTTTACGAAGGTGGATTTCATGATACTTAGGATAGGGATAGTAAGATAGGTAATGATAATTTGATTGATGTGCGTCGGGTCACCTAGGGGTGAAAAGAGGGTATCTACATTTGTCCCTTTTGTTTATCTTCTTGTAGGTGCGGGTTATGAGACAAAACCTAGTGCAGGATACCCCGATTTTGTGATGAGATGTTGTGATATTGTTCCCCCTCAAGCCAATGATCGATTATGTTTGTCATTGGATTGAAGAGAGTTGATTATTTTAGATAGATTTGTTTTGAGATGCTCTAGGATCTTGATTATATTTTGTAATGACCAAGTTGGAGAAGTTTGTAATGATGATAGTAATCTTAAAAACACTTTGTAAGGGACGTGTAATGTGGACCACCTATAGACGTGTGTTGTGGAAAGACTACTACATGGAGAGGGTCTAAGGGGAGAGCTCTCATGAGGATGTGTTGAGTCGTGGGACCAAAGGGTAAAAGAAACCTCCGTGGGATATGTAAAATTTGATATATGGTCAAAATCAAGGTTTTTAATGGTTTACTTGAGCATCAAAGCAAAGGCATGAAGATTTTGATAAAGTTGTGATGTGATAAGAGAGGTCTAGGTGACCAAAATTGATGTGTTTGTGCAAAAGGTATAAAATGGGTGGCAATTGGCAATCACCTGTGTTCGTACAAAAAAATTGGTGGCAATTAGTTGTCACCAACGATTCCTAAAATGATGACTATATAAGATAAGAAGTCGTGCAAATAGTTCATTTGTGATGTGGTTAATTGTAATTTTAGAGCTCTAAAATGTGATTTTTAGTGTTTTTGGATATATGAAGGCTAAGCGATAGCGCCAGAAGAGGCGAGAGGACCAAAAGAGGGTAAGCGAGACTTGCTTTTGAGTTTTTGTTTTTTTGTGTGCTAAATGAAAAATTGGGGTGGGAATGCCCGATCAGCGGTGATTGGGTGTGTCGTCGACTATTATCTTAAATCAATCGTCATCAATTAGCAATCGGTGATGATTGGTGTGATTTCGTGTACATTGTTAATTGATGTCTTTTGTTTGTATGTTTTGTAGGTGAGAGAGACTATCTATCTCCAAGAGAAGGTTCTATGATGTTTGACAGATCCATTTTGATGTGACAAATGCAGAGTGGGATTATGTGGTAGTTGTTGGATTAGGAGGATGTTTCCATTACCGATGAGACTCCTCGGGACTTGGGACTAATGATAGCCTTGATTAACATATGGGATCCTAAAGCACCGAGATATTTTGGTTCTTAACCGAAGAGATGACTATTACACTGGAGGATGTATACGGGATCCTTAAATTACTGTTTAGGGTGAGTAGGTAGTTTTGATCACTGAGAGGCCTGCCTTGACATGATCAAGTGATTATGTGGTGATGGTGTTGGGATGATAAGATACATATCCTAGGGCTTCCATATTGAGTCCTATTATGATGCATATGTGTTGGGTAATCAGGTTGAGGTTGATTATCATGTTGGTGACATCATGTTATGCATTGTCATATTCCGGGGTGGCGGTGTTCCCATGGATAGTTGCAGTGTCATTGCGAGATCATGGAGCACGAAATAATTTATGCTTGGGCTTGCGCACCATTAGCTTAGGGTTTACTTTGATTTATATATGTTTGTATGAGGATGAAGATTTCGGTTAGATGTGGAGTTTCTGCTACACTATTGGGCATATGTGCATATTATTATTGTGAGGCCACCGGGGCTTCCATGGAGAGTAGGTGATTCAAATGAGTATGTAGTTGGGTTTTTATATGGCAATTTGATTGGTTGAGAGAAAGTAAACATACTATGCTAATGGACTATGAGGCTTGTCCATAGATGATGTGATTTGGAGGTATTATGTGAGATACCCTACATGGCCAAGGATGGATGCACATTAAATGGGGTTGAGGAGGGTGATATGTGTGCAAGGGTGGAGGCCGACATGAAAGAGGTGATACAATTTCCCGAGTGCGGTGAAATTTTGGGTTCCCTTAGTAGATTCTAGGTGAGTGATAATATATCGGCACGATGATACTTGAGAGTGATTTACCTACACCAATGGTGGATGTGGCAGGGAGATTGAAGAGATCGAGGAGGAGGATGTAGGGGTGGATAATGGTTTCATGGCTTAGTGGATGCAACAAAGTGTGCGCTTATGGAGATAGGGTGGGCGGGAGACGGTAGGGTGGTGGAAAGGAAGAGGAGCGTGACATTGGAGATGAGATAACCAAGTTGCGGGTGGATCGTGATGTTTTGTAGGTAGAGAGATATAGATTGATAGTGGAGCATGACACCACTTGTCGGGAGCGTGATAGGATGTAACATGAGGTAGAGCAGATCTACACAGAGTGAGATACATACCTACAACACCAAGACAGATATCGCGCAATGAGAGGCGCTGTGGGTGAAGTATCGAGAGGTGGGTATGGCGTCGGAGGCATCCAAAGAGGGTTGCCCAGGAGAAATGCCTAGTATAGGGAAGATAATAGTACTGTAGGGGAGTGTCGGTGGCATGAGGGCGATGGTACTTCCCGGTTTTGTGACTGCTTGTCTAAGCAAAGATAAAGCACTTGGTGAGGACATGAGATACTACAAGTGTTTGGTTATAGAGTGCCTCCTGGTATTCCTCGTTACGTGGAGCACAAAGCTAGCAAGATTTGATTTTCTTGACAAGCAACATAAGTGAACACAAGGAGTGTCACGTAACCATAGAGAGATCTCGGGGCCGATGTAGGGGTCGCAAGAGGTCGGGGTGGTGATCGTGTATCGAGTTTGATTTTGCCACATGTGTAGACACCAATTTCTAGTATCCCATGTCCCTCATCCCGCATTTGCTCCCCATCATCATCACTTTCATACATACATATATCTCTTCCCATTTAAATCCCCTTTTCCCTCCTAAATTCAATTTATCCCTTTAATCATTATTTCCCATCTTAATCCCATCCTAATTATATCCTTAATTTATCATCCATAATCATCCTTAATTAAATCTTAACCTTCTTATAATTCATATATCCTCCCTAAATGCTCAATTTTATCCTCCCTAGGCCCTTATTTAATAATTTTATACCCCCTTTGCCTTTATTTAATGATTTCCGCCTTTCACCTACCCTTTTATCTCCCTATGCAACCCTAGCTTGTCCTTATCACCCGAAACCCTAATTTATCCTCTTTAGGCCCATTTTGCCTCAAGTTGGGCATCATTTCACCACCCAAATCAATGGCTCACCGTAGTCATCGGTGACCCATTTGGGTCATCATCGACCCTATAAATTTGACCATACCCTCCTTTTTCTAGGATGTAACTTTGGAGACTTTGAGCTTTCTTGTGATCTTTCCTTCGTTTCTTGCATGTCTTTAACTATTATCACTATCTTAGAGCTACCTTGAAATATTATACTTCACTCTTGGAGATTTGGAGTCCTTTCTCTCTCTTGCATGTTTGGATCCACAATTTCCATTTCATCTCTTATCCTTTATCATCTCTTTTACAACCAATAGTCATCTCAAAGTCTTGTCTCTGTGTTTCATATCTTCACTTCAATCTGCAAATCATCATTTTTATCCATCTTTTTCCATCAAACCATAGATCAATCCAAGTCGTTGTCGACCTTTCCTGGTTTCCATTGACTCGGTTCTCATTTTTGATTTTTCTATCATTCAGTTTGTCAATCATCCCCTTCCTGGTCCCAAAGCCTTATGCATCCACCAATCTTGTCATTCTCGCACACATTTAATTCCAAATCCTGACTTTTTCAAATCCAGTCACCGTCGATTAGGACCACTTGTTGTTTAACCCCAAGAAAATTTCATATTTCATTATTTTTCTTACATCTTTTTTGTTCTCATCGATTTAGTATTCTCGAAATAGCTTCAACATCATCCTCATTTCGCATCAACTTTTATGCATCTTCTTCCTATATGTCCCTAGTCCACCGTCGACCGTGCTCCATAGTCTCGGGTCGTCGTCAACCCACTCAAGTTTGGTTTAGTTTACATGCACTTAGATCAGATCTATATTTTACCTCATCTTTTTTTATCTTAGCTTCTCTAATTCAATTCGAGTTTATCTACTACATCAAATTTATCAATCATTTTTATCTATATTTATCACAAAGTGGGTTGACATCCATCCGAGGAAGTTTTCATTTCTTAGGACCGACATTGTCGGGAAACCCACCCATCTATCTACTAATCCATTTTTTTTGTTGAGTTATCTTTGTTATGCAAGTCAATGAACTCGCTACGAGGAGAATTCTTCTTTTATGCCCACATCCATCAACATCCCATTCAGAGGTACCTCAAACCCTATCATACTTGGTGTTAATCATTGTCTTTATTGCAATTTCACTAATCTGAAACAAGTACAAGAAGATCGGTTCAACATTCTCGAATTCTGGTGGTACCATCCTTCTTTGGTGAGTCTTTTCATTTTTTTCTCATTTTCACTTCTTTTATCCATCTTCTACTAACCTCGCAAGTAGGAGCGTTGTTTTCTTGCTTGTGTGCGTGGGTTGTTTTTCTTGGATTTGTTTGCTTGCTTTAAAAAATAAAAATAAAAAGGAAAAGTGTCATCTAAGTATCCCTCATTTTTTATCTATTTACTCCTTTTGTGTCATTTTTCCATTCCTTTCTTGAGTGTATTCATTGAACATAACATTTCATTTTGGGATCTAAAAATAACCTTCATATTTGTTTGGCAATCTAGTCTAATTAGGGGTTAATTCTTTGCATACACTTTCATCACACACATCCAAAACACACAAATCAAAACTACACATCTAAACATCTCCTTCCAAGTGGAACTATTGGGATTTCATCACCTAATAGGAAATTCGGTGCGGTGTTCTAGCCGCGTTACATATTTTTTTTATTGGTATATTGGCAAGCACTGATACTCTTATCGTTGCGATACGTGACGCGTGTGGGGGTAGGCCCCAGATCGATCCCGTGATCGATATTCATCACAAATGTATGCCTCACGTACCTTTAGGTATATCAAGGACTCCATCCAAAACTACCTGAAACCATCCATAGTTTGGCCATTTCCTAGGTTCCCTTTGAGCCCATTTTCTTTTCTTTTCACACATCTTTAATAATCAAAAATCTATTGCATGAATTGTTTGAAGTAATTAAAAATCAGCATAGTTTCTTGTATTATTGTTTGTTTCATGCCCATTATTACATGTTCCCAAGCAAGAAAAATGGAACAAAACATGTCATCCAACAACATTCCTATTTCCACTATTGCCTCCCAACAAAATTCCACCCTTTCTATCATTTCATCCACCCCTTTGGTTGCTTCTCCATAGTTACTCAACCAATGGTTCACATTTCCTCTCTTCAAGAGTCTCACGTCATCCAACCTAATACCCATGTTGAAACCAAACCCTTTCTTTATCATCATTCTATCCCATCTAGACCAGCTACACCCCCATCTGCTACCTCTATCAAAGCTTTTGGGCCTCCTACCATCCCTCACGGGTGTGCGGAATTCCAAGAGCTTCTTGACGCCAACCCAATTGCTCTTCATGATTACCTTCTTCACAAATCTACCAACCTCCCTATCAATGGCCCACCTATTCAAAAATATATGCTTATCATTCTCATCTCGAGTCCACCCAAGTCCTCACATCACAACTCATTGTGTTCTTTCCTAGATCTATGAATGAACTTGTCATGGCGCAACATGAGCTTGATCCTCACCAAACTTCCTATACGATCCCTCACAATCGCTAAACCACTTAATTATTAGTCTCCATTCCCCCTAATTTTCCTCATGTTAACATTACTATCGTTTATTCCATCCCCATCACCTCTTCATCCACTCGCAATTAGTAGTGCTCCTATCTAATCATCACAAGAGTCTCATTTGCTTCCTCCTCTAACCAAACAACATAATCCAACTTTACCCATTATTTCCACTTACCATGTCTATGTGAATGTGATCACTTCACAACCCCATCCTTTTGAGTCAACACGGATCCACCAACCTCCTCTTCGAGGTGTTTTTCGATTACATGCTTCCCAATCAATCAACCTAGGTATCTAAACCACCCATCACTTACATCCCAACTCATCCTATATCAAACCAATCAAATGCCCCCATCTCTCAACAACCATCATAATCTCATCAATCTTATCATATCCCCATCTCTCAACAATAACCTACATCTCAACCCATTCAATTACATTCCCGTTATCAACCAATTCCACCAACACCTACTCATCCTCAAACATATCAACCTTATCAACAACCAAACCCATCTACTTCATACGCTCCACAACCACATCCTTCAACTTCTCATCCCTAAACATCTAACAATCCCATACATGCCTTGTTGATTAGACTGTCTAATCTTGAGGCTGCTACGTTGGGATCCAAAACCACCTTCTCATATGAACATATTTGCAATGAACCCATCAATCCTTCGGTCCCCGTAAAGCCTTATCCCACACATTAGGAGCTCCCAAAATTTTGTAAGTTTTATAGTAAGGAGGATGCACAACAATATCTTTGTGCCTTTGGGAATTCATGTTATTTCATCACCCATGATCAAGACCTTATGCTTTGCACATTCCCCATGTCGTTAATCGGACTGCGTTGGATTGGTATAACAACATCCCACAACATTCATTATTTTCTTTTACCCAACTCGCACAATTATTTCTAGAGAACTTCTCAATCAATATCACTCATAAGATCACTATCACGAGACCTTTATGCCATTAGACAATTTGATATATCGTAAACTTTTTCACACGATGGCGTGGCATAATCAACCAACTATAATTCTCTCTTCCACAGATCGGATTAATAGAACTTTGCCCATGGTCTTGTGCGAATCATATTTCCTCTACCCTTCAAATACAATCATTCTAGACCTTTAAAGAGGCATTTATCATGGCTCGTAAACTTGACCTTCATGCCCTTGAGAAAGGCCATCTCAAACATCAATTAAATAAGCCCAAACCTGAAATTACTAAATCCTCCATGCATGGCAAAAATCCAAGAACTTCGCTAATGTCATCGTGGTTAAATTTTCCTTTGCATCCACTTATCGCATAGAGCCTCCACAAAGATCCCTAGACCACCTCCTAACTATACCCCTCTTGGGGAATCTTATAGTGCAATATTCGACAAGTTGATAGCGGTTCATCTTATTCAACTTCCTCCCATCTAACCCTTTGATGAATCACAACCCAAACCAACATGGTATCGTGAGGAGCATTATTATAAGTATCATCAAGTCTATGGCCATGACATTGAGAAGTGTCACACTTTTAAAGACCTTGTCCAAAAACTCATAGATCATGGTGACCTCCAAGTGGATAAACCTAACGCACCACCCAATCAACCCTTAGACATTTTCAAACAACCTTTTCCTAACCACCCACCCAATAATCAAACACCTCCTCCTACATCCCAACCATCTAATGCTCATACTATCAGTACCATAAGTCATGAATAAACTTTGCGACCTATGTCCATCATCTCTATATCTATTGCACCCATGTCTATTTCATAAATTTCTCCCACGTCCACAACTTCGTCAACTTATACACCTATCCCTACACCTATTGTATCTCGCATCAACTATGTCCACAACTACCACATCCACATCAATCCTAATTACACCAACTTCCCCATCCATATCCTCTACATCATCACCTAGCACATCTAATCCTTCACATATATCTACCCCAACACCTACCTTAATATCTTCATCACACATTCCTACATCCACACCAACTTCCACATCAATCACATCTCGTTATTATGACCATACCCACATCAACATCCGAATCTATATCCACATCCTTACCATCTCTCAAAACATCTATTACCCAAACACCCCCACTTAATATCACTACAAATGACACTCTTTCCCCATCTACAACTCCAATCATTTCTATGCCAAAAATCCTAGACCCACACAATCTACAATCCCTCGATATCATCAAGCACATCATACAAAAACCATTTCCACCTTCAATATCCACCTTTATAACACAATCTACATTACACGGTTACGCCTCTATAGATCTCCCGGTTGAAATATTCATCATTCTTGCCAAAGGTAAATCCTCACAACCAAAGTTTAAGAACCTTGGCATGCCCATCCAAAAATCCCTCACGCACCCACACAAAAATTGGAGCTCCATCCTCCCAAGACTTGTTATGTTGTGGAGCCTATTTTCATGTGTGGAAGTGTTGAAGATTGTACACTAAAAGTACTATACACTCTCCATAATTTTCTCTTCGAGGTTCATTGTTGATATCTCGAGAAACATGCTCTTCTCATATGGGTGAGATTTTTGACCCATAGGTTTATGGGGTAGTTTTGGCCCATGGTTTTAGTACCCGGGTATTGTAAAATTGCTTGAGTAGTTGCCTATGGATGTGCTTTTGGGATTTTGATAGGTAGACATATCATTGTAGATGTGTGTGAGTTCAAGTGTGAATTCATGAGAGTTTGTTGAGCATAACTCCAAACAGATCTGGGTATTGTATTGAGAGAAAGAGGTGGCTTGTAATAAAATATGAGCAAGTGATTCTTGGTGGACGTAGTCCAAATTAGGTAAACCATGTTAAATATTGTCTCTGTGTTGTGTTCTTTTATTTTTGCACTTTTATTTTAGATTTGTGATATTATTCTCGCATATTACTTTCTACTATTGCAATTAGTATGGGATTGTTCCACATATTTTATCCCTTATTTCATAACAAGACTAACCCGCATAATCAATATAATGTTAAATCATCACTCTTAAGAGCATCTCCATCCATCTTAGGGTCAGGCCCTTCCTCCAAGACCCCATTATCAACAAATCTAACTCATAACAAACTAATCTCTCAGCAAAATCTGATCCCCCTTCATAATCATCCACATCCCCAATTATCAAATTAGAATCCAATCCATCTAAGTCACCAATTCTCAAAACTGAAACCAAGACATGATCACCATCTTCTCCTTCTAAGCCCAAGATAGAATCAAATGCTCCCATAAAGCCTCATTGAGCAAATCGTCCCTCTTACCTTCATCCACCATTCTCAAATCCAATCCATCTATGACCTCTTCTTCAACAACCCCCATCGATCCCTACATAGAAATCTTCCAATGCTTACTTCAAACATCTACAATCACCCTTCCCCTCATTAAGTATTTTGATTCATGTGGCCAAGATCTTATGGTTCTATTCTAATCTCATTTGTGCATATCATCATACTCAGGGACATGATACCGAATGTTGTAAGGCCCTCCAAACTATCATCCATAATTTTCTCGATGAAGATGATCTTCTCGTGGAAAGGGATCTCTTTCTTCCATCAACCAATCTCCCTTTTCCACCCCAATCTTCATCCACCAAGGTCTCTAAGTCTCCTCATTCATCCAAGACCTTCGTTACCATCCCTCCTTTAAACATGACCTCTCCTAAAGAAGGTCCTCTTTTATCAATGTTGTTCATATTGCCACTCGATCTCACCCACATGATTCTCGACCTCCAACCCAATCTAAACCCAAAGTTGTTGTCACCGCTCCCTCTAGTGAGCCTACTCCACCCCCTTCTTCATCAAAATCCAAAGTGTTTATCTTAGCTACCCTGCTGCACTCCTCTACTATTGAACAAAGTGTTATGAAGCAACTTCACCATGCCCCAGCTTAAGATCTCGCTCTGAGCTCATCCAAAGCTCTCTTGATCATGCACAAGCCCTCATCAAGCTCTCAAATGTATCCCTACCCCTAAGAATGAGACTCACCCTTTGTGTCCCTTGGTGGATGACTTGTTGCTTCCTCCAAAGCATATCTTTTAATGACAATACTAAAATTTCGACATATCACTCGAAGAACATGACCTTCCCCTTTTCATCATTGTGTGTATAAATGACACATTCATTCATCATTCCATGATAAACAATAGATCTAGCATAAACACCATCTCATCTCACACCTTTTATCAACTCAAGCTCCCAGATTCCATTACTTGCCCAAACACCCATGATTCTTCGTGCATTTAATTATGTTGATGCCCCTACTTTAGGCATGGTTATCCTTCATATCCATGTTGGTGAAAAACTCCTCCATGAAGTCTTCTATATCGTAGAAGGGGAGTTTCAATACAATATCCTACTTGGAAGACCATGGATTCACGTCATGCATTGCATTCCTTCCACCCTTCATCGATGTATTAAATATGAACATTAGGGGAAAATCTTGAGTCTCACTACAAATACTCCTCCATTCAAAGCATGTCACATGAATTATCAACCTAATGACGTGCTCATCCCCAAACAAGATTCTTTTGAAGCATCCACTAGCTCATATGTCTCCGCGTCTAAGCTTCCCAATGATGACTTTATAGACAAAGTGATGGATTGTCTCTCGCTAGGGGAGTATCACCTTCTCATGCTTAATGCTCTTCCCACACCTCATAGACTTGGCATACACTGATAAAGCTCTAATGTATCAACCTAAAATCGGGATATCATTCCCTTCGGTCCACCCCTTCTTCGCACCAATCCAATCTATGGTGGCATCAATCACCCTTCCTCCCACATTGATGCTCAACTACATAAAAAACCAAATACCAATGGCTTCGACTTTCTTTACAAAAGATACTTTACCTATACTTATCTCCATCGTTGCACATGGAAATGATTTGGAATGGGCCGTTATGAACAAGGCATACACAACCTCTTCATTGACCAATCTCACAAGCCCAGTGAAAATTTTGGATTGGGTTTTAAGGAACAATCTGTTGACCCTCTCCCACCGTCGTTAGCTCTTATGAACATTTATCGCCCATCTTCTCCATCCCTTTGACCTATAGATACGAGATGATGCCATGTCCGTTTCCTCTAGTTTTATTTTAATCTCTACCATTACTTTGGGACCACTAACTTATCATTGTGAAAATGAATTTTGGACCCTCCCTTTTCAATTTTCTCGATATGGCAAAGGAAGATTCCCCTTCCATTTAAATTCTTCAATGCACCGACGAAGATTCCATTCTTTCTTATATGGAGGTAGAAGATTCCTATCTTCATAAGACCTTACCACCTAGACACATCCACTCTTCTTAATAAATCCACCATCGACATCAACATTGGGACTCTGCAAGAGCCTCACATCCTCAAAGTGGTTCAATCCCTCGATCCGCATGAGCTTGAGTCTTTCACCACATTTTTTATAGACATGGTCAAGCCCCACATGGTCGTACTCCAACATGTCGAGCCTCAATCCTTTAATCGTTCTCCATGACATCATTACCTTCCTCATGCTAATTTGGTTAAGTAGAAGCTTTGTCGGATGCACCCTCGAGTTTCCCTTGTTAAAGAGGAGTTGCAATGCCTTCTTTTAGTTAACTTCATAATTCCTATCAACTATCCACAATGGGTTTCCGATATTGTATTCATTCTCAAATCTTCTGAAAGCTCCGCATTTGTCTTGACTTTCAAGATTTAAACCTCACTGTCCTAAAGACAACTTTCCTCTTCCCAACATCGATCAACTCGAGGACCTTACTCTTGGCCATGAGATGCTTTCAATTATGGATGGATTTTCTAGGTATAATCAAATCCTCATCACACTATAAGACCAACATAATACTTCTTTCATTACTCCTTGGGGAATTTCTACTATCACGTCATGCCCTTTGGTTTGAAAAATGTCAGATCTACCTATCAAAAAACTATGACCTACATCTTTCATGATCTCATCAATAAGACAGTAGAGGACTATGTTGATGATCTATTGGGTAAATCTAAGCATTGACTCCATCACCTCTATGTACTTGAAGTCCTTTTTGAGTGCCTTATCCATTTCTTCCTCCGTCTCAATCCATCCAAGTGTGTGTTTGGAGTGCTAACTGAAAACTCCTCGGTTTATCATATCTATCAGGGGTATTGAAGTTGACCCCACAAAGATCAAATCCATCCTTGAGATTCCCCTCCTAATCTAAAGCAACTCTGCAATCTTCAAGGCCAACTTCAATCCATCTCGCCACTTCATCTCTTAACTTTCTCGACCGTTTCGACCTTTTCACCATCTTCTTCACAAAGACATTGATTTCCTTTGGGATGATGATTACCAAAAGCCTTTAAAGATCACAAGAATTATCTCCTATCCTGCTTGTGCTTACACCTCGCGAGGGGGAGCCTTTATATCTCTATATATCTGCCTCCGATCATGCTCTAGGTTCCATGTTGTCACATTGTGATGAGTAAGGTAGGGAATAGGTCATTTATTACATCAGTCACACCCTTCATAATTATGAGACTCACTACAATGAAGTTAAAAAACTATGTTGTGATCTTTTCTTTGCCACCTCCAAGCTTCACCATTATCTTCTTAATAAAAAAACCTATGTTGTCACTAGATTCCAACTTCTCAAAACCATGCATTCTAAGCCTTATCATAATGATTACATCACTCGATGGATCATGCTCATGATTGAGTTTGACCTAGAGTTCATCTCTCATAAATCAATCAAAGGTCAAGCTATCACAAATCAATTAGTTGACGCCCCTATTCCTGATAATCACCTTCCCCGTGAGCAATTTATGGATGAATCTATCAACACTATTGATCATGAGTTCTCTCCTCTTAATATGATGCTCTTCTTTGATGGGTTCAAGTGTCGACATAGGGGGGAGATATTGGCGTCATTATTATTCCTCCTTGGGACACTCCTATTCCTATTTCCTATAAGCTTAATTTCGAATGCATAAACAATATGGTTGAGTATGAAGCCCTCATCTTAGGTCTTCAAACCACTATTTTACTTAGCGTCCAAATCCTTGACATCTATGGGGATTCTCAACTTATCATTAATCAATTCAAAGGGATTTATCGAGTGTAAAAATGAGGTCCTTCAAAAATATAAGGACGTTATCATCTTTCTCTTGAGGCATTTGATTTCTACACCCTTCAAACCATCCCTTGTTCATCCAATCACTTTTCAGACACTATGAAATCCCTCATATCTCTTATCCCTTGGACTACAAAGGAATCTAAAATCTCCTTTATTGTTCATCACATTAACAAACCCATCCACATTAGTGAGCTCCCTCATGTCAATCTTGTCAAATCTAATCCTTCTAATCTTTGGTATTCTCAAATTTTTGATTATCTTTCTCAATCCATTATCCCCTCTCGAACTATCCAAAAATTGTAGGATCTCATTCCTTCAATGTGCTAACCACTATGTCATCCTTTGTGGCGTCCTCTACAAGCATGGGTTTGATGGTATCCTTCTACGATGCCTTAAATCTCACGAATCTCTTCGTTATCCAAGAAGTCCACAACAGTATCTCTGTGGTGACACTTTAGTGGGTTGGCTATCACTAAGTGTGTTCTTTGCATGGGTTATTATTGGCCCTCCCTTAATCAAGATTGTTATGAGTATGTTAAAATATGCATCAAATGCTAGCAACATTCTAATCTCATCTACATTCCTAGTTAGGCCTTACAACCAGCTCAAGATATTTGGCCTTTCTCACAATGGGGACTCGACCTCATTGGCCTCATCAATCTATGTTCTTCTCAACGCCATCATTCTATCATCACTGCTACTGAGTACTTCACCAAATAGGTGGAAGTAATTCCACTCACATCAACTAAAGCTAACCAAATCATCAATTTTGTATATGAACACATCATTTTCCACTTTGACGTTCCCCACAAAATCATCATGGAAAAATTTCAATATTAAGAAGCCTTGTGATTCTTTCAATATTAATCTTAACTTATCTTCTCCATATGATTCTCAAGCTAATGGCCAAGTGGAATCAACTAAAAAAAACCCTTCATAATACCCTTGCCAAGACTATTGATTAATTTGGTCGTAATTGGCATCTTCGTATCCCTTTCACCTTTTGGGTCTATCATACTAGCATCCCCACCTCTACTAGCACTACTCATTTCTCTCTCATCTACTTTGCTCTAAGGTTGTCCTTCCTCTTGAAATATAAATCCCATCCTTGCATGTTTCTCTTCGTGAATTCATCTCTAACGAAAACTATCGCTAAGAGCATCTAGCATAACTCAATTTGTTAGATGAACATCACCTTCTCGCCCTCAAGCATTATCATTTCTATCAAGAGCACATCAAACGTGCTTATAAAAAAACATCTCAAGGAACACAAATTTAATATCGGTGACATTTTCCTTAAAGAAAATCAGAACATCACTACTCTAGAAAGGATCCAATGTGGAAAGTTTACTCCCAACTAGATTGGACCATACATTATCACACATAAGTATGGATCTAGAGCCTATCGTTTAGCGTCTCTCGATGGTAAACTAAAACAGAACCTCTCAATGCCTTGCACTTGTGACCATTCTACTATTAACATATCTACCAACATAGTCCTAGTCATTTCTTAAGATCTTGCTTCCATCATTTGTCCTTCATCTCTCATCGTAATGATTTGGAATTGTGTGGTCTACCGTTACTTTCCTATTTATGACCTTGAATATGGGCATCACGGCTCTACTCATAGCATATTCCTTATAGACAAGTTCCTCCTTCTAGGTGGAAACCTCACAATCATTACATCCATCACCCGATTATCTACTTACTAGAACCATGTTAAGGGTCCATAAGTGTTGTTTGTACACCTTATCATCCCCTCCTCAAGTAGTTTACTTGGATATCCCTAACTATATCCTAAACAGTCAAAAAAATTGATGCTCAAATTATAAATCTATCATATCCAAAATAGACCGATCCTCGAAGGACAACTGTTTATATAAAGTAAAAAAATATCAAAAGTATAGACTGATCCCTTGAAGGATAGTTATCATGCATGTCATATATCCTACCATCTTAAAAGTCTAAACTACCTAAAGTAAAAATCCTAATGTAGACCACTCCCTTGAAGGATGGCTACCATTATATTTCATGGTAGTAGAAGGCTTCTGTATTGATCGGCATTCTCAATCTCATAAGAAATAGTCAAATATCAAAAGCAAGCATCCCTAGAAAGCTTCCCACATCGATCAACTTTCCCATCTGTAACAAACTTCCCACATTGATCAATTTACACCATATTTCTCAGAGTTGGGGCATAGACCTAGGACTATCATCCAAGGAGAACCTATTTTCCCCGTACAAGCTCCATCTTACTCCCTTTGTCATGTCTATAGTAGGTTTTATAAGCATACACTCCATCTTTTCCTCATGACCTTAGGTGTGACTTAACTATTGTTAGTTGTGTGTTAACACTTGTTAATGGTCGCAAGTCAATGTTTTGTGTTGTTCCCTTTCACATTTACCTCCAATCTTGTTTAAAGGCATCATTTTCCTACATATGCTCCTCTCTATGACAACGTGTACTTTCTCACATTTTGGTCATCCCATTAAATGTCACCTCTTATCTAATTACGCTCTTATCTTTCCCCTCTAAATCTGGCTAATATCATCTCGTCTCTACTCACATCTATCTCTATTAACAAAATCTAAACTCATATCTACACATCAACATATAAATCCATCATTTTTACTCTAGTCCAAATCATGTCATCTCATACATGTCACATCATAAACATTTCTACTTTAACATAAATCTCATTAAATTAATCATATCACATAATCATGTTCTCATCATACATCTCATCATTAAACCTCAAATCAGCATAATCAAATCATGAAATTAAAACATCATGTCATTAAATATACATCACATCTAAGATCTAAAACTCATATCGATGCTTTATAACAAAGTAATACACAACCATCACATAAATCATCATACGATACATGATAAATCACGACTAAAATCACATGCTCACACACACACACACACACAAATATCATCATCCAAATACATCCATACATCTTTAATAGGCCACTAAGGGCCCTGTCTCAAAGTTGATATGTCATCAAAATATGTGAACTTTCATCAAGGTTAAAAACTAAGCCAAGGCTTAGGCACTTACAATCCTCCTCGATTCCTCTAAGCACTTACTCTCCACTTCATTGGCCTCCATCTCGCTCAAATTCTCAACTCTCCTTTTTCTAAAAGCTCTTAATCATCAAGTCGCACCATGAAAATGATCTCTATCACCTGCCACACCACTTATATAGGCCACCGACCCCATTCATCGTCGACCTAACCTAGGTGTCACCGACTCCAATCTACTTGCCATCGACCCAAACCTAATTGTTTGCTCTTTGTCCCATTTAACCTAACCTCTCTTCTAAACTATATTTTCTTCCATATTTGACTTGTGTTTTTCATACCACTCTTTTATTTATCCCCTCAAGCTCATCTCTATTCCACCGATGCATCCATTTGCTTGTTTTACGACCATATACATATCCCTCTTAGGGTACCATTTCTCATTTTAAAGTACCCCTTTATGGCCATTTTTGATTTTCATCCCACCCAGATGCATATTGACTCATTTTCCCTATATTCCTCACATTTGGTTGCGAACCTTATCCTGACCATCTTCACATTTATTTGCACATATTTGATGTTTGCCTTCGACCATCGGTCTCATGGCTTATACATCCATTTAAGCGATTCTCATTGGACTCCCTCCATATCACAATGTTTTTGCTTACTCATAGGTCCGTATGACATTTTTTTCATCTCCATTGAGGCTATACTTTGTTCCCTACCAAAGTGATTCCAAAATCACTGCCATATTTTGCTTTTTGTTTATCCTTTCTCCACTTGGGGCATATTATTTTCTCCTCTCTTTTTCTCATCATTTCCACCCTTTTATCTCTTCTTTTTTCACCTATCTCTTTCAAACTCATGATCAATTCTTCTTCATATCGTTGATCCCTAGTTTGAGGGTAACGCCTTGTCATCATCTTCCATCCTTTCTTGTTTTTATCTCGGGCTTGCCCAACGTAAACCACTCAACAAAAAGGGGCAAATGTAGACACCAATTTTTGGTATCCCTTGTCCCTCATCCCGTTTTTCTCCCCATCATCATCATTTTCATACATACATACCTCTCTTCCCATTCAAATCCCCTTTTCCCTCCTAAATTCAATTTATCCCTTTACTCATTATTTCCCATCTTAATCTCATCCTAATCATATCCTTAATCTATCATCCATAATCATCCTTAATTAAATCTAAACCTTCATCTAATTCATTTATTCTCCCTAAATGTTCCATTTTATCCTCCCTAGGCCCTCATTTAATAATTTTATCCCCCTTTACCTTTATTCAATGATTTCCACCTTTCACCTACCCTTTTATATCCCCTAGGCAACCCTAGCTCGTCATTATCACCTGAAACCCTAATATTCTCTCTTTAGGCCCATTTTTCCTTCACCGCCAAAATCAATGGCTCGCCGCGATCATTGTGCAACCCATATGGGTCACCGTCAACCCTATAAATTTGACCATACCCCTTTTTTTTAGGATGTAAGTATGGAGACTTTGAGCTTTCTTATGATATTTCCTTCATTTCTTGATCATCTTTACAATTGTTATCATTGTCTTGGAGCTAGCTTGGATATCTTATACTTCACTCTCGGAGAGTTGGAATTCTTTTTATCTCTTGCATTTTTGGATCCACTATTTTCATTTCATCATCTATTCTTTATCACTCTTTTACAGTCCAATAGTCATCTCAAGTCATTTATTTGTGTTTCTTATCTTCACTTCCATCTGCAGATCATCGTTCTTATCCATCTATTTCCATCAAAACCTAGATCAATCACGATTGTCATCAACCCAGATTCTTGTTTATTATTTTTTCTATCATTCATTTTATTAGTCATCCCCTTCCCGATCCCACAAACTTCGCATCCACCAATCTTTCCATTCTACACACTTTCACTTTAGATCTCGACTTTTTCAAATCTAGTCCAAATCAACCTGTTAAGCGGTTTTCATATTTCATTAATTTCCTTGCATCCTTTATGTTATCATCAGATCTAGTATTCTCATAATAGTTCAACATCACCCTTAGTTCGGATCGGGCTTCAGGAGGTCTTTTAGATCAACTCTTCTACATCTTCTTCCTACACCGCCCTAGTTCATTGGCGATTGTGCTTTACAGTCTTGGGTCACCTTCAACCCACCCGGGGTTGGTTTAGTTTACACGCACTTAGATTAGATCTACATTTTATCTCATCTATTTGATCTTAGCTTCTCTATTTCATTTCAGATTATCTTGCATATAATTTATCAATCGTTTTTATTTATCTTTATCACAAAGTGGGTTAACATCCATCCTAGGAAGTTTTCACTTCTCAGGACAGTTTTTTCAGAAACCCACCCATTTATGTAATAATCCATTTTTGTGTTCGGTTCTCTTTGTTGTGCGGGTCCCCGAGCTCACTTTGTGAGGAGGATTCTTCCTTTGCGCCCATATCCATCAACATCCCATTAAGAGGTACCTTAAACCTTCTCAGACTTGGTGTTACTCATTTTCTTTGTTGCGATTTAACTAATATGAAACAAGTACAAGAAAATCAGTTCAATAACATGATATGTGGATTTTGTATAGACTTTCGATGATATATGATGATGATGTTATGAGATTCATGTGTTGATTGAGTTATTTTAATATTCATCTTTGTGATGTTAAGATAGTTTTATATATGATGTTTAAACGTAATTTTGAAATTGATTTTGATTATTTGTTGTGATGTTTTGATATTGATATTCATGATGTGATGTTTTAGACATTTTTGATATGATGCTTAGATACAATGTGAATATAGTGTTCCGGTGTGTTGATATTTGATGTGACGTGACTTAAAGTGGGGTGATCTTAATATATGTCTCAAAATGTATTTCACAATAATGTTTAAAAATAAACGTAGAATGATTACTTTTAGTCTGGATGTGATACATGTGTAATATAATGGTAAAATATATAATGATGGCAATGCACTTTACGGCCTTGTAACAAAATTTAACACATAACCAACAATAATTAGTCACATGTAGGGTCTTAGATGGGAGTAAGTTTGTATACCTTCCTTGAACATGGGAAGGGTAGACATATGTGGATTATACAAGAGATTAGGTTCTCATTTTGATGGTCTTGTAGGCTCATGCCCTAGCTATATTTTATTTGCGCAAAACCGATCAATGCAGGAAGTTTGATTTTTATGGGAAAGTTGGTCGATGTGGAAAGCTTTCCAAGGATTTTTTTGTTGTTTTGATTTTTGGAAGGTGGTTAATGTGGGAAGCCTTTATATAAATTACATTGGTAGCCATACTTCGAGGGAGTGGTCTACAATTTTGATTTTTGATTTTTGATTTTGAATAGCCATCATTCCAGGGATCTGTCTATATTTTTATAAGTAGTTGTCCTTCGAGGGATCAATCTGTTTTTAACAATATGATTTAATAGTTTTCCTTCAAGGGGTCAGTTTATATTTTGATAATGTGCATCCGTAGATATACTTTATTTTGAGGGATAAGGATAGGACTAGTAGACCACGCAAGGAGGGGAAGGATGTGTGTATAAACTACACATGTGTACCCCGTAACATGTTTTTAGTTGGTATATAAAAGGTAAATGGATGTAATGATCACAAGGCTCCTTCTAATGAGGAACTTGTCCATGTGAAAGATGAGATGAACAGAGTCATGGTGATCATCTTTAAGATCCTAGTTGTAAGGTAGTGACAATAGAACACATGCTTCCAATCATCACGATGGTGAATGATAGGCTAGTGATGGAATAAGATATTTGATGTGACTAATGTCATGATGGTAGATATGTTAATAATAGAAAGGTCACAAGTGCAAGGCATTCAAAGGTTATTTTTAGGTGTACCATTGAGAGAGGCTAGATGATAGGCTCCTGACCCATATTTTTTAGTAATGACATATGAACCAATCCAGTTAGGGGAAAACTTTCCATGTTTACTCCTTTCCAGAGTAGTGACATTTTTATTTTCTTTTAGGACAATATCACCAATGTTGAAGTCATGTTCTTTGACATATTTGTTATATGCTCGTTTGACACATTCTTGATAAACATGATGATGTTTGAGGGTTGTTAGCGGCGTTCATCTAATAACTCAAGTTTTGCCAGACATTCTTGACAATAATCCTCATCGGATATAATTTATTTGAGGGAGATGCGAGAGAGGGAATTTGAACTTCAAGGGGTAGGACTGCCTCATAGCCATATACTAAAGATAAGAGTGAAGCACCAGTAGGAGTATGGATGTTAGTTCGATAAGCCTAGAGAGTAAATAGGATTTGGAGATGTCAATTCCTACCTGCTTGGTCGATGATCTTCATGAGGATTTTTTTGAGTGTTTTGTTAAAAGCTTCAACTTATACATTTTCTTGTGGATAATAAGGTGATGAAAAGCTTAATTTTATGTTGAAAGTGTCACATAATTTCTTAACTTCCTTGTTCTTGAAATATTTTCCATTATCAATGATGAGTTTGTAGGGGATTCTAAAGTGGCATATGTTGTGTTGGTAGATGAAGTCAACAATTTTGTTTGCTTTAGTAGAGACTAGGGGAATAGACTCTACCCATTTGGTGAAATAATCGATAATTGTGATGATAAAAGGATGTCATTGTGATGAATGAGGTGTTGGGTTAATCACACTAGTTGTACAGATATATATCAAATCTAAGCATACAAGTAATAAATACGAAATAAACCAGAAGAAACAATACACAAGATATAATGTGGTTCACCCAATGTGGGCTATGTCCACCAAGAAACAACCAATATATTATTCAAAGCTTTATAGAGGATATACAATGAAGATCTGCAATCTTCCACAACTATCCTAGATGTACAGTACTTTCTTCCTCACAAGCTTCTCTTTTCTCTCTCCAAGAATTCCTTCTTACAATTCTCCTAATTCTAGCTTCTAACCCTAGATTTCTAGCTTATATAAGCATATACAAACTTAGGGCACTTTAGCTATGCAATTATAACCATTAGATCACATTTATATCAAATGTTAGATCTAATTCTCGTGACTTAAATAAAAACAATCACGCACAGGTAACCGATGTCGATTACCCTAACCGATACCGGTTCCTACTTGCTTGAAAATGCCGGTCCCCAGTGATTGACAATGATTACCCAACCGATGTCGTCGATTCCTGTGTATTCCAAAAAGTTAATAAAGCATGTTATTTGTGAAGCAATTGAGCTCCACAACTCAATAATATCCCACTTGGAGATAAATTACTACACTGTACTGTACAACTCCATTATTGGATCCTTTCCTTGGCCTGTTTCTTCCTCTTCAAGTCTCAAACTTGAAGACCAACAAAAGTAGAGTGTACTCCAACTTCTTCTTTGCCAACGACTTTGTTAGCATAGTTAAGGGTTCTTATTTGTATGAATTTTCTCCAGTTTCAACTACCCATCCTCCAACACCTGCCATATGAAGTGATATCTCAATTGAATGTGTTTCATTCTTGAATGAAACGTTGAGTTCTTTGTCATGAATCACACTTTGACTATCACTGTATAATATGCAATCCTCTTGCTCCTTTCCCAAATACTCCATGAATCTGTTCATCCATATCATCTCATTGTTAGCCTTTGTAGCTGTAGCATATTTGGCATCTATAGTCGACAAGGCCACAACCTTCTACAATCTAGAAATCCAGCTAACTATCGTCCCACCTCTTTGTGAATACATATCCAGTGGTGCTTCTCCTACCATCCAAATCTCCAGCCATATCTGAATCAACATAGCCACATAAAGAAGTATTTGACCCTCCATAGCATAACTACATGTTGGATGTCCCTCTCAAATACTTGAGAATCCATTGGACTGATTTCCAATGCTCTTTACTTGGATTGGCCATAAATATGCTCACAACTCCCACTTGCTTTGTGTAATGTCAGTCAGTACAAACCATATCATACATAAGACTTCCATTGTTGAAGCATATGGAACTTGTTCCATGTACTCGACCTCCTCATGTGATGTAGGACATTGATCTTTGCTCAATTTAAAGTGTTAGCCATAGGTGTACTTACAGGTTTTGAATTTTACATATTAAACCTTTCCAACACCTTATTGATATAATGTTCTGAGACAAATATAATTTCATGTTCTTCATGTCTTTATGAATTTACATGCCAAGGATTTTCTTTACAGCTCCTAAATCCTTCATTGCAAATGTATGAGCTAACTTTTCTTTAAGCTCACCAATGTCTTGCATACTAGATCTTGTAATAAGCATATCATCCACATATAATAAAAAAATAATATAGCTTCCATTTTCAAGCTTCTTGAAATAAACACAATGGTTAGATTCACATCTCATATAACCATGTTCATGTATGAAACTATCAAACCTCGTATACCATTGCCTTGGGGCTTTCTTAATCCCATACAAGCTCTTTTCAACTGCACACAAGTTTCTTCTTACCCTTAAATTCATAACCAAGCGGTTGATGCATATAAATCTCTTCCTTCAAATCACCGTGAAGGAAATTCATCTTGACATCAAGTTGCTCTAAATGCAAATCTTCTACTACAACTAAACTCAAAATAGTATGTATGGAAGTCATTTTTACTACAGGAGAAAAATCTCACCAAAGTCAATACATATTTTCATGTGCAAATCCTTTTACCACAAGCCTTGCCTTGTATCTTTTCTGTCCACCCTCTTCTTCCTTGATCATGTAAACCCATTTGTTCTATAATGTTCTTTTACCTATTGGAAACTTAACCAAATCCCATGTCTGGTTTTGTTCCAAGGAGTCCATCTCCTCATCCATGTCATGCTCCCACTTCTTGTGGGTTTCATCCTACATTGCTTCTTAAAAATTTTGGTTCACCACTATCAGTCAATAATAAATAAGATAAGGAAGGTGTAAATATTTCTAGAGGTTTACTTACCCTTTGTGACCTTCTAACTAAGATCTAGGGTGTCGGAGGCTCAATCTATGTGTCTTGTACATTTGTATCCACCTCTGACAGTGACTAATACCGGTCACCTCTTGCTGATGCCAGTTCAGCTAACTGACATTGGTCGTGCTCTTCTGTAGCCAACATCAGTCCTTATGATTGACGTCGATTCTAATCAATCAATACATGTTTAGGGTGACCGACACCGGTACTTGTAGATGTCTTTTCTAAATTTGAGAATGAGTTTTCTTCCACAAACTTTCCAACTGGTTCATCTTTGGGTACCAAAACTTAATCCCTGTATATTATCTTTTCATTCCATTCAATGTCATGACTCCTAACAATCTTAGAATCTTCCAAATCCCAAAAAAATCTAAAATCACTAGAGCCATAACTAATAAAAGTACATCTCTTGGATTTGGCATCCAACTTCTTTCTATTTTCTTATCAACATACACAAAAGATTCTAAGCCAAATACTCTAAGAAAATAAAGATCTACCTCTTTTCCAATCCAAGCTTCTTCTAGTATTCCACCATCTAGTGCACTTGAAGGCATACGGTTAATTAAATAATCCATCATGTCTCACTTTCGCCCAAAACTACAAGGGTAATCTAGTATGTATCCTCATGCTTCTTACACATTCCATGATTTTTCTGTTCATTCTTTCAGCAACACCATTCTCCTATGGTGTTCTAGGAATTGTTCTTTCTCTACATATTCCATTCATTGAATAATAATCATTAAAAGCCTTACTTGCAGTACTCACCACCATTGCAGATCTAAGGCATTTTAACTTTGAATTTGATTCATTTTCCACAAGAGCTTTCCATATTTAAAAGTCTCAAAAACATCATATTTACGTTTAATACAATAAACCCATACCTTTCTTGTGGCATCATCAATGAAAGTCACATAATATTGGGATCCTCCATGAGAAGCTACCTAGGTTGGTCCCCACACATCTAAGTGCACAAGCTCCAATTTTTCTCTTCTTTGTTGCCCCAACTTTGAGAAATCTCACTCTCTTTTTCTTTCCAAATATACAATGCTCACAAAAATCAATATCTACATCTTTCAAATATGATAACTTACCCTTAGCCTTTAAGATATGCATTCCTTTTTTATTCATATGGCCTAGCCGATTATGCCACATGCTTGCATCTGAATCTGAAGTAGATAACACAAAAAGGAATCAGTAATACAGTAGACAAATACAATTTTCCTACCTTCTTGCCTCTTGCTACAATAAGAGATCCCTTGGTAACCTTCCAAGAGTTGGTTTGTGAATGTAACCATGCAACCAAATTCACCTAGTTGTCCTGCAAAAATTAGATTTCTCTGAGGCTTGGCACATGCCTCACATCTTTCAATATCCATGTATTTCCATTTTACAATTTTAGATGAACTTCTCCTTTACCAATAATATTGCATGGTTCATCATCTCCTAAATAAACATGCCCAAAATTACCCTGGACATAATTTCTGAAATAACCCTTATTAGGGGTAGCATGGAAAGAAGCTCCTAAATCTAAAACCCATGATTCAATTTTATTATCCAAGGAGAGAATAAGGGAATCTTGCATTACCTCAGAAGATGCAACATTTTCCTCTTTACCTTTCTTTGGTACATTCTCTTTGTTTTCCTTGAACCAACAATCCTTCTTTGCATGTCCTTTCTTTCCACAATTCCAATAGGTTATTCCTTTACCTCTGGATTTAGATATGTCATTCTTAGACTTTGATTTCCCATTATTCTTGCTCTTGGATCTCTCCTTCTTCCTTCCCTTACTTTCTACATTCAAATCATTACCAAATGATAATTCTCCTGTACTTTTTCATGCATATTTCTTCATTCAGGATTATACTAACCACATCATCAAACTTTAAAATATTAGTAGCAGATGTTATATTACTAACATCCATTACATACTATACCAACTATATGACAAAGAACATAATAATATAAGTGATTTTACTTCATCATTAAATGAAATATTAACCAATTTTAATTGATTTACAATGATAGAGCGAAATCATTCAAATGACTTGATGCAGATTCACCTTCTTGCATCTTTGAATTAAATAATTTATTTATCAAATAAACTTTATTTGAAGCACTAGGTTTTTCATATAAATTAGCTAAAGATTTCATCAACTCTATCTTGGTTACTGCTTCAGCAATATTTGAAGCCACAAATGTTGTCAAGCTCAATCTTATAGATCCCAGAGTCTTTCTGTCAATAATTTTCCATTCTTCATCAGTCATATTTATAGGTCTTGCCTTCTCATCCAACGGTAAGTATAGATCTTTTTGATATAGATAATCTTCCACCTGCATCTTCCATAATTGATAATTACGACCGTCAAATTTTTCAACTCTATATTTTCTATCTTCTACCATTGTTGTAGCTCCCACTCAATAAAAACCCCACTTTGTGAGTAAATTTGTTAACAAACAAAACCCTCAAACAAAAAATATATTTGATACCAGTTGTTGGGGTTAATCACACCAATTGTATAGATATATATCATATCTAAGCATACAAGCAATAAATATAGAAATAAACTAGAAGAAACAATACACAAGATATAATGTGGTTCACCCAGTGTGGGCTACGTCCACCAAGAAAAAAATATATATTATTCAAATCTTCACATAGGATATACAATGAAGATCTGTAATCTTCCACACCTCTCCCGGATGTACGTACTTTCTTCCTCACAAGCTTCTCTTTTCTCTCACCAAGAATTCCTTCTCACAATTTTTCTAATTCTTGCTTCTAACCCTAGCTTTCTAGCTTATATAAGCATATACAAACTTAGGGCACTTTAGCTATGCAATTAAAACCATTAGATCACCTTTATATCAAAGGTTAGATCTAATTCCCGTGACTTAAATAAAAACAATCATGCACAGGTAACCGATGTCGGTTACCCTAACCGATACCAATTCCTACTTGCTTGACCAATACCAGTCCCTAGGTGACCGACGGAAGTTATCCAACCAACATCGGTTACTATGTATTCCAATAAGTTAATAAAGCATGCTATTTGTGAAGCAATTGAGCTCCACAACTCAACATGAGGGTTTATGAGACCAATGAGGTCAAGCCCCATTGTGAGAAGGGCCATAGATCTTGAGTGGGTTGTAGAGCCTGATTAGGTAAATGAGCTAGATTAAAATGTTGTTAACACTTAATGCATTTCTTTATGTAAGCACAATGATATTGATTGAGAGTATCCTAGTAATAGCCCATTCATAAGACACGTTTAACGACAACCATATCGTCAAAGTGTTCACCACATATGTCATCGTGGAATTCTTAGATAACTTTAGTGGATTCATGAGAGTTGAGACATCGTAGTAAGAGGTCATCAAATCTACGTTTGTAGAGAACACCGCCTTATGATGACATATCGGGCAACGCATTAGAGAAAAAAATTGTTTAACATTTTTAGATAGGTGCAAGGAATTTTAGATTTCGAGAGATAGTCAAAATTTTGAATATACCAGAGGTCTGTTTGATTGTCTTCAATGATATTGATAGAGGGAAGTTCATTAGTGTGGCTTGGTTGATCTAGCCTATGCACAAAAATAAACAGCTTTGGAATCATTGGTTGATAGGGGATGAACGATGCAAGAGAAGCCATGGTGTTTACAGATTTATTAAAATATCATGGAACTGTTTGGATGGTGTGATGATCAAAGGATTCTAAGAGGAATTTAACTATGGTTTTATATTTTTGTATTATTTCATTTTGCATTGAAAAATTCCTTTTATTTGGTTGATGGCGAGTTGAGAGTCTCCATAGATGTCCAGAATTTGAACTCCCAACATGATAGCAGTCTAGAGACCCATTATGAGAGCTTCGTATTCTACCATGTTATTAGTGGATTTGTAGTTTAATTTTAAGGATAAAGGGATAGGATTCCCTAGGGAGGTATGATAACGATATTGATACCTCCCCTTCTGACACTTGGATCCATCGAAGAAGATGTCATTTTGATAGGAGTATATTCTTGATCAATGGTGTTAATGGATTCATCTGGGAAATGTTTGTGAGGTAATTGATTGTCAGGAAGAGGAGATTTGGTGATCTGATTAGCGATTGCTTGTCCTTTAATATATTTTTATGGGATGAATTTTAGATCAAACTTGGTCATGAGCATGAGCCATCATGTGATACGGTCACTGTGATATGGTTTGGAATGCATGGCTTTAAGGGGATTGAAATAGGTGACAACGTAAGTTTGTGATTAAGAAGATAGTGACGAAGTTTGGAAGTTGCAAAATACAAGGCACAACATAACTTTTATGCTTTAGTATAATGAGTTTCATAATCATGGAGAGTACAACTTATATAATAAACAACATGTTCACAACCTTGCTTATCTCGATGAGCAAGCATAACACCCAAGGCATGATCATTAGTGGATATGTATAGATAGAATGGATCTCCCTCGCATGGAGGTGTAAGCACATGTGGTTGTAAAATATATTTCTTGAGGTCTTTGAAATCCTTTTGAAAACTGTGATCCCATTTAAAGTGGACATCCTTTCAAAGGAGGTGGTGGAAAGGTTAACAATTACCTTAAAGTTGTGAAATGAAACGAAGAACTAATTGGAGTCAGCCTTGAAGGTTTCAAAGTTATTTGAGGTTTGATGGAGGAGGCATTTCGATGATGGCCTTATTTTTAGCGAGGTCAACTTCAATGCCCCTGATAGAAATGACGAACCATAGGAGCTTATCGGTGAGAACACCGAATACACACTTACCACGGTTAAAGTGAATAAAATATTGGATGAGACAAGAAAAGATGATTTCAAGGACTACGAGATGGTCCCTACATTACTTGGATTTTCTTCGAAGGTCGTCAAAATAGTCTTCAACAGTTTTATGAATGAGGTCATGAAAGATGTATGTCATAACACTTTGATAAGTGGCCCCTACGTTTTTAAGTCCGAAGGGTATAACACGATAATAAAAAGTCCCCAAGGAGTAATGAAGGACGTTTTATGTTTATCATCGATAGCAATAAGAATGTGATTGTAGACGAAGAATCCATCCATAAGGGAAAGCATTTCATGGTCGGCAGTGAGGTCAACGAACTGGTCGATGTTAGGAAGGGGAAAGTCATCTTTGGGATAGGTGAGGTTGAGGTCTCGAAAGTTTGTGTACATGCGTAACTTGTCATATGCTTTGGTTATGGGTATAATATTATATACCCAATGTGGATGGTTAATGGGCAAGATGGAGTTAGCAGAGAGAATGTGTTGTAACTCCTCTGATGATGAGGAGTGATACGCGAGGGTGCATCTTACATAGATTTTGTTTGACAAGCTTAGAGTTGGTAATAATGATGATGTTGTGAATGAGGATGTTAGGGTCTATACCCGACATGTTATTATACAACCATGTGAAGGATTGACTATGTTTGGAGAGGAAGGTGATGAATTCTTTCAATTCTTTTGAATCTAAGGATTGGACAATTTTAACTATGTGGGGAACCTGCTAAGTTTCTATGTTAATGTTGATAGTGGATTCGTTAAGGAGTGTAGATGTGTCAAATGGCAGAGTCATTTGAAGGTGATTATCTTCTTCCCTCATATAGGAGAGGATAAATTGGTCATCATGGCAATGAAGGATGTTGATGGTAGGGGAGTCCTCCTCTATCATTTCAAGTGATACAGTGAAAGGGTCTTAGTACCATTGTTAGTTTGATAAGTAAGTGGTCCTAAGATAATTGTATTGAATAAAAAATGTTAGGAGGGTGGAAATGGTGTCATCTATGTCCATGTGGTCATTGTACAAAGGTGGAGAAGATGGTTTTGGTTTTGTTACCGATCTAGATGTAGTGCTTGCAGAGGATTCTGAGGCTGGTTTTTTAAAACCTAGCCCATATTTTTCATGAGGCTTGCGGGAATGATCAAGGATTAGGTCATGAATTCCCTATTCATAACATCCCAAGAGAAAACATTTTTAGGCATAATGATGAAGGTACATTTGTGTGAAGGTTTGGTTATATAAGAAGGTAAATTTTGATATGAACGACTTAGCATGGTGTTGGTATTAGGATGCGGGGAAGGACAATCAATCCCTCCATAGACAAGGTTAGTTTTGAGATTGGGTGGGCTAAAGGAGATACCATCTCCATGTTACGTTTATACACAGTGCTATTTATCGGGTCTTATGTATGTTTTAGGCGTAGGAAGAGAATTAAGGGTAAGGAGACAATACTCCCCTAATGAAAGGTGTTGCATGACATCATCGGAGGAGTTGTCATCCCATAATTTTGATGCGAAAATGGATGAACTGGTAGATGCTTCATTAAAGGATCCCGAGTTTTTGTAGGGACAAGCACATTGTTAGGTTGATATGTTATGTGACGTGCCTTAAAAGGGTTCGAGTCAATTGGAATAGTGAGGGTTTTACCTTCATGTTCGTATTTGAACCAGCGATGGAGGGTGGATGGTATATAACGCATGGAGTAGATCCATGGTCAGCCTAATAACATATTGTATTGAAACTCCCCTCTATAAGATATAAAAGTTCATGGAGGGTCTTGATGTCGACTTTGATTGGTAAGATAATTATGCCCAATGTAGGAATGACGATGTCATTAAAGGCTCGTAGTATGATAAGTGACTAAGTGACGATTGTGTTAGGTAATTGAAGTTGATCGAAGGTATGTGATGATATAATGTTGATGTTGACGCCATTATCGATCATAAATATCTTAACAAGAGTATCATCGATCTGGGTAGTGATGAATAAC
The DNA here is from genome assembly GCA_018340775.1 of Taxus wallichiana var. yunnanensis. NCBI lineage: Eukaryota > Viridiplantae > Streptophyta > Pinopsida > Cupressales > Taxaceae > Taxus > Taxus wallichiana. The sequence continues at coordinate 896,101,985 of CM031239.1, forward strand.
GAGAAGGTCATGATCTCGGGTTGCAAAGACGGGATTTCGAGCTATCAAAAGAAATAATAATGGACATTTTGAGGGTATTGACCAAATTTTTGAGCAGCTAAGGATCATATAAAGGTATTGATATGGATTTAAGTGCTTCAATCATAACTTGTCTATGTTTTCATGAGGTTTAAACAAGTTCATAAAGGGACATATTTACTAGAGCTTGATTAAGTTACTTAATGATGGTATTTTGTACAAGTAGTGGATTGGGTGTGTGGCAAGGATGGATAGCTTGGCCATAGAAGATGAAGGATTAGACAATTTGGGGGTAAGAGGGATGGAGACCTTGGACTTGTTTCGATATGAAGCTTAGGGTCTTGTGGACGATCTCTAGTAGTTATACGAACTATGTCAATTTGATGAAGCGAGGTATTTTTGGAAGTGGCCTCACCCTTGTTAGATGTAGACATAGTGTTAGGTGATAGTTTAGGTGTTGTGATTTTGAATGTGTGTTGGGTTATTTTGATTGGATATAGTTGTTCTAGATCTACGGGAAGAAGTCCTTTATTAGATATGTTTCAATGACATCATGGAGGGTTTTGTAGTCCTCGATGGAATGTCCTGGTGTCCGATGATAATCACAAGATGCTTTAAAATTGTACCAAGAGGGTTTCCACCCTCGAGAGCTAGATGGCTTGAGAGGAGGTAGTGTTATGATAGATTTTTGGATAAGTCTTTCAAGGATTTTAGCATAGTATCTTTTTGAGGTTGAGGTTGAGGGAAACTTGATGATTCATTTGATGGTATGGAAGTTGATGTTGAAGGGATCATTTTTGTGTGACATTTTCAGATGTTGGTTGGGAACGATCTTGGATTCTATAATGGTGACTAAAAATTTAGATTTAGGGTGCGGCCCCAAAATGGAAGGTAACGAATTTGGATCCTATGTTGATGTTGTCAGATGATTTATGTTTTTAGAAGGATGGATGTGAGGTCACGTAGTGGATTTTTTAAGATTCCAGATGTAGTGTCGAGTGACATGATTTTCGTAAGAGCTCTTCATGATTTGTATGATGGGTTCCTTTTCTAAGGCTTTAGAAGAGGTCACAGCTGAGTTTTAAGTAGATGCGATGGATGTGGAGGGATTCACGGTCTTACCAGAGGCAAGGCTAGGGGAGTTGTGTGATTCAATAAGTGATTTTGTGCAAGAAACAATAGGTTTTGGTGGTGTGTGTACTTCAAATGGCATTTTTGTGACAAATGAAATAGATGTTGAATACATAGATGGTTTGGATGATGTTTATGTGATAGGAGCATCAAATGTTGAAGGTGTGGATGATTGATCTTTGATAGTGTTAATAGTGTTATGAGAGTGGACGATGTTGGATTGAGGTTGACTAGTGGATGGGGCATGGTTTGGAAAGGGTTTTTAAAGACATCAAAATTTTTATTCAAAGTTGCATTTAGGTTATCCGAGTTGTAACTCAATTTTTTCAACAAGGTCCCGAAGGACATTTCTAAATGAACGACACCTTTTGATGTCGTGACCCTTGACTGATGGTATTTGCAGTAATCATTTTCTCAATACCAAGAGGTATTTGAAACAGATGCGTCGATAGGATGAATAAGAGGAAGGTTGATCATACATATAACAATGAGTTATTAAAAACCACACTGTAGGAATCACCGATGGGTGTATAATTACGTTGAGAATGGGTGCATTTGGGAGCCGGATGTTCATTAAGGGGATTTTACGATAACCACATTTACTAAAAAAATTTATTTATCATGACTAGATGTTAGACAAGTTTCTTCATTCCTAATCAAATGAATGAACTAGTAATGAAATAAACTAGCAACTCATAACATGGAGGGTTTATAATACCTCAAAAGTGTGATGTGATGGATGAACATGTGCTAAGTAGCCGATCCTTGTTGTAGCTGATGACCTGTAAATAAGACAAACTGAAAAGGAGATTGATTAGATGGGATATGTGGGGTTACTTGACAAATTGGAACCAAGAAGCGTTAATTTCCTTGGTGGATGTCAACCCTGTTTTAAATAAGAAGTAAAATAAAGGCTAAAAATAACATATAACATGCGAGAAATAAAAGTACAGTTGAATTTGAGAAATGATTAAAATTGATCTAGAAACTAATATGATTGGAATAATAGTAAATTAAAGGTTACCTAGTCTGGTCGACAAAACCTAGATTGTGTAGAGGCAGTTAATGGCAACCTAGAAGAGAAGATCTGGAACGTAGAACAAGTATGCGGGCTGTAAGAGCTTGAGTGCAAATTGGAATTTGGTAGAGGTTTGTGGATGTTGGAAGAAGAGATACGAGAATGTTCTCGAGGAAGAAAATACTTGGGAATGACAGAAAACAACAATAAGGAAGGATTGATTGGGAAGCAGGACCTTGGTCGACAAATCTACCAAGTTGAGTCGACAGTGATCAGTAGCAGAGTTGAGTAAGGTGAGGTCAAAAGGATGAAATGGGAGACCTGTAAGCAAAGAAGCTAGAAAAGAACATTGTTGAGGGAGCTCTGGGTGTTACAGAAGCTGATATGAACTGTAAAATATTAGACACAAGCAATATAAATATAATTTGATAAAAGCTAAATAAAGCAACACAAAGATAATGATAAGTCTCATGAAGGATGATTGTGAGTGATGTAAGCATGTTCCAAGAAGATTCGGAGGTCTCAGAATCATGCAAGCATTACGAGAATGCTCAAGAACAAGAGTCGATTAACAAGTCACGAGAAAGCTCAAGAATTCACATGCATCTGATTTATTATCCCTTTTTAGAAGGATTTATCTTAATTTTATAGGGGTCAACTACGACTACGACTGGCCGGGTCGCCGCCGATCATGGGGAAAGTTTCCCCAATGGGCTAGATTTTTGTGTTTTTGGCGTGATTTTATGTTTTTAAGAGTTGGAAGGGTGATTTAAAGCATGTATGCAAGATTAGATTGCTTGGGGATAAATCATGGGTAGTTAGGGCATAAAAATAGATAGGAAGAAAGCTAGGAAAAAGTGTAAGATAGGGATTTAGGATAAAATCATCCTAAATAGAAAGTGGATTAGGGCATGATATGATGTGGATATTAATTAATTAATTAATAGGAGTTAATTAATTAAATTAATTAAAGGTGATGGGATGGGCATTTTAATTAAATTAAGGGGGTGTATTTAATTAAAAGGGGACCTAGATAGATCCTAATAAAATATGCGCACACAGGCAAACAAGGGTAGGGATACCAATTTTAGGTGTCTACATTTGCCCCTTTTTGTTGAGTGGTTTGTGCTAGTAAGCCATGAGAAAAAAATAGTGAGACAAATGGTATGATGAGGATTGATGGAAGGTAGATGATGAGCTCCCCCTCAAATGGGGGATCGATGACATGTTTGAAAAAGGTAGATGATGAAGGGCGAGTGGTAAAGAAAAAATGGGTAAAAGGATTACCAAGGCAAGATGCCCTAAACAAAAAGGATCACAATAACAATGAAAACCATGGCGGTGACTCCGATATCACATCGGTAGAGGGACAATTGCAGTCTTAATGGAGACGGGTGACAATGCTCTACAAGCCAGTGAGTGGGTGAAAATCACTGCAAAAAGGAGAGAATCTAATGGGAAAGCTCTCAAATGGATGCAATCCAAAATGATCATAGGGTCATAGGTGAGCATCAAATTATGTGCAACTAAATGTAAAAAATTTATGGAATCCTTCATATACAAGGAATCAAATGAAAAACTATGTATCCACAAAGGACAAGGATGAAAATAATGGTGTCCCAACACAAGACATGAGAGAAGGCCAAAAGGTGAGTAGTGAAATAATATGCCCCAAGGGGAAGATAAGTATGGCCACGAGGTGGAATTTGTGTGCAAATTAGATAGGATTGAAAAATAAATGCCTAAAGAGGGAGTAAGTATGGCCATGAAAGTGGACTTCAAGATCGTAAAAGGATATGATCAAAATATTGAAATAGAATGCCCTAAAGGGAAAATAAAGATGGCCATAAAGGTGGACTTTGAAGAATGCCCAAGAAGAGGTCATAAACAAAGATCAAGGAATCCAAAGCAAAGGATACTAAGGCCAGTCAACGATGACTAAGGCCAATCGATGGTGACCCAACGTGGTCGGCGGCGGCTACCAAAGGTGTCGGTGGTTATATACGCATGGGAGTCTCACCGACGATACTCATTTTCACGCGTAAAATTGATGAGAGAGATCAGAGCGATTAAAGAGAAATTTGAGAAATGGAGGTCATAGGAGTTGCAAGGAAATGCCAGAGGGTGCAGAGGATGGTGAGTAACAAAACTCAAGCTTGTTTTTAATTTAATTTTGTAGTTTATTTTTATTTTTTGCATTTTTATAGAAAAATGGATAACACAAGGGACGGTTGGTGGCGACCCAAGCAAGTTGACGTCAATTGAGCCCTAAGGCACAACGATCGAACCTGAAACACCTCAACCCAACTTGGGTCAGCGTCGACTAGGGTTAGATTGTATTGGCTTAGGATTAAATTGATTTTTGATGAGATTTAATGGATTTGAATTGGATTTACAATTAAATTAAATTCTCGTAATGATTTTTTAATGGATTTTGATTGGATTTTAGATTAAATTGGATTTTTGATTAAATTTAATGGATTTTGAATTGATGTTTGCATGTTTTTTTGGTGATTGCAGCCATAGAGACCTTATATTTGAGAGACATAGTGCACTGCTATATGAGCATATTAGAGGAGATGTGACAGACATCGAATGGGATCACTTGGTTGTAGTGGGGTTAGGTGGATTTAGGCATTATCAGAGGATCCCACGAGATGTGGGGTTGATGATTACTTTAGTATAGAGATGGGACCCAAATACTAGGAGCTTCGGTTTAGGACAAGAGAGATGACCATCACACTGGAGGATGTGTATAGGACATTGAGATTGCTTATATCTGAGGAGCAGATGGTCCCCATTACAAATGACAATAGACTTGCAAAGGTGTTGACACGGATATTCGGAGCCAATTCACCTAACATCAAGTTTTCTTTAGGGGCATTTTCATATGAGCTTAGGTACAAGGTAGATGTGCCTCGCAGCCATTTTATATGCTTGGTTATGATGGTAGTGTCTTGTTATGCATTGTTGGACTTAGGAGGAGCTCGGTTTCCATGGGCATTAGCTGGTGTGGTTGCGAGATATAGTGGATCACCAGATAATATTTTCTTTTGGGACTGCCTTGTTAGCTCAGGTGTACCATGAGCTATTGATGTATAGGGTAGACGAGATCAAGATTGGATGTAGGTTTCTTGCTTCACTGTTGGGCCTACGAGCATATTGTTTTCATTTGACCACTAAGGATTTCGTGGGTCACTGGGGATCACATAGAGCTAGTGGTTGGATTCTTTAGATGGAGGGTTGACCAGGCCTTCAGAGATAGGGGATAGAGGAGTGGATTAGTATGTTGATTTCGAGAGGAATGATGAAGATCCGGAGGGAAACTGCGAGCATCAACATGTTGCACTCAACCACGGAGTGGTGTAGCTTCAAGATCCAAGAAAGAAATTACCCATGAGATCAATGCATGCATTAAGGGAAAAATGGATCAAATCCCCTACTTTATTCATTTCCATTCCATTGCTCAAGATGAAAGGTGTAATATACTAGTGGGGTGTGTAACTCCCCCACAAATGTAGTCGTCAAGAGGTGGGAGTTACATTCCTAGAATAGTGGGTCAAATGTAACTCCTATGACACTCTATAACACGTGTAAGGCCATAATGACACCCTAGGACACCTAAGCATGGTAAATCACCTATGTGGAGGAATCCCATGTACTTAAAATATGTGCATGGTAAATATCCTACACCAACACCCCGAAGCATAGCTTAGGTGGACACATAGATGAAAACAAGGAGAAGTGGGTCCCGACAACAAGCCGAATGAGGTACCCACGTACAAGAAAATCTTGAAAAGTGGAGTAAAAGGAGAAAACCTAGTGGGAAAAACTCCCCCAAAAGAGAGACAAGTCCACTCTCTAATCTAAGAAAGATGCCAAGGATGGGTCCCGACCACATACGAGCTTGTAAAGGTACCCATGTACAAAGAGGCAATCTCTCGGAAAGAAGAAGAAGAGAGAAGAAGAGGGAGACGAGAGGAATGCAAAAGATGTCATGGATGGATCGAACTCGCGCTCTAGGAGGTCTTCCAAGAATGTCGATGATTGATGAGATCCTCTGCCTCTAGATTGAAGAAGAGCCACCCGCAATGAAGGTGTGCCTGCCCTTAGAAGGATAGAAATGACGTGTTGAAATTTTTCCCACTCCACGAAAGAAACTGAAGGTAGCGGCATGAAGAACTCGAGTGCAGTCCATGAAAGTGTGACATAGGTCTAGCAAGTGAGTGTGAAGGAAATGAAAGTAATGTCACGAGTGCAGAACTGTCAAAGTATGAAGGGTGAACACCTGTAGAAAGGATTTCCAACTGATGTGAAGGTAATAAACCATCCCCACAACATAAAATGGATCCACAAGTAAGGGTGGATCAATGAAGGTCTCCAAAAAAGTGGAAGTGGTAAGAGTCCCAGAAGGGGCACTCCCAACAACGGAGATGATGAACTCCTCTAAAATACTTGTAGATGGATGAGGAACTTGTAGTACATCACAAGTGTACTCTACAAAAAGATGACTAAGGTCGGTGCAGATACTCATCCCAATGAGGGGGCTCAATAAATAGAAGAGCAATGTCAAATAGGTATGAGTCATCCAATGAAGGTAGAGGAGTGAAAGGGGCCTCACACACTAAAGGTGGAAAAGAGGTGGTGTGATGACTGTATGAGACTGATCAATATCTGATGAGATGTGGGATGTGTCAACACTCTCTGGAATAGTGAGAGAAGGAGGAGAAGAGTCCTCTATAGTACTCTCGACATTAGAACTAGGTGCACAATCCTCATCATCAAAAGTATAACCAAGTGAGTCTGTGTCAGTGGAACTGTCATCACACGAATAAATAGAGGAGACAATGAATTAACAAAGAATAATAATGGCGATAGTATGTGAAGGGTCTCCATAGAGGGACTGAAGAATGCTCTAGACATGGTGGGGTGGATCTGAGTCTGCCACGTGAAACCAAAGAGATATAGAGACATGCATCATCATGTGACCAAAAACATGGTTGCAAGTTTCGAGAAAGTCCTCAAGACAACGATGATCAATGGGTGTAGGAAATGGCCCAAGTAAGAAGGTGAAAGACCCACTTGAGCGAAGTAACGTTCCCATGAAGCACGTCAAGTTGAATAGTTCCCTCTCCTGGTGAGAAGTGGCGGAGGCTGTAAGTGATCCTACGACACTCAAGTTTAGAAAGAGCACCCTCCATTATGCGGAATCAAAAGTGCAAGGTGCACAAAAGCAAGATGTCATACTTGACTGATAATGCATTTGCGTGTAATACAAGGCCCAACAAGATCTAGTGACTCCCCCCCGAATGTGGCACTTTATAAAGTATTGTGTTTACAAAACTAACAATGTCATCACGTAATGTGTAAAAAATCATGTAACTTTGACTAAAGAAGTGCTCAAAATCGAGTAGCAAGTCAAAAGTTATAGCAAGAAAATGATTCGCGTAATTGATGGAAAATGTCAATAAGCCCTGCAAACGGATTTAAAAAGTGTCCGAAATGGGTGCAAAGGTTGTCGTGTGGGTACTCGTTGGAAATGGAATCAAATTTTAAGTAGGGTTTTTTTTTTTTATGAGGGGGGATTAGCCTCCTGCCAAACCCGACCTCACCCTCCGTCTTTGACACACAAATGAAGGACATAATTACAAGCAAATTAGAGCCTTAAAATTATTACAATGCCATAATGAATGATTTTTTTGCCTTAAAACATTAAAAATAGGATTGTTTTAACCGCCAAACAATGTCTAAAAGGGAATTGAGCTCCCGTGTCTAGCCAAGTTGTATCGTGGTACTACCAACCAAGTTGGCTTAAACGCTTGATGTCGTGCCAAGTCATTATTACTAACCTCCTCTCGTGCACAAGCTAAAGGTAGCAGTGCAAACCACATACCAGGGGAACACATTCTCAACGACGGTGAGTTGATGCCACATGTGCTAGGCTAGTGTGATTTGGTGCACAGAGATGGTCGACACCGGTGAGACCACATGAAGAAGTGTCCAGGCAAGCTATAACGGTCTACTCGAGCCGCTTTTAATACACCAAGAATAAGGGTTGAGGTAACAACTATGCAGCAGAATACTTTGCAGGATCCGGCATGAGGGAGTCTTTAATCAAGGAAGCCAACGAAGCCATAAACACCAGGGTGGATTTGATCGCTAACCAACCAATGCAAAGCATGAAAAACAAGTGCAAAATGTTCACAAAGGAGTAAAACACGAGCGAGAATGTGACCCCTTGAGCCAAAATGGCCTAACGCAGAGGATAAAATAGTGTAGGTACAACCAAGCATGAACCAATATACGTAATACCCAAACAACGCAGGAAGAGAGCTAAATGACCAAACCACCGTGTCAAACCAAGAAGGAGTTGAATGATCCAAGTTGGATGGATGGAGTGCATGTGGGAACTATGCGTGAGTTGGTGAATGCAGTGAATGCAACGACCGAGCAATAAAGTCAAGGCAGTAAAGAAGTAATCACGAGCACAACCGATGGTGCAAATCGACCAAATACCCTTTAAAAATGCAAGTAGAGCACATGTAAAGGAGAGCTTGCACAAGAAACTATGAGATAGAGAGTAGTAAGCAACTATTGCAAGCAACATGATTCCGATCCCCGAGCTCTGATACCATGTCGAAGGAATGACAAAGATTTGGAGGGAATCCGTGAGCATCAATACGTTGCACTCAACAGCGGAGTGGTGTAGCTTCAAGATCCAAGCAAGAAATCACCCATGAGAGCAATGTGCATGCATTACGGGAAAAATGGCTCTAATCCCCTACTTTATTCCATTCTATTGTCTAAGATGAAAGGTGTACATATAGTAGTGGGGTGTGTAACTCCCCACAAATGTAGATGTCAAGAGGTGGGAGTTACATGCCCGGAATAATGGGTCAAATTTTAACTCCTAGATGTGTGTAAGGCCATAATGACACCCTAGGACACCTAAGCACAATGAATCACCTATGTGGAGGATTCCCATGTACTTAAAATATGTGCATGGTAAATATCCTACACCAATAGTTGATCGGTTTGTGGATTTAGAGACTAATCAAATTAGATGGCAGCCGTATAGGGATTTCCTAGCATGGCCAAGAGTAGATACAGAGTTGTCTAGGATGAGGCAGACATGGTGGGTTCAAGGAAGACATCTAGAGATGATCAAGGACATTCAGTTTGATCGAGTGTGACGATATTTTGGGGTTGTCCAGACTATACCAGATGCTTGTATTTTGTATAGGCGGAGGTCGACAGGCAGGAGTTGCAAGCCCTATTATGGCGATCCATTGGAGGAGGAGTCGAGAACCATGGGATGACGATGATGACGTAGGATTCGTAGCGAGATTTTGGGATTAGATAATTGTCATATGGGCATCTAGGGTGGCTATGGAGGGAGGAGAGGAGGAGGTAGAGGAGATGAAGATTGGGGGACGCAGAGGCAACTTCAGGGGTGGAGATGGAGGATTTGGAGAGACCGATAAGTTGCAAGGCTTGCGGCTGAGTTAGATCAAATGATGATGGAGAGAGATGATGTGGTCTAGGAGAGGGACATAGTTATACAGATAGGGATCGAATCTTTGCTAGTGAAGGGAGGCCTATAGGGTTCATTTTGGAGATCTTACTACTATATTGGTTGTCGAAGGCTCCGGGTAGAGGATAGCAACACCGCAAGGAGGAGGAGAGATGGCACCTCCTGGTATGATCTCAATTGATAGATACATAGGTTTAGTCATAGAGGCTAAGTATTATGAGGGATTATGATCAAGAAGTTTCTGAAGACACTCTGATACTCGAGAGAATCTGTAGAAGATAGTGGCAGGTGGAGCTAGGTCATCGAGAGCACAACGAGTGTGGCTCAGCCACATCAAGGAGAGGGCCGGGTGGAGGTGACAAGGTCGATAGGTAGACAAAGGGATTTGTCCCATAGGGGGGATATTAGGCTTTATGATATTCATTTTTTTGGTTTTACTTGATATCTTTACTTTGAGAGAGCCCCGTTAGAGGGCAATGATGTACTGATACATTTGATTTTGATATATATATATATATATATATATAATCATTTTGTCACGATTTGATATATGTGTGTTGTGTAATGTTGATTATTTGATTTATGTTGATGATGACATGGATATGTGATGATGATGAGGATTGGTTGCATGTTTTAATTATATTTGATGATGATGGTAAAAGTATAAGATGAAATGATTTACTTTTACTTGGATTGTTAGATTATGATGTTGGATATGATGTTGTGCTACTTGGGATTTGTATATGCATGGATTATTGATGATGTGAATTTTTTGTATGGTTAATGAGGATTAGGATTACATGTTTATTTTTAATTTTAACATAGTAATGTGATGAATGGATAGAATGTAATGTAGATGGAAAAGTAATGCAGATGTGATCATTGATTAGTGTGAGTAAAGATTGATGTATTTAGGATTGATTGATTGATTGAGATAATAAAACCAAACAATGGTGACCTATAGGTACAAATGACATTACATCGTATCAAGGAATGCATGAAGAAAAGATGCCTCTAATTGCATTAGAGGTAAACAAGAGGAGATCCAAATAACGCAAGGCACATGCGACCAAAACATGTGTTAGAATGTAACCAACATCAATTAGTTATATCAAATATCATAAAGAGATAATGGATGGAATGAACTCATAGACCTAATGTCAACATGACAAAGGGGTTTGAGATGTAACTTGTACGTGGGAAAAGGGTTCTTTGTTAGTGGTGTTCCCTAAATCTATGCCCTAGCTCTGGGAAAGGGGAAGAGCAATGCTAGAAGAAAGTTGATCAATGCGGGAAGCTTTTTGAGGATGCTGATAAAATGGAAGGTTGATCAATGTGGGAAGCCTTCAATGTCATGATAAAAGGAGTATCCATCCTTCAAGGGTATGATCTAATTTATACATATGTAATATAGATGGCAAAAGATAACATATATGATGATCGTCCTTTGAGGGATCGGTCTATTTTTTTCTTTTTGATTTTTTTACTGAACAACTATCCTTCGAGGGAGTAGTCTATTTTTGAGTGCTTTGAATTTTGATTGGAGCATCCTTTGATTTTGATTTTCATGTGGGAAGAGTCTGGGAATAGCTAAGTAGACCACTTAGGAGGGGATAATGAGCATACAAGAGATGCCCCTGGACCCTTCAGCATGGTTCCAACAGGGAATGAGATGGTAATGGATGTAGTGATTATAGAGTTCTCACGGAAAGGAGAACCTATCCATAAGAAATATGCTATGAGAAGAGTCGTGGTTCTCATATTTAAGGTCACATCTAGGAAAGTGATGGATGACCACATAATTCCAAATCACTACGATGAAATATGGAAGAGGCTAATGATGGAGGGATGATCTAAGAGATATGACTAAGAGCTCACTGGAAGACACACTAATAGTAGAATGGTCACAAGTGTAATGTGTTAAGAGGTTACACTTCTGGTTTACCATCAAGGGAGGCCAATCGATAGGCTCCCGACCCATACTTATGTGTGATAATGTATGGTCCAATCCAATTAGGGGCAAACTTTCCGCATTGGCTCCTTTCTAGAGTAGTGACATTTTGATTTTCTTTGAGAACAAGGTCACCGACATTAAATTCACATTCTTTGATGTGCTTATTATAAGCATGTTTGATGTGCTCTTGATAGACATGATGGTGTTCAAGAGCAAGAAGGTGACACTCATCTAACAACTCAAGTTGTGCTAGATGTGTTTGGCGATAGTCTTCATCATAGATGAATTCACAAAGGGATACGTGCAAAGATGGAATTTAAACTTCAATAGGAAGGATGGCTTCAAAACCGTAAACAAGCAAAATTGGGGTAACCCCATGGAAGTATGGATGCTAGTCTGATAAGCCCAAAGAGCGAAAGGAAGATGGAGATGTCACCACATCTTTACTTGGTCAATAATCTTCAAAAGAATGTTTCGTAGAGCTTTGTTAGTGGATTTGAATTAGATGTTAGCTTGAGGATAATATGGAGGAGAGAAGTTGAGTTGGATGTTAAATGAATCGCATATCTTCTTCAGATATTTGTTTTTAAAAGGAATTTTTGTTGTTCATGATGAGTTTGTGAGGAATGCCAAAGCAACAAATGATATGTTGATAGATAAAACTAATTATTGGACTAGATTTGGTTGAGGTGAGTAGAATTTATTCCACCCATTTAGTGAAATATTTAGTCATTGCGGTGATGATACTGATTATGTTGTTGTGAAGATCGAGGATTAATAAGTTTAAGACCCCCTTGTCTATGACAGGGGATTTTGGGGAAGAAGATAGGTAAAAAGGTTTGGTCAAGACAAATTCAAGTTTAGGATAAGTTAGATGAGGACCATGAGGCTTGGGAAAACAAGAATAATAGTTACTAAAGTGATTTTAGGATGAGATTATATGGCCATGAGGGTGGGCCTTAGATAGAGCCATGGTGCTCCTAAGGGAAGCACATATATGGCCACGAAGGTGGTCTTAGGAGGAGAAGATGATGGATAAAATTGGTTGATATGATTGGATGAGATGAGCTAGATAGAATAAGATAATGTCGGTATGAAGAGGATCCAATCCGCAAGCAGAAAAATCCTAGAATGAAGTCCCCTAGCGTCAAAGAAGCTGCAAGGATAGGATGATGAGGAAGAATATGTGAAAGAATGAACAACCATGCGAAGGTGCTCCTTCTAGCGAGAAAGATGTGGATGAGCTAGTGGATAGTAGGATAAGTGAAATGAGATGGGATGACAAGTATAGATGAAGTGTAAGATGGAAGATCATAGGGACGGTGTATCAAGAGAAACTGTATCGATGAATAAGGGAGGACCCTCGCTAAGAGGAGTGGTATGTGGAGGAGTGGTAGACAAAGGAGGAGGCCTAGTGGCTCCTATAGATTGAGAGGTGAAAATTATAGTGGAATGAGTCATGGATGAGATGGTAGATGAGGAAGGAAAGTCCTCGAGAATGTCCTCTCTCTCGATAAGATCGTGGATAACATTTTTTAGGGCCTTACATTGTTCGGTGTCATAAAACCTAGGGTACGATGGTAGGTGAAAATACAGTGAGGGTCAAACCATGATGGCTTTGAATGGTTTGAATTAAAGGTCCTGATAGGTGGAAGTGTGATGGCATAAATTTGGAGTAGATGTCACAAGACTTCCGCATATGATTTGATATATGTACCAGGAGATGTTCTAGATGTCAAGGATGGGGGTGGATTGTTTCAAGATCTTGATGTTTTGTTTTCAGCTTTGATGGTGATTGGTGTCTTGGAAGAAGAAGGGTTGGATGATTTTGGTTTGACTGGTCGGTGGATGGGAGTGTTCTTGATGAAGGAGTTGGTCCTAGGAGGGAGTTGAATTATTTGGATTTGGATTGGTTGATTGATCATGATAAAGGAGATGGTCCTAGGATAGATGGATGTGGCCCCAAGATGGATGATGTAGGTTTGATATTTGTTGAAGGAAAGTCTATCTTCTTATGAGGGCGCACAAGGGATTGTTATGGAAGGGTACCAAGGTTTTTAGGTTTGGTTTGTGAAGGAGTACCCTTGGTGGGAATGACAATGATTTTGACTGGTGGATCTAAAGATGATGTTGTGACTGATGGGAGAAGCAATTTTTGCATGATTTTGTTTGAGGAAGGTGAAGAAATTTCTGGTTGTGTAGATGAGACAAGAGGATCACCTATGGTTTTTGTAAGTTATAGTGCTCTCCAATATTCTTCAAAGGATGTGGGAGGAGAAGATGATGATGTAGGAGATGTGGTTATGATGGTCGATGTGGTAGGTGTAGGTAGAAGTGTAGAAAGAGGGACTGGGACTGATTCTACAAATGGTATGATGGGTAATGGTGGAATATATGTGGATGGGGGAGTGGTATCTAATGAAGTGGATGAGGTATATGTTGGTGTGGGGTTGATGATAGGTGCAGGTGTGGATAGAAGAAGGGGTGTTTGGATCATGTGGTTGATGAAGTCTATGTGAGAGGGAGGTGATGTAGATTTTGGATTGTTTGGTGTGGAAATGAGGGGTTTTGTGGAAGAGGTATGAATGCCTTTAGTGTTTGTCTTAGGTGTTTCAGGAGGCATTGTGGATATGTTTGTAGATTGAGAAGGTGTGATTGGTGTGATAGTAGATGTAGATGTCGACATAGGTAAAGAAATGTGTGATAATGATGTCAAGACATATACGAGTGGATTTGTTGATGTGGTAGATATAAGTGTAGTGATGGGTGTGCTTGGGATAGATGTGGATAATGGGGTAGTCATAGTAAGTTGGGGTAGGATAGGTGTGGATGAAGAGGTGGGTACAGCTAAGCCAATACGGATGTGGTAAGAGCAGGACTAGATGTAGATATGAGAGAAGCAGAGAAGTCAAGGTGGTGGATATGGTTGATGCAAGGATAGCTCTCGCAGGATCCATAGGCCAAATATCAAGGATGGGAGTAGGTGATGATGAGATAAGTGGGATAGATATAGAAGGAGGTGTCTCGATGTATGGTATTGATTGAAAATGGGTTATATTTGTTTGGTGGGGTTGATGAAGATGGATTTGTTGGTGGTGAATTAGGAAAGGGTTGTCTAAAAATGTCGGGGAGTGGTTAAGATCGTATTGGTTGATGGGATGTAAGATGTTGGGGAGGAGAAGCATGATAAGATGGTTAGGATTGGATGGGAAGATCTAATACATGAGGAATGGGGATGTCACTAGATGGGATAGGCATGGTGATGTCTGATGAAGCGGGGTGGTCCAGGTGGTGGGATAGATTCTCTTTGGTTGGTGTGATCTACAAAGAAAAAGTCGCGGATGGGGCTGGAAGGAGACAATCATGAGATATCAATCATGGTTCGTGTAAAATTATGTTCCATTTTAAATCAAGCAAGTCAAGCAACCAGTTCTTTTTTATTGTTTTTAATTAAGAAAAATGTGGAAAAGTAAAAGGGATAGATAACGGGGTACCTAAGAGAAGGCAATCTATGTCTAGTTTCAGGTTTGTTTAGGCTTGGGAGAGTCTCGAGCGGTTTCTATTGGGTGTTAAAATCCTAATCATTCTACCAAAGTTAGATGTTGTTTTGATGTGTTGATTGATTTGTGAGTTTTAGGTCGTGTGTGAAGATTGTGAAATGCAACAAGTAAACCCCTATTTAAACTATATGAGCAAGCAAGATGCAGAAAAGAAATGTTCTTTTTAAAACCAAATCGAAGTGTGATATTTTGATGAGGACACACACAGAAAGGGAAGTACGATGTAAAAAAGAGAAAATAAGGAAAAAGAGGAAACTTGGATAAAGCTTTTCCTTTTATCCGAACTTTAGCGAAGAGTGATCCAAAGCAGACGAACCAACATGAGCAAGCAAAAGCGGGGCCTCATGCGCTGTAGTGTTAGTAGAAGATAGAAGAAGCAAGAAGAATAAAAAAGAAAGGATCGCCTAAAGGGCGGTCCCACTTCGGCATGCCATAAATGTTAGACAAGTTTCTTTGTTCCTAATCAAATGAATGAAGTAGTAATGCAAAGCAACTTGAAACTCATAGCATGGAGGGTTTTTAGTACCTCAGAAGCGTGATGTGATGGATGAACGGGTGTCAAGTAGTCACTCCTTGTTGAAGTTGATGACCTGCAATTAAGATAGTCTAAAAAGGATATTTATTAGATGGGATATATGGGGTTTCCCGATAAATCGAACCAAGAAGCATTAACTTCCTTGGCAGATGTCAACCCCCATTTTAAAGAAGAAGCGAAATAAAGGATAAAATAACATATAACATGTGGAAACCAAGTACTACTAAATTTGAGAAATGATTAAAATTGATGTAGAAGATGATATGACCTGGAATAACAAATTAAAGGTTACTCGGCCCAGTCAACGATGACTTGAGAGAGAAGATCTGGAATGTAGAATGAGTATGTAGGATCGCAAGTCAAGAGTCTGAGTGCAAACCGGAAGGTGGCAGAGGTCTCATTGATGTTATAAGAAGAGTTGCAAAATGTTCTCAAAGGAATAAAACACTAGGGAATGGTAAAAAACAACGAAGGAAGGATTGATTGGGAAGCGGGACCTTGGTCGACGGTGACCAGGTTGAGTCGACGATGACTGTAGTAGAGTTGGGTAAGGCCGAGGGCAAAAGGATGAAATCGAATACCGCAAAGCAAAGAAGCTGGAAAAGAACATTGTTGAAGGAGCCCGGGTGTTACAAAAGCTGATCTGAACCGCAAAAGATTAGACACAAGAAATACAAAGATAATTTGATAAAATCTGAATAAAGAAAAACAAAGATAATGATAAGTCTCACGAAGGATGATCATGAGTGATGCAAACATGTTCCAAGAAGATTCGGGAGGTCTCAGAATTTTTTTAGGAATGATCAGGAACAAGAGTCAATTCACAAGTCACGAGAAAGCTCCAGAATTCAAATGCATCTAATTTCTAATCCCTTTTTGGAAGGATTTATCTTAATTTTATAGGGTTGATAGCGACTGGGCTAAGTCGTCACCGACCATGGGGAAAGTTTCCCCAATGGGATAGCTTTTTGTGTTTTTGGCATGATTTTGTTTTTTTAAGAGTTGGAAGGGTGCTTTAAAGCATGTATGTGGGATTAGATTGCTTGGGGATAAATCATGGGTAGTTAGGGCATAAAAATAGATAGGAAGAAAAAGCTATAAAAAAAAGTGTAAGATAGGGATTTAAGATTAAATCATCCCAAATAGAAAGTTGATTAGGGCATGATATGATGTGGATATTAATTAATTACTCAATAGGAGTTAATTAATTAAAGTGATGAAATGGGCATTTTAATTAAATTAAGGGGATATATTTAGTTAAAAGGGAACCTAGATATGATTCTAATAAAATATGTGCACGTGACCAAATGATAACTTAGGGATACCGATTTTAGGTGTCTACACTAAAAGATGGTTTCAATGAGGATTTAGGTTTAGGTGTCTTCAAACTAAGTTTGCCCATGTCATCCTCAAGGGTGCGAAATTATGATTTATGAGCCATAGTGAATGCTTCAAATTTAATGTTTGGAAAGATTGGATTTGTAGTGTTGATTATATATGTTTTGCACAAGAATGAGAAATTAGCTTGATCATTTCGGTTTGTGGAAAGGAGAAGGATAATTGATTAATGATACCCCTCCAAAGAGGGGACGAAGTTTGTAATGGATTAATCTTTGATCCGTTTGATGGCGTAAATGTCGGTAATTGTAACTTTATGAGTGATGTTAATTGAGAAGTGATCTAAGAATAGCTATGCAAGTTGTGCGAAGGAGAAGAGTGAGTATTATGGAATATTGTTATACCAATCTTGTGTAATCTAGGATAAATACATAGGGAATTTTCACATCATGAGGTCCTAGTCATGTGTGATAAGATAACAGGCATGACGAAAGCTTGAATATGTTGTTGAGGGTCCTCTTTACTATAGAACTTAAGGAACTTTGGGAGTTCCTAGTGTGGAGGGTATGCTTTGTATGGTATGGAGGGATGGATGGGTTCGTTATAAATTTTCTCATAAGATAATGTGTTTTTAGGACCCATGGAGGAAACTTCGAGGCTAGAAATTATATTCATCAATGCCTGCAAAGGATCATTTTGTGATGGTTGTTGTTGGGGATTGAATGATGAAGAGCTTGTTGATTATATGTATGTGGGTTTGGTTTTTGATATAATTGATAGGGTAAAGGGATATTATGTTGGATATGAACACTTGTGGGAATGTTATATGTTGGCTATGAGACCAAAGGTTGTGATGGTTGAATATATTGATATTGACGAGCATTGAAGTGTTAATAAAAGGTCATGGACTATTAGGGTATATATTTTGATAGGTTGGAATTATGGATAAGGGGTTCGATTATTTGGGTATATGTTGTAAGGGGATGGAAGTATGGATAAGAGGTAAATATTGTTGTGGTATATACCTAAGAGGGGATTTGGGAAACAAGGGCGGTTGATAAGGGGTATTTACATGGGTATGAACATGACTAATCTCTAAACCGCACAGGTGGGTTGTTGTGACAAGATAAGAGGTATCGATCTAGGGCTGGAAACAGAGCTTACAAGAGGTGTAGAAGAGACACTTTGGAAGTTATGGGGCTAGATATGGAAGGAGATGTGAGAGTATTGTTTTGCAAAGATGATGAGCCGATGAAGGATCCGATGAGAAAAAATGTTGTTGATTGGTCAGATCTCGTGATGAAACGTCATTAAGGGAAAAAGTGATGATAAGTGTTTGTGACATGGGATTTGATGTTTTTGGTCCCCTAACAATGTAATAAGGATGAATTTATTGGATAATTGGCTTGTGATTAGGGTCGACCAACCGGGAAAGGTTGAAAGTGACATTAGAGATGATAGGTCGTTCTTTAAGTGTGGGTTGTTGGAGGAAAACTCCTCGAGTAATAAGATATGCATTCAAGGCCACATGGTTTGAATCCAGAATATTTGTGAATACTAGAACACCAATATCAAGAAACATGGACTGGGTGTATCGGGGATTTATGATGTGGAAGATTGACCACTAGGAGAGTGTGGGGGTTCTTGATTGTTTATTGGTGGTTATAAAGATGATCGATATTGGTCAATTAAGCGTGGAATGTCATCAAGGGGAGACTAGATATTTTTAAGGATCATTGAACCATTCACTCATGTTGTTAGATTTTTGCAAATGGGATTGTTATCTGGTTAAGATCATGAAATAAATAAACAATCACTAAAAAATAAGAGGAATCTAGATGGTTGATTACAACATGCATAAGTTACACAAGAAAATGTTTTATTATCTTGATTAAATTAAGAAAGGATGAAATGTGAAAAATGGTTTAAAAGGTACAAGGAAATGACAATCTAACGATGGTTTCAGGTGATGTTAAAGGATGAGTCCTTGATATACCCGAAGGTACGTGAGGCCCAAATATTTGTTGGTGTATATACAAGGCATAATATTAGGGTCCGCCCCCTCACTTTACTGTCCCGCAACAATAAGGGTGTCGGTGCTTAGCCAATATATCACCCACCAACTTATTTATACTTGATCAGAACACCGAGTCTTTTTATCCTCTTGGTGATGAAATCCAAGTAGGTCCACCTGGAAGGAGTGTTTTAATGCAAGTTATATTTGATGTGGTTTGGTTGTGTGTGAAGGGAGTTAAGTGAATGCAATTCTTTAAACCCCTAATTAAGTTAGGTGATCATGCGAATATGAGTGCTCATTTTTAAATTCCAAAAGAAATGTTGATTCGATGATTACAAACACATAAATGCAACGCTGAAAAAGAAAATGATAGAGAAGAGAGGTACCCGTGATCGCTTTTCCTTTTTGGTTTTTTTTTTTTTTAAAGCAACAACAATAACAAAAACATCGTGTTCTAAGTCAAAAGTTAGATGAAGATAGAAGACAAAAATAAATGAAGGATAAAATGGAAATCTAAATGGAAAAGAGACAAAGGGTCCCACCGGCATGTGAAGATGCTTAAGGTTATTTTTGGTTAGTGTTATCAAATGTAAAAAAGTACCTAAAATCAAATGAGCGGGGTTTACTAATATCTCTGTGCACTTGACAATCGCAATGTTTGGATTATGGAGTGTAGACAATGTGAATTCTCCTTATTTCGCCGAGTGAAAATAATCACAGCAAAGATAGCTAAACAAAAGATATTAAATAGAGAGGACAACGAGAATTGCTCTTCGATGTCCTTAAAGTTCAATGCAAATGTGATGGCGCACAAAGTGAGCTCATGGAGGGTATTGAATTGCTCACACATGAACACTTGTTGATGACCAATAGGTCATAAATCGCTAGTGATGATGGGATGGGATTGACTTAGACTAATCATCCACAGAGAAACCATACTAGCAAACAATTTATTAGATCAAACCAAATTGATAAAAATATGACTTACGCTAAAATGATCTATAAAAGACAGGATCGACAACGATCGAGAGACACAATGTTTTTTTATAAAATATAAATAAAAAACATAAACAGATGCAAAAGAGATATTAATGTTTTCCAAGACTACTTGTGGAAAGTATATAAAGCCGTAAAATCTAGAAACAAATGTTCAAATGTGTTTTAAGAGGCCTAAAGATAAAACAAATGGCGAAGGACATTGATCGACGATGATTAGATAAGAAATGTTTGTTGTGATAAAAATATTGATAAAACAAATATTGATGAAACACAGAGAGACTTGACCATGCAAAGATGAGCTATGGGGATTTTAGAAGCTCGTGGTGTCTTGAAACAAAGATTTATGGTTATTTAGAATGCCAAATAGAAAAGAAAAATGTAAGGGGGCCAATAGACGATGATTAGGGGGTCGATGACGATCCCTATGGAAATTACAAATGTTCTACAAATGGTCTAAATGATCAACAAAAGACAAAATGCAAGGACTCTATGTAAGATTGTGATAACGACACACTTTAGATGATAATGAGTGTAAATGAGTTAATAAAACAATGAAGACAAGGGTATTAAGCTTGGTATTTGTCTGAAGGTGATAGAATTGTTGGCTAGTGATCCGATAGAGTCCCTGGGGTCCTGATGGCTTTGACAACGATATGTTGATAGCTTTGACTCGTGATGATATCATCTACAAAGTGGTAACAAATCATTTTTGCATGCGCAGATTGTGATTAATTAGAGAAAGGAGAAAGAGGTTGATTAAATAGAATCAGTGACATCCACAATGATCGCAGCCTAATCATGATCGTCGCCAATTTTACCGTAGAGGTTAAAACCAACAAGAGGAAGAATGGAAAATGGTTAAAACCACTTGAAATCCGTGATATTAGGTTGTTGGGAAACGGTGGGAGGTTGAGGATTTGAGTTGTAGGAGGTTAGGGGGTTAGGATAACTGGGGTAAAATGGGTTTAGGTTGTTTTAAGTGGTTAGGGAGAGTAAATATATTTTACATAGGAAAATTGGGTTTTGCAAGGTGGATTTCATGATACTTAGGATAGGGATAAGAAGATAGGTAATGATAATTCGATTGATGTGCATCAAGTCACCTAGGGGTGAAAAAGGGGTGTCTACAACTATTTCTCACACTCATGAGAGCATAACACATTTGGTGGTGTGCATTGGTCCCATGAAGGGGGTCATACTCATATTTTTATGTTTTTACAAAATACACATTCTTTCAAGTATTTATTTTTTTCTTTATTTTCATCTTTATATAGCTAACCTTGTTTGCATTATTTATTTGTAACACCTCATTATTGAAAAAGGTTCTTTAGGGCTTTTATACTCTAATTAACATTATTGCTTCACATTCAAAATTAAAATTTGAATGTATTTTAAGGCTTATAACATGCACGGTAAAAATTTGAATGCCATGTGATGAATGAGTGGACTTGTTCACATTTTGTGAAACAATTCAGTTCACTTGCCTCCATGCTTCAACATTATGCAAAAATGTATGTTAGGGTATTTGAAATTACAAGATAAAGTATTTTCTCGCAATTCTTCTTTGGTTGATGTTCCACAATTTAAATTTGTGAGTTGCTTACCCATTTTTCATGTTTTTCATTTGTAAAATACATGAATTTTTATCACACCATTGTCTCTCTCAACTTGCTGATTTAAAATATAAACGCCATTTTAAGAAATGAAGGTTGAATTTTATCATTATTATAATAATAGTGTTGTTATGCACGAGTCAAGGGCAATGTTTATTGAGCGAGGGGTTAAATTTGACGGCCACCTATGTCTGACAAATATTTTTTAGTAACAATATTTTTTAATATTGCCTTTCAAAAACATAAAATAGTGTTATTTATACACTAATAATAAAATATACATAAGATTAATTAGTCTCTGTTTATTTAATTGTTTGAATATATATTTATATAATTTGTATATATGTTATGATCCTCATGTGTGGATTTCACTAATGCCTCAAGGTTTTGGTGTAACGGTTCGTTACATTTGGTATCAAAGCAACCACCCGTGTTCGAATCCCACTCGGTTGGTTACGTCGTGTAGCCGGGGCCCGTGGGGCGCCTAAACGTCGGTGAAGCTGGGGCTCGTACATATGGGAGTGCGGCGCAAACCCAGCCCGAGTCGGGCTCTACAGAAGCGTGGTGGGATGTTATGATCCTCATGTGTGGATTTCACTAATGCCTTGAGGTTTTGGTGTAACGGTTCATTACAATATAAATCTAAATAAAAACCAATGGTCGATGCCCTCTCTATCCACATAAAAGACCATAGGATTCACATTAGCCGTCGATCTCATTTTTCGTCGCACAATGGGATGGTTGAGGTGGTTCAAACTTCATTTTATCTCCACATGTTTGTATATGGACATCATTCATCTTTTTCCTTCATCAGAGTAGAAGCATTTTCCACTATACGTTATGGTTATGTTATTGATTAAGCAAAATGTAAATTTCATGCCTAATTTGATTGCTATCAGTAGCAGAAATAAATGCAAAGCAATGAAGTACAAAAATTAACCCAAGCAAACTAAGCCAAAATATATGAAACCCTAAGTGCAAAGAGAGGGTAAGAAGCCTTAGATGATTCACAAAAATCCCGAAGGTGTACAAAGCTAGAGAACTAGAAAATATGAAGCATTGATCGTTGCACCAAAGCTCAAAAAATACAAATCTAGAAGAATAAGCTGGATTGGGGCACCTGTGGGCACCCTAGGCTTGTTTTTGGGTGCCTGGGTCTCGTGCAAATGCTTTGGAAACCTCCTTTGAGTGGTTGCTAGTTGTTTGCTATTGTTCGCCTTTGGTCACACATTGATCACCGAAGTCGTTGGAAACTTGTGATGAAGTATTGACCTACATGATCCGAAGGACATATGTTCCCTAATTTTTCTAGGATCGACACAATGTAAAACATGACTTCGAGAGATTTCTATCAACTATTTGAATGTTGAAAATGAAGTCCATGCATGCAAATGGTGGTTGGTCAAAGTCACAGATCAACCCTAAAGGCGGGACCGAGTCAACTAATGAGTCACGAAGCAATGGCAAGTAAAGAATGTACAAAGGTACGATATGGTGTTTTTGGCCTCCACTCTTCATTGTATGATGATCATCGTCTTCGTTAGCGATCGAAAAAATATTTGCCACATGGTGGGTCCTCAGGCCACCACATGGCCTACCACCATTTAACGAATAGTCAACTCGAGCGAGTTTTACTTTACTCGGAAGGCTATGTACATTAGCAAGTTCGAGTTGAAAGTGAGTTGTGCATGGAGCTATGTATTAAGTTATAATCGAGCTATGCTTTGTATTGGGTGAGTTGGGTATCTTAATAACTCGATGAGTTTCCTTATTACTTTGGCTGGCAAAAGCATGACTACGTGGCCTAAGCCACAGTTTGTTAGTGGGATAAAGGCTATTCAAAGCCTTATTATATCCACCACCCACTCAACTCAATCGCGGATTAAAAATATCCCCGACCCATAAAAAATGACCGAATGAGACCCCAGAAGGATGACTCAAAGATCGCAGAGATCGCGCGGACACATGGCACAATGTGGAAGATGGTGCAATGACTAAGTGGTCAAAGTTAATGTGGCAAGTGTGAAGGTGATGTGGATAGGTCATAGGGAGTTGGAAAACCGACTAAACACAATGGTCGTGGATCGTGAGGAGCAGGATTCGAACCCACGACCTCCCCTTTGCATGCGAGAGCGGCCCAACCAACTTAGCCAATGAGTTGGTTGGGATATGGATGGCATGATAAGGGATTTAAACAAGATTTTCGGGGCCTTTTCTACTATAAAAGGGACCCAACCCCTCTCCATTATAAAAGCTCATTCAAGCTTTATTCAAGCTCCTCCCGAGCCATTTCTCCCATGCCCGAGCCCGAGGAGAGATGTGGGCATTTTGACGGAGAAATAAAATATTATAAGTCCTATTATATATTATATAGGCAATTATTGTGGAGAAAAATAAGACCTATCGTTATAGGCATTTTTGAGGAGCTAGAAAATTGTAAGCCCTATATTATTATATAGGCATTATTATTTTTCAAACCTATATTTTTATATAGGCACATTCTCGGAGCTAAGGCCTATTATTATAGGCATGTAAATATGTAAATCCTATTATTATAGGTATTATTATTGTTTGTAAGTCCTATTATTTTTAATAGGCAAATATTATTTTGAAGCTCCAAATTCTCACCGAGAATATATACTCCGAGCCCGATCCGAGAAGGACAACTGATGCAGTTCGAAGGTGACTATGGCGATGTTATGGAGGTAGAAGACCTATTTTAATATAGGCATTATGGAGAGATACTAAGACCTATATCATATAGGCATTGTCTTCATTAACAACCGATTGTTATTGGCAAAGTGAAGATAAGACCTATTATTTTATTAGGCAAAACATTATTATTGGGAGTTATTCAAACTACCCAATAGGCCACATTTGAGCCACACTTCAGAATGCAGAGCCTGGAGAATTGACTGGGGTGTCATCCGGAAGACCAATCGGTATACCAAAGGAGTTTGTGACTGAAGATGAATACGGGATCAAATCTGCTATAAGTCGGGTAACTACTTGGTGTTTAGGTTCTTGTTCCAATTTGTATTCAACATTATCTTACTTAGATTGTATTATTTGTTACAGTCATTGAAGTAGATAATATATATCGATTCTATGATGAACTCGCTTTCAACCTATGTGTAGTGTGTTTCAATTCTTGCATTGCTTTAAGTTGATTTTAATGGGGTAAGCTCATAAAATAATTTAATGCTTATAGGGTTTCGTGATTGAGGAAAAAAATTGGTCATTTTTCGAATCACCTGCGAAACCCTAAAATAGACATCAAATCCTAAAAAAGAAAGATACAAAATGAGGGGTCAGACTATCCTCAATTGTCATAATGATGAACTTATGACTGAGTGTTGTACTACATCTTAGACCCAATGTAGTTCTATGTGTATATGCGGAATTGTGCCCTAAGTTGCTCTTGTGCATGTCGCACTTGACAGTGAGCAAGTAAGCTAGATGTAAAGAAGTGTAATAGATGTGTGCATGGAATAGAATAAATTTCCCTCTCATGAAGTGTATGTAGAATAACCAGCCCTTGTGTCCCTTTGATGGTGCTAGATGGATGGAATTGGGCTCTTAGATGCTTGATGGATGTAACCTTAGGTGGTAATAGTTAATGCTTAGTGTTTGGTCCTTTATTATGATCACATAACCTTATGTTTATATGATTCCCTTACTTGAATTTTGTAATTAACACCGAAAAGGACGACTACCAAAAAGATAAGATGTTTAAATGGCTAAAGCACCCAAAAGATGTGAACAAAGTATACTGAGGTCAAGGGCACCAAAAGGGGGATGAGGGCACCTAGCGTTGGCGTCCTGACTGGGTGCTGGTGTTCAGGATGATAAATGTTGAGGTTTTAAAAAGGCAGACTGAGCAAGTAAAGGTGTAAGACCAAGAAAAGTGACAAAAAACAAAGAAAGGTGGCCAAAGACTTGGGTTAATTATTAATTTTCTCACTTATGAATCACATGAATAGTAGTATGTAATCACTAAATAATTACCCAAAGTGCGTGATTTTGTGTCTACATTTTCCCCCACTTTATGTTGGTGAGTAGAAATCTTGGTAACATAAAGTAGATAAGATATGTGTACCTGATAACCATGTAGATCGATGTAAAGGAGTGTGCCGAGGGACATGACAAAGCGTGGAATGATTAAAAATGTGAAGCATGGATGCTAAGGAGGAAAAAGTGCAAAAAGTGATGATGAAAATGAACCTAGGGCGGAAACACATGTGTAGATGTCATGATGTGCCTGTTGTCGTATGTTGATGTTGTGAATGATGTTGACTACTGTTTCCTATACGGATGGACTCGCAAAAGAGAAGAACAAACAAGTAGTCAAATATGCATGTATATGATTAAAATGTGTAAAAAGTATGTAATGAAAGCATGAAAATGAAAAAGGAACATGTGCACTTGATTTGTGATGAGGAAAGAGTGTAGAAAGGATCATGTAGATGTTGTAGATGAGTTTTTCAGATCTCATGCCACCAAGTTTTGGGCGATCTCACGCCAATGATATGGAATAAGTGTAGGGAGAAAATTTTGGTATTATCTTCCAATATTTAATTGCTTCCCACAATGTAGGACACCACTACATATGGTGTGCAACATTTGATCCAACACGAAAGTGCTAAGGACAATATGCCTTGTAAAAGTTGTTGTGTGTGGAATTTTGTAGACTGTGTTGAACTACAAAACATTGTGTAATTACCCCTATTTAAAGGCATCCAGGAAGGGCCGTGTTGTGCTAAGGACCCAAGTCTGATTCTCGAGCCCCCAAAGTGAAAATTGTGTTGTATTGGTATTATGTTGTGTTGAACTATGATTGTATGATGTTGTATGGGATTACTCGTTCACCCAAATGATGCCCCCTTGTTTGGGGTGCATGTGATGTTACCAAGGAGTATTTAGCCCAAACAAGAACCGACCACTATGTTTGAAACTATGCCCTATATGGGGAAGGGAATGTGCTTGGTAGAAACCAAGGCACACATAAACAAAGTGGCTAGGAGACAAGTGTTAGTACAAGCAAAGAAAAACACACATGTATAAGAAAAATGTATGCTACACAGACAATATGTAAGTTAAGACACATGAAGATAATGTAGACCATGAAAAAGTGAGTTGCAAACATGGGACATCACTCACGATGACGCAAGACAATCAAGGCCGTCAAAGCCAAAAGCAGACAGTGTGCACACAAGACAAAAGGGCAAAAGCCCAAAAACAATGACAAGAAATGTAACAAAAACCATGTAAGCATGTAGTCCCGCAAAACAAATGTTATACATGAAGCACTCTTTAGTATGTTAGAAAGATAAAAAGTATGTCAAAATGTGTATATATTGATAAAGGAATGTGTTTTGAAACAAAATGAAACAATACTAGCATGTAAGATTTTGCGAATGGCTAAGGAAGGAATCATTGCAAATAAAAACACGACCAAAAAGGCATGCGAAATAAAAATTCAATATGATCAGGATCTAAGGTACCCCTAATATAGTCAAGCTAAGATTTTCCAAGTGTAAGGGGAGAAATACGAGGAGCTCACGCAAGAAACATCGTGAGATGAAAGACACAAAGCCCATAAGCAACAATAATGTGGATGAAACCATGATGAAGATGAGGAGCATAGGGTGAAGGAAAGATGTCGTCAATGTTAGGAAAACATAGTTTACTATAGTAATTATGAATTGAACCATCGAGGTAGTTTAGTTATGCTTATGGTAACTAGGTAGATTATACTATTTGCATACATGGTTATGTTGTTATAACCATTTATATAGTTTTATTATATCACATATGTGTTTATTGTTGCATAGTTGCAACATCTTATTTGTTTGTATTATTTCTCCATTTGTATGGTTTCTGGTTGCACTTGTGCAACTTCTCCTTTATTTGTACTCGGTTGTGAAATATCTATAAATATTGCAACTATCACTATCAGTGAAGTTGATTTGATTGAACATCAATATAATGTGTGAGGTTTTCGTCCTCTTCTATATTTTGGTATTAGAGCAAGTTAGAAACCCGTGGCAGCAGAGAAGGTGTGCAAAAAGAGAGAAAAAGAGATAGAGGAGCTTGGAGAAGCATTTGCAACATTTGGAGAGAATGTGCAGCCTCCTGTAACTTTTAAGCCCCATCCTTGCATACCCACAACCTCCTGTTCATTTTCCAGGCAAAAGAAAAGCATTTTTTTTGCAGATGGTGCCTCCTACACCAAGAAAAAAGTTTATTGTTGGAGTAAATTTGGTTTAAGAAAATCATATTCAAAATAAAAATAAAAAAATAATAATTTTTTTTTGTAGAAGAAAACTCTACAAACTAAGTTGGTTGTGTGGCAAAAGGCGAGTGGACCATGCGATGGTGGTGGAGTTGAGGTGTAAAGGAGTTGAGTAGGGACGATAGGTGGTGGAGTTGGAATGTGTCCTCTAAGCTAGAAGGTGAGTTGATTTTGCATTGGTTAAGCCTTGCATTCAAGGTGAGTTGGACAACTCCTCTTGAATGAGCTCTCGCTCCGAGTTGAGATGGTTATACGCCAAGTTGGATCGAGCTTCATAGATTCGCTGCATCCACGAACCACCGAGCTCCTTACAACCGACAATCGAGTCCCCTACTCCTCCCTTGATTGAGCTACACACAGGTAGTGCATACACAAGTTGAGCCACAAAGAGATTAGTGAATGACTGAAAATAGTGGCTCATTGAATATCATATACCCCGAAAACAAACTTTGTAATATTCAAAAGCGACTCACCAATCTACTCACTCTAGAATGCAAAAGCAATAAGTAAAATGCCCAAATGCCCGAACACGTGTTGTAGACTCGCATACAAAACACGACGAGAGGAAATATCAAAGTGGCAGTCAAAAATAAACAAAGGAAAACAAACAATAATTCATTGCGAAAGGATTTTCAAATCCATTTTCCATGCAATAGGCGGTAAACCTAATCCGCCCCACTCTCTAGCGCATACATGTGGCACTTCGAGCACCGATTTCATTGTTGAAAAGGTTAGCTCTTTTTCAACATTGTTTAAGTATTAAATTCTTCATTTTATATTGTATCTACTATAAACACTTTTTTGGATGGTAGGAGAGCTTTGGGAGACATAGGTACATAGTTCGAACCCCTCTACACCACATGTATATTGATTTTAAAAATTTGGAGATTTTTTTAGTGGGTTTTGCCAAAATTAGTGCTCAAACCCTTTTTATCTCGGTTAGTTGTAACTAAACCCCCTACAAAAATAGTGGAGAAAACCCCAATTTTTGGGTAATTTTTTTTCTCCCATTTTGCTTAAAAAAGCATTTTGCGCAACTTTTTCCAAAGGAGAAGTACTCAAAAAGGGTCAAATTCAATTGTTTTTCAGTTTGTGAGCCATTTTGAACTCCAGAGATCACCAGGGCCTTGCAAAACAAAAAAAAATTACTTGTCATTCAATTTTGGATGTAATCATATATTTTCAGTGGATTGTACTAATTTGCAAGTTTCCATATTCAACCGCAAACATTGTAACTGAAAAAAATGGTAGAGATTTGAAAACAAAAAATGAAATTTGGTTCTATAACACTCATGAGATCTTTGGATCTCTTTCGTAGTGTTTGGTATATATAGTGCCTCTGGAAGCGCTTACGGGTAAAGTTATCACGACTACTATTGCACTTAATGCCTAATATAACTACAACAATGCCTTCTGGGCATCGTCCCTATAAATCGATAAGGAGAAATAAGGACACAATGTACACACTTTGAGCCCTCCCATCTATTTGTGAATGATTTCACAACATAAATCCAGTATTAATCGGAATTATCTAAGTATATAGCAAAGTTACACATGCATATGAGGATATTTCTTTGAACCGGTGTCAATAATTGCATAAACCCCTTTTAGTATTGTCTTGGTACCACGTATCAAATTCTTTCACATACCGTACCTCCGTATGTCAAACAAGCTTCTTCCACATACCGACGGATATATCGAATGGGAACGTATATAGAAAGGTTCGTTATATCAAACTGACGGTATATAGATTGGGAGACCTTATACCTGGAGTGATAAGAGCCTTACCCTTTATCAATTGATTTAGAAAATGGGCACCAATGCCCCTAAGTTCTTTCTTCCAGACTCACGCTCCTAAGAGGAGATAATTATGTTGCATGGAAGACTAAGATCAAAACACAACTTGAGTTTGAATAAATTTAGACTTTTGTGAATGGTTCCACAACCAGATCACCAAATGATGCAACGCATAAGGGAGACAATTTGACAAGGCCAATCAGAAGGCCAAAGTCATAATCTTGTTCACATTGTTTAACGATGTGTAACCCCACATTCAAGATGCCAAAACAACCAAAGAAGCATGGGATAAGTTGAGCACCATGTATGAGGCCAAAAACAAGAACATAATATTGAATTTGTAGAGTCAATTGCATACATTGAAATTCAAACCGAATGAGAAAGTGGAAGCTTTCTTGAGAGAGTTGTAGAAATTGAGGGCTTCACTTCTAGCCCTGGGAGAGGAGGTTATTGATACAACTCTTGTGCCCATTGTTCTAAGAGCACTTCCTCCTTACCATATTTTTGTGACAACACTAAACTTGTCAAATCAAACAATTACTTTTGACAAGTTAGTGAATCTACTACAACAAGAAGAAGCAATGTACAATAAAGATGATGAAGAGGAGCAAGCACTATCTTCTCATCAAAAATGAAAAGGCAAATCTCATTCTTCTCAAAAGTCCCAAAAACAACATCAATAAAGGGGACAAGCAAAAAAAAATCCTATCTACAAAAGGACATGAGTGAAAATATTGTTGGTTCAATATATACAAAAAAGGTTCATTAAGCAATTCTAGACTCAAAATCAACAGTCTCATTAGGGACAATCATACTACAAGCAAGGGTAGAAGAAGGGGAACTGGCAAAGAAAACCCCATCAACAAGGTAATGTAGTTGAGCAAGAAGACCATTCAGATAATGAAGACTTCTTGTACACTGCTCATTCCAGTGAACCATCCATTTCATCTAGTGTTGTTTGGTACGTTGATTTAGGAGCCACTGACACATGATCGGGCACAGAGACTAGTTTATCACCATGAGGGACACACCTTCAAAAATCATGTTTCGTTAGGTGATGATTCTTCGTACAATGTATAAGGTATTGGGAACATTTCTCTACCTCTTGGTTCACGAAATTATAGATTAACAAATGTATTATATGTCCCTGGTTAACAAAGAATCTGCTATCAGTGAGTCAGCTTCTAGATCATAATCTGAAGATTGACTTTGATAGTCATTCCGGTAATAAAGTGTGTTTGATTCGAGACAAATCTAAAGGCTAAAAAATTGTTGCAAAATCCTCCAATGTGGGACGTATGTTCCATCTTGACTTTGTCCACATGGATGATCAAACACTTGTGGCTAAGAATTCTTCCTTTGCACAATTGTGGCATCAAAGACTTGGTCACATCAATTTCAAATATCTTGAAACACTTCACTGGTACAACATGGTGAGAGGCTTGCCATCTCTTCAGAAGGATATAGATAAGTGTCCTAACTACCTAGCAGGTAAACAACACATAGATTTCATTCTAGAAAAGTACTTATCGAGCTTTAGGTAAGCTTGATTTAGTTCATATCGATATTTACAGTCTCGATGCAACCTAGTCATTCTGGATTTCAATATTTCATGCTATGTGTTGATGATTATTCAAGAAAAATGTGGATATTTTGTCTTCATAAGAAAAGTGAAGCTTTTGAGAACTTCAAAAATTTTAAAGTGGTTGTAGAGAATGAGACTAGTTGTCATATTAGATCTCTCCGCTTAGATCAAGGGGGAATTCACTAGTAATGAGTTCAAAGCCTACCTTCAAGTTCACGGGATTCGTTGACAGATGTCTCCTCTACACACACCGTAACATAATGGTGTTATTGAGAGAAAAAATTGTACTATTATGAAGATAGTGCATTGCATGATTGATGATTATGGACTAGCGAGGACATTTTGGGTAGAAGAATGAAGACAATAGTATATTTGTTGAATAGAGTGCTTGTACATACCCAAAATTATATGTATTGTACTGCCGGAAAGAGGTTACAGAAACCCCAATGATGATTCAGATCTCTTCGCAAGGTGTTCAAAATCCGAAAGCACACTGAGTATATATTTGCATCCTAAAATGCCTTATCTAGCCTTCGCATGCTTTGTTCTAACCCCTTTCCTCTATTTTCCTTGCATTTTGGTCTTTAGTTCTGGACTTCCGCCCCTACACCGGGTGGTGGTAGTCCCGTGCACGCGCTTTCCGAACTTTCCAACGCTTTCATCAATGTAAAAACTCAAGTGGCGCTTGTAATTCTCAACCACTCTTGTTTGCATTAAAGTTTTAAATGGGTCACAGTAAATAGTAATTCCTTTTTTAATAATAGAAGAGTTTAATTCAATCTTACCCTCTGGTAAATCAAAGTGCTATAAATACCAAGCTTTTTATAGGAAATGACCCCTCTCCCTCTATGATTTATTATTCAGTGTGTTTTGAAAGTTCTTCAATAAGTCTCAATAGGTTTAGATTTTGTAAAGCTCTCAGCCTCTTAGTTCAAGGCTCCACAATTCTGGTTTAGAGATCATTGGATCTCTCTAGTTTCATCTTGTTCCATTGTTGTTCTCCAAACAACTGTCTTAGCATAAAATAGTTCTCGTTCTAGATTAAGTTCATTTGAATCTTGATTCGCTTTAGAGTTATAGGTTGTTGTTTCACGAGGAAGTATAGGTCCTAGAGATTTTTGCATGTTTGTGTTGTATCCCTGCAGACTCCTGTAGGAATCGCATAGCCAAGCTTTGTTCCCTTGCGCTATCCCTCTCCTACTTGCATTTTGTTCGGCTTACATCCAAGCTGCCACTATTCGAACATCTTCTCCTATTGCCGCTGTCACATTCCCACTTTTCTAGATTCATGAGAACACATAGGAACGAAGAGATCACAATGAGGGGACAAGTCACAATACAACTGGATTTTCCGTTGTTCTATAAACTCTATGTTTGAATTGTCGAAGTTGTAGTTACAATATATCAAATAGAATAGCAAATCATTTTATTTCAGTTAAGCTTGCTTTCAACATTACCAGTAAGTTTGGGGAATGATAACTTTTGAGAAGTCATGATTTATTCCTCACTTATGAGGTAAGATCAAGGTCTTTCAATTAAATTAGTTATTTATATTTAGGATCAATTCACAAATACACAGGCAAATAACTACATATGGCTACCTTGCTTGTTTTAATCCCGTTATTAGATTAATTATTCGTTATCTGAATTTATTAGAATAGTCGCTCTTTAATTTCGTTCAAATTCACATCTTTGAAAATACAAAAAAAATATAAGCATAGTGTAGATTTATTTTCATAATTAGTTTACTTCATTCAATTAAGTTTGGTTATCTCTTGCATGACAATTACAGGACCCAGAGAGCCCAGGGATTACGTATTTGAACCGGTAATACCTCAACCAAATCTCTTCACAACATTAGCAGATATAGATCAAGGTCTTAGAATTCACGTCTTCCGAACAACAACAAACCCACAAGTAGTTAGTGAGCAATTGAGAGAATTAAATATTAAAGATGACAAAGCATATGAATTCTGGTCAAATCAACCCAACTATAGATTGCCTTAATAGGATATCCACATGACCATACAAGAACCCGAAAGAGAGCAAACATTTGGTTGTGATTCATTAGTTCCGTAGCCAAATGCAGGAGACCTTCTCATTGACATAGACATAGGCTTACGTATACAAGTTTATAACACTCGTAAGGTATTTTGAGAAGATCGCACAACTCCTGGTATTAAACATAGAAGTTGAAAAAAAGCTTATGACTATTGGATAGTCGGAAGAAGAGATTGATTCTTCACATGACCATAAAAGGTCCACAACAACCACGAACTCATGGTTATGATCCCCGGGTCCCACAACCTAACGGGCCTGCTAATCAGTTAAACATTGACACCAGCGTTACGACGCTAGCTAGTATTTAGATCCTCACCACTCCCACCGATATCATAACATAATTTTCCGTATTTAACATCAAAGTCAATCAAGCTAATATTTTATGGTTGAGACCAGAAACTACCCATAGTTTCCTGTAAAGCCACTACACCTCTCGCTACCACTTTCATGACCTTTTATGGAAATACACACGAAGCACCTACAGGTCACTTTCCATGCATCCAACAACCAATAGATAGGATCTCGAGAGCTTGACATTGATTGGAGCCTCTGAGCAGCTATTATATCTCGAACGATCCATTACACCAATTCAAAGTTAGAGAGCTTTCTTTGCCTTAGACTCATAGATCACGTTATCGCATGTTGAGGATATAAGATTGCCCAACTAGTTTGTTCACATCCACACATATTTCATTTCCACCAAATGCTAACTCGACACGACCTCGGAGGTTGGGTACAAAGAAAGGCTATTTGTTGATTCTCATGCTCACTTGTCACTTTTCTATCGTACAAAGGCCCACAATTGCTCTTGATGGAGTAACACCACATGAAGCGTGGTTAAATCGGAAGCCATCCGTTGCACACCTCAGAGTATTCGGGTGCAAAGCTAGCATGCACATACTCAAACAAAATAAAAATAAGTTGGATATAAAATCTCGAAAACTCATGTTCATTGCTTTCTGAAAGAAGAGGCTCTTGGGTACAAATTGATGGATCCAAAGATAAGAAAATTCTACACTAGTAGAGATGTTGAGTTCTTTGAGAAAAGGACGCTGAGACTCCTCCTCTAGACTCACCTTGATGTAGATATTTCACATGTTGTGAAAATAAAAGTTGATGTTCCCGCTTATGATGACAATGATGATGGGGATGAGACCACGACCCACGGGAGCAGTACAACGTATGCCTAAGTGGTATACTAATATGATTCGAGATGAAAAATTGGATGCTCCACTGGACCACAGAATCGCAGTAAAGCATGAGAAGAGGTAAACTTTGCTTTGATGAGTAGAGTTGTTGAATTTGTTGAGCCCTCTACTGTCCAGGAAGCCCTATAGTTGAAATATTGGAAAGATGTCATGGATGTTGAGTATCACTTAATGATGAAAAAAAAAACTTGGCAAACTTGTTGATCTTCCACTAGGGAAGAAGCCCATTGGTTGTAGATGGATATTCAAAATAAAGTATAAAGTAGATGAGACCATAAACAAGTACAAAGCGAGACTGGTAGCAAAGGGGTATGCACAAAAGGAAGGCATAGACTATGAGGAGACATTTTCTCCCATAGCTAAGATCAAAATGATCAGGATGATCTTTGCTCTAGCTACTCAGTTTTGGTTGGAAAGTCCATTAGATGGATGTGAAAAGTGCCTTTCTAAATGGAGATCTATAAGAAGAAGTCTACATGACTCAACCTGAGGGATTTGTCATACTTGGTGAAGAAACAAAGGTATGCAAAATCGGAAATCTTTGTATGGCCTTAAACAAGCACCTTGGGCTTGGGTACATCAAAATTGATGAGCATCTCGTTCAACATGGATTCGTTAGAAATCCATATGATCCCAATCTCTACCTCAAGAGGAAAGGAGGAGAGATTGTGATAGTTGTTGTATATGTCGATGATCTAGTCATCACTGACAACACAATGAAGATGATCAATGCTATAAAGAAAGATCTTAATTGATCATTCAACATGACAAATCTCCTACTCATAAACTATCTTGCTTGGATTGGAAGTATGTTAGAAGGAGAATCGTATATTTGTTTCTCAATTGAAGTATACCAAGACAACGCTCGAGAAATTTAGGATGATGGATTGCACACCGATTGCTACACCCATGGAGACGAGACTGGAATTATCTCGTTCAGATCCATCTCCTCTGGTAAATGCAACTCTTTATCGATAGTTGATTACGAGTCTCATTTACCTAACATATACTAGACGAGATATCAACTTTGAAATGAGCTATATTTCTAGGTTCATGCAGGAACCCACAAATTTTCATTGAAAAGAAGCAAGGTGGATCTTGAGATATCTCAAGGGTATAGTGGACCTTGGTTTAGAGTACAAGAAAAATGACAAATTCTTCTTAACTGGATATACAAATTCGATCATGTGGGTAAATTTGATGATCGAAAATCCACTTTTGGATTTGTATTCTTTATCTAGAATGATATCATGGGGAAGCAAGAAACAAAACTTTGTTTCTTGCTCTTCTATATGAAGTTAAATATTGCGTTGTAGGTGGAGTTATGCAGTGAGAAGTGATATGGCTACGTCACATACTGGAAGGACTTGGAGTACCATAGGAAAAACTTACCACCATGTATGTAGACAATGAATGTGTTCTCAAAATTATTCGCAATCCAAGATCTCATAAGTGAAACCAAGCATATTGA
This sequence comes from Taxus wallichiana var. yunnanensis, assembly GCA_018340775.1. NCBI lineage: Eukaryota > Viridiplantae > Streptophyta > Pinopsida > Cupressales > Taxaceae > Taxus > Taxus wallichiana. The sequence continues at coordinate 896,138,119 of CM031239.1, forward strand.
GGTACAAGTTCATTTCATACGCAAACATCTCTCTGAAAACACAACATACGGCTTCAGCTTTTCCCATCAACTGAACAACGATCATATATCTTCACAAACTCACTTTCAAGTGACAAGTTCAAGTTCTTCGAGAGTTCCTTTCCTCATTTCTTAAGGAAATGCAAAATTAAGGGGGGGAATGTTAGGTAAACATAGTTTACTATAGTAATTATGCATTGTAGCTTAGTGAGCTAGTTTAGTTGTTAGTATGGTAACTAGGTATATTATATTATTTGGTTCTATGGTTATGTTGTTATAACCATTTATATTTTTTTATTATATCACGTATGTGTTTATTGTTGCATAGTTGCAACATCCTATTTATTTGTATTATTTCTTGTATGGTTTCTGGTTACACATGTGCAACTTCTCATTTGTTTGTACTTAGTTGTGCAATATCTATAAATATTACAACTATCACTATTGTAAGTTGATTTGATTGAACATCAATATAATTGTGAGGCTTTCGTACCTCTTTTATAGTCAACCACAAAGCCTAACCGAGCCAAGCCATCATGTGTGCATATAGTGTCATCACAAGTAGGATCAAATGGAATATGCTCCTAATAAGAATCATTCATGAAAAGTGTACATGTAAAGGGAGGATGTGTTAATGGTGGATGCACATGCGATAGTGAAGTAGGTGGAACAACATCGGATGTGTGGATAAGCCTCCGATAAAGTACCATAACAATAGTAGTAGCAGGAGGAGGCAATGATGTGAATGAGACTATATCGAGCATGCAAATAACACCTTCAAGTGGTGGTAAATGATCCAAAGTATCCATGGGTTGTGGTTCATTAGTAGTATTAGAGTGTGGGGTAGGAATTGTAGTATTGGGATCACAATCGCAGTATTTGAATGGGTCACGATCACTAGGAACTATATATTTTATGCCCTCATGTATGAATTTGACACAGTGATGTACTGTAGAAGGAACTACTTGCATGACATGAAGCCATGGCCGATCAATAAACATTATACAAAGCTGAAAGTCAATGAAAAATAAAACTGTTAAGGGTTTTGGCCCTACAGTGATAGGCAGAGTAATGTGACCTACACATGGATGAACAAAACCATCATATGCACGAAGGGAAAGACACGATGGACTAACATTAGCACAAAAAGACCAATCTTTTTAAGGAATGACATAGGACATAGATTGAGTTCAGATCCATTATCGATTAAAGTACGCTTGATACCCATATTGTAAATGTGAATCATGATATGCAAGGGTGGATCATTGTCAAAAATAAGATAAGATCAACATTAGGATTGGATGAGAAAGCAATATGCTAAGAAAATGCCTCGAAAAATGTTTGATATACTAAATATGGATGCATATTAGCAGGAATGTGAGTGGTAGCGAAGAGAGTTTTGATTCTATCTCTTAATTTAGGATTGATAAGCAAGAAATCATTAATAGAGATACTCATGATGAAGAGATCCTAGAAAGATAAGAACAATGGAGGTATGAGGATCCTAAGAGCATTCAGATCGAGTTCGGGTTCACCAAAATGATTAAGATAAATGTGAATTTTATGCCTAATCTAATTGTTATTGTAGCAGTAAATAAATGCAATAATGAAGTACATAAATTAACCCAAGCAAACTAAGCCAAAATATATGAAACCCTAAGTGCAAAGAGAGGGTAAGAAGCCTTAGTTGATTCACATAAATCCTGGAGGTGTATAGAGTTGGAGAACTAGAAAATACGAAGCACTGATTCGTTGCACCGAAGCTCAAAAAAATATAGATTTGGAAGAATAAGTTGGACTAGGGCGCCTGGAGAGGGACAGGGGCGCTGCAAGGGCCCTATGCCAATTTTTAGGTGCCCGAGTCTACGAAAATGCTCGAGTAACCTCCTCTCGAGTGGTTGCTTTAATTATTTTTGTTGTTCACCTTTGGTCGCTATGAGGTCGCACAGTGATTGATGAAGTCATTGGAAACTTGCAATGAAGTATTGACCTGTAAAACCCTCAAATAAACATCAAATCCTAAAAAGAAAGATGCAAAATGAGGGGTTAGACTGTCCTTAATCATCCACAATGATGAAATTATGAATGAGCATTACACTACATCTTAGACCCAATGTAGTTCTATGTGTGTGTGTGTGTGTGTGTGTGTGAATTGTGCCCTAGGTGGCTCTTCGCGTGTCGCACCTAATAACGAACAAACAAGCTAGATGTAAAGAAATGTAAGAGATGTGTGCATAGAATAGAATGAACTTCCCTCCTATGAAGTGTATGCAGAATAACCACTCCTTTGGATGGTGCTAGATGGATGCAATGGAGCACTTGGATGCTTGATCCGAGATGCAACCTTAGGTGGTGATAGCTAATGTTTAGTGCTTGGTCCTTTATTATGATCACATAACTTTATATGTGTATGCTTCCCTTGCTTGATTTTCAAATTAACCCCAAAATGTTGAATACAAAAAGATAAGATGCTCAAATAGCTAGAAAGGACCCAAAAGATGTGAACAAAGTATATTGAGGTCAGGGGCACCCAGAGGGGACGAGGGCGCTTAGCGTTGGTGTCCTGGCTGGGACGCTAGTGTCCAAGATGATAAATGCTAAGGTATAAAAAGGCAGACTGAGCAAGTAAAGGTGTAAGACCAAGAGAAGTGACAGAAAACAAAGAAAGGTGTCCAAAGACATGGGTTAATTAGTACTTTTATCACTTAGGAATCACATGAATATTTGTATGTAATTAGGACTAAATAATTACCCAAAGCGCATGATTTTATGTCTACGCTTATGAGGCTTTACTGTTGTTACTTTTTCTTACATGAATCCCTTATCGCACCATGTTTGTTTCACTATGTTGATTGATTACCAATGCACCTTGGCAAATTTGAAGCAAGAGATTTGGTTAGCATTCATTGTTGAGCCAATTTTTGCTTTAATGGAATCACTATTTAGAGGGTTTTCATTTTTAATGAAATTAATTATATGTTGTGACATTCATACCCATATACGACCGCACTTGTAACCATGGGGTTTTTAAAACTTTTTGGGTTTATTTACATGCCATCTATTGAAGGACAAGGGTCTTCATGTGGCCATAAACATAGTTTCGGTCATGCATATGGAGTTGTGTTTGAATTTTTGTTTGGGTTATGTTGTACCCTCAAAATTGCCCTCATTTTTCAAGTCAAGTTTCAAAATTTTTGATTTCGGTGCCTGTTATCCCAGCTTTTCCCCCTAGCAAAATTGATCAAACACGACCCCGCATAGAAGAAAATTGAAACAAGTGGTTCATTCATGTGAGCCCAAATTCCAAATCCAATAATGAAGGGGCAGGGTCGGTGTCAAAGGAGATCAGAGCGCAAGAGAAGATTGAAGAAAGGGCTCAAGTTTTTGGACTTCACATGCGAGTCGACTGCAAAGCAATAGGCCCACTAAGGTGTCACGTGCCTCATCGACGTAAATTCAAAAGGCACGGCCCAAAGAGAGACCCCAAACTTGCGCCATTAGCCCTCCACATGTCCAAGGTCCGGAAAAGGGACAGAGCCACCGTTTAATCGACTAAGTATAAGAGGGTCAGTGGAAGCCTCCATGTGTCTCATTGGGCGCAACTTTAGAAGTGAGGCCCAAGGGACAGACCCCAAATGAGTGCCAACCCTCCACGTGGTTAGAGCCTCAAAAGTTAAATCAGGTGTTGAAAAGTCTAAGGCCGGAGAGCGTTGCCATGTGTCTCATCGACGCACCTTCAAGGGTCGAAGCCAAAGGTGATTCCCAAACAAGTGCCAACTCTCCACGTGTCTAGGGTCCCATAGAAGTAAAAAGGGGCAAAACCGGCCATTGTTGAATCGGCTAAGGAAAGGAGAACCAACGGAAAGCCCCATGTGTCCCTTCGACACTCTTTTAGGGGGTGAATCCAAAAGTAGGTCCTAAACGTGCGCCAGCTCTCCACATGTCCAATCGACGCACCTCCGAAGGTCAGGTCCAAACAGAGTCTCCAAATGAGCGGAAGCCTCCACGTGTCTCAAGCCAGACATAAATCCTTTGCAAAATAGATGGACTTAGTCAAAACACAAAAATACAAAACATGCCACAAAGGGACACGTGGCCATGTTTCAAGCGGTGGCGAAAGGCGGGCCCTTTTTGTGTTTTGATGCTTTGAAAAGTCAAAGTGGAGAGGAGGCGGGTTGTCGGGACACTTTAGGAATTTTACCTTTGTTTCCAAAAGGGCGTAAAGTTATAAAGTGACCCACGACCCCGCTCATGCCAAGGGATAAAGTCAAATGTTAAGCCTGCATCGAAAGTCAAAGCGTGAAGGCGGGCCGTCGGAGTAATTTGGGAATTTTGGTTTTATTCCCAAAAAAGAGAGTTAAAAGTTATAAAATGATCCACGACTCCGTTGGGGTCTTGAGCCCGTGTTGAAAAGTCAAAGCGAGAGGCGGGTCGGTGGAGAACTTTGAGTTTTTGAGTTTTTGTTGAAAAGAGTTAAAATTATAAAAGTGATGCATGACTCTGTCGTCACTCAAGTAAAGCCACATGTCAGGCCTATATCAGAAGCAGATGGGTAGACCAAAATGTCTAAAATGCACAATTTCTATAAAAATCATAAAATGCAAAAGGCGCCCTAGGCCCGCTTCAACAAATCTCTTCCACGTGGATGACTCAAATTCAAAGTTGTAAAGCGGGTTACCAGTTGTGATATGATGCATCTCGGTTTTGCTTGCTGTGCATGGAAACGACCGAGGCATTAGAGAAGTTCAGATGTTAGTTTCTTGAATCAGTTTCATCATTTTTGTAACTGAAATGTAACCGTTTTTTGGAAGCTATTTAGCGGGTTCTCTACGCCATTGTTCGGGTTGGATCCTGGTACTCTGTAGATGTAATAGATTTGAAGGTAATCAATACAGAATTTTTTCCCTTTCTTCCTCTGCTATTCCTTCTTTCCTTGTTCGAATTTGCGAATCATCCATATTTTATGATAAGAAACTTTGTGTTCTTGTTTATATGATTTCTGGAACTTTGTGTCTGTGGAATTATATCTGTTATGAAAGTGAATGATTCTACTCTGCATCTCCCTGGCTCAATACGTATAAGGTTATACTCTGCTATCTATATTTCTGAAGGTATTGTTATGTTCTTCCTCTCTCATCTCCTTAGTTCTTCCATTCTTTCGTATTGATGATCTTTGGGCATAAAACGTTTCAAAGTATCAGGAATCCACACTTTGAAAGTTGTACATTTGTATATAAGTTTTGTTGCTTGCTTTCAATAAGGGAACCTCTCCCATTAAAGAGGAGGGACTTGCTTTGTCCCCTGAATGTGGTTTGTTAAAGTACCATTTAAAAACCCAACAGTTACAAGCATTTAGATTCCACTATGTAGGGGAGGTTTTTGCAACTATTATCAGCAAGGAAGAGGTGAGTCTTCATGTTTTTATACCCACATAATTTATTTTCCTTGCTTTGTTTGTTTGACCCAAAAATATCTCATGTTTCCTCTTCCTTTGTTGTTGGCATCTTTTTGGCTATCTCTTGATAGTTTTGGATGCAAAAAAAACCCTAAGCAACAAAAACACTCCAATTCTCGCCATGTGCATCACAAATAGATGTTGGTTCTACACTGTCATTCGCATTTACTTGATAATTTCCAAGGCCCTTTCAAGATATCCTTTTTTTGGCATATCCCCCAATTAATATTATAGTACTATGACCCCGTATAGATTTTACGAATATTATAGTCTTGTGTACGCTTAAGGTTGGTTTCATTCCAGTTTATTAATATATTGTTATATTATGCATATTTATTCTAAGGTGTAGGTTATTGAAGAGGTTTAGATTTTGTTTCAATTTTCATTTGGTATATGCTAATATGTTGTACTCTTATGAAATTATTGGTGTATAAATGCAATACTTGTTTTCCAAGTTTTTTAGTAGGATGGTATATAGAATATCTTAGTTCATGTTGAGTGCTAGATCAATTGGATTTGTAAAGTCCATGATACGGTTATATTCATTGATTGAATTTTGAGGAATATATGTTCGTTGAAGAAGAAAAATATGGTGTTTTTGGTGCCATGGACTTATTCTTTGGATCTTGAAAGTTCGTAAAATGTAGTCAAGTTTGACATATTTGAAAGATGACAATGCCTTTTATGGTTTTCCAATTTTAGCTTATAGTCCGCTATAATTTTTCTTTGGGCATGACATACAAGGTAACAATACTTAGTAATAGTGACTCTTGATTTGCAATTAATGAGGACCCATGCGTTGATTATGAGGAAGCCATGCCTAAGAAGAATGGGAGAAAGCCTTCTCAAGACAAGGCATCAAAGCCTCCAAAAATAAACCTCACAAAACCAAATTCCATGGCATTACTCGCAACAAAGAAGAGAGGACCAAAAAGTGCAATACAAGGATAAAAGCTGATTGATGATATGCTAAGAACCGATCGCAATGATGTTGTTGATGTTGAGGTATCCCATAGAAAATATGATAAGAAGAATGTTAGGAAGATGAGAACCTCACCCTTTAACAAGAAGAGTGAATTAGTGATGTTAAAACAAAACTAGGGGAGTGAAACAAGTCCTTCAAGAGGACATGACTCCATCGGGCATCTCTTAGCCCTAGAGAGGGCAATGAGTTTCCAAAGCTAGCTAGACAAAGCATACCACAAAGAGGAACTCAAGATTTTGTGTAGTATGTCTTAAGTGACAATGATGAAAAGGATGAAAGTGAAAATAAAGAAGTAACATATGATTTTGATTTTTCTTATGATGATAAATGAAGTTCCTTAAAGCATTTACTATGGAAAAAATGTCAAATGTAATCTTATACTACAAAACCATGCTTGCAATAAATGGTTTTCAATATAAAATAGACATCAATCAATACATGGCAATTGTGCTCATTTTGAGAGATTTTAGATTGCATATCACAATTGGGAGGCCAAAACTGTGTAAATGCATTGAAGCAAGCACAACTTCCATTTCATCTTCTTTTATACTCGCGAATCACAAGCTTTGTGCAATTCCTTTTGTCATGATTAACAACCCTACTTTGTGACATAAAATAGTGGTATGGGCATAGGAAGTGCACAAGTTTGAAGCACTCTATAGACAAACAAATCCAAGAAGCTTTGTAGATTATTTGCAATAAATCTAACTATGATTTTTTTGTTACCATTTGAATGCAATGAAATTGGAGTCTCTTGTTTATGAGGACCACTAATGAGTCAGAAAGTGGTAGGTATGCAAATATTAAAGTTGGCTTTATTTAATGTTTGATTCAAATTCACTATGATCAATATCTTTTAATGTAGAATGGAAAATTTTACATCCATGTTGTCGTGATAACATGATTAACACATGATCATTCATTCCTCGAAATCCATATTATTTAAATCTATAGATCATTGCACACAAGATATATTATTATTTAGTATCTCTAATAATATATGAATACACACGATTAATTTTGTTGGAGAATAACTGTAACAATAGTAGAACAAGTTCATATTTTGCGGAATGTGTAGTTCACAAGACAATATGTTTAAAAGTACATTTTCTTTTAATTTTGTAGGTGATATCTATTGCTATGTTAGGGGTAGTAATATGATGTTTTGTATGGTGTGAGAGTTTGGTGTAATGTCATTTTTGAACTATTTATATCCTTATCCATCTTATGTGTTTTATGAGGTTGGAAACGATACATGCAGATTTGTTTTAATAAAGTTTTAAAAATCCAACTTATTTCTTAATGTTGTGTTGGTACATGACGTGACTATTTTCATCATTTTCACGCATTTACATTACTTTATTTGTACAATCACATATTTGTGTGTGTATGTATTTTTATATGATCATGAATTTAGATTTTAAAAATGTAATATGCAATTGTTTATAAATTTAATTCTTTCGCTTTACTTACAAATTTGATTAGATTTTTTTCTCCCATCTACATAGTCAATCTGTATATATGCCATGTGTCTATTTAATAATAAAATATAAATGCTTTCTTCCGCCTATTTTTCTCAAGACATTGTAGTGTACGCACCATAATATTTAAAAACAAGAGTCTTTGCAACATATATTCAATTTTGTTCATTGCAAATAGACTTCAATAAAATCGTTCTTCTTCATTATGTAGTGTCATCAACGTAAGGTACTAGCTTCCCGGCTTGTACCTCGTGATACAATTGCTAGGTTTCTAAACCATCACCTAATTTTTTTGCTGACTTAACATTAAATGTCTAGTACTAAATTCCCATGAAAACTAAACCACATAAAATCTCATTCAAAATGTTGAAGTGGGAAAAAAAAAGGAAAAACAACCAAAGCTTTATTTCAATTTTCTTATGTGGAAAGGAAAAAACAAAAACCACCACACAAATAAATCGCCGTCTAGAACAATCTTGCCGCCTCCCAAATTTGCAGAACTTTCCGGAAACGTTCCACTATCTCGGAGCCGAGGTTTTAACTTCTAACCTAAGTTGACACGAGCTAATTATTATCCCTGGTTAATTGTAGCTAAAACTAACTTTATTAGTTAGCGGTCGTTCTTTAAACCATGGACATCTGTTAAAAAAACTGCTTTGCTATTTTAGGGGTACCTAAGTATTTCATTTTTTTAAGAATTAATTTATCGCCGTCGGTCTTGGAAGAGAGACTTCCAGAAATTTTTTGAACACCTCCACCTACCCCTCTCCATACAAAAAAAGGTTAAGAACCAATAGCAAGACGACGAATGTTATTTTACCACAAGGTCTAGAGATCGATTCTCACCCGGATCGATTCTCATTTACGCGAAAAAAAACAATAAAACAACTTAAATCTTGGTTCTATATTTTCGGCTGATTCAATTTTTCCTTGCCGTGTTTGTTGTTGCGGTTGAGGATACCAGAGCGCGGATTCCTGTAAGAGTTTCGTAACCCATTTAGAATATAGGGTTTTGTACCCGATTTTGAAAATTAGGGTTTTAACAATTTTGCTGTCGACGTCGTCTTTATTGAAAATGATATTGTCGAATTGCAAGGCGAATAACATTCAAGGCCGGCCTTATAGAATCTTGTCCTTTGTTTTCTGTTCTCGAATCTGATAGTGTTATAATTTAGGCTGGGGGTATTCAGAAACTTTTTCTTTCTTATGCTTAACTCTAGGGTTTCGAAATTGTTAAATTTTGATTTGGTGGGTTGAGTAATGTTATTTTGTTCTCTTAGGTCAGGGTTTTGAGGGTTTGTTACACGGAGGGGCGAAAATGAGCGTTGTGGGGTTCGATGTTGGTAACGAGAGCTGCATTGTGGCGGTGGCCAGGCAGCGCGGTATTGATGTCGTGCTGAACGATGAATCGAAGCGGAGACTCCCGCTCTCGTTTGTTTCGGCGAGAAACAGCGGTTTATTGGCACTGCCGGGGCCGCTTCGTCGTTGATGAATCCCAAGAACACGGTTTCGCAGATTAAGCGGCTGATTGGTAAACAATTTTCTGATCCCGACTTACAGCGGGATCTGCAGAGTCTTCCTTTTGCTGTTACGGAGGGTCCCGATGGGCCCCCGCTGATTAAAGCGCGGTATTTGGGCGAGTACCGCTCGTTTACTCCCACTCAGATTCTTGCGATGATTTTGTCGAATATTAAGCAAATTGCCAAGGATAATTTAAAAACGGAGATTGTGGATTGCTGTATTGGAATACCCGTATATTTCACGGATCTTGAGCGTAGGGCAGTTCTGGATGCGGCCGCTATTGTTAACCTGAACCCACTTTGTTTGTTACATGAGACCACGGCCACGGCCCTGGCTTATGGTATTTATAAAACGGATTTGTCTGAAACGGATCCATTGAATGTCGTTTTTGTTGATATTGGACATGCCAGCATGCAAGTTTGTGTCACCGCTTTCAAGAAGGGCGAGCTTAAGGTTTTGGCTCATGCTTTTGACAGATCTCTCGGAGGAAGGGATTTTGACGAGGCCCTCTTTAGGCATTTTGCGGCAATTTTCAAGCAGCAGTATAATATTGACGTGCCTTCTAATGTTCGCGCCAGCCAGAGGCTGAGAACTGCCTGCGAGAAACTGAAGAAGGTTTTAAATGCCAATCCCGAGGCGCCACTTAATATTGAGTGCCTAATGGATGAGAAAGACGTGAGAGGATTTATCAGAAGAGACGAGTTTGAACAACTTTCACTTCCTATTCTTGAGCGTGTTAAGGGCCCTTGCGAGAGGGCTTTGTTGGAAGCGGAGCTTACTGCAGATAAGATCCACGCTGTTGAGGTTGTGGGTTCTGGTTCGTGAGTCCCTTCAATAATGAAAATATTAACAGAGTTCTTTGGCAAGGAACCGAGGAGGACCATGAATGCTAGCGAGTGCGTTGCTCGAGGGTGTGCTCTACAGTGTGCTATTCTTAGTCCAACATTCAAAGTGCGCGATTTCAAGGTAAGAACTAATTCCCTTCTATCTTATTTTGGCTTTGTTTCCTGAAAAATGATTCTGCCTTTGTGAAATTTATCAGTAGCGTCTCAAGAGTATTCATATTGATCACTTAAAACTATGTTCTGTGGAACACATTCATATGCCTCAATTAGGTTCATTGTTCGTTGCGTGCCAAATCGTAAATAAGTAAATGTAATTGTTTGGCTTGGTATCCCAAAGAATTTGGTTTTCAATTCTGTACGTTTTGATTTTATTTAGTGTGCCTACCATGGTCTGGCAAAAATTCAGATTGGAATGTTGGGTTTTAATTTTATTTGAACTTTTGCTGTCCTTAAGTTTACATCTTTGAGATGATCCCTGTGTTCCTTCAGTGAATTTTGGCTGGATAGATTTGGTTTGCACTCAATCATCTGAGTGGCTACCCTTCTTTCTCTAGAGCATCTACTTGCTTTTAATCTTATCCTGATCTCTGACTTTTTTGTTTGCAATGTAGTGCGAGTGGAGTGGCCCTCAATTCTAAATTGCCAACTTTGTTAAATTTAATACAGGAAATTATATGCATATGGTAATGCCCAGATACCTTTAGTCTACATCCTTAAGGTGATTTGTGTCTTCCTTGAGTGAATTATGGTTGGATAGATGCGGTTTGCTTATTCATGTGATTGGATACCTTGGTCTTTCTAGAGCATGTCCTTGATTTTAGTCATATACCGAGCTTGCCTGTTTTCTCGTAGCAATGTTGTGTCAGTGGACAATGCTCAGATGTCATAATATCAACAAAAGTCTTATTGAGCTGCATAATGCTACCATCTCAATGATATTGAATCAAAAGGGAACTCTGATTTAGTAGACTGAAAAGTTTTTTCGCCTTGTTCAAAGCATTTACAGCTTACAGCTTACTCTAAATGCAAATTCTGTTTGTTTAGCAAGAATTGTAAAGCATCCAGTTCATCTTCACTGGAAGAATATTTTCTCATGTCTGTAGTGTCATTTTAGGAACAACTGAAACAATGTTATTGCATGCTAATTGGAATGTCCATTTTTTATTGTGGTTGTACTTTCAGATACAAGAACGTTTCCCTTTCTCCATTGCATTGTCCTGGAAAGGATCTTCTCCTGAGATGGAAGATAGAGCTGCAGACCAATTACAATACTCAATTGTGTTTCCAAAGGGCAACATAGTGCCAAGTACAAAGGCTGTAACAATTTTCAGGTCAGGGACCTTTACACTTGATGTTTTATATGCTGATCCATCTCAAGTTCAGGCGCCTCAAAGGATTAGCTCATACACGGTATGATTTCCAATATCAACTAATATGATGCAATCATTGTCAATGCAGAGTTCTATCTTGTAAAAATTGTAGTTACTTGCATAGACTGATAAATAAAAGAATTAGTTTGTGATGTTGATGTACTGTTGGAAAATGCTACTTTGTCTTGTTACTTTGGAAGTTACGAGTTTTTCATATGTAGATATTTAAATATGTATAATGTCTCGTGTAACACTATTAAATATTATTTGTGGCTGAAGGTTTCCTGGTTCTTTGAGCATTTGTATGTTAAGATTATTGAGAAGTCAAAAATTTGAAGATTCAAGGAAACATGCATTTAGAAATTCTACTCCTGTCTTTTGCAGATTGGTCCTTTCCAGACTCCAAATGGTGAAAGGGCCAAGATTAAAGTAAAAGTGCAATTGGATAAGCATGGAGTAGTGTCTGTTGCATCTGCAACTGTGAGTTTCTATACTTAATGCCAATTTTTCTTTATGATATTTGTATTTGTAATTATTGACTCAATAGGCGGGAAGACTTGTATCAATAAATGTAACATCATTCTTCTATTTCTGCAGATGATTGAAGAAGAGGAAGTGGAAGTCCCTGTTACAACTGCTAAAGAGAATGTTAAAGAAGAAAAAGGGACTGTTGCGATGGAGACAGATGATGGTCAAAGCAATGGTGTACCTGAAGTTGGTGAAAATGTTGACGTTAATATGCAGGAGACCAAAAATTCTTCTGAACAGTCATCAGCAGGGACTACTTCTGAGAATGGAGCTTCAGAGATGGAGGATAAGACTGCCCAGATGGAGACTGAAGCTAAGGTGTGCTCTTTAATGTTATGCATGTTTGTGTCTTTCTTCGTGTTTTCACACAATTAATCTTTACACAGATAAATACATTGAATAAAAGTTAAATTGTTCAAACCTATTAATCATTGGATAACATCACACAGTATTAAAGAAGGAAAGAATGTTTGCTTCAGTCACTAACCACCTCCTGGTTCCACATAGAATCAATTTGTATTTTGTTTGGCCTATTTGCCACATGGAATTTGTCTGGGTTTCATTTGGCCTATATGCTTAATAGAATTTGTTTCAATTTCATTTGGCCCAGTATGCTGTGTGATTTCTAGCATGTGTTGATACGAATGGTTAGTGTTCTTGTAGCAAGAAGCATGTTGGGTGAGTGTAGTTACACATGAATACATTCCAAAACTCCCAGGAAACTGTTTGTTAAAATTTAATTATTAAAAATTTAAACATTTCTGATTTTATGATTTTATTTGATGTGTACGTAAAGAAATCTTGTTTCATGTCGGCAACCTCTTTCAATCCTGTTTCTTATTGCTATTTGTTGCTGTCATGTTTTTTTGTTTCTCATTCTTCTAACATAGGTTAGGAGTAATAAGGAATGTGTAGATGGTGGCATAATACTTCGTACTGAGTAGGTTTTGTATGGAGCTATTCAGTGTTTTAAAACCGGTTGAACCGGAACCGGCCGGTTCGACCGGTTCAATGTGTTTTTTCAAACCGGTATACAATCTGGACTGGTGGACTGGTTTGGTACCAATCGACCGGTTTTCGTAAGGAACCAGACGGTTCAAGACCAAACCAGTCCAACCAGTCCAATTTCGCTTTGAACTGGCCGAGCCAGAAAAATCACTATTATACGGTGCTAATTTTGCAAAAAACAACTTTTTAATTAAAAGTTCATTTTTTTAATTGACGTAAACCCTAATTTTACTATAAACACCTTTCTTACATGTTATATAGTATATGCATGAGCAAACTTTGCATATTTTGTGTAATTGTTGTAATCATGGTTTTCTAATCTTTCAAATATATTGTTTTCATTAAAAATATAAAATTTTATGTGTCTTTTAGTAAACCGGTTCATAAAGTTTGAACCGTTCCGGTTCTGGTCCTGGTCTAACCCTCGATTGGTTCCAAGTCCGGTTCCAATTTTTAAAACATTGGAGCTATTGGGTTATAGCTAATTTAGTTTTGCCAACTTGTGAGGTTTTATAAAAAAATTTGAAAACTTTTGAATACTATATTTTAAAATAAAAAATCTTACATTATTTATAAATAAAAAGAAAGGTAGCTTCCTTTACCTTTAGTAACTCCAAATGCGAGAAGGATCTAAAAATGCTTTGCAACTGGTGATGGTTGGTCACAAACATTTGGATCTCTTCATCCTCGGCATACACTTGTTGAATCCACTCTATTTTACTAGCCATCTTTTTTAGTATTAAATTGAGTGAATGGACAACACATGGTGTCCAAAAATATGCCCATACCTTGCCTTAAGTAACATCCTTGTGGCTTTGCAATTCTTGGTGTTTGTTATGATTTGGACAACATTTTGAGGCCCCACCGCCTCAATGGCTTCGACGAGGATTTTGGCAATAAATTGGGCATCCTTCCCTTGTCCCTCTCAACCAAATGCTATAAAAAACATTGCCTCTTTAGGGCATACTGCAACCACATTGACCAAAGGGTAGTTTCTTACATCTTTCCATCCATTGAAAATGATGGACACCTGTTTTTGGCCCATGAGTTTGTAAGTCGTTCTAAGAAGGTTTCCATATGTCTTCTTTGCTTTTCCAATAGGATGTGCGGATCTTCTCATAGCTTGGCCCTTTGTACCCTTTTGGGGCCTCATTGATTGCTTTCACCATCTCTTGCCAATATGGTGACCTTACAACATTGAATGACAATCCATTCACATACACACATCTTGCGATGTGCTCATCTCGCAATATCTTTGCTCTCATTTTGAAAGGCCTTTTCCAATGGTCCTTTTGTCCTACTTTTTTTTGTGAAAGAGGTGAATCCTCATCATGCATGGAGGTAGCCATCACAAATGGATGTGGCATGGTCACAATTGGGGAGCCAATACTAGATGGGGCAACAAGAGGCCTCGTTGATCGAGATGAACTTCCTTTTTTGACAATGGATGACCCGTTTTCAAAGCCAAAGCTGCATCTGCATCTTCTTGTTCTTTGATATATCCCAAAACTTTTGTTGTTGGCACCCCTATGTTATTTTTCCCCTTGCATGTTCTTATACCATGACCCGGTATTGCACACAAGTGGCCTTTCACCCGACTATATGAGCCTTTGAATACTATTTCACACTCATTGCATTTAAAAACAAAACACCCACCACTTAGAAGTTGCTCAAGTATTGTGACATGCCTCCATAATGGTGAATTTGGGTCAAATTCTTTGAACAAAGATTGCCTAGAAGAGGTGGAACTTGTTGCCATTGTACTTCTACCTACAAGTTTCAAAACCAAAACTTAAACCCTATACCCTAGGGCATAGCATGATGTATTGAAAATTTCAAAATTTAAAATGAACCTAAACTACCCAGCCAAACTTCCTAGAGACACTTTCTTAAAGCTATGTAATGGCATCTTTGGTCCATTCAAAATCACTCTTTTTCTCTCTTGTTGAATTCAGTTTTCATTAAACTAACATTTATCATTGTGAGGAGTAAAGAGACATCAATGAGCAGTTAATCATTAAACTAATCATGTATATATGTAACATTGAAATTGTAACCATGTCAAATGATGAATCTTTAGAACTTCAATGAATACAAAATATTTTGAGTGTTTTATCAGTTCTCTTATGGTAGATGGGCTAAAATTTTCAAAATGAGTACTATGCATATATATAAATTGTTTTATAATATATTGTACGGATGTTTCCGTAATGTTTCGTACCCAAGGTTTTTGGAAAATTGGTGTTTCCGTGTTTCAGACCCAATACCCGTACCGTTTCATGTCAACATAGATATTAATGATTAAAAATGTTTATAACTACCTATATTATTCAGCTATTAATTTTACATAATTTTTTATTTATATTTTACAATTTTTAATTATATATTGCATAATAAATATATAATTATTGCTCAACGATGTTAATAACTAAACATTGTTATTTAACTATTAATTTAACATAATTTTTAAATTTATTTTTAACAATTTTAATTATATATTGCACAATGCATAGTAAAGGTATTATTAGTGCTTAACAAATTCATTATTATATAATGTTTATTTGTTTTATTATGTGTGTGTGTGTCTTTATATATTTTTATATTATATATTATAATAAATGTATATTTTGGGAACTCTGGATTTCCCATCTTTTTACTCTTCTGAACAGATCTAGATTTCCGAACTTGGTAACGATGGTAATAGTTGAAGGATAGAAAGGTTGGCATCAATACTCAGGTGGAAAGGATGATATTAGTACTTGGGTAGAGCGATCATATCAACATCAGGAGCTGGCAAATGTTTTATTGTTTATCACACTGTTAGTATGGTCTAGCAGACCGTAGTGAAATTTAGCAATGTAGTAATTTTATGACTGCGGGCTAGGCATCATCAAAATCCTCTGTGCCAAATCTATCTGGGCTAACGTATAAACTTGGCGAGGCATTTCAGAGTCTTTTCATTTCCTATATTTATTTATGTTAGCAGCAACGGTTCTTCTATACTGAAGTAGTGCTAAAGAGTTCTTGTCAAAGTTTGTGTTTTATATACTGTGGTTTGATATGCAAGCTCAAACATGTATGTAATTTTTGACGTGCCTGTATTAACTGGCATGTGGCAAACTGGCTAGGTCAAGTGGTGTCCATACAATATGGCTTAATAGGAAAAGCAAAGAAAAAGCAAAAACAAAGGAAGCCTGCTTTTATGTAAGTTGGTTGAGAAACAGAAACTATCTTCAGAGTAGGTTGCTTAAATGACAGCATGATTGATGTTATTGTTTTGTTACCCTCTTGATGGCTTCCATTTTCATATGGATTATTTTACCCGGATTGGCACCTTTTCATTTATTTGCAGGATGTATGTGAAAGTACATGGTATCTTTGAATGCTTTTTGTTTTGGTTGAGAAATGGAAACTAACTTCAGAGTAGGTTACTTAAATGACAGCATGCCTGATGTTAATAATTTGTTACCCTCTTGAGTTTGGATGGCTTCCATTTTCATGTGGGATTATTTTACCCGGATAGGCACCTTTTCATTTTTAGCAAGGCATATCTGAATGTACATGGTATCTTTGAATGCTTTTTGTTTTTTAAAATGTTATTCAATTAAATCTTATGCATCTGATATTCAAGGCACATCCCACGCTGCATGCTCCTCATGTTAGGCATCTGATAGTCATCAAGATCGTATGCTGCATGTGCCTTACGCTATGTATTAGATATTTAGACTCGCACAACGTTTTTTTTTTTTTTTTGAGCCCTGGGTTCTCATTTTGGTGGTATAATGTTATAATTATGTATATAATATTGTGTTCTGGATGTTTGTTATATGTTTGCTATTGTTCATGTGGATTACCGGATGGGTTTGTGGTTTAGATTATTCTGTGCTGAATAAATATAGAAAACATAGCTATTTCTGTCTTAAATAGTCAGCCCATGGTCTTTCATTTGGCCTTCAACTCTTAGAAATGTTGGTCCATTGTTTTAATATTGATCGTAGTGTTCTATGCCTAGTGGCAATGCTTTCAGATATGAGTGATTGAAGTGATTAGTTCCGACAATGTGCAGGTGAAAGTGGTGAAAAGAAGAAGACCAAGAAAACTGAATTGACTCATGCCGAAATAATTTTGGTGGGCTGCCACGGGCTGATTTGCAGAAAGCTTTAGAGAAAGAGTTTGAAATGGCATTACAGGACCGAATCATGGAAGAGACCAAAGAGAAGAAGAATGCAGTGGAAGCTTATGTTTATGATATGCGTAACAAGGTATCACTCTAATAAGACTAATTTTTTTGAATCTTTGGGTGAATGATGATCATGCAAATTGCAGGTTTCTTTTATATATTTAACAATTTCATCATATTATGAATTACATTTCCTAGTATGACACTTTCTGTTATAATTGAAGTCGAGATTAACTTTGTGACTGACAATTTAAATAAATGACTGCAAGGAATGATTCTATCATACATTTGCTGGAAGCTTACCAATAAGATGTTTTTATGTATATATGTAATCTTGTAAGGTGTCATTTTCTTGTTTCACTTTTTTGAATTGCCAGCTTGCAGGAGTTTTTATTCGAAACAAGGATCAAGTGCTTCAAATCATGCTCTGGTTTATTGGATGCATATTTGCTTTTCTTTCTGCTAGTGTTTTTGTTGTGTTGAACTGTTTTACCTGCGTTAATTGGGATCGATAAAGTATTCTTACTGCAGAGTATGGCTATGGCAATGAAGAGGGTCTGTTCTATGCTTTCAGGGTTCTATCATCTAACGAGAGGTCCATTATGTCTTGGGCAAATGTGCACTTCTCATAGAGTGGAATGTTTTGTGATAATTTAATTGAATCTTGTTTTGGCATGCATCCACTTGTCTTGTAAAGAGGGAATATTTTTTTATGTTACTGTAGTACCAAGTGAATGCTAATCATTAGATGTGGGATGTGATGTCTCATAAATATGTTGTTTTGGTAGGTGATTTGACCAGTTGAATCTGCTGTTTTTGTAGGTGTAGTAATGTCTGTAAGTGTTACAAAAGTTTACTGACTAATTATACATAAGTCTACTAATTATATGTGCCCTGTAAATGAACCAGCTCCACGAGAAATATCAGCAATTTGTGACAGAACAAGAAAGAGAGAATTTGACAATGGTACTACAGACAGTTGAAGACTGGTTATATGATGAAGGAGAGGATGAAACAAAAGGAGTATATGTTGCAAAGCTAGCAGAGCTCAAGAAGGTATTGGTTTTTATGTGCATACATTCTATATGTAAATAAAAATTATATTCATTTGGGTGTTTTGACTTGCACCAACTGGTTCATGTTATTGATGTGCTTGTTCAAGAAGTGAATAGATTTGTAAAGAGGCTAGACAACCTTTTGAAGGCATTTACACTAGCTAAGTAAATGCATATTTTTGTAAATGTAAAATTCAGTATGGTGATCCAATTGAGGAGCGCTACAGGGAAGATTTGGATAGAGGACCAGCAATGAGTCAACTTGAATACTGTCTCTCTAGTTTTAGAGATGCAGCGTTTTCCAAAGATCCAAAATTTGACCACATTGATATTGCTGATAAGCAGAAGGTCTCTCTTTTCTTAATGCACATTTTATGCTGGTTACCTTTTTTTTCTTTCTGCATTTTTGTTATCTGGTGTACTGTTTAATCTGTCCTAGCTTTCTTAGCGTTGCTTATTTTTATATTGGTGTGGCAGGTGGTCAATGAGTGCAATGATGCTGAACAATGGCTAAATGAGAAAAGGCAACAGCAAAATTCATTGCCAAAGCATGCCAACCCTTTCCTCTTGGCATCTGATGTGAAACGGAAAACTGAGACCTTGGATCGGTATGTATTGTTTATGTCTGTGTATCATTAGGAATTACTTTATTATTTAATTTGGATTTTGTTTGTTTTCTGTGGTCGATGTTTAAATTTTCAAATGTTGGTCAATGTTAAAATTATATATCATGCTTGTACAGGTTTTGTAGACCTATAATGATGAAACCAAGACCGGCTCCAGCCAAGCCACAACAATCGTCACCAATTCCACAACCAGCTGAAACTCAGGCAAACGACAGTGCTGACAACAATGCTCCCCACCAGAAGGTCAAGCACCTCCTACAGAGCCCATGGATACCGACAATACCTATACACCTGAAAATGAGTGACACAGCCTCAATAAATTCTGTATACTCAAATGATCTTTTCATAAATTCATTTCTATTGCTCGTTTTGTGTAGCTCTCCTAGTGTGGTACTTACTTTACTTCCTCCAAGGGGTAGGATAGATATATGATAGGGTATATGGAGATGTCTCTACAATTATTTTCAGTTGATGATTTGGGTTCTTGAAGTATTTTTTCAGCAGCATCGACTGTCAGGACATATAGGTTGATTCAGATTCCCTCCAACTTAATTGTAAATCCTGAATACAAGGACAGGATTTGTTTTTTTGCTTCTGCAGAAATTTATTTCAAAGCATCCAACTACTTGAATGCATTGGATTTCTGTATGTATTGGGTTGGTTGGTGAAATTTTGGACAAAAGTAATCCATATAAAATCTTTCCGTATCTGTGGTGACAATAGATTTTTTCCTTGAGCGATGTATTTGTTATTTGTCTTATTTGGGATTGTGTTCTAATTGAGCTTTGGTATATTAATAATGTAATGCTCTTACATGATTTTAAATGCCATGCTAGTAAAGTGAGACCTTGTTAAGATCTGTTTTAGATGTTACTGTCTTTGTGGCCGCTTGTCAAAGCAAGCCACTCAGTCAAAGTGATCTCTTAAAATTTTTTTCTCGCAAATTTTTTTCAGCAAATAACTGTGGCAGCCTCTTTAATTGTTTTTGATATTACTCCGATGTTGCTTAATCTCTGGTAACGTACATGTTAATTGCTTCTGTTGACAACATTTTGCTTTATTATAGTTGTCTTGTGGTTACTACGCTTGTTCTGGATGGATGCATTATGGGAGGGCTTATTTATATCTGTTTAAATTGTTATATGAATTCATATATGTAGCTTTGAAGTGCCCATATTTGAAGAGTATTTAATTTTGATTAAAAGGTCTTGGCTGTAATCTGACCAGTGCGCTCAGATCCACAATATTCTTTGCATGGGGTCAGTTAGAATTCCATATCTATCTTTTGTTTTATCATGTATATCATGATGTCATTCATTGATCTGTACCTGGTAGTTTTGACCTTATCACAATGTTAAATGAACTATTTTGCTTGTTTATTTCCTAGTATGTAGTGATTAAAATACTTTTACATGGAGGTGTCTTTAACTAGAACTTTGATTATGTACTTAAAACAGTTATCTTACCACACACTTTGTACATTTTGGGATGCCAGTACAGCATCTCCACATCTATCTGTTATGCTTGACTATATAGTTATAACAGTTTTTGTACCACACTTGTTTGTTTTGGTAGGCCTATCCATTTTGATGACCTGTAACTGCTACTTTTCCTTCTATTGCAATGTTATATGAATTATTTCTTTATATGCAATTTTTGAATATCACCATTTGAAGTCGGCCTGGTGAGAACTTCTCAAAGTTTTGATTTATCATATTATAATATGGTTTGTTTTTGCTTGTAGATCATGCTTATAATTCATTTTTTTAATGCCCCTTTTGAAGTCTTCTAACTGGAATTCAGAGCTTGACAATAATCGGTTGCATGTGCTCAGAACCATGTTATTCCTTATCATGGTGTCCTGAACTCCACTTCTGTCTGATATGGTTAATTATGCTCCTAACCAATGGTAACAAAAGTTCCTTGCCTGGTTAACGTATGATTCTCAATTTGAATGTTGAACAAGATTGCTTTATTAATGACTAGATGTAATAATATTGTAACTGGAGCTGTTTATAATTTGCCTATTGTTGACTAAATATTCAATTAATAATAGGTTCCAGTATGAAATTCAGTTTTAACACCAAGAAGTATATAAATCCTTCTCGAGACCTTTGTATGATTTCTTGGAGACGAGAAATGTGAAGATCAAATGTATTTGGCTTTGTTTGAAATGTAAAATCAAAATTGTAGGGTGGGAAATATGGAGACCTAGTCATTATCTTAATATCGAGAAAATTTCTTATGGTGAGAATGAAAATGACATTCAAACTTGAAGGGTTTGTGAATCTGTGCCTATAATTATCTACAAGTTGTTTGTTTTGAAATGGGTGGCATGTGCACAAAATGTTCTCGATTGGGTGTGCATAAACATGAATAACTTGAGGATTGCTGTGGCATGTTCATGTTTTTTTAATTGTTGATGAATTTATATTTCTATATAATGCTATTGGTTTTGAAGTTAATAAAAGTCTGACATACAGTGAATACTAATTGACAAAACCTACAACTGCTTCAATGCTTCTGCTTATTAGTGTAGTAAATATTGGTAAAATTGCCATCCACCAAAAAAATATTTCTTTGCAAACAAATGTAACAGCTAAAATATATTAATATCATAATGACAAGAAAGAACCTGCAAACCGTGGTCTCTGTTTGTTGAATGAACAATTGTTTTTGGAAAGAGTGGCCTGTGTTCAAATTGTTCCTTGATGATTGCTGTGGCCTGGTGTTGTTTTTATATTTGTCCGGGCAACTTTTATTTCTATATATATTATAATGTAAATAGGTATTGAAGTTTTATGGAATTATGAGATCTAGCAAATAATCGATACCTTCAATTCGAGATTTAATTCTTCTGTATAAAAGTGCAAATCTAGTTGGTTTTTTTGTTTTTGCATCCACGAAAGGTTAATATATATATTGTTTTGCACTGAAAGCATGTGATATGCTCAGATCATTTTAGTTAAAACAGTTTGCAGGATCTTGGAGACTTGCTGTTAAACAGTTAGGTAGATGGCCATTTTAACAAATCAAATTATGTAGTTTTGTTGCATGCTATGGATTAGATATTGAAACTAATTTCTTCATAAAGTTCTAAAGCAGCCATAACATGTGTTCTAATAGAAGAATGCTGAGTTTTACATTTGAAACCGTGTGTCAGTGTGTCGCAAAGTTATGTATTGATATAATTGAGTGTAAAATTACCAACAATTTTCACATAACAGTGTAAAATTGAGTTAGATAGCATTCCAATCAAGAGCACTGCAGAAATTTTGACCCATTGACAATCTGTTAAAAATCATATTGCAGTAACGAAAAATGGATTATTTAAAATTTTAAGAGCAGCGGCACATGTAAGGTTTGCGGAGAAGAGCTTCCTTTAAAAATAGAGACTCAAAAATGGCATATGTTAAATGACAAGTCGATAATTACGCGTTTAGCTCAACCAAATGGTATATATACTTTGAAACATCGAGTACTTTTTATCTTTACAGGAAGTGAGAGTTTTAGAGGATGATGTATTGCAGCATTTAAAGAGAGACTCAGAAAAGGTATATGCTATAGATGGCTTGTCAATATTTAAACTTGTAACACAACCAAATAGTAGATTTACCGATTCTTTCTATAATTTTTTCTTGATTAGTTGGAATTTCAGATTGATGTATGCTACTTGAAATCAATGTACTCTCTTAAAATAGCCGGTGTATTACAATGATTAAAATATGTTGAATTTCATCTGTAATTGAAAAAGGTTATATGTGATTTTTCAAGTGTAATTTTCCTCCCTTTATGTTGTATTTGTTCGGCCTTTAACAGCTCTGTGACTCAAACACATCATGCTTCTGGAGTGTCCTGTACATTTAGTGTTTATGACTAAAATCTGACTAAAATTTTCAGTGCCTTAAACATATGACTATCTATACTAGTTAATCTTCTGGCCCCAGTGTTGAATTTGTTGGAGTACGTAGTTATGAAATGTGGCTTTGCTATTTTGAGTTTTGAACTTGAATTGGAAACTTCCAACTCCAATTAGGAGTCGTGCTTCTGTTTATTGGCACTTGAACACGCGAATTGTACAACGTAAACTGGTTGTGAGTGACATCTTTGTTAAGACTTATGGCCAATGACAGCCAATCCCAGCAACTCATAGGTATTTACAATTTTGGGGTGAAATTATATGACAGGCCTGCTAGTTAATCCAACTCTCTTTGGTGGCAATCAATGTTTGGTATATTCCTCTTGCATTAAGCCTATTGATGATACTTTTTAATGGTCTGGTGTAAATGGTTTAGAGGTTGGAATTCCTTGGTAAGGTATAAGTTATATGTGTCAATGCATGGTTTTAATTCCAATATCTTAGAAGATTGAAACTTAGATGTATGAAAATATATACATGGATGGTTGTTTTAATGGATTTATAAATATTGTTGTTGATGACGCTACAAATGGAAGAAAGAATTTAACTCATCAATTATTTTTTTCTTATTATTGGTATGGTACGAGGTATACAAAATATGGTGATTGTGTAGGACTTATAAATTTTCTTCTAAATGGGGAGAATTCTAACATTTCTCTCAAATGTAGTTTACAGATGGGTATATGCATATATTTTGTTCTAAATCGAATTTTGAACATTATTCAATTATGTTTTGGCGTAATATATAATGGCTATACAAGTTTTCAATACAAATGACTAATTTTAATGTTACATCTATTTGATCATTATGGAGCAGTTTTGACCTTAAAATTCATATTTATTTCATGGTTGTATGAGTGTTTTTCTTTTTGGTTGGAAGACAATTGAAAAATTCTGATATCTTGGGTATGCATTGGAGTTTGAACCCTACTCTATAGTTTGACAAATTTGTAGAGAAGGTAATGAAGTTGTCAAACGGGGTACATAAAAATATACAGAAAAACACCTTAAAATTTAATTTTATATAGAATTTGATTTTGATGTTTAATTTTCACTTTATACAAATGATATTATTTATACACTTTTTGTTGGAAATAATTGTAATTTCTTATTTAAAAAAGTAGGAAATCACATAAGAATTCAAAAAGTTTAAAATATAAGGAAATTACTTTTTTTAAAATCAAAATTTTATATTACTAATGAAATAATATAAAAATTAGAGGAAACAACTATAAGGAGGCCCTTGAGGGCAAAACTAGAAGTAACAAACAAATAGATTAGTTTAGAAAACAACTCCCATAACAAGAGCAAATTGTGACAAGAAATTTACTAATATAGATATCTTAAATACATTTATCTAAAATATGCCGAGAGGTATCAATCACGAGGTCCCTATCTAACTATGAAAGTGTCGTATAAGTATAACAAAAAAATAAGAATTAAAAATAATATAATAAAATAAGTATATTATAATATATGTATGTATATGAAATACATCAATAGATATCAATTTCAAGGTGCTTGGGTTTTATTTTTACATACTTCTTTAATCAACAACTTCATTAATTTCTCTATCAATTTCCTCTTGATGTGTGACAAATGGAATCATTTAGCTAAACGGTCTCAAAATATCTATTAAATAAAGAGAGACAAACATTACTACATGATCAATATATTACTATTTTTTGATTGTTTTCGCCAAATTTTTATTTTATTTTATTTAAGTGACATTCCAATAGAAGTCAAATTTATGAATGTCTTTGTCACATGACAGCTTAAATGAATGTCAAATTTAGTGTCAAAAAAGCGTGGAGTGTGTACACACTCCATTAGAACCTTATTTGCCATTGTAAAACGCCTCTCGACATAATAACATTGTCGGATAAAGAGTTAACCTTCTTAAAAACTAAAATATGAAAAATTGATGCTCTTTTCTAAGATTAATAAAATATTTTAGTTGAAATTAGGTTAAACTCATTCACTATTAC
The DNA here is from genome assembly GCA_018340775.1 of Taxus wallichiana var. yunnanensis. Lineage (NCBI taxonomy): Eukaryota > Viridiplantae > Streptophyta > Pinopsida > Cupressales > Taxaceae > Taxus > Taxus wallichiana. The sequence continues at coordinate 896,163,098 of CM031239.1, forward strand.
TTCATGACAAACATGTTCCATTTTTAATTCTATGTGAAAAGAGTTGTTTAACATATTCATCAATGCCCGTTGAAAAACTTAAATTAGATATTTATTGAGCTTACATGATCACATTTATCCTATACCTACACATTTTAGGATGATGTGTGTCTCTATCGAGTGTTGTCCATGAAGGGTATATTCCTAGGAGTCTTTTCACGTACTCTCTTGAAACTCGAATTTGGTATAGAATGGGGTCATATAATTTGCCCTCACCCTCTTAAGGCTTATTTATTATTATATTGTTTGCAGAATATGCTTTGACATAAGTTACTGATTGTTTTGAACTCTTTTATTCTTCTATTTCGAATCTTGACTTACGATCTTGCTTGTTTGACTGATGTGTTCTCATGACAATATTTCAAGAAAGGAAACATATTTAAATTTTTAAAATATTAAATTAAGATTTATGCATTACTTGTTTTGATGAATTGAGGCTCTTTTCTAAAAGTCAATAAAATATTTTATTTCAAATTAGGTTAAATTGTTCACTATTACTTCGTGACAAACATGTTCCATTTTTCATGCTATGTGAAAAGAGAAGTTTTACATATTCATTAATGTCCATTGAAAACAAATTTCAACTAAATTAGGTATTTTATTGACCTTATATGATTACATCTATCTTATTCCTACACATTTTAGGATGATGTGTGTCTATATTGATTTGTTGTCCACGAAGGTTATATGCCTACTAGTGGTTGCTCTTGGGGGAGCAAGTCTATGCCGACAGTGGTTTGGTTGGGAGTAGTCTTGTAGTGTAGACTTTGTGAATGAGATGGTTGGCGAGGGTGAGCTTTAAAAATTGTTAGTATTTGTAGAATCATTCTTAGGAATTATCAAATTTAAATTACAAACAAATTTATACATTAGATTAAAATTACATGCAAATTACACACTTCCAGCACAGGAAGGTATGAAATTTGGTATTCAATGGATTAAAAAAATAGCAGGTTTTGTAGGCTAGCGGAAAATAGACGCAATGAAAGAAAAGAAATATAGTAGGCCAAAAGAAATAGATCAAAATAATTACATGTTGATCATTTACAAATTTTAGCATGTTTTTAGCCTATTGAAGGGGTTTTTGGGATTTTTTCAACTACTAAATCAAGTATAGATATAGTTGCCTCACTTACCGTATTCGACTCGTGTTTGAGTACGACACAATTACGAGTTTGTATTTGGATATTGTTGGGCATGGTATTCGAGCCGTATCCAAGAAGCGCCCAAGTTGTAGCCGTATCCAGTATGGGGGTACACACACCCTAGTAGTAGGAGTAGGGTATTTGGCAACACTGTTTTGATGTAAATAACACATCACTTTTCATGTTAATGGACCAACCTTCTTTTTATAGCACTGGACCGCTATCCCCCTTTTTTGTTGGTGTGTCCAGAAAAAGTCTCTAGAGTTTTTGGTAGGATATTGTAGGCATGTACAAATTAATACGTCACCTGTATAAAGTGAACAAGTTGCACAAGGAGAGTTGTATATAAGGGCCTTCAAAGTGGGATTATGTTTTGGCATGGAAGTTGTATGTGCACATCACTATGTTTTGGACAAGGGAAACATCCTTACGACCTTGAGTGTTTTGGGCTTGAGATGACATCCCTACCTTTTCACGAATTATTTTCTCTCAAAGTACTATCTGTTATGTTTTCAGTAATATTAGAGATCCAATTTCAATTTTCGTTTGAGTAGTTTATTTCCTTATTTTAGAAGTTTTCAATAACATTAATTCCAAATTTATGTTCTATTCAGATTAACAGTTCGAAAACATTTGTTTTATATAACAAATATTCTGATATCTTTTTTAGAAATCTAGCACATTACATATATGAGATGACAAGGTTAAGTGTACTGGAAGATTATGTTTTGGGAACATAACATAAACAATGCTAAGCAAGAATTCATGAGCAATGTCTGTCAATTTAAATTTTCTAATGACATCATGAACCCGTAGAAACGTCAATAATGATGAAATTCAGATATAACTGTACAAACACAAACAAGCGCCATAAAGCCACGGTAGAGTCAGAAACCAATACAGGATATCAAACCTAGATATGTAGGTACATTCAAAGGTTTGTTTGTTAAATTTGATTGTAAAGTAGGACCGACCACAATATTTGTCTCCCTTGAAATCCTCAAGTCAATTTCCGGCCTTTATGGCAAATTATGTTGAGGTGGATTTGAAGCCAGCTGGCTACCCTTCACTCAATTCACACCTATGTATGGTGCCCCCTCCGCCATGGTTCCTATGGACCATTCCACATGCTCGTACCTGGAATCCTGACGTCAGGTCAGAAACTGTGGTGGGGACCACACAACCGATGCCCCGTTGACGTGGGAGTTGACGTGTATGGGGGAGGAAACCCGATTGATGTGGCGGAAGTGACCTGGACTCCATCTGTTCGATTTTGAATCATTAATATTTTTGCCACCGCTCCCTTCGCTGCGCAATGAATCATACCCGACCTTTAAATCATTTCCAATCCTACATCAAATCACGAGGAGAGGGAAGCCCAAAACCAGATAACGAGGCCAGGGAAAGAAGAAGACCACAAATGGAAACCCTGCATTTGTGTTTTTGAGGAAGAAGCTAGAAGGGAGGAAGGAGTCCGTCACTGAAGGGAGCCATCATTATACTATTTGCGAGAAGAGGAGTTTGTTGCCAGAGGAGGACAACATTTCTCTCCATTTTACTACCGTAAGTTTCAAATCCCCTATCCCCTCTACCAGTGTTCATACTATTTGGTAGATTCATGGTTTCGTAACTTATGGATTTGTGGATTTTTTGGCGAGATTTTTCCATTTTATACCCTTGTTTGCTCGCACCATCCATTAATAATAGACTTTGATATTATTTGGGTTATTTATATATCGTGCGTTTGTTTGACAAAATGTGTTGAGTGACATTATCATAGAAACCAAAACAAGAAATCCCACTGTTATAGCAATGCCATACCCTAATCCCATTTTTCTTACATTGTCTGTAACCATCACGGTCGTGTCATTATTAGTAGGCTCCATCTCTAGCGAGCCGTGTATGAAACCCCCTAACTCGCCGTCCCTAACTCACCGTTAGAGCTCTGTTTACACCACCTCACTGCCTCCTAGCATGCTATAAATTTGTTCCTAAAATGGCACACTACAGACATGAGAAATAAGTTGATTGTCCCCAAATTGATTTAAAACCTTGTATCTCATTTTACGATAATCTTCTATACTCTTATCAACAACATGCCTATGTTAAATTTCAGCTTATAATCCTCCACAATCCATGAGTGCCGAATGTGCACAATATTTTAACAATGAAAATAAGCATCAATGACAATAATAAAATAGCATACAAACAACTAAAGGATCAACGCATAGTCTATCTCATGTATTGAAAATTAGAAGCAATTTCTCACCAAATCTTAGCAATGACAACCATATTTTTTCTATTTTCTAAAATACTTGGAATAACAAATGACATTAGTTTTTCAGGGTATTGGCAAGACTATGGTGTCAAAAGATATACAATTTTGTATTTCATTAGAACCAATGTTAAAACTATTTAAGTGGCATTGGTGCATCACATAGATTGATAAAAGGTTTCTATGCAAGTTGTGATCACAAATTTTCTCATGGACTGAAGGTTATAACTCTATAGGAATGTATTTCCCGAATGATTATATAATATTGTGACTAGCTACATGTCCTTATTAACATTTGAATGACACTTAGTATATATGACTTCCCCTTACATTGAACTTATTCTTCTTGTGTTGGAGACCTTAAATGTTTAATTTATAGTTGCAACATGTATTCAAACATGGATTTTAAGAACTTAAAGTTTCACTGATTAGTTATTTTAAATATTCCCGCTTCCATTTTTTAACCATTTGCATAGAACGAACATATTCATTACATCATTCAACTTCAAAATTCTATTTTTTTTTTTTTTTCGTATTGAACTACTCTTTATTGTTCTTTACGATTAGTTTATATTCATGTATACTTAAAAATACATATTTTTAATAAATTCCACTTATTTGTCTTTCCCATCTAGAAATCCCCTCTTGGTATTGGTTGGGGATACTATTATAGACTAAGGAGTCGGTTCACACCGTCTACTTCCATTTACTTTTTAAAAAAATATTATTTTAAATAAAACATTTGACTCTTGTGATACACATTTCCCTTTGTATTACCATTATGCCATGAGATAAATCTAAAGTAAGGAGTTTAATAACCTTATTTTTGTAGGAGGCATTTGGAAACATCATTTTTTTCACCTTTTAGAAAATTTGGAGTAGAAGCACATATTTAACTTTTGTGATACACATTTCCCCTTTTGATTTCCATTATACCACTATAGTCACTTTTATTTGTCATGTTAAAACTCTAAATACCACTTCCAGATTGTTTAATATTCCTAGTCCACCTCTATAGACATCCTTCCCTTTCCTCATGAGTTGTTAATTTGAGATATGGAAAAGTTTAGTGATATATGTTAGATTTATAGTCAAACCTTCCTCCTTGCTTGAACCTATCCTTCTTGGGAAAAAATGGTCTTTTTCTCTATTTGGTCACTTTTATTAGGTCACCTTAGATGTGACTTCAGTTTGGCTTGTGCAGGAATTTCAATGAAGAGTCTCATATATAAATAATAACCTTAAAGTTTATTTTCATACACTATATATAAGGCACACCTTAGAGATAACTATTCACAAAGACTATACACGTCTTAAATCTTCTAAGAGTATTCCATGAGTTAAAATCTAATATGCAATACATACAAGTCTAAATTTACATGTTGCAAAGTATTTTGTGCCAAGAGAAGGATTATCCTAGTTACATTTGATTACTCATAGTTGCATTGATTGAGCATATAATATCAAGAGTGTAGTAAATACACTTCACTCATAAGGGGAGAAGTACATAAGCCATTATTAAATTTCTGATATGTAGTGTGGTGATATCACTCAATGGAGAGTGGGAGATCAATTTGTACTTTATTCTAAAATTATCTCTAAGTATTTGAGTTGTTTGTAGGGTTTGAACCAAGAAAAACAAATATAGAAATACCACATAATATTGTATATATCCTGAGCAATATTCCCAAGGAGGATAAACAAGAGAATTTTCATGCTATATTTGGAGTTTTAGAAATCATTGAGGATCATTATCAATGTCACAGGATAGGTTCATGTTTGAGCCTATTCTAGATAACATATCAGGTGACCAAGCTTTCTCGATGTTCAAGTGAGTCTATTTTGATCCCATCTTGAGATTTCAAGTTTTCAACACATTCAATCTATATAATAAAATAAGGTTGGGTGTTTCCACACTCACACTTTTGCACCTTTTTATCTACATAATGGTGCCCATAATCGATTTTGTTGTGGACAATGCCACACTAAGAGAGGAGTAGTATATTGTAGAATGTGTAAGAAAGATTAAATCATTTAGTTAACCAAGCACGTTTAAATGTGGAATACTTATATGTGCTTGAATGAAACTTCTATTCAATATGATAAATAAATAAATTACACATGTGGATAATGAAAGGATAAGGCTAAGAGTACAATATCTTGTGATCATAAGGGGAATGTGTTCTTGTTGATTTTTCTAGGCTACTTTGAAAGTATCTAGAACTACAAAGTATTTATTATTTAATACTTAAGGAATGGTAACCATTTCCTTTCTGGTATACATAAGGGTGGCTACTTTGAAAGTATCTAGAACTACAAAGTATATAATGTTTAATACTTAAGGAATGGTAACCATTTCCTTTCTAGTATACATAAGTGCCTTATTGATCAAGATTGATACATGGTCCCTAGAGTGTGGTAACAATACATACATATAAATACATATATACGTATACGTACATACATATATTATAAGCTAACAATTATGATTGATATCGACTACAAGAATATTCACCTTCCTAGCCAAGTAACAATTACTTTTGACATGTGTTATGCTAAGAATATGCTCTGAAAAGGGAGGATCATGGAGTGCTCCACTTGCATATTTCATGACAAGAAAATACTATTAAGAAAATGATAAAGTGTAGAATTCTTATGAATGTACGTGGCAACTATTGTCATACGTAAAAGCAAGGCACGGGTGTTCTAACATGACACAACACTATGAGGTTCTACAAAACATTATAAGAGGTTGTAAAAGATATTAGGGTTGTGAATCATGTGTATGACATACGTGGGAGTACACATGGAAATGTACTAAGTATTGATACAATTTTTCAAGGGTCCCCCAAAGTTTTATCAGTATGGTAGATTCCAAATTTTAATGCTTGTCTAGTTTAGTATGGCGGTTTTTGATGTTAGTTGATTTAGTATGTTTATCATATGTTGATCCCAGGGATGAACATTCCATATACTTGATTGGGAATTGTTTTTGAAAAATGTTGAATAACACAGTGTGTTTTTCAACAACAAAATTTTCAAGTATTTATTCTTTCTTATCATACACGATTGTGTCTTAATTAGATGAACTCATCTATGGAAGTAAATATTATTTAGTAGTAATGTCCATATAGTTAAATTATTGATGTAATTTACAACACATACATTTGAAATGTTGTACACTATAAGCTTCTTATATTTTATAATATCTTCTTATATTAAACATGCTTATATTAGGTATGGGTATATGCGTAGGTTTGGTCAGTTTATTAATATTTAGTGATTAACATTTACTCCCGCATACCAAAAATCCCAAATTCACATGAAGATTTTTTTCTACAAACTAGAGAATGACACAAATATATTATTATTGACCGGTTTCGATTCTCATGAAACTATTAAACACTTATTCTGATATGATTTTATTATTAGTATAAAAGATACAGAATTGATTTATACTTCTATTTTGTTTATACAAATCAATAAAAAATATTGAATATAAGTATTTATGTTTTATGATACTATTACCTGTTCGTTCAGTTAATTTTGAATATAAATTTCACCTCATATGTTATGGATGATTGAGTTGTTTTTATAGTTGAAGATATTCCTAATTTTTAAATAATTTTTTTGTAAGTTGTTTCATTATTATTTGTATGATGGCATAATAAATGGCTTTGAAATGTAAATATTCATTTTTGATGTTATCTAAATGCATTGGTATTTATTCTTAAAAATTACATATGAGAGTAAATGCATTGCTATTTATTTTTGATGTTATCTATTTATTGTGATTATTCCAATTTTATTATTCATGTACTATTTTGGTTTGATTTAGTAATTTATCTTTGAATAGACATAGTTGCGACTAGTTTTAATTTTTTTCATAATATAATTAATTGTAAACGTTTAGTAATTTCTTAATATGATTGAGAGAACTTAGTTGTGTTAAATGGAATAACATTAGAGTAAGTTTGATTTTTCCGTACTAATTATATTTGTAGATAATGGTAATGTGCATATATCATTTGTATATAGAAAATTGTTTATTAGTTATATTTTTTATGATGAAAGTTGAAGCTATAAAAATTATGTGATATCATACTCTCACTCTCAATTTGGCATATGGGGGCAAGTGCCTCTGCAAAGACAGGAATCGGTGCGTGTTGAAGGGGCTTGCCCCTTAGGATGCCACATCGATATGCCCAACTATCATTGTGTGATGAAGGGGCTTGCCCCTTAGGATTCCACATCGATAGTTGGGTGGTATACTGTGTTGAGCAAGAGTTTTTAAAGTTGTTCATCACCCTCCACTGTAAATGCACCCTCCCATAATATCACAACCATCCCTTTTGCAATGGACGGTTGTGATATTATGGGAGGGTGCATCTTGAGTGAAGGATAGCCATTGGCATTTATTGATACTTGAATTTGTCATGGATATTAGCTTTCTGATGTTGTGATTATTTTATCATATTGGATGATGTATATTAGATTTGTCATGTATCGTACTAACGTTAATTGTATATTTTTGTATGCATGTGTGTTGTTGTATTTAGTTTCTCTTTTGTGTGGAGAAAATGAATACACACAATTGTATTCATCCGAATCCCATCAGAATAACATTGACTACTCCCAAATTTCAAAGGGAGGAAACTTTCAAGAGGTCCACATTTGTGGTCTACATAGACCACCATCACCAAAATAAACCGTCAAAACTAGAAATTGCAAACATGGTTAAAGCCCACTCAATTTTCCAAAAACTTCAGTGATTTATTTGTCTAAGTTCCACACTATAGATTCTCATTCACGTGGATACGGTTTAGCTTATGACACGATGGAGGAAGCCCAAAAGTACGAGCCTCCCCATAAGTTGAGGAAGATGGGAGTTCCGGTCATAAAACCGGTGATAGATCCAAAAATTGTGCAAAAAGATTGCACATGGAAGTAGCTCCAAGTTTGCTGCTAAAAACAAAAAAAAATAGTTATTGCTTTTATATGTTTTGTACTAAAAAAATTATGACATGTTTGAAAAAACCTATATAAATATTTAATTTTTGTCGAATGTTGATTCACACGAGCTTAAATATATTTCATTTTTTTGTTCGAATATATTCTTGATTCACATGAGCTTAAATATTAAATATGTTTTGCATTGGATTAAATATGTTTTGCATTGGATTAAATATGTTTTCCATAGTATTAAAATGTGTTTCTATGGATTATATTTTTAAAATTACTAATGTTTATATATTTTATAGCAAGTTTAGATTATTAAAATTCATTTATGTTATAATTATATTTAGGTACCAAATGCGTATTGGTAACGATTTTCTAAAATCTTCACAACCCCAAAAATGAAATGTCTTCAGCTTATTTGAAACCAATCAAGTGAAGTCTAGTTAAAAAGGAAAAATTAACAAGGTCTAAAAATATTTAAATATTCATGTCAAATTCACTAAGTATGGGTTATGATCATTTGTCCTATTTAGGATTGTATTGGTGCAATTATCATTTCCAATCGTTTATGGTATTCATATGGCCCCCTTTGATTATTTATTTATTTATTAATTATCTTGTGTAGTTCTAAGTCTTTTTCTAGGTTAGTGCACTTGACAAGGAATTTAAGTCCAAAAGGTTTTGGTAAACTACATGTTTATGAGAAAAGAGTCCCCGTTCTCTTCAAAATTTATCCATGTGACCCTTGGTCTACCTTATTCACATTTTTTTATAGTCATATATCAGTTTGTTTATTTGTGTGTCAATAGTGTTCTAATATGAGTTCAACTCATCTAGAGATGCACATGTACCCTACTTAATCTACATAATATAGAAAATCAGTATTGTTTGAAAAGGAGTTAATTCTAGAGAATTCAAGTACTCATTGAAGCATGTAATTTTAATACTAGATATACATTACAATGGTTTTGTAGTGAATAAACTATAACAATTATTGGAATGTCGTTCACATTACTATATGTTATTGATGGACTTGTTAAATATCAAGAAAGATTAGTATATTTGATAAAATGAAAACCCCAAAACATATTATTGTTTCCTTATGGTTTAAACTTCAGCATCCCATTTAGGGAAAGCTAAAGAAGTACATTTTACCATTGATTGTAATGAAGTTTTAGAAACTTGAGAGAGTTTTGGACCCCTCATTTCTGGAAAATCTACTCATAATAACATATTTTGAATTAAAGTGCACAATATTACTTGGAATGTCAAGTGTATGGTTTAGGTATGCTTGAAATGTCAAGTGTACAGTATACACTTGTTGGTTCTCGATAAATGTAAGTTTTCTAGTTTTCCCGTGTCTCATAAAAATCAATTGTACTACAAGATTTGGATGATCATCTTCTTGTCACTTCCCAAGAACATGATAAATCTAAACTCTATCTTGGATGATCATCTTCTTGTCACTCCTACGAACATGATAAATCTAAACCCTATGTACTAGATATTTCTTTATTGATTTGGTTTTGAAAACTAATCAAATGTTATTTACTATTCTACACCCATTTTAACCCTAATCAAATGTTTATAGATATTGATATTGCAAATAGATTGAAATCTATCTATTCATAATAGACTAATCAATTTATTAAGTGATTTATTCAAATTTAATATTTACCCATTACATTTATAAACTCATAATTATAGGAAAACATATTTTTAAAAAATTATTCTAAATTGTGCTTGTATTAATTATATGTTAGAAATATAAAGTTATCTATACAGAAAATGAGTGGAATGGAACCAAACCCGTGATTACGATTCCAATATATTCCAAAATATATTCACACTTTAGTCTAACATACGAAATACAAAGTTTTAGTATTGTAAGGAATACAATGTTTTAATACAATGTTTCCCAAAAAGAAGTCGCTCACGAACACATGACGTTAACTCATTTAGTGTGTATGTCCCTAGACAAAGTACTAACTCCATTGAATCTCCAATAAGAAATCATTATTAATGAATGAACTCAGTAGAAAATGTTTTAGGGCCTTGTCATATGTTAAATTACAGATGTTGTATTGAAAAGTCAAATTTGAAGTGTTCATTCTATTTTTTTTATGTTTTCTTACGATATATTTTTGTCCATTGTAAAGGTAAACATGGTTTCCATTTGGAGATTGGAAATTCATGGAGTGTCGAATACCTCCAAAAATATTTACATGTTCATCATTCATATTATACGACCCTGATGGAAGCAAGATAGTAGAAAGAGGTACAATTGTCGAAATGCCACTATGACCTTCCACCAAGCTGAGTATAGGGCCTTGATATTGGGTCTTGAGGAAGCGATATGCCATGATGTTCGAAACATTTGTGTGTTTTCTCACGATATGCTTGTTGTGAAACAAATGACTGGTGTATACCAATGTAACAATGTAAATCTTTCAATTCTTCGAGTTCAAGTGCTAGAGAGTGTATCTCACTTTGTGAAATGTTCATATGTGCATGTAAAAGTTAATAGAGGTAGGTTAGATGTATGTCAAGTGTCTAGGGACACTATAAACCAAGAAGTGGTAGCTTTGCTAGCACTTGCCATGGAAGACATTTCAATATGATATATGTACACATTGTATTTCCTTTTTGCGTAATGGTAGACATACATTATTTATTAGATTATGAATAACTAATATTATGTGAATTGTCTCCAACGTATATATTATATATTTTGTGGATAATATGATGATACATCATATAGTGTTGGTTGATAAACCGGGCATTGTGGATACATCATGCTTTAATCCTATCTTGTCTTGTAACACACTTGCAATTCACATTTCATGTTTACTTTGGAAACATCTAGAGTCGAGTATCCAGTTTTGAAAAATAATGTGTGTGCTAACTTCATCACAAATCGTTTATTGTGCATGATTTTCTCAATATGAATGCAAAATACGAATAAATAAGTTCATGCACCATTTGTTTCAGTTTAACTTGTTTTACAATGCGTCGCTTCAATGATGGTTATGACAACGCACTTGAATGAAACATGCAAAAGCTCGGCGACATGGGTCGATCCATGTTCACAATCCATTCTTATGTTTTCGGGAAGACATAAATAATGAGACAATAATATATAACTTTGTGAACATTAATTGTTTGTCATAACAATGTACCTAATGTCATTTGTTGGGATAATAATTATGAAATTGTTGTCTTTTCACATAGGTTTCTTCACATTCCATGATGGTAATATTTGAATATGTGAACATTACTTCTTTTGTAAAATACTTAATATTTTATGTTGGGCTAATAGTTATGCACTTGTACTCCCTAGATACAAGCACCTTCACATCACATGGCGCATACGTGTTTCACAAGTGTCATAGAGGAAGCAAAGGGAGATGCTCCTCCAATAGTTGATGGAGCTACGTCAGATGGTCCTTCTCAAGCCCATTCACTCAGATATCCATGAGCCACCCATAGAGTATAAAACCAAATATGTTAATGGTCATATTCATTATTTCTACCAACATGGATCATGTGTTGTTAGTGGGGATGTTAGGTTTTGGAGTTACATAGACTTAATCAACATCACCAAGTAGAACACAATCTTCCCTCCATGGAACCTCGTAAGTGTGGCCGTAAGTATATGGGAAAATGACCACCTATCCCTCAAGATAGGAGCAGGCATACATGCAAAAGAGAGAGGGGATGTGAACTATGTCATGAGGCAACGATACTACTTGTAGTGGAGGAGGGTTATCGATCGAGTTTGTAAAAAATAATGCAAAAATCGATTCGAGGAGTTGAGCCAAGAAGGAAAGAGGGAGGTGGATGCTGTAATGTGTGCCTACAATTCAAAGAAGATGTGAAAGGAGAGAGAGGAGCATTGGGTGAGAGCGAGAGGAAAAATTAACTCAAATATCGAATTGAGGTAAATTTAAGATTAGTATAATATATTATATTTTATGTTTGGTTGGAAATCAAAAACTTAATATTTGTCATGAACAGGAAGATAGAGAAGAGGGTGGAACAAGTAGTAAAAATGTTGACCCCCCTACGAATGATAACATAAGAAATTATTGGTCTTTCGTAAGTAAGGATAGAATGTAGTTTTTTTTTTTTGTATATACTAACTATAGGTGTGCGTAGGATTATGACATTCCCTTGTGTGAGCTCCTACGCCAACAAAGAGACTCGATTCGTAGTGTGAAATGGAGAAAGGTAAAAACCACTTAACACGCACTTGAACCTTGTATGTTGCCTTATGTTGTTGATATTTAAATTATCTTGATGACTCGATTGTTGTAGGTGGATGTTTGCGATAACATGCCCCCTTCTCAATCAGCCTATGGTCTCGATCTTATTGGAGAGATAGCTTCACATGAGGTCAAAGAGGCGAGATGAAAAATCCCAGAGTTACAACTTCTTTTCCAATCGAGGAGAGAGAGGGTGACAAGGGGAGGCACGAGGAGAGGGGCACAAACATCCGTTGTTGATAGTATGAGAGATGGAGGAGCTGGAATGGTAAGTTATTGAATGTTCTCATTTGATTTTCTGTATTCTTTTTTGGTGAAATTAAGATAAAGTTATTAATGTAATTGAGATTGTCATTATTCTAGGCTTTTCCTGATGGGGTCGAAGTTAGGTTAATGTCAGATGATATAGTTGTCACAAGAGGAGTGGTTTGTGATAGTAGCCCACATGCAAAGTGTCATGGCATCACACTCCCCCAATTTACTATCAAAGTCATTATTTCGAGGCCATTGTTCCCACTGCTCCATTTCCCTACCCTAATTCATTTGCAAGCACTTTGGCAAAGTGTGTCAAAGGGTTTTCTATATGGGATCTCAGAGATATCAGACTTGACACTCGTGAAGAGGCAAGTAGATGTAATGGATGATTTAATTTAATTATGTGTTTAACTGAGAGATTCATCTACGTTGACTTATTTACTATATGGTTGGATTTTAGGATGATGAGGTACATGTTGAGACAACACGACATACTTAGATAAAGACATCAGATGCCCCACCCATTCTTGGCATCACACCAAATTATGTTCATAGAGACGAGAAGAAACGTATTATATTTTATGATGGAGTATTGTCTATCGCTAACAATAGGCAAGTGAAGGAGATGAAAACATTTATTGTATAACATTGCTTGTGAGGAGTCAAATTACTATATATGTGTATATGATGATGATGTTACTTTAATGTGTTTGAGGTTTATGATTTAGTATTGCATTATTGATATATTGAATATGGTTTGTGGTTATGGGTTACATAGAGTTATCCATTTATGTTCTGTTTATAGTGCATTAGATGGTTTTTATTCTTGTTATGTGACATTCCATTTATTGTATAAATGATGATGTTGTCACTTATGTATCTAGTTAATGTATTAATGTGACTATGGATTGTGGATTACGGTTTATGGTATGTGGTTACATAGTTGTGTTCTTCTTCCTTGTATGCCTACTTGGGTTTGACGTGTTCAGTAATTTATCATAGATAATTCACAATTTTGCTTTCAAATTTTGTGTATTATGGATTACGGTTTGTGGTTTATGGTTACATAGTTGCGTTCTTCATCCATGTATGCATACTTGGGTTTGATGTGCTTACGAAAATTTTGTATATATTTCATCCATGATAATATTTTGTTAAGTATAAGTTAAGTGCATTATTTCCTTTCTAATTATGTTTGAATGGTAACAAATAATAATCGATTGTTTTAATACAGGTTTATTTAGATGGCAAGACAAAAAAAGGCTTGGAAAGTGCAAGGCTTTGCCAGTGTAAGAACCAAATGATTATGAAACATTTGATAGTGACACTTATGTGTTCGGAAAGAATGCAAAGAGCTCTACAAACAAAGATGTCAGTGCTAGACAAGAAGATGAGTCTTCCCCATCATTTCGTATGGAATTAGAAATGAAACTTGTAACAAAGAAGACAAAGATGTATCAAAACGAGTGTGAAATATTTGCATTGGAAAATTTATATTTTACAAAAAAATAAGGAAATATTGGATGAAATAGGAGAAATTTCCTCAAGGAAGATGGAGTTGGAGCTCGAGGTTCAGGAGTTAGAACTGAAATTAAGAATTGGGAGACAATGCGTGAAGTAGACAAAAAAAGTGTTCACAAATCAAGTAGCAAAATTTAATACCATTCTTAAAATACATGAAGATCAGAAGGAAGTATGGAAGAAGATGTACATGTAGGCCAAGGCGTGATTGAGGAAAAAACACCAGGCACTCCCACCGAAGACAATGATAACAAATGAATATACCAGTCATACAACCTTTGAGATGAAAATATGCTTGTTAAACACATATTGAACTTACTTATATATTTGACATCAATGTGTTATTGTACTTTTATATTTCACTTACATATTTGACAAATTTTACTTATATATTTGACATATATGTATAGATATTGATTATGTGGTATGCAAAAAAATTAGTTATATTTAATGAATTTTGCCTTTGTAGCATAATAGATGATATGGATAGACGTATGTGGTTATATTATGATTATTAGATGTATGTGATTTTACACTAATATGGTTGTTTTTCGGTTGATGTTATGATGTGCACATTAATTAGTATTTAGATCATGTATATGAATTGCTATATCTGGTATGTGATGTGATGAATAAGGAAGAGTAATACAAGTGTGATTAGAAGACAAGTGTATATATGTGTGATGAGGTTGTTACTTTAATGTGTTTGACATTTACGATTTAGTATTACATTCTTGTTAAATTGAATATGGTTTGTGGTTCTGTTTATAACACATTAGATGGTTTTTATTCTTGTTATGTCACATTCCATTTATTGTATAAATGATGATGTTGTCACTGTGTATATGGTTAATGTATTAATGTGACTATGGATTGTGGATTACGGTAAATGGTATATGGTTACTTAGTTGCGTTCTTCTTCTGTGTATGGTATATGGTTACAATTACGTTTGAATGTTAACAAATATTAATTGGTTGTTTAAATACAAGTTTAATTAGATGGCAAGACAAAAGAAGGTTGGAAAGCACAAGGCCTCACCAATGTTCGGGAACCGAAATATTATGCAAAATTCTATAGTGCTAGTACTAATGTGTTCGGAAAGACTGTAGAGAGCCTTGCAAATGAAGATGTCAAAGTTGAACAAGAAGATGAGTCATCCCTGTCATTTCGTATGGAAATAGAAATGAAACTTGCAATGAATAAGGAAAAGTTTTATAAAACCAAGCGTGAAAGACTTAGACTGCAATATTTAAAATTGTAAAAAAAGGAATTATTGGACCAATTACTAGATGCTTCCTCGAGGAAGATGGAGTTGGAGCTTGAGGTTCAAGAGTTGGAATTAGAAATTAAGAATTGGGAGACGACGTGTGAATCGAACAAAAAGTGTTCGAAAATCAAGTAAAGAAACTTTAATTCCATTGTTAAAATTCATTAAGGCCACAAAGAATTATGGAAGAAGATGTACATCCTAGCCAAGGCGTCAACTAAGAAAAAAGTACCAATCACTCACACCGAAGACTGTCCATGTGACCTTTGACATAAAATATGACTTTGTAATAAAATGACACTTTATCCATGTGACCTTTGACATCAAAAGATGTTGGTTAAATGTATATTTTAGTTTTTAAAAGAGTAAATAATAATTAAACCATCAAAACATAATAAAATATTAGAAGGTTTGAAAATCAAATAACAAGATTTAAATTGGAATAAGATTTAAAATGTGCGAGTATTGTGAATGTTACTTCTAGTTAATGTACATATTATAGAGAATTCAAATTTCAAGTACTCATTGAAGCATGTAATTTTCATACTACATATACATTACAATGGTTTTTTAGCGAGTAAACTATAACAATTATTGGAATGTCGTTCACAATAATATATGTATTGATGGACTTGTTAAATGTCTGCAGGTTTGACATCGTCATGTAATTTTCTTTCAACTTGTGCATATATTGATGAATGGTTTGATCTTAGTTTAAATGTGTGTTACCATTCATTAAGACTACAATTTTTTTCATTGCTTCAAGTCTAACTTCTCATCTTCTCATAGTTTTTTTGCAGTGTTATACAGATTTGATGCGAAGGATTTTCCATTTCAAAAAAATGTTTTGGTTTTCAAGAAGTTTGCAAGAATAATATTGGTTATTTCAATGTAATTCATTATTATCATCTAGTCTTATAAGAGATAATTAGTATTTTCTATGGTTACTATAAATTTGGTGTAAATGTATAAATGGTTTGTCTAATATTATGATTTTATCACATTGTATCCACTGTAATATGGGCTCCACACATGGGTTTAAATAAAAAGGAGTGGAACTTGTGTTATTTTGGTTGTGTTAACATTCATATAAAAACTATTGATTATAAATTAATCATGCATGTTATATCTACAAATGATATCTCTTATGATTTCATGTTATATCTACAAAGAATATGATTTCATCTTTTCATTTCGTTATGTTTTTCAATGTGTCGAAAAAATTGCTCTATTTTTTCATTGCTTCAATAAAACCAACCCTTGTACACCTGATAATTATTTGATGTGGATTGAATCGTAAAAAAAAGGAGGAAAAACATCATGGGTTGTACCTTTTGGAGAACCGAATTACGTTTTTCAAAGTGCTGAAAAACACCGTATGTTTTTCAACGTGTCAAAAACTTGCTCTATTTTTTCATTACTTCGATAAAACCAACCCTTGTCCACTTGATAATTATTTGATGTGGATTGAATCATTACAAAAAGAGGAAATGCATCGTGGGTTGCACCTTTTGGAGAACCAAATTACGTTTTTCAAAGTGCTAAAAATACCATGTGTTTTTCAACGTGTCTTAAAACTCAATCTATTTTTTAATAGATTTGGAAAACCAACTCTTCTCCACATGATAATTATTTGATGTGGATTGCATCATTACAACAAGGAGGAAAAGCATCGTGGGTTGCACCTTTTTGAGAACCAAATTACGTTTTTCAAAGTGTTGAAAAACCATGTGTTTTTCAACATGTCTTAAAACTCGCTCTATTTTTTTCATCGATTTGAAAAACCAAATCTTCTCCACATGATAATATTTTATGTGGATTGTATCATTATTACAATAAGGAGGAAATGCATCATGGGTTGTACCTTGTTATAAACCGAATTGCGTTTTCAAAGTGCTGAAAAATACCATGCGTTTTTCAACGTGTCGAAAAACACACTATGTTTTTCAGCACTTTGAAAAAATTCAACCCTTGTCCACCTAATAATTATTTGATGTGGATTTCATCATTACAAGGAGGAAATGCATCGTGGGTTACACCTTTTGGATAACCAAATTGCGTTTTTCAAAGTGCTTGAAAAACACCGTGTGTTTTTCAATGTGTCTTAAAACTCGCTCTATTTTTTAATCGATTTGGAAAAACCAACTCTTCTCCACCTGATAATTATTTGATGTGGATTGAATCATTACAACAAGGAGGAAAATCATCGTGGGTTGCACCTTTTGGAGAACTGAATTGTGTTTTTCAAAGTGCTTTGAAAAACATTGTGTTTTTCAATGTGTCTTAAAACTCGCTCTATTTTTTAATTGATTGGGAAAAACCAAATCTTCTCCACTTGATAAATATTTTATGTGGATTTCATCATTACAAAAAGGAGGAAAAACATCACGGGTTGCACCTTTTTGGAGAACCGAATTACGTTTTTCAAAGTGTTGAAAAACACCGTGTGTTTTTCAACATGTCGAAAAACTTGCTCTATTTTTTCATCGCTTTTGAAAAAAATCCAACCCTTGTCCACCTGATAAATATTTGATGTGGATTAAATAATTACAAGGAGGAAAAAAATCACGGGTTGCACCTTTTCGAGAACCAAATTACGTTTTTCAAAGTGTTGAAAACACTGTGTGTTTTTCAACGTGTCTTAAAACTCGCTCTATTTTTTCATCACTTCAATAAAACCAACCCTTCTCCACCTGATAATTATTTGATGTGGATTGCATCATTACAACAAGGAGGAAATGCATCGTGGGTTGCACCTTGTTATAAACCAATTGTATTTTTCAAAGTGTTGAAAAACACCGTGCGTTTTTCAACGTCGAAAAACACACTCTATTTTTTCTATATTGTTTTGAAAAATTCAACCATTTCCACCTGATAATTATTTGATATGGATTACATCATTACAAAAATGAGGAAATGCATCATGGGTTGCACCTTGTTATAAACCGAATTATGTTTTTCAAAGTGTTGAAAAACAGTGTGTTTTTCAACGTGTCGAAAAACACACTTTGTTTTTCAGCACTTTGAAAAATTCAACCCTTCTCCACTTGATAAGTAGTTGATGTGGAGTTAATGTTTACAACAAGAAAGAAAAACATCGTGGGTTGCACCTTTTTGAGAACCAAATTACGTTTTTCAAAGTGTTGAAAAACACCATGTGTTTTTCAACGTGTCAAAAACTCACTCTATTTTTTCATCACTTTGATAAAACCAACCCTTGTCCACCTGATAATTATATGATGTGGATTCAATGTTTCTAACAAGGAGGAAATGCACATGGGTTGCACCTTTTGGTGAACCGAATTGCATTTTTCAAAGTGCTTTGAAAAACACCGTGTGTTTTTCAACATGTCTTAAAAATCGCTCTATTTTTAAATCAATTTGGAAAAACCAACTCTTCTCCACATGATAATTATTTTATTTGGATTGCATCATTACAAAAAGGAGGAAAAACATCATGGGTTGCACCTTTTGGAGAACCGAATTACGTTTTTCAAAGTGCTGAAAAACACCGTGTTTTTCAATGTGTCTTAAAACTCGTTCTATTTTTTAATCGATTGGGAAAATCCAACTCTTCTCCACTTGATAAATATTTTATATGGATTGCATATTTACAACAAGGAGGAAAAACATCATGGGTTGCACCTTTTGGAGAACCAAATTATGTTTTTCAAAGTGTTGAAAAACACCGTGTGTTTTCAACGTGTCGAAAAACTTGCTCTATTTTTTCATCGCTTCGATAAAACCAACCCTTGTCCACCTGATAAATATTTTATGTGGATTTCATCATTATAAGGAGGAAAATAATCGTGGTTGCACCTTTTTGAGAACTAAATTGCATTTTTCAAAGTGTTGAAAAACACTGTGTTTTCAACGTGTTGTAAAACTGACTATTTTTTCATCGCTTTGATAAAACCAATCCTTCTCCACCTGATAAATATTTTATGTGGATTTTATCATTACAACAAGGAGGAAATGCATCGTGGGTTCCACCTTGTTATAAATTGAATTACATTTTTCAAAGTGTTGAAAAACACTGTGCATTTTTTAATGTGTCGAAAAGCACACTTTATTTTTTAATTGCTTTGAAAAATTCAACCCTTTTCCACATGATAATTATTTTATGTGGATTGCATCATTAGAACAAAGAGGAAATGAATCATGGGTTTCACCTTGTTATAAACCGAATTATGTTTTTCAAAGTCTTTGAAAAACACCATGCGTTTTTCAATGTGTCAAAAAAACACACTCTATTTTTCAGCACTTTGAAAAAATTCAACCCTTCTCCACCTGATAAGTATTTGATGTGGATTGCATCATTACAAAAAGGAGGAAATTCATTGTGGGTTGCACCTTGTTATAAACCGAATTACGTTTTCAAAGTGTTGAAAAACACCATGCATTTTTCAACGTGTCGAAAAACACTCTATTTTTCATCGCTTTGAAAAATTCAACCCTTGTCCACTTGATAACTAGTTGATGTGGATTACATCGTTACAAAAAGGAGGAAATGCATCGTGGGTTGCACCTTGTTATAAACCGAATTGTGTTTTTCAAAGTGCTGAAAAACACCATGCGTTTTTCAACATGTCGAAAAACACACTCTATTTTTCATCATCGCTTTGAAAAAATTCAACCCTTGTCCACCTGATAATTATTTGATGTGGATTGCATCATTAGAAAATGAGGAAATGAATCGTGGGTTACACCTTATCTTCAACGTGATTGTTTAAACCTTCTACAATGATGACCTCTTAGTCACATTGCATGATGGCATTTTTACTCGCATTAAACCATGGACGCATGTGGGTGGTGGATGTCTCATCAACATATCCTTTGAAAGTAACATCCAACATATTTGATGCTTCTAGGTCTCTCCTAAACCTTTGAACACATTCAAAGAATGTTTTTTTGTTCATCTGTACTCAATCGTGTATCGAATATTGACTTCAAGAATTCTTTGGATGTGTGTTCCATAAAATTTGAATCACTTTCTATCATCAAACCACTAGCCCCAACTATTTTAGGAGTGCATGTGATGTATAAGACATTATAGAAATTTATTTATTTATACACTAGGTTTTTCAATATCATTATACACATGAATACACAATGTCACCTAATCATAAATATGCATGATGAACATTATCATTGACATCAATTAATTGATTGAAGGCATTAACAACTAACCATCAACTTGTCAGTGAATGTTGAGGTGGTGAGGAGGGGCCATCCCATAACATGCCATCATTTACCATGCTTGTCTCTACATAGGTATTGACCTCTACGAGAAATGAAAACAATTTCAACACGATGATTTTTTCGTTACAACTTATGCTTAGCAATATATATCAATACTTGCCACATATGATGACATTGAATTACCTTCCACTTCTGCTGCTAGATACGATGAGGAGGGTCCATCTCGAACGTGTCTTGGTTTATCATGCCTATCTCAGCATAAGTACTAGCTCTTGCACGTGAAAGGAAAACAATTTCAACAAGATGATTTTTTTACAACTTATGCTTAACAATCTATATCACTACTTGCCACATACGATGACATTGAATTACCTTCCACTTCTGTTGCTAGATACGATGAGGAGGGGCCATCACGAGAATGTGTCTTCATTTACCCTGCTTGTCTCCACATAAGTATTGGCTCCTGCACGTGAAATGAAAATAATTTCAACACGATGCTTATTTCATTACGACTTATGCTTAGCAATCTACATTGGTAACATATGATGGCATTGAATTACCTGTCACTTCTGGTGCTTGATATGATGACATCGACACATATTGCTTGCAAAAATCCAACGCCTTCAACACGTGCTTACATGTGTTTCCTTTGATAGCCCAAGCACATTCACATACATCCAAGGCTCCACATTGTCTTACCAAATACCATGTGCTTCTAGTTGTTTGGCTCCTCACCCACAATTGATTGCAATCAGGTGTAATTGCAAGGTAATTTGTATCAGGAATACTCTTTGCTCTCTCAACCACTGTCAATAGTTGTCTTTATTTTTTAAATTGGTAAAGAAGCCAGATTTTTACAACTTCCTCTTGTGTTTGTAAAATGGCTCCACCTTGTATATAAGTGTGTAGAACAAATAGTCCATCCGGTAAGGTACATTTATTTTGTCTATGACACAAGTATCTAGTCTTCAAAAAACCATGGTAGGACTTGATTGATGCGTTTGTTTCTTGATTTGCATGGGAAAAGTTTCTAATTTTTTTTGCCTATGTAGCTATCAAGTGACATAGATTGAAAATCAGTGACACTATAAACCAATAATTATAATTGATGGTAACTAATAAGGAAACACACAAAGGATCATACTCACCAACACGTTCTTCACTCTCACACCATGTATTCTTGAAGTACTTGAGGAACTTGGTTTCCTCTTTAAATTCATTAAAGAAGTCTTGAATGATTCAAATGTGTGCTCATGATGCATTTCGAACCATACATGATGGTACCTAGTCTCTCGAAAATATTCCACCTCGACTCCTTGCTACAATACCTGTGCACGTTTTTCAACCATGCCCTGTGCACATGCCATAGGCATAACAGTACACGACAACCAAAAACACACATGATGGCTTGGATTTTAGCCAACGCATCATCCGTAATGAATGCATTGATCTTGCTAATCGACACAAAGGTGTTTTCCTCATTTTTAGACTTCCACCAACCACCCGTAAATGTCTTTAATTTTATTCCTTGAAGAAATGGCCCATGCTACGGGCACCCTAGCCTCTTGCTCATCGAAAAAAAGCAATGTGTATAATTGGTACTACAAGGAATATGACATCAAATGGTAACATGGGGTTTAATATAACAGAAAGGGAACATTATTAATGATACATAAATTACACATCATTTCAAAATTCATTCCAATTACTTACGCCATATTTGTTCATAGAAAATGTCGAGTCCATGGAGATTATGGAATTGTGTAAATGTTGAACCATTCTCTCACACATCCATGGTGTTTGCAACCCCATAATGAATGGAATGGTGGTTCCATTTGGGTATTGATAGTAAAAAAATCTCTTTCCTCCGCATGCCATAAGTTCACGCTCATGGCATCATCAACGTGCTTTTGAGACCTTCTGCAGAAAATATTTTCCATGCGTTCACCACGTCCTTTCTTGTCATGTATTCATCCCTCTTGCTCGATATACCCACGTTGGATGGATCCTCTATATATTTATCGTACACCGTTTCCACAATGACTCCCATCAACAAAAGAATCTTAATATAAGTTTTACATTCATTTGATAAGTACGGGGCAACATTCAGATGAGGATTGTTAATGGTATTTTCATTCCTCCCATGACAACACTCACCATTTACATCACAATGAAATAGATTGTTGTATAATATTATGGCCATTGTCGGTCTCCCATAAAAAACCTTCACATTGAAATGACATTGGCAACCCCTTTTAATTATACACCTACTCACTTTTTCACTTGTTACTAGCTTATTTCTATTGTCATCTGGACCATACGAACACCAATAGTTGCATTAAAAATGGTAACATCAAATGCTATACAAATGTTTACGAAAAGAATGTACAAAAAAGAATTTGTTAGCAAAGGTCTGAACCTAGTATATGACTTAGTTGTATGCGGTTTAGGATTTTCTATATTTGTTGACTTGTGATTTGTGTGGGCGAAGGTAGTCTCAAAATTTCATTAATACCTCCCCCTTTAGAAATGCCCGTAGTCTTGCAGAGTGGTATGGCGACGGCACAAATGTCAATGTTTGGCTCATCCCCTATTGGTGTCCATTCTAGGTCATCATACGAAATGTGACTCTTTTCCTATGTAATCTCTTGGACAAGAAGATTGACCATGTTTTGCCATTTGGGCCTCCTTCCCATCCTAAAAATTATTACATACAATTTTGCATCATTTTTTATTATTATTGGTAAATAGTTTTTTGAAAGGGACTATACCCTTGTACACCAAGGCTCATAAGCCAAATTGAAAGTTGAAGCACAAGAGATGGATCAAAATCCGAAAGAATAATAAAGCCCGATTTACAAGACTCATGTCTGCAAAAGTAAAAACCAACAACCGACAATGCATCAACAAAAAAAAATCGATGTACAACAAACAAATAGCAATGGCATATCAACACCATTAGAATCAAACAAGTTATCCGGCCAAGAAAAATGAGACCAATGTAACCTAGCCTTACCCGATAGCGAAAATAAGAGCCATCAAGGCAAAGTGTTACCCTTCAGAGTGGTAAATTTTTTTCTTTGCTTTGACCATAACCCATCTTGATGGAGTCTTCATTTGGAGAGAAGACAAAGGAGGAGTATTTTCCCTAGTTGGATTTGTCCCATTTGGGACAGCCACTTTGTTATCCTGAGAGAGATATTTGTCATTTTCCATGTTGCCCTCAACAGCTTGTGCATTTTTCATGCTGCTCACAATTTGAGATTCACTTTCCGGGCTGAAATGGATTCAATATTTGTATCTGCATTTGAATCTAGACCCTTTTTTGCATCAAAATCAGGTGTTTGGGAGTGCGTCTTTCCACCAATTACGCTTCTCATGTTGACGTTTTTCCATCCCACACTCAGTAGAGGTGTGCCCTAAGCAAAAACACCTTCTACATCGAAAAGGAAGACCTTCATAATCAAGAGGTTGCGACCAAGTTCTATTTTGCACTTGAAGATCTATGGTTGCAGGCAGGAAGACTTTTATCGAAAGTGTCAAGTTCCACCAGGATTCGAGCATAAGTAGTATGGGTGTAATTAGTGGTTTGAGAATCTATATAGAGTGTAGTTCCCAAGGCATTGCCAATGGATGTCAGACAGTCATGACTCCAGAACTGGAGAGGTAAATGGGGCAGCCTGATCCAAACAAGTTTCCATGAGAAAGATTCTGTGAGTGGGTTGAAGGATGGAAACCAGGGTTTAATGATCAAATATTTAGATTGGCAGGTCCAAAGTTTGGAAGCAATGATGTTTCTATCATCTATTAAAGAGAAAGTTACAATGAAAATACCTTTAGCGCACGAATACAAGTCTATTTTTCCAGTTAAAATTGGAGTCCATATTTCCTCGTGAGATCCACGCGTGAAGAATAGGAAGGCTGGGCCATAGTCCCACGAATCTATAAATCAAAGTATGCTCTTTGTAGTAAATCTCAGAGGAAATGACCTCTTCCCCGAATGTAATAGATGGGGTAATGTTTGCAGTTTCATGGAAGATTCCTTTCCATTTAAAACATTTTTGAAGGATGACCCAATATGGCCACGACTAGCATCTCTCTACTAGCTCAGCCTTCAATCATGGACACGAACTGAACCTTCCAACACAGATTTTAAGTTTTCAAAACCAGGCGTAGCCGCAGGCACACCCCCGGATGTATCTTGTAGCAGATCACGGCTAGGGTTTGCGCCATCATTCCGAGGTAGAGGGCTCCCTGCATTGAAGGCCAGATCGATCCACGACCCGGGTGGACTCTCAGAAACGAGCCCCACATCCGTGCCGCCTCCATCTCCCTCACCTGTCCACAGAGTTCCTGCGGAAGTCTTGCGTGAAACGCTAGATTTAGGGTTCACGTTTTTGGTTGAGGCTAGGGCTCGGGTAGAAACCATTCTAGGAATCGTATTTCTCCTTATTTAGAAGTAGAATAATGAAACAATTATTTCATATTTTCCAAATAAATTTTGACTTGTGATTGATCATCATCAACATGAATACCATCTTAAAACATTGGAAGCATTTGAATTTTTGTCTAATTCAAAAGCCACATGTATAAAAGACAATATTGAAATGCAAGGAAAACAACAATTTATATCACAATATGGTCATCTATAATGTGACAAAGAATGCGACATAATAAATATAATGTGACAAAGACATTACAAAATTAATATTATTTCAAATACACTTATTCAATGTTGAGAGAAACTTCCATAGAAAATATTATAATTAACCTTATAAATATAATTCACATCGTATAATAATATATTTTATGGTGCTTATTTTATTTATTAAATAATATTTTTCAAAAATGATGTATATAAAATAGAAATTATTACATTTAGCTAAAAACAATAAAAACTATCGAAACAAGAACATGTTTATTTAAAACAAAAGTTACAAATAAAAAAATTAAAATATTAATAACATCTTTAAAATATATATACATTTATGCATGCCAAAACACAATAATTAAACAACAATAACATAATAATCTTCGCAACACCCATATACCCTTCTTTTTGAAAAAATGAACTTACAAACTAAAATTGAGGAATATAGATATTTCAAAAATTTCACACTTTTATTTGAATTTTAGAAATGGTGCTAAAATTTTGAATCGTAATAAAAATTATTTGCTATACATTCTAAACAACTAGTATTCATTGGCATACTGAACTATCTATAATATACATATAATTTATAAATTGTTAATAAATTGAGGACTATTTTTAGGAACTCTTGCAATTTTCAAACTTTTTATGTGAACACCCTTCATCTTCAGTTTACGTGGAAGCTCGTATTTCTTTATGTCTTCATTTTACAAACAGGATCGAGATAAATTAGGCTCCTGGTATTCATATTCAATACACAAAAGAGTAACTAATACATAACAAAATATACAATTAATGTTAGTACGATACATGAAAATCTAATATACGTCATCCAATATGATAAAATAATCAAAACATTAGAAAACTAATATTCATGACAAATTCAAGTATCAATACATGTCAATGGCTATCCTTCACTCAAAATGCACCCTCCCATAATATCACAATCGTCCATTGTAAAAGGGACGGTTGTGATATTATGGGAGGGTGCATTTCTGAGTGGAGGGTCGATAGGCAACTTTAAAAACCTCTGCTCAACATAGTATACCACCCAACTATCGATGCGGAATCCTAAGGGGAAGCCCCTTCATCATGTAATGATAGTTGGGCATATCGATGTGGCATCCTAAGGGGCAAGCCCCTTCAACATGCACTGATTCCTGTCTTTGCAGAGGCACTTGCCCCCATATGCCAAATTGAGAGTGAGAGTATGATATCACATAATTTTTATAGCTTCAACTTACATCAGACATTCACAACATTACAATTACCAATATTTAACAACTAATAAAAAAATATATACAAATGATCTACACATTCACAATATTTACAACTATAATGCATCCAGAAATCAAACTTTTCCTATTGTATTTAATTTAACACAACTAAGAGCAATGAAATTACAACTAAGAGCTCGAAGATCACATGCATATTTAACCAATACCAACGTAATATCAACATAATTAACTATTCTCATACCAATGATTAATAAACACAAATTGTAGAAATTACCGAATCCTCTATCATTTATTAACAAATACGTGAATACAATAATACCATAATAATAAACTAGTTCACACTATTATTTAGTGTCTATATACTAAACAAAATATTTGACCACGTCATTCATTTTGAAAAGATGCTTCCAAACAATTGTTTGATATATTTGTACTTAAGATAAAGTTTCATGTTATATTTATCCTTGTGTATATCAAGAACATAGATTTGTTCCTATTTACAAAGTATTAGGTAATAGATATGACATCAAATTGCCACCTTTTCTTACAGTTTCAAATATATTAATTAATAATAATAATGAAAACTATAATTATTTTCTAAAGTTTAAGGTTCAAGGTTTAGGGTTTTGGGCTTAGGGTTTAGGGTTTGGGGTTTAGGGCTTAGGCCTCAAGGTTCGGGTTTAGGGTATAAGGTTTAGGGCTTAGGGTTCAAGGATTAGGGTTTAGGGTTTAAGGTTTAGGACTTAGGGTTTATGACTTAAGGTTGAGGGTTTAGAATTTAGGGTTTATCCTAAATAACATAATTAGGAAAACTTAACACTAATATGACACCGTAAACAATCAAATGATATCTTAAAAACTAATGCGATATCCTAAACACTGAAATATTGATATGACATAAAACACTAATGTGTCACCACCAATAATACATTTGGGACACACTATTCACTAATGTGACATCCTAAACATTGATATGACACCCTAAACACTATTATGAGACCCTAAACAAGTTATAAAGTCATGTAGAAACCCTAAAAATTCAAAATTCATACCTATTCCTAGTCATGCCTATCACATGCACAATTGTTGATACACATATTGTTGAGCTAATGTACTTTCGAGATATCTCGAAAGAAAGTCCTTGTTGTTCAATATTCCCAATGTCAATCCTAGTGTTTTGCAGGTAGTTAGAACACAATAATTTTAAGGGATTTCACTTGCGCATGTCACATGACACTATAGAGTTCAAGACATGTGGAGCGAATATATCGACATCACATGTTGAGCTGATGTAACTTATTTAAATTTACTAACCATAGAACATGGCCTGTTAGGTTGTTTTGTGCCATCTTTCTAGACCAATATCTTAGGCCATCCTCCATGCGTGCCCAAGCAACTATGTAAATACTTGCCGCAAGTGTTTTCTTAGGCCATCCATGTGTATATCAAGAACATAAATTTGTTCCTATTTTCACAATATTAGGTAATAGATATTTTTCATCGATCTCACTTATAAACATACTGGTGTAATTCCTACTTATTCTTGGAAAGATTAGATGATCACTAGCTTCATTTAGATAGTATTGTAGATTTGATTTGCATTCCTTCCACATAAAAAAACATTCATTTTTTTGCATGATTGTTTATATAAAATGAACAATAAATTTAAAAATTGTTTATAACATTAACATAACATCTCTACAAGTATTAGCTAAAATTATTCTAATTCTAATGATGAATGAAAACATAGTATTAGCTAAAATTATTCTAATTCTATCACCATAAACAATAATAAGTCACCCACATTAAATTAATTTTGGACACTTTAAACACTTATACGACACCTTGAACACTAATTAGTCACCCCACATAAAATAATTGAGATACACTAAACATTAAACATTGATACAATACCCTAAATAATGTCGTGATACTCTATGCACTAATGATTCATCCTCTATTTCATAATTAGGATAACCTAAACACTAATGAAACACAGGGTCTCATACAAAACCATAATCATTACTGTAATACCCTATAAACTCATATGACACCTTAAACACTAATATGACACCCTAAACCCTCATATGACATCCTAAACACTCAAAAATTGATGCAAAACCTTGGACACTAATGGGTTACTCGTTATAACATAATTTAGACACAAAAAAACACTAATGTTATACCCTAAAAAAATTATAAGACATGATAAACACTAATATGACACCCTATACACTATTAGAAGACTATAAACATTAAGGGATCACCATAAATAATATAATTAGGACACCTTACAGAATAATTTGATATCATAAGCACTCATATTAAACACTAATACACCACCCTAAACATTCAAACATTGATACAAAAACCTAAACACTAATGGGTCAACCTAAATAACATAATTGACAATCGAGATACTTTGAGCATTAAAAAACAACCCTAAACTTGATATAAAACTATGAAAACTATAATGAGACCTTACAAAATAATGGGTCACTTTACAAAACATAATTGGAACATCCTAAATATTAACGTGTCATCCTAAACATTCATACGATACCCTAAACACTCAAACACTGATATGATGCCCTAAAACTTGTCATCTTAAATAACACAATTACAACACCCTAAACTATAATACAACACCTAACATTAATTTAACATGTATTAGGGTTCAATCGTATAAATGATTCCAAATATAGCCTTAATACATGTTCAATTGTCACATTAGGTGTATTAGGGCTCGATCGGTAGAAACAAGGGCAAACCAATACTCGACACTCAAATAGGCCACCCTAAACATGTGGAAAACCATCGTGTTTTTCAACATGCTGAAAAACATAGTGTTTTTTTAACATGTTGAAAAACACAGTGTGTTTTCCATCTTGACGAAAAACACGTTGTGTTTTCCATCTTAACAAAAAAAAAACATTATGGACAGTGGACTGTGTTTTCCATCTTAACTGATGTAATTTATTACATCAGTTATAGAAAGTTTATAACATACATAAAATACAAAGGGTAAATAGTGGACAATGGATTTAATCCTTTATTTTTCACTAAAATCGAGGGAAATCATTTTCCCCTAAAAATGTAACTATGCATTTAGTATGATATGTGGTCCCCTGGCTCATGATTGGTGATAACATTTGTTTAATCCAAATATAAACATTAAAAACACAATGTGTTTTGTAACCGTGTTTAAAAACACTACAATTTTCAATTTTCCACACATTTTGACTTATGTAATCAATAAAAATGTATTAAATAAATAATTATACATTATAAATATAATCTATTATTGTTGAATTAGTGTGAGTTATTTAACGAACAGAAAGTATTATAAATGCTTCCTGACTGTGATACCTCATTGTGGAGGAGTAATAGTTTAGAATAATGATTAGAAGTGGAGATGAGCAACCTTCCTTTCCTGGTTTTAGCCTTGTTAGTGATTGCTAGTCCCATATGCACAAATCAAGTTGCTACTACAAATTATGCCTCAACTTATATTGTCCATATGGATAAGTCTCGTGATGTATAATGAATTCCCCACAAACATTGGTATGCATCGATCATGTGAAGGAATTCACTCCCTTGACATTACAAATCCTCCCTAAAAATATTTCAAGTATAAATAAATGAAAATTTTGAGAGCTGTAGAGACCATTCAAACATACATTGGGTATAATCTTAGGGTAGTAATCTAGACTCTTTTAACAATTAAAGTGATCAGTTGCCAAACTATTCAACTGGTAACTTTCAATTTTCAATGGAAATTTATAATCAAAATAATTGAAATGGTAACGAAATTTATAAATGAACAACTTAATTTGCATTCTTCTAATTGTTTGAATGTAAATATGATCTTAGGCATCGATAATTTGAAGGAAAAATTCAGGGATTCAATGAAGAAACATTGGTATGCATCATAAATTTCAGATACATGTCAATGGTATGAATCCGTGTTAAGTGGAAACTAAACAATTAATTACTTGGCTCAGGGAGCCGCTTGTTATTCTTGCAAGCGTGACGCTTACCTTCTAGTCTACAAATTTTTCCACAACTTTAGCTCGATGATGGCTATGGCTTTGGCTCTTGCTCACGCTTTTGTGAATGGTGGAATTGTTTGCCTAAACAACAAAAGTTACGGCCAAATAGGGGCAAAAACAGCGACAAAGAGCATCCACCTAATCATAGTTAATGCGCCGCATATAATTTCCATCACGAAATCACTTCCAAATCATCCTCTGTCATTTCTGAACAATCCCATGTAGGAAGACCTTCAAGTTTGACAGGACCACTGCATCGACGACGGAAAAAAATTGACACGTCATGGATAGTCAAGGGAGCATGTCATGTTTGATGATTGAATTTAAGGGACATGCACATACATGGGTGCAAATTGAGTGAAGCGTAGTCACTTCCAGATTCGAAAGGTTTGATGGAATCAATGTATTTGAACGAGGACCATTTATAGGAAATAATGCTTGAGAATACTTTGTATATACGTCGGTACGACATGAGTAGAAGAATATAGTTCCTGCATTGGAGATTGCGAAGATGATGCTGAAATAAACGGGAAGGTTTTACTTTTGAATAGTGAATGGTGGTTGTGATGGAAGATGAGGTGGCCTCGAAGTATTGGTATCTGTGAAGATGGTGCAATTGAATTGGAAAATGAAGTGTGTAAGTTCTAATTGGAAAAAAACGGTTGTGGTGGCCGAGGCACTTGAGGTGGCCTTATGGGCATCGATGGGGTTTCCCAGAAATAGCCAAAGTGGAGCTGAAGACTAGAGCTATAAGGAAGGAGGAGTAACATGACCACGGGAGCGAGATGGTGGGGAGTATACTCGCATCCAACAAAAAAATATACTTGGTTATTAGAAGAATACATTAATTGACACAAAAAAATGGATGCATCATAAACTGAATTGAATACATCACTACAGACCACAACCATAGTCCTTCAAACCCTAGAATAAATTATTTATTGAAATCATGTTGAGAAAATATTTATCCAATTAAATGCAAATCTTTTGAATAAACATATTCATCAATGTCTAGTGACTCTTTTAAATAAACATGATTATATTTAGTCTAATTTAGGCTAATCGAGTTCCACCCAGAACTATAAGATTATGCAATTTCTTTACAAGTTGATGGTCATTTTCAACATTATGTTATTCTCCTAGATCTATCACTAAAGATAAATATTGATGAATAGACCAAAAGAAACCATCATAAAGAAGTTTGTTTAAAAACCAAGGCACAAAATTGGACAATCTCACTTCCATACTCAACCAGCCTAAAGAGCCTCCAAGAATCAAGAAACAACAGGAAAACATTTACAGGTATTTGTAACACAAAATAAGGATGACAAGCCAAATAGTACATTTTTTTTTTGCAGAGTTGAGGTCTGCAGTAAACTACCTACAGAAAGCTGAGCATATCAAGAAAGAACTTACAGAGAATACACCGCAGAAAACATTGGTTGGGGTGGCCTGCTGATTCCAGTTGGTCCCATTCCTATCCCTCGAAATATGGAGGAGAAACTTCTACCTTAGCCACCTTTGAAGATTTTTCGTCATGTGCATAATCAAAAACTCAAATATAGTATGTATCAGACAATTTGGGTTTAGTTTCCCTATTTTTATTGACTGGCATGGTAACAATAGATTTATTATAATGCATTAGATGTTGTATGTAAATATTATTACCATGTTCTTCATCACGAGCAACCAATATTTCGGGATTCCCTCCATACCAAAAATATCAATCTTTTTGATTATCTATCAGGTTTCGCATTTGGTACCCTGAGGCATCACATTTCAAAATAATTTATATTAAGAAAGCATGCCCATAACAAACTGTACATTATATATATGACAATGAGCGATGAACACAATTAGGAGAAGCTTTTTTGTTCTCCTAGCAGATAAATGTGATGATTTTCATCACTCTAAGCCTAAAGGAGGCTAAAGCTAGTGAGTGTGCACAAATTGATTTTATAATGAATATTTAAAAGAAGTAATGTTAACAATGAAACAATAGTGGGGGCTATGTGTAAAAAGCTCAAGCTATGTACCTTGGGATATGATAATATAATATACATGGGTTGATGGAGATGCCGACATGTGGCATACATCCTCTTAGTTATATGTATGGGTTCGCATGGGATATAATATTATAATGTATATGGGTTGATGGAGATGTCGACATGTGGCACACATCCCCTTTGTTAGTTATATGGGCTCACATAGGAATTGGGTAATGGGTCAGCCTACATTGGGATTAGGTGTTACCCATCCTATTTAAAGTATGTGAGTATCATTATGAGTAGGTCATGGATGTATGAGTTGAGTCTTCTACTTGGTAGAGGTATATTGGAGGTGTCCCCCTCGAAGTGGATTCCCATCTTGGGAGATTGTGGAGTTACTCCTTCCTTAAGGAGCATTGTATGGTGTTGCCCTACCTTAAGGGTATTATTCTGAATATATTGCATATTAGGGAATCTTGGCCCCCCATATATCTTGTGTTGTTTTATCTTATGCAATTTATTGATTTATTATATGCAAGGTTCTTATCAAGTGGTATCAGAGCATCGATTTCGGCAAAAAATTGGGTCCAAACCCTAATTTTAGTGATTCGGCTATATTTTTGAAAAGGCTATGAATATTTTCTCAATTTTTTTACCATAGTTGTGAAAGGATTTCAGAAAGCTACAGTATAAATTTCAGAATTTTTTGAGGTGTTTTGTGGAAGTTATTGCATTTTTAGGGTTTCACCTAAATTTGCTTCACAGGCTGTATTTTTTGGAATTAATTTTCTAAATTTTTACCAGCATTTCGAATACCCTTCATAAATATATGGTAAAAATTTCAGAATTTTTGGATCTATTTTGAAGAAGATATTGACAGTTTTAGGGTTTTACATAAAATCGGCCTACAGTTGCAATTTTCCATCTTTCCTTGATTTTTTTACATATTCGGAAAGCTCTCACAATTTTAGTAGGGGTTACTTTTTTGTGGTTTCATATTGGAGTGAAATTATAGACAAAATCATCAGGTCAAATATTGGTCAAAGGAGTAAGTTTGTGAAACCCTAATTTTTGTGCATGATGGATATACCAATTTTCTATGGCAATGGGGAAATTGATGCAAAAAAATGGTGGATACAATTTAAAAATTTTTATTTTGAAGAATGTTTAATATGGGTTATTTTTATCTTCATCTTGGTGGGAAAGCATGACATTGGTATTCTTATTTGGATATAGATCTATTGGATTGGGATTGGGAGGAAATGGAAGATATTTTCTTAGCTAAATGGGAAACAAAAAAGAAACATAATTTTGTTAAAGAAGAAGAAGAAGAAGAAGAAGAAGAAGAAGCAAATAGAAGAAGAAGAAGAAGAAGAAGAAGAAGAAGAAGAAAATGTTGATGATGAAGTTGTTACACATGATAGTGCATCTCCAAAGAAGGAAGCTTCAATATTTCAGTTTGAAGGGTGTATTCAAAGAAAAAAGGTAATTGTTTCCATAAACCCTAGCATCAAATATAACTTCATCAATACGGATGTAGCTCAAAATCTACATGTGCAAGCAAAACATATCAAGGAATCTCAAATGGATGGTAAGCAGATTCAGGTTTTTGAAGATTTAAAGCTCTCTATGGATAAATATGTTTTACATTCAGATTTTTATGCTTTAGATATGGATGGTATGGATATTGTTCTTGGATATCCTTGGTTAGAGACATTGGGAACAATTAATATTAATGTGCAAAATAAATTCATGAAATTATGGTACAAGAGAAAGAAAATTACATTACAAGATATCACACTTAGCAAGGAAAAAAGTAATGTAAAATTGGATCATGAAGATGAATTTGAAGATGCCAAAGAAGGGAATAAGGATGAATCGGAAGGAGAGGATGAAGAACATGATGAAAAAGTAAAAAATAGTTTCTCTACTCAAGAGAAAAAAGAAATAACAAACAAGTTGGAAGAGGAAAAAGTGGAGGAAAAGATTGATAAGGTTGAGCATACTAAGGTTGCACCATATCGACACCCACACCATCATGAGAGGAAAAAATCATGGAGACATGTTAGGACACATGAGGATAGAAATCCATATGGATATACAGGGAATCACAGGAATACTTTTGGCTATACATGGAATCAATGGAACAATAATTATATGACATGGAATCACATGAATAATAATTATGGATATTCATGGATGCCAAGAAGGAACACATATGGAGCAATATGGAACCGGATGAACACAATGGAATATGGAATCAGTTTTGGAGTAAAGATCACCCTCTAGGATTTCATATGGGTGGTTGGATGATCGAGCATGGTGACAAGTGTGCAATAATTTAAAGTGCACTCATTATATGGCTTCTTCTACATGTTTCGGGGATGAAACATGTCAAAGAGGGAGGCAATGCTATGTACCTTGGGATATGATAATATAATATATATGGGTTGATGGAGATGCCAACATGTGGCACACATCCCCTTAGTTATATGTATGGGTTCACATGGGATATAATATTATAATGTATATGGGTTGATGGAGATGTCGACATGTTGTACACATCCCCTTAGTTAGTTATATGGGCTCACATAGGAATTGGGTAATGGGTCGGCCTACATTGGGATTAGGTGTTACCCATCCTATTTAAAGGATGTGAGTATTATTATGAGCAGGTCATGGATGTATGAGTTGAGTCTTCTACTTAGTAGAGGTATATTGGAGGTGTCCCCCTCGAAGTAGATTCCCATCTTGGGAGATTATGGAGTTACTCCTTCCTTAAGGAGCATTGTATTGTGTTGCCCTACCATAAGGGTATTATTATGAATATATTACATATTAGGGAATCTTGGCCCCCCATATATCTTGTGTTGTGTTATCTTGTGCAATTTATTGATTTATTACATGCAAGGTTCTTATTATATGATTTATTATAGCATTATAAGAAGAAACATAAGCTAAAGCTAGTGAGTGTGCACAAATTGATTTTATAATGAATATTTAAAAGAAGTAATGTTAACAATGAAATAATAGTGGGGGATATGTGTAAAAAACAACATCCACTACTATCGATTGCAAAAAACGAGATATATATTTACTCTTTCAGAAATTGTTGGTATACACACGGGAAGGATTGCAGAGTAAACAATAGAGTCATTGAGCGAGAGACATTTTGGAGTCGGTTATTCGAATAATTAAGTATATTTTTATCCCATCACTCTCCAAAAATTGAAAAAGACAGCTTAAAACCATTGTCCAGAATTGTCGATCGACTTCAGATTTAAAAAAAATAGTTCAAAAAACAAATCAAAATGGTATTCAAAACCCAAATTCAGAATTGAGACCCAACATCAAATTTAAACATAACAGTTAAAAAATAATTGTATTCAAAATGTGAATATTTAATTGCCAACACAAACATCAAATTTAAACATAAGAATAGGAAAAACAAAGTCACATTCAAAGCCACAATCCAAAATTGTGAATCGAACTTCAGATTTAAACATAACGGTTGAAAAATCAAAGTGTTATTCAAACCTAATTATAGAATTACCAACCCAACTTCAGATTTAAAAATGACAGTCACAAAATACAAAGTGACATTCAACAACAATGATCCTCTTTGAAGTTGGAAAATAAACTCTATAAATGATGACGCAAAGTCTCAAACACTAATTTTGCAGCAAATAGTATCCTTTATATTCTAGTTCTAGCTGTCCCATGAAAAATTAACAGGTAATACTAAATTTTAATATACCGAAGGAAGATAAAAACAAAGTTCCATGAGTGGGGTAGAAATTGACAGATTTGCTGGAATTTCAAAGGAATGTTCATGGACATTTTGTCAAACTCTTGCCCACCCATCATGCCAAAGCTCTCACGCTCAGGGGAAATGGATTACCAATCACAGTTAACAGTAAGTGGCTGAAATAATGCCACAGTAAAATAAGGTAGGACATATCTGTGTGCCAGGTCTCTATGTGATCACGCATTATCCAAAGATGGAGAATTTAAAAAGTGAATGATTCTTTAAATTCCCATGTCTAAAACTGATGTTGGCATTATCAAATGAAGCATATTTAGGAATCACATTGAAATAAATAGCCAATTTGTTAATATTTGCAGATAAAGTAATTGTCAGAAAATATAGAATCAGGAGGGAAAGAAATGGACTGTTTAGTCTATTACATGAAGGACCAACCATTTCTTTAACTCTAGCATACAAACCAAATTAGTGAACAGTATACCACCTCAACACAATCGTTCGTAATGGTGATGAGATAAGGTAACCCATACATACAGTTTGGAAAACCAAAATCCTGAATCATTCAGCGAGCTGAAGAGTCAAGAGGCAACTAAGCCCTCAACAAATAACACAGATTTGTTTATTTAGACACATATCAGAGAGACGAAGAATACATATAGGTTCTTTCTCATATTTGATGATGACATTGGTTGTTTGCATATTAATACCATTTTCTCTATGCTTATTTATTGTTGATGATGGTAACATTGATTGATCATTGATGATGCATGTACATTGATTGTGTCATATGTACGTGCATGTCATGTGCATCAGAGGATCCTCTAATGAACATTATGAACATCATGTACTACTAACAAAGTGTGAATAATGCCATTTTTGGGTTCAATTTCGCATCAAAAATCAATATTTGTTAAGGTTTCCGGCCATGGTTGTTTGGAGAAATTGCCTCGTGGAGGGTGGCACAATAACAACTAGACATTTTTAATTGTGTCACATGTGCACAACCTTTACATCACATTTGTGGCGCATTTGCCACACTTTTACACCACTCATACTCATGCCATTATCACAATATCATTGGTGCACACATGGTATAAAATTCATTCAATAAATTAAGAAAAAAGAGATATTATTGCATTTATTTTTTTAAATATAATATAACACACATATTTAATGTTTTTAAATTAAAACGAAATGGCCATCTTTTAAATGAAAACGAAATGGCCATCTTTTAAATTAGTAATACATATACTAAAAACTATGTTGAATATATCATTTCTAAAAAAACAATTAATAACATTATGGTAAACTTTATACAAAATAATAGAATTAAACTAAAAGATAAGTTATTTTCAAAATATAGATTAAAATGTTAAAATAATATATCATACATTTTACATTTTTCTAAACAAACATAAGATTTCTAAAATAGCATATATCATTTTCCAAACATAAAATAAGGTTTTCGGTAAGTTAATAATAAAGATAACGATATACTCTCGAATGTGAAAAATAATTAATTTCTCATTTACAATACAATGACATGAATTTAAATTACAATGTATGTAAATAAGTCATCAATTGCTCATAACCATCATCATCTATGAGTTCATTATTATCATGATAATCTGTGTTCATCGTTAGTATTATTTGGACTGTGCTCCATTCTATGTAATGATGGGTTGTCATAACCCTAATTAGGATCATAATCATAAGTACCCTCTCTATTGTTAGGGAAATCAATTTAAACTCGATGGTTTATTCACCTATAATAATATAGTTTAATAATTATGAAAATATTTCAAATTCAATTTCAGTTAACTACTTGATTTCAATTATAATTTAAGAAATTAATAATGTCTAATCAACACAAACCCATGAGAATGTCCATTCATTGAATGCATTGGTGTTCCATCCAAGGGCTTTGTCTTTGAAGTCATACATCTCCTCATACAAAGATAATTTAAAGTTATGAATATAATCAAGGTATAAATTAATAATGGTTGTATTTTACCTTATCTAAATAAACTCAAAAATTTGCAAACAACTTCATCTATGCTCATTTGTCCCAAACGATGAGTCACCAACTTCCAATAACTCATTTTGGCTTGGTTGGATTTATTGTTGATACTTTGGACCCCTATATTAATATGAATACATAAAAACTTGCAATTAATGAATATGAAAAAACACAAATTTTGATTCATTTATTTATTTTAAAAAATTATCGAAGCTTTGTTATGTGTCTTGTTTAAGTCATTTTTCACTTCACAAAGATGCATTCATGCTCACAAGTTAGCGTGCTAGTCTCTCCTCATGCGTATTGCCCATGTAGCACTCATGCATATTACATTTATTATAAATTAACATAAACATATAACTAAATAAAAAAATATTATTTTAGTTTATTACACTTTGTCATACCCATATATGTTGCCTCATCCTCCTAAGTGTCTTTTTCACTATTTTTTCAGCAATGACCACATCATAGCAAACACTACTAAACTCTTTTTTAGTATAAACAACCAACCATTTCTACACTTAACTCATTGTAATTTTTATTCTAGGTGAAAGTTTTTAGAAAATAATACTTTTGCTTACATAGTAATTCTTTTTTTTGAACTACCTAAAAGAAAATAACAAAATTATAGTAATTTATTTTTTCGAAAGAAATTGATAACATGCAAAAAGATTAAATTAAGAAAATATGTAAACTAACACTTGCCACAAATATCTTGTAATATTTTCATGTCATGGTTCATATATAATTTTACATGTGAATTCCCCACACTCAATATTTGTACTCGTCTAATGTTAGAAGAGATGGTTGGTCCTTTTTGGAATTAGGTGGAGAATCTATATCCCCTCCATTGTTGCGAACAAACATTTCCTCAAAACTTGTGTGGTTATCCTCTTGTCGATTTAATTGATGAGCACAATATTTATGAAGCTACATCAAGACATTGACATTAAGACGAGGATATGCGATCATATAATAAATTAAAAAGATCAAATAAATTATAAAAATAATTTCTGAACATGACTCCAAATATTATACGATAAAATAACACTTTACCTTCATGCCTCCCTTGAAGCGGGTGGAACATGATAGACTATAGTGGAAATGTCACTAATTCTAGGTCATCAATTACGAGATGTACGAGACTCGAATTTGTTGACACTAAAGAGGAGAATATGTAATTATACGATAAACCAAAAATTCTAATAATAAAAAATCTCAATAAATCATAAAATAAATTTTGAACATGACTACATATATTATAGAATAAAATAAAATGTTACCGCCTTGACTCCTCAGTAGCTTATAAAACATGATAGTCGGTCTTGAGAATCTCTTCACTTGTGTATCATCGATGTACATCACAAATGTGATACACATTTGAATCTCGATGTATATGATCTGGTTGTTGAGGCATACGACTAATATCGTATCGATGGGTAGAGTACTTCTAGTTTATATCCCGTGTGGTGACTTCACGAACACTAGTTTTGCCACACCCCGCATTATGTAACACCCTTTTCAAAAAAAAAAAGAGTGATTATCACATGGTTTCTTGTTTTTTACGTGTCTAATAGTAAAAATAAATAAATAACAACAATTTATTAAATTTAAAAACATAGGGTTTCTTGTATAAAAATATTTTTAGGATTTGCTATTTTTTTCAAGGCTTTGTTGTTTGTTTTCATAGGTGTTTTTACAAGGGTTTGTTATTTTTTTGCTATGTTCTGTTTGTTTTCAAATATTTTTTGGCTAAGGTTTGCTATTTTTTATTAGGGTTTGTTGTCTTCTTTGTAGAGTTATTTTTCTTTTGCTATTTTTTTGTGTTAGTTTACCTTTTTTTTGGCTATGGGTTTGCTAAGGTTTGTTGTTTTATTCCAAATGTTTATTATTATTTATTTCTAGAGTTTGTTGTTTTTGCTAGACTTTGTTTGTTTTCCTTGTGGTTTTTACAAGGGTTTGTTATTTTTTTTTGCTATGCTTTGTTTATTTTCCTAGGATTTTTGCTAAGGTTTGCTTTTTTAATTAGGGTTTGTTGTCTTTTTGTAGAGTCATTTTTCTTTTGCCGTTTTTGTGTTAGTTTACTTTTTTTTTGGCTATGGTTTGCTATTTGTTTTGTAGGTTTATTGTTTTCTCAAGGGTTTTCTATTTTTATTTTTAGGGTTCACTATTTTTACTAGGCTTTGACATTTGTTTTCCTAGTATTTGTTGTTTTTGTTAGGGTATGCTATTATTTGGGATATGTTTTTTTAGAGTTGATGTTTTTTTCTATGGTTTACTATTTTTAACTAGGGTTTGGGTTTTTCTATAAAGCAATTTATCTATTCTATGCAAAAACTACAAGAAAAACAAGCACATGTTTCTCTTCTTTGGTTTTTGAAGTATTCTTCCTCTTCCACCTTCTCTTTAATGGCTATACACGCTTATTCTTTACCTCATCTCGTGTCATGCTCCTCCTCTTCAAAGGTTGTGTGAAGTTGTTTTCTCCATACCCTTCTTTCATTTTCTTCTTCTTCCACATACATTTTTTTCTTTTATCTTTCCCTCCTTTGTGTTTGACTCCGTGACATCTTTGTATCAAATTGTCTTTTTAATGTTTTGATAGAGTACATGGACTTAAAAATAAAAAAGGATGTGGATGGACCCATTCCCTTTTATTTTTAAATTTAGGGATGCTTGTGATGCAAAGGTGACACAAATGTGGCACAAAAGTGATGCTATGTATCATACGCTTTTGCATCGGTTTTGTGTTAAAATCATGCCACAATACTTGTGACGTATTTACATCGGAAATTAAAAATTACAACATGAAACGATATGAATTTGACACAAATTATGAATTTTTATACTATATGTAGTACCCTTGTATTCATGTAGGGTTAGAGTTGAGTCTAAATTGGTGTCATGACATATATGCTTTTTGGTTTTTGATCTTGATGAGTGTGTAAATGCTTTATTCATTGTGATATTATGAGTGTGTGTGTTTACATAATTTTCTATGGAACCACTTGATTTTTATTATGTGTTTTGGTACAATAATTTCTATCACGCACTATTTTATTATGCGATATCTATATTTTTCACATTGCCATGATTTTCTTTGCGCATCTATTGTTATACTTATTATTACGTGTTTTATTGTTATATCTTGTTAACATTGACAACTATCTAGATAGATTTTATTGTGATGATATATAGTATATTGATAACAAGTAATTGACCTTGCCTTAGATTACATGTTTATAATGATATTTTTTTGCTGCGATGATATAACCATATCATGTTTGTATATGTACTTGACACAATTATGATTTTTCCTATGTAACACATTTTATATGTAACTTTTTTATGAGATGAGTGATTCACAGTGTTCATTCCATATATCAAAATATGGAGATTTAGGCCATGTTAAAGTATTTTACATTTTGGAACAAATTATATAATTAAGAGGAATCATATTGGGTATATTGAGACATTCACATGATTTTAAAGATTAGACTGGATAATCTAAATCATTTTTGATGAGTAGATTGATCATATGGGGCATGAATTCTATTTATGCAAAAGA
This sequence comes from Taxus wallichiana var. yunnanensis, assembly GCA_018340775.1. Classification (NCBI taxonomy): domain Eukaryota; kingdom Viridiplantae; phylum Streptophyta; class Pinopsida; order Cupressales; family Taxaceae; genus Taxus; species Taxus wallichiana. The sequence continues at coordinate 896,205,310 of CM031239.1, forward strand.
CTTTTCTATTTTCAAGTTTGAGAATCAATGGGGAATGATGGTGTTACTTGAGCACTTTGGGTTTATATCTATTTGTAATAGTTGATCATTTCAACCATGTAAATCTAGTTTTAGGGTTTCACAAGTTAGAGGTTGTTATTGGGACACCTTTCCTCGATTCTTTGGCCAACAAAATAATAAGGGTATATAATTTTTTTCTATTTTAAGAAGGGTTATTCGGACACTTTGAGCAATGTGGTTGAGGTTACAATGTTACTTAATTTTAAGTAATCTTCTTTACTCACAGCTAAGGTATTTACGTTTTTAGCTCACTGTTTTAACAATCACATCTCTTTGGGCATGTCAATCCCATGAAAATATTTAATCAAATTCAACAAGTGGCGCTTTGGGTTGCATACCATTAGGTGTATTTGTTCTTTAATTTTTCAATAGTTCAAATGATTTTACTTTTTTTTATCACGAGGAGAAATTAATCTACATACGTTTTCTTGTAAATTTCAAATTAATCTAAATGATAGACTTCACTACCCCTTTTAACATCGAGTGCGATTGGAAAAGATACTAAATTTATTTATTTTATCCTTCTAATTTAACATTTTTAATACTCGATTAAAGGGGGTATATTTTGGTCTTTGCACTCAAGAAATATCAATTTTGACATACTTTGAAAAACTTGGACAACTCACATATGTCCGAATCTTAAGAAAATTTTATCTCTCGGTCTACCTAACCACTATGTTAGCCACCACTATCTATTATTAATATTCATTTAGGATCAACTAGTCTATACACAATCACCTTTAAAATTTTAGACATACATTCTCCATACTTCAAATTCTCAAATGCACTCGTATTATGTAATGATTAAACTCGACAATATTAGTTTCCGAGGTGTCTCCCTTTGTTGGTAGTGTTAAGTGACTTTCAATGATTATTTTTAGTTTATGAAGTCTCCATTAGGTCGAGTTGGACATTTAAATTGGGAAGTCTTTATTTAGTTGACCTAAACATGTTTCACCGGTTAACTATCAGTAGAAAACTATTAGAGAATCAACTATTATACAAATCACCTCTAAGGTTATTCCTCACTTCTCACTCTCTTAAAACTCTCATCTTATGTCATAGATTATTATTATATAGACATATAAACATAAAAAGATTCAAGCAATAGCCCTAAAGAAGTTCATAGAGCTAAATATGAATATAAATAAGTCGGTTACATGGTGCCAATCACAAAAATTAAAAACTACATTCTATATTGTTCATGATCACCAATCCATGTTTCAAACATGATAACCTAACAAAATATTTTCAGATCTCATGGAAATATCTATGAGTGATAGATAATCAAAATCAACTTCTATCATTTTGTCAAATTTAAATCAAGTAATCACATAGCTATTTATCCGTAATAATTTAGATTATTGCATTTAATTACATTTATTTCTTATGATTCGAATTAATTCATGTTTTGATTACATTTGTATCTCTTATTTATGAAATAATCAAACTAATAATTATTTGGTATATTTTCTTTAATTTTAAAGTTCATGGATATTGCAATGAAATTTATATAAAATATAATTATTTTATAATATATTTTTATTATATTAAGATAATTATGATTTTTTTTTAGTTGCAATTTTCATATGAACTCAATGAACTCAATGAACATGATGAATTTTTAAAGGAAAAATATTATTTTGTTATGGTATAATCACTACTTGAATATCATGACGATGTCGACCCCATTAAACTAGCTATTTCATTATCTATAATGTCACGATTTGGAATTCTTATGTACTCATGACCACACAAAAGATAAATTGGAATGTCTAAACCCAAAAAATGTCCAATCTTGTTTATTTGATATATAATTTTACATTTCATAAGATTTTAATAGTTCTTCAAAAAAATTTAATTTGCGGTGTGTGTGCACGTGCGGATGAGGTTATGTAAATGATGTGACCTCCATATATAAACACACATGCTTGGAATAAATTATGTGATGATTGAATCAAGTGGGATAAATATTTCCCTCTAGATAGGTTTAGAAAAAAATGCATTATATGTAAAAATGTTATTATCTCGCCGAAGGCTAGGATATTGTTTTCACCTTAACAATTACTTATTTTGATCAGTTTCAATCAGACTGTGCCATGTGTATTTAAATCACTTAAGGCTAAAGTTTTATGGTGCATTTTTTTATTTTGGCTCCACTTATTGGTCTACCCCTTTATTGTCACTGTTTGAAGAGAGAAGAATTTGTCCTGGCCTGTATTTAATATGGACACTGTGCATGACAGCTTTGATTTCTATTGTGGGGCTCGAGATTGGGCCTATCTCTTTTTTGATGTGAGAGAATGTTATTATGTTAATTTTACTTTATCATTTTCTTCTGTCCCGGAAGTAAAAACTCGACTTTATCTGTCTGATGCAGGCTCCACAAATTAGCCAGTTCATTAGCAAGAACAAATTCATCCACCAGACTTTCCTTGCACAAGATGTTTATCATGTCTCCTTGTCTCCATAAAACCCGACTGCAGGTAAGGATCACCGATTTAATTAGTTCATGTTAATACGAACCCGCAATGGGTTACCTCAGAGAGCGGAAGCCGAAGAGGGCACAAGCTTGTTGCATAGACTGACGATTTCATGATCAAGAAGCTGCACCTTTTCCACAAAACTGTAGTCTTCCTTATCAGGGACGATATGCATCATCCTGAACAGCGTGGGAGAAAGAACCTCCACTAAGGTCAGTTGTTTATTTTCCTCCCTTTATCTTTCATGATCATAATATTCTTTTTCACTAGCTGATTAAGGAAACATATTTCGATTTGTTACCAGCTCTCCAAACTAGGTCTGCAGGGAGATCAGTGGATGTAACAGGCTACTGCGTGCTGAGCTAAATCATATATTTGGTCTAAAAGGTCAACTGGAGGACCCATGAGTTCTTCTTAATGCATGACAGGCAACAAGAATCTAGCAAGGATGATGGTGTGCATGGGAAAAACATTGAGAATCATATCCTTCAAAGTTAGGACCGCATCTTGTGGTGCCACAACTTGTATTAACACTTTCAATGATGAGTAGCTTGAATTTTATCTTCTTGCCAATAAGCTCCTATTTGAGGTTCATAATTGGTTTTTAACATAATGTTCTCCACAAGTATCAATTTTCAAAATTTGGTAAAACACCACAAAACTTTGCCTTGTTTCAAGACACTTGCTCTCAATTTTGGGTTAATACGTCCATAAGCATCTGTCGAAGCAACTAAATTTGTGAATCTTTGTAGAAAAATCCAAATGGGTATTGTTGACAAGAAAATATCTTTTGGTTGGTAATGATGGCCTGCAATTGTTTGGATGATATCAATCCTTAAGATACTCTCATTTTTGCAAATATGCATGCTAGGAAAACCCCAAGCCTGAGGACATGGGTGGCCCTATGGAAAGTAGCTAATGAATAATTTGGATGTGTGTTTCACTTTCCTGATCCTCCACAAATTCAATTTACTAAATTTTTGGCCAGTATGGCAGGTGGGTTTAGTGTGGCATTTGATCCCCTTGATGGCTCCAGTATAGTTGATACCAACTTTACAGTTTGCACCATATTTGGAGTATGACCGGGTGACAAATTGACAGGAATGAGTGGCAAAGATCAGGTGCCTGCTTCCATAGGTGTTTATGGCCCTCGCACAACATATGCGGTTGCTCTTAAAGATGCTCGGGACCCATGAGTTCTTGTTAATGGATGGCGTCCCAAACTGCTCCCCCCATTTTTAATGGATTTTGTTTACAATGTTTACAAGAGTAGTAGTTCTTTTTAAACACTTCAATAGTTAATGTCAACACGGATCCAGAGTTGCATCCATTCTCCAACACAAGACGCATATACCTGTCTCATGTCTACATTGTTCTTATAAATAACAAAAGGTTTTAAATATTCCCCTTTTCCGTGATAATATAACATAATCCGCATCCATGTTACTAAAATTTCTCATATCAAACAATTAGATAAGCTTGCATGGTCGAGATTATGCAAAACATTTGCTATGCCTATCTCCAACGGTTTAGAACCCATGTAAATAACTAATTTTGGACATAAATCCATTATAATGGGAATCACCTTTGTCAAATTCTATCTAAATCTCAATCTCATACAACATTTTCTTATGCATTTACAAATATACTATCCTATCTAAAACATCTGACATTCATACTCTGCGATAGACAAACTTATGACACCAAGGGATTGTGTACGACTAGTCAAGGTTACACGCCATATGCATGTATTATGTTTCATTTAACATGACACCATATTTCTTTGACACTTTATGCCAAACAACTCAGGTTAAATTGCACACTCACCCGACCTCTGCTCAACCATATTCACAAAATATCCACTCAAAAAAATGGAACACAACCATGAGGGACAAAAACAAGATGGTTTCCAGATACAACACAATGCATGCCACATCTATTCTTACACAAGTGACACTCCTCACAGTATAGGTATTACACCTAGGTACACACTTGTGAAATACACAAAAAACATTTGAGTTATTTTTCTTCTATTTGAAAACTATATAATGTTTTTTTTTCTCAACTTAGTATTTATTTTCCTATGAAAAAAATAACATGATTCTAATTAATCCTCCTATTATATCCACACAAACACTATTTTTTTAACATTTACGCATCTTCCCTAATAGCCAATGGAATTTTACTATGTTTTAATCGATTATTTCCTCGACAAAATTGAAAAAATTCTTTGTTCCCGTTCATGCATCTTTTCAAAATACTAATGGACTTCTACACTTCTGGTTCAATCGACTACAAAATATGGACTTGTGCCCCATACGCCCTTCACTCATGTACTTTAAAACTGCATGTTACAAACATGTTTCATTAATCATTTTAATAACACAATTACCATTACAACGTCGACTCCCACACAACAAATATACAAACAAACCAACTTCTTCTAGCTTCTCTATTCTTAGCAATGTTAACTCCCATGTAACAAATATATAAACAAACCAACTTCTCTTACCTTCTCCATTCTTAACTGTAGAACAAATTCCTTCTCCACACCACAAAAATTCATCTTCGGCAGGATTTGCCATATCATGGCCTTGTTTCTTTATATTGATTACTTTATTTTTGTGAATTTTCAAAATAATGGAGTGATTGAGACTAGCCAAGGCAAAACCTATCAAAGTCGAGTGAGTGAGGGGAAGGTAACATCTTGTCACTTGTGATGAATGAGTGTAGAACAAGTTGTGCATCACTTCATAAGTTTATGTGAATGAACTACTTTGAAAATTTTAACTAAGACACCAACTTAACATATAAATGTTATTATAGGAGAAACACCATGATTGTAGGAATAATATGAAAGCGTAAAAGTATCTCAAAGCCCTTGGATAAAATATTGATGCGTTCAACGAGTGCGCTTATCTTATGGGATATGAGAAAATAAGAAATTTATTTTTTAGGATTTAAGTATTTTATCTCCATTGCGATTACTTATGTAATAAGTTTCTAACTTGAGGTACTTATATAAGTAGTACATCTATCTTAAATACATATATCTAAAATATGCTACTCGAGATATCAATCTTAAGATAGACTTTTTATCTTGGATTTTTCACATATATCATTAACTAATATGTCCATTACTTTGTTCACTAATTTCATAGTGATTGGTGATAAATGGTATCAATCTAGCTAAATTGTTGTATTAGGTTCAAATTTGTTTTTATGGAAAAAATCTATTGGTTAAATATACATCAAATCGAAGGTATAAAATAAAAGTGAGCACAATCACACCATTACGTTCCACATCTGTTGCCATAGTAGAATGCTTCTTAGCATAATATCTATGCCAAGTAGTATGCAAACTATGGTGGCAATCAAGGGTGTGAAAGAAGAGTGTAATAGTGTGAGATGTCAATCAAAACCACAAGAAATCAGCCAACACAACTACTCAAAAATGTTTAAAATTTAACTATATAATTTAAACAATTCTCACTACTATAGGATTAAATTATCGTATTTCAATTGAGATTATAATTTTTAGTTAATTGATGGTTTTTTTTTTTGTTTTTAAACGATTTTGACTGGAGCTATGAACCGGAGGGTTAAGGGACCCCACCCATACAATACAAAAATAAAGGACATGAAAACCAAAGGACAAAAAGATACACGGATGAAAAATGAGGACCCTCCAAAAAGAGTACAGGATCCAAGAGAGCCAACCAAGCCAGAAAGAACCTAAAAAACACATCCAAAAAGTCCACAAGAGCCAAGGAGAATAACCAAAACCAACCGACAATAACGAACAGAACTGCCAAAAAAGGGGAGCAACCACCGCCGCATGGACAACTCAAACCCCGACACGAGATGCTCCACCTGCATTGCCACCAAGTGTGCCTCGAAACTTCATGGAACAAGAGTGAAAATCAGCCCCTATGCGATCCCTCGACTTGTTAAGATTTTCGATTATAGAGTGCATAGGGAAACATGCATCAAAGATATCAATGGGTGGAAGAAGGGGAGGGTATGGATGACCGTGCCCAGAATGGTGTCCACATTTTTTGCATAATGGAGTAAATATCTGTATTGCCCACTAAGCCATTGAATCCCCCTCCCTGGACCAATCACTAATTCATCAACTTCCTCAACCCATAATAAGGGACCGAGTAGTTGAAAATCAACTAGTTCTTCATGAAGACCTCCTCTGTGTACTGGGTAAATGATATCAACAACAACGTACTCAACATCGACAGAACATGATGGATGAGAAGGTAGAAAGAAACAAAGGCAACCACAATTTCTGAGTTGGCTCATGCTCTTTGCGAGTCATGCAAGTAGGATTCACCTGAAATGTTCTCTATAGCTTCGCTTCCTGGTAGAGTAGTACCGAAATATATATGAAAGGAGATGACGAAAATGGCCAAGGTGAGAGCCGGCTCCAACTGATCTCCATGAAGGGAGATGAAAGGAAAACCTAGGAACGCCATTATAGCGAACTAGACAAACAAAGGAGGAAGGTAGAGAAGAAAGAGTTGACGGTGGATTTTAAAAAACCAAGATACATGGGGCACCATTAATTATGTTGATGTAAGCCTACTCTTCCTTTGTGTGAAATGATATCTGATAAGCCTAGCCAATCTTTCAGGTTACTTGAAATTTTGACGGCGTCTGACATATATATGGAAGAATTAGCAAGCAAATCGTCGACTCTATTAGCTTCTCGAAATGCATGATTGATACTCCATTTTTTTAATTTTCCTAACCAAAAAATAATATTGGAAATGTAAAAATTAAGATGTCAGGAATGGGTAGATCCCTTAACAATTGCATGGATGATAATTTTTGAGTCACCTTCTACCAAAAGTGAATCACAACCCCTGTGAATAACTAATTTGACTCCTTCCAGAAGAGCTTGGGCTTCAGCTAAATTATAGGTACCCTCTTTGAGTGGGAAGGAGCCTGCCACAATAATGTCTCCATTCTCTTTTCTCACAAGACACCCCACCCCTGATTTACTTGGGTTTCCTCTAGAGGCCCTGTCAAAGTTAAGTTTGCAGAATCCAGGGGGTGGAATCCATCTCGCATTTCTCCTTCTAAGGATTTTTTCAATTTGAGATAGGCCTTGACAAAAATCAAACCGGGAGGGGGAATTTTGATAAGAGGCCATGATTTTCTTATCTCAAAGTCATGTGAGGTGAAATTAGGATTGTTGTAGCTGTGAATGCTGACATTTTCAGAAATGGCTATTTCCAATTTATTGATGGAGGGAAAACTTGAAGCCTCCTCCCTAAAGATTCTAAGATTGCGCTCCCACCATATGTGCCAAATCAAAAGGAAGGGAACTATGAGCCAGATGGAGCTTAAAGTGCTTTTACCCCCAACTTCGGCCAAGCCTTTAAAGTATCCACTATGTTCCTGCAAGGTGCTTAGGCAAAACCCAACTTTCCAATTAACCAATTCCAACCCTGAATCGAAAAGGGGACATAATAACAATAAATGCTCAATATCTTCCTCTACATTATCACAAAGGACACATTTGGAAGGACCGACATAGCCCCAAGCTTTTCTTCTAAGTTGCCTGAGAATTTTCCCTTTTACAACTAACCATCCAAAGATAGCCGCCTTCGGAAGGATCTTAGGACTCCAATACCTTGTCCACTGGGAGCCCCCTTACCCGACATGTAAATGAGTTTAACATAACCCACTTTGATAGTATACGATCCCGAGGGAGTGCCTATCCTATAGTAGGTTTCCTCTTGTGCCTTCCATGATGCCTTTCTTAGAGAGAGGGCCTCTTTGAAATCAATAACTTCTTGCTCTGACAAGTCAAGATAGGAGGGATCCTTCCATGACAAAGAGGGGGAGCCATCAAGGTCCGATTCACCATAATCAGCCACTTTATTACCCCATACTACCTTGGTGATGTTCATAACATGGTTAAGATTTTGATTTAGATTGAGAGGCTCTAACCTGTTCCAACTCTCCTCCCAGAAATTAGCTCTTTTCCCATTACCGATCTTGCCAAGAGATTTGGTCTCACAATAAGGTGCCTGCATTTACAAATAAAATTCCATATGTGTGATCCCTTTAGAAGATCTTTGCTTGAAAGGAGAAGCTCACGATGACTTCTTCAAGGTATTTGTGAGAGAGAACTTGAAAAACCAACCTTTTGGGTTCAAAAATAAAGTTCCAAACTAGTTTAGCTCCAAGGGCTATATTTTGAAGTGCCAAGTCGATGATTCCCAACCCTCCCAATTTTTTGGGGATCTTAATGTCATCCCACTTAACCAGATGGAATTTATTCTTCATGATTGCCTTGCCAAAGAAAGGTTCTTACAATTTTCTCAAACTTGCACAGGACAAGTTTGGGAATTTTCAACATGGAGAGCATGTAGATAGGAAGGGCACAAAGAACCATTCTAATAAGGAGAGCTCTGCCAGCAAGGGTGAGGCATTTCCCTTTCCAAGATTGTAGTCTCTGAGTGAGTGACCAAAGCAGGTCATCCCAAAGAGAGGCTCTGCCTACCTTGGAGAATAAAGGTATGCCAAGATATTTGTGTGGGAGAGATCCCAACTCAAAACCCAAGAATAACACGAATTCTTCTCTACATACGAAGAGAGACATTAAATAAGAAAATAACATATTTGTGAAAATTAATTACCTGGCCAACAACTTTGGAATAAGAATCAAGGATACTATCAATGGCTCTAGCTTCCAAAACAAAAGTAGTGTCGAAAATAAAGGTGTCATCTACGAACTGGTGATGAGAGAGGGGAGGAAGATTCATAGCCATTTTGATACCGAGCATATATCCTTAGGAAATGGTGAATTTAATGGATCTTCTCAAAGCCTCAATGACAAGAATAAAGAGGAAGAAGGACAGGGATCACCTTGTCTGATCCCATGACTACTAGAGAAAAATACTTCCACCGAGCCATTAACCAAAATGACCAAAACTAGAGAAAACAAGAAGAAAATCCATCCACAAAAATGATCATTGAATCCCATTTTCGAAAGAGACTTGAAAATAAATCTCCAATTGAGTTGATCATAAGCTTTTACTAAATCAAGTTTGATCATCATACCTAGACAAGAAGAGGATTTCAAAGAATGAATTATCTCATGGGAGATGATGATACCATCTGAAATGGACCTTCCAGGTATGAAGCCACTTTTTTTGAGCAATAAGTTGATCCAAAAGAGGACGAAATCTAGAGGCGATAACTTTTGAGATGATTTTGTAAGAAGTGTTACAAAGAGAGATATGACCTAACTCATCCATATTTTCAGTAGGATTTTTTTAGGGAACATACAAATGAAGGTATGGTTCATTTCCCCCAAAATATTCCCTGATCTTCTAGATTCTTCGACCGCAAGCAAGACATCTTCACCAATCTCATTCCAAAAATCCTGAAAGAAAGCAAGGAAGCCATCGAGACTAGGGGCCTTGTCTCTCTCCATAGAAAAACTATACTACGAACTTCCTCCTTGGAGAAAGGGGAAATAAGTTTATCATTATCCTCTTCATTCACCAATTTCTGAATCTAGTTCAAAAGGGTTGATGTTTGTTAAGAGAGGAATTGAATTCACCATTTAACATATTCTAGAAATAAGAAACCGCTTCTTCCTTAATAAACAATCGAGAGAAGAGAGCCAATCACCATCTTCCATCTTCAATTTGGATATATAGTTTTGATTTCTTCTAGCCTTGACCGACGAGTGGAAAAACTTTGTATTCTTATCACCATCTTTTAACCAGATCTCTCTGGATTTCTGCCTCCAAAATGTCTCTTCCTTAAGGAGTAGATCCCCCAGTTCACTAAGAAGCTCTTTTTCCTTCCAGTATTCTGCTTGACCCATTTCCGTCCCAGAAGATGATTTCGTTCAAAACATGGATCTCATTCTCCACTTTTTTTTTTCCAGAATATATTTTTTGAAGGAAGTGGCATTCCATTCTAGCAACTTATCCTTGAGTAAGGATAATTTTTGGAGAGAATGAACATTCTGGTTCCATTCACTTCAAGGATGCCCACCAACTCCTAATCAAATCGGGAAAATTAGGATCATGCATCCACATCAGTTCAAATTTAAATGGAGACCTACGTGGAGGGAGGTCGAACAGAGGATAAGGAGATGGGAAAATGACCAAACCGGACAAAGGAAGCATGGATTTTATTTTAATGAGAATATTATGTTGAAGCTCGACGTCTAAAAATCAATCCAACCCGATCACAAATTTCCAAAACCCGATGTCTATTTTTCCAAGTGAACCAACCACGCTTTGGTTCAATGTCCATAAAGTCTGAATCCATAACAAAGGAAGTGAAATCCAGTTGAGAATGTGGTTTCCAACAAACCCCACCTCTCTTATCTTTGTCGAAAGGGTAGCATTAAAGTCCCCTGCTAAAATGACTTTTTAAGTAGCAAAATACCTAAGATCTCCTTCCAACCTAGACCAAATTTCTCTCTTCTTGATAGGATTATTAGGACCATAAACATTACAAAATAAGAACGTCTCGTCTAAGTTCTTAACCTGGACCCTACACCATTGAAAATTATTGCTTTCCAAAAGAGGCTCAATAAATAATTTACTAACCTTCCACAAGATTCCCAATCCACCGGACGCTCCTTCAAAATCAACAAAAACACCAGACCAACCTTTCCAACTGCATGACCACCCAACAATACATTCATTTTTGGACATTTTAGTTTCTTGAATTAAGCATAGATCCATGTCTTGTTCTGTGACATAATTCCTGAGAAGGCATTGTTTGTTAGGGGCATTTAAACCCCTAACATTCCAAGAGAGGATTCTCATCCTTTCTTCAGAGAGGACTCACCTCTCCTACTTGAAGAATGAAAGAAAGAACCAATCTGATGTTGCTTCCTAGCTGCAATCTCTCTTTTTAAAATTGTTCTTTAGAAGGCCAACCTGAAGGGTTCTTTGGGCCAAAATCTATGTGAATAAGAGCTGATGTTGGGAGGATAGAACTACGAGTGTAGATCCGATCACCCCTAGGTTCCATTTTTTTCGATCCAGACACATCTTCGTATTCCTCATTGCCCTCAAGAGTTGTTTAGCTTCCTCAACTTATTGATCACACACCTATTTTTACAAAGATGCAACATTGGCTCCATGCCCTATTTCCAGGTCTTCTTGAAATAAGGCAAGGATACAGGTAGAATCCTGCACCACTGACGCAATTTCCTTGACAAGAGAGATGGTGGCGATTGAGTTACAAAATTTTGGAATTCTGTTGCCATTGGGACCTTCCATCCGTCTGTCTTGATTTGGATGAGAAGATGAATCGACACTCTTTTCTTCGGCTCGAGGCTTGGCAATTTTTATCCATATAGCGTTAATCGGGGTAGGGCTATTCTTGTAGTCTCTTTGGAAATGACCCTTTATTTACATCTGAAACAACTAAAAGAGATCCTCTCATACTCGACCCTTTGGACCCATTTTCCGGATGGGGAGGATATTACAATATAATCTTGTAATTTTTTGGACATGTCGATTGAAAAATAGATCCGTGCAAAAGCTAATAAGGAACCTTCAAGAGTCACATGGTCGATGTGGATGACTCTGCCTAATATTTCATAGATTTTTGTGATAATTTTGGGGTTCTAGTATTCACTAGGCAAGGTGTAGAAATGCACCCAAACCTGAATCCTCCATAATAGCTTGCTCGATCAAAGTTAGCGCTCCAGATCTCGATGTGAATGCCTCAATCGATGAATAGGATTTCCTTTCTGGCTAAAGTATCTTCTCTTTGAGCTTCGCTTCTAAAAATAACCATGAAAAACCCTTTAGCAAGGAAACACACTCTCAAACTACTACCCCATTGAGTATCACACCGATGCGAATCCCGCTAGTGGATAATCAATGACCCATAAATTGTGTAAATATTGGCCTCTTACCAAGGAGGGTAATCTATGCAGAAAGGCCATCTTGGTCATCTAGAATAACTAAAACATATTCCTTAGGCAGAGAGTCCTCTTTAGGGGAGAAGACCCAGTATGTGAACACGTCCCAATACTTGAACAATATTTTGCATATAAAATATCCAATACTTGATGGAATAAAAACCAAAATTTTGATTATTGAAGTTCAAAAATTTGTTTTTTTATAAACCATATGTGCATAGGGTCAACATCTCAGTATTACTTAGTACACAATAAATACTGATTGGTACTTTCATTTTCTACAATAAAAGACTCATTTGTTCAAAATATAAAAACAACATATCAGTTGACAAACCCATCATATCTATTTAATGGGTTGAATATTTGTCTTCTCAATTCATCTCTTTCCATATTCCAAGTTGGGCTGTTCAATCACCAGATCTTTCATGTCCAGACATTAATACAAACCTGCAAAAAAGAGGGAACCTTCTTCTCAAGATTCAAATTCATCCATTAAAAACACAAACAAAATTGTACACTTGAAATTAAAAAATAAATATGAATATCAAATCAAATAATTTCAGCCACAAGATCATCTCAAAATCAATTTCAACCTTTGATTAAAAAGACCCTACACCTTGATCCATGTCTTACATTTTGATTGGATACTCTCAAATCAATGTTGGTATTATATATTCACTTTCCTAGTCTTGTTTACTGCTGATTTACTTCTGCAGGGTGCCTGATTACAGTGGATTTTATAAGAAGAGATTACTTCTATCAAGTTTTGAAAGGAAAGGTCCAGCAAAGCAAAAATTGCAGGTTAGTTTTCATACCTACTGCAAAAATTGCAGGTTAGTTTTCATACCAAAGATCTGTTCAATTAGGTTAGAATTAGACATAACAGATTGCTGAGCAGAACTGCAAGTTTATGGACTGATAGAATTATAGTAAAGAACGAGTCTGGAATAATAGAATTTAAAGAAAGGCCCTCAGCTTTGTTCTTTTTGCCTTTTACAATTTATTTTAATTTAGATACCATTGTGGACTAGTTCTGAGAATGACCACAGACTGCTAAAATATGCACATGATCAGAGTAAACAATGAGAACCTAGTGCCTATCTGCACAAAGAAAAGCTCCAAACCAGTAGTACCTACCAAGGCAAAGGAAAAAGAACATGTTCAACAAAAAAATTGCATTCCTAAATCACAGAAAACACTCGTTAGCATTTTAACTTTTAATCAAAAAGGCATTGCAAAAGTCAAAAAGGAATGATCATAAGGAATACTCTTCATTTGAGAAATCACTGAAAACATACCGATAAGAATATTGATATCTGTCTTTGCTTGAGGAACATTTACAGTATTTGAATATTTAATTCCAAAGGAACACTCTCGTGACTTCAGGTAGAAAAATTACTAGAAAAACAAGCCTCGAGAAACCCTGCAGTAGTAGTCTTAAAACACAGCTAATCGAAAAAATCAAAAAAGCTAAGCTGAAAAGAAATAGTTAAGATTGCACACGCATTTTGAAAAGAAAGAGCAGGATTACACACGCATTTTGATGTCTGTTCAATTAGGTTAGAATTAGACATAACAGATTGCTGAGCAGAACTGCAAGTTTATGGACTGATTTCTTTTTATTTTATCGAAAATTGTCCCATAATAATATTAACTTCACAATAGAACTAATACCTTCGTAATGTAAATGTGTTTTTTTGAGATATTTTATTTGATCAATCATATGTAAGCAAATAATATTACAATATGATTCAAAATTAAAGGCTTAGGATAAAAAATTGTTAAATTATAACTAGCTGTCAAATTGGTGATCCTACGTGGCAAGGAATTGGCTCCATGGACTGCGATCTTAGGGTGTTCGCATCGCCCTTCTCCCCTATGTGCAACAAAAACGAGGTAGAGATTTTCTAAATGATATTCATAAATGGTTTTCATTAAGCCAACATGCAGTCGGCACCCCACATTTCCCCAAGAGCGGCTTCCATCAAAAACAGTTATAATTTCTCAACTGAGGTCTCTTGTTATCCAGTTGAAGTATTTTCCTTACTTATTTGACAAGAGAACTATTAACTTCACAATGTCTTCCCTTATTACCCATCCGCCTTTTCTTTCCCCAAATGATCATTATAATTTGAAATCTAATACTTACGAGAAAGTCTTCTGTCCGCCTGATGTTATGAAGCATGTCCTTAAAAATGCTAATGAAAGGAGTCGCTCCGATGCCCACTCCAACCAGAAGCAAGATATCCAATATTTTCTCGTAATCCTCGCGCAGAGCACCATAAGGCCCGTCAATGAGCAGCAAACATGGTGGTTGAGCATTTATTTGTTTCTTATCTATTACGCACGTCAGAATGGTGGAGGACAGATTGCATTTCCCTCTTTTATTTCTAATTTAATGCTCAACACCTGTCCTCTTGATCGAACCACTTCGGGTCTCCACCAGTAAATGTGTATTTAATGAGATATTTTATTTGATCGATCATATGGAAGCAAACATTATTAAAATTGGATACGAAATTAAAGGCTTAGGATAAAAAAATGTTTATTTATAACTAGTCACAAATCAAGCTCCTACGTGGCAAGGAATTGGCTCCATGGACCTGCGAACTGAGGGGGATAGGCCTTTTCTAAAAATAAGTCATCTACAGATATATCAAGAATGTGCAAGACATATCAATTGGTTTCGTCCTCAACCCATAGACATCTGCAAAATATAGAGAACTGAATTTTCTCACAAACAACATCCACTGCATCCTATAAAATTGAAAAACTGAAATTCAAACCATTATCAATATCCACAAAGATTAATGGTAGTGAATATAAATCGTAGTACAATGTAGGTAAGAGAGAAATCATCTAACATACGTGAGCCAAAACATCTTCACCTTTAGAAATAGAGAATGTAACAAAAGTCCAAAACAGCTCAAACATATTTCAGAGTTGTGGCTTCACCTAAGACGTCATTGGCTTCACCTAAGGATGCAACAGCTAGCAAACAAATCAAAATTGAATCTTTCATTACAATGAACACCGTTGAATTTTTAACAGAAAATCCTTCTCAACTGTACAGGGAGGAACTTCGAAGATCTGTTAGAAGGTGGATTTCCATCTCTAATGCTCGAAACAAAGAAAAAAATATGTCCAACACATTCTTTATATATCTCTCGCTAACTCTATAAGATATAAAATCTGTACCATTTAATACAAAACAGAAATCTGTAACTCTATGTGAACACTGCCCAATACTAAAGAGATAAGATAAAGAGTTTCCAAACTAAAGAGATAAGATAAAGAAATGTTTATTTATAGCTAGCTGTAAAATTGATAAACCTACATGACAAGGAATTGGCCCGATGGACCCGTGAACTTAGGGTGTTGACATAATGGCACTACTCCCAGAAATTAAAGATATAGGAAAGAAAAATGTTTATTCATACCTTTCAACTTAACTATTTATTCTTAACTATTTATAGGAGTGACAGTATGCCAGCTAGGTATAAATAAACATTTTTTAATCCTATATCTTTAATTATTTATCATATCTTAATATTATTTGCTTCCATATGATCGATCAAGTAAAATATCTCAAAAAAAAACACATTTACTGGTGGAGATCCGAAGAGGTCCATACCAAGACATTCAAAAGTACAACAGATTTGCTGCCACCATAACAGCATATGTAGTCAAGCTATTACAATTACGATTCTTACATGCATTCACTTCTGAAGATGATTTGATGTCACAAAACATTACATTAACAAGACCTGCGTCAATTGATCGATATGAATTACAATGTGGAAAGGGGCGACTGCATGTTCCAGTGAAACATTCTAATTGATATTGATCAATTATAAACAAGCCGATGAATGTAGTGTTATTTGATAACACCTCATCTTTAGAAGAGTTTAGGGGAGAAGGGCCAGTATGCGAACACCCTAACTTCACAGGTTAAGTGAACCAAATCCTTGCCACGTAGGAGTGACAGTATCCCAGCTAGGTATAAATAAACATTTTTTAATCCTATATCTTTAATTTCAAATCATATCTTAATATTATTTGCTTCCATATGATCGATCAAGTAAAATATCTCAAAAAAAAAACACATTTACTGGTGGAGATCCGAAGTGGTCCATACCAAGACATTCAGAAGTACAACAGATTTGCTGCCACCATAACAACATATGTAGTCAAGCTATTACGATTCTTACATGCATTCACTTCTGAAGATGATTTGATGTCACAAAACATTACATTAACAAGACCTGCGTCAATTGATCGATATGAATTACAATGTGGAAAGGGGCGACTGCATGTTCCAGTGAAACATTCTAATTGATATTGATCAATTACAAACAAGCTTATGAATGTAGTGTTATTTGATAACACCTCATCTTTAGAAGTGTTTATAGATGATCTTATTGATATATTAATACATATTTTACTAATTTTATATTGTTTCATACTGCAGCGTTTAGAGAAGATGAAGAGAAAGAGGAGTTCACATCGAGCACAACGTATGCCCAAAAAATGAGGTGTACAATTTGAAATTGAAACATCTAACCATGGAACAGATGAACAAGATGCTACAATAATAAGTGAAGAGGATGGTGCAACAACAAATCAAGGAGATACAAACACAAATGATGATCATCAGCCAGAACCTGCTGGATGTGAACTAAATAGGCATGAACTACAGGAGACTGTGGTTGTTAGAGGCAACTCTTCGACCAAGAAGGTTAGAATTTTGTCTAGTTGGTCAAAAGAAGATATGTTAAAGGCCATAGATGATATTGAATTCAACAATTATTCTATTAGAGCTGCTGCACTGAAATATAATTTACCTCCTACATCTGTTCATTATTGGCTGAATGGTCTGACCCATACAAAAAGGAAGGGCCCTGCACCTGTTTTGAGTGAAGGAGAGGAGAAAGAGATAGTTGAATGGTGTAAGCAAATGGCAGATTTAGGGCATGGAGTGGGATTTATGCAACTGAGGGCATGTGTTGCACAAATTTGTGAAACTAGAGAGACTCCATTTCGAGAAGGATTACCTGGAAAATCTTGGTGTGAAGGATTTAGAAAAAGACACCCAGACATAGTCCTTCGAACATTGAAGGTCTAGAAAGAGATCGTGCAATAGGTTTACGTCCAGAGGTGGTTAGCAAGTTTTATGAAAAACTAGCTAACATTTATATCAATTCCTATGGTGTAGGCAAAATATGGAATTGTGATGAGACAGGAATCCAGCAGGGAGAAATTGTGGCATGAGGGTGCTTGCCACACTAGGGTCAGCAGGAATGTTCCCAAAATCATTCCTCGTAGCAGAATGGATGACAATTCTATGTTGTGTAAATGCTTTGGTAGGCAATGTATCCCTAACGTTTACTTATTTAAAGGTCGAAAAGTTTCACAAAATTACATCAAGGGATGTGAACCAGGTGCTTTCATGGCTGCTCATCCAAGTGCTTGATGACTAGAGAGCTCTTTATAAGTTTGGTTGTATCATTTCATGCAAAGTCTCGCACTGGAGGGGTGTGCCCTGAAAATAGGCATTTACTTATATTTGATGGTCATGGAAGCCATGTGGCATTGTCAACTATAGAAGAGGCCAGGCGATTGGGGATTGATTTATTGACATTGCCAGCACATACTACACACAGGTTGCAACCACTGGATGTTAGTGTCTTTGGTCCTTTTAAAGCATATTTCAGATCTGAGAGGATGCAGTGGATGTGTAATAATAAGTACCAAGAAGTCAAACGTTCAGACTTGGCAGAAATAGGTAGTAGAGCTCTCGCAAAGGCCTTGACACCTGCAAATATTCGTGCTGGTTTTAGACGCACAGGTATATGGCCACTTGATCCAAATGCATTACAGAATGACATGGAATGTAGTAAACTATATATCATTGAAGAAGATGCCAACGAAGATGATGCTAAATGGACCACAGATGATGATACTACTGAAAACATTATGAATGTTGATGGTACTGAAAACATAATAGATGTTGATGCTGCTGAAAACATCCTAAGTTTGTCAAGAGATGTAGCTCCACCAGTTGGTGACAAAATTGGAGAAAATTACTTAATGGAATCAGTTGAGAATCTGTCAACAACACAAGAATTCCATCCAACCATTGAAACAATGGTTGTTGCTAATACAGAGACGGAGGAACCAAGTATACAGGGAGAAAGACAAAGTATAATGCAGACCAAAGATTATGAAGTGAACCACATTGTGAATACTCGTGACCAAGGCACATCCAGCTGCAACACTGAGGCCCAGGGATTTGGAGAGGATGATCTCTCATTGCCAAGTGCACCAGAACAACCTACTTGGCTGCAAGAGCATATTGCAGAGTTGGGACTTGATCAGATTGGAAACACTGAGGATGAAAGTATATCTTTACCTTCGATGCCAACCAACCTTGTGCCAACAGACTTTGAACCAGCAAACTTTACTCATTATTATGCTGACACAGAGGAAATTGAGGTCATTGATAAAGATAAAAACGAGGAAGAGACAACTGGCCATGATGTTGAAAGTGGTATATCAAATGATGGTGTTGCTGCAAATGAGAAGAAATTGGGTAAATTTTTAAGGTTACCAACACAATTTGTACGGGATCCTTCCAAAGGTAAGAGTGATGCTGCACTCCGGATAAGTCGTGCTTCACAATTGTTAACATCTGATGCTTATGTTCAGATGTTAAAAGATACAGAACATAAAAAACAAGAAATATGTGAAGGGAAACAACGTAAAAAGGAGCATATTGAGGCAAAAAAGCAAGAAAGGTTGGCAGCAAAGGAGCAAAAAAGGAAGAGAGATTGCAACGCATTAAAGAGAGGCAAGAAAGGGATCTACAAAAGTTTGTTGAAAGACAGGAGTGCGAGAAACAACGGAAGTAGCTCGCCAAAAAAAGGAATTGGAATTACAACAGAAGGAAGCCACTCGCCATCAAAGGGAGAAAGAGAAACAAGAAAGAGATAACAAGTTCAACAATCCGCAGGTTTTGTTTCCCATGCATCATTCCATGCCCATACAGAACTCCATGTTACAAGATATGTTGAAAGTTCCTATCCCAGATTACCACCCTTACTTCCTTGACACCAACAGAATGCAAATAACTTCAACTCCAACTACACACCCCATTATCCCACAACCTCCTACTTCACACACAACCTTTCATACCATATCTGGTTTTCCTATTCCACCATGGGTTCATCCAGTGAACCTCTTGATGACTCCAACAACATCTGTCAATGATACAATCGTTCCTGATAGTCCAAACTAAGGGCAGCATTCGAGGAGAATTCTTTTTTGTGTTGCAGAAAAATATGTATCGAAATCAATTGTGCTTGCATTATTGCATTCACGATTATAGGTTATAGTTGGTATATTTTGCTCCGAATGTAATGAATATGGACACATACAATATAAGTTTATATGTTTTGCTCCAAATGTAAGAAATATAAAGACATGCAGTTTATATTACTACATTTTGCTCGAAATGTAATCATTGTTTCAGATGTGGAAACCAAATCAGCTCAGAATTTGTTCATAACCTTATTTAAATTGTTGCAGCTTAAAATGAACACCATTAAATAATGTAAATGTATTTTTTTATAAGTATAAAAAGATTTTATTTATTAGGTAGACGGATTAGTGTTTTAAAAGGCTCCCAAAACCTTGTACAAAACAAAAAGATAAAACATTGAAGATCACAACAAACCGACTACAAACAAAAATCAAAACAACTTAATACAAAGAAAAGCGCCCAAGAACATTTGTTTATACAAAAACCCACTAATTAGAAAAAACAACATAAAAATCAGAAAAGATCCCCCAATTCTCGTATTTCCCTTGAAAATCTTCTTCTTCTCACCCACTCGGGAGGTTTCATTGCATCAACTAATCCATGGTTCAATCGAGATAGAAACAAATCCAAGATACAAAGACATATTCAATTAAATACATAGGTGATAGAGAAATACTGAACAAATATGTTAATAACCAACATAAAACCAATCAAGGATCAACATAAAATTAATTTAAAGCGATGCTTGGAATAAAACTTACTAAAATCAAAAAAATTACATAAACAAAATTGTTGCAGCTTAAAATGAACACCGTTAAATAAAAACTGAAAGACAAGGATTTATTTGAATCTTGGTGAGGTTGAAACCTCACCTCTATATGGCTTAAAAACATAGAATTGTAGGTAACATTTTCCTTGAGTATTAGTAGTGTGAATACACACTGTTTCCACCCTGCTTCAAACGATCTCGCCGCATAAAACTGCCATTCCAAAGTTCTCAGCTCTTGCGCCAACACTGGAGCTCCACAATAAAATACTCCTACACGTCCATCCAAAAACAAAATTTGCTTAATAAATAATAAACATCACATTCTAGAAGCTTGTACTAGACCATGCGTATGGAGTGTGGAAATGCCAAAAAATATATGCAGGGACCTAATGGGAATAGACACAAAGTCCATGTTGATATAATACTCACCAACTTTGGCATTGGGATGCTTTGTGCATATTCGTGAGAAGACCTTTCTCCAATTGGGCCTTGCAAAATGAGTGCGCACCTGTATGGAAAAATGAGAAAGCGATCAAGAAGCAGTGAGAAAGAGATCTGTAGTCTAGTTTGATCAGAAGTTTAGTGGGTGTCAACTGGGTATACTGAAATCCATTTTAAAGCACTAAGAGGATATTTTATACACACCAGGTATTATAAGGAAGAAGATGGGGTTTGCATTGTGATTTTTTCCTGTTATCCTGGTTACTTAGGAGTCCTACATTTAGCCTAGAAATTTACAGAATTTCATGACAGCTATTTTGAGATTTTCAGAGTGTCGGGTGTTTGGAATTCAAAGCAAATCTTAACTTAGGCCTGAATTAAAATAGTATCTGTGTAGCCAGGGTAAAATTGATTATTATAATATTATTTTCAAAGCAAGGGAAAGTGACTTAAACTGACTCTGTCATGCTTGACGATGCAGTGATGGATGAATGTGGAACAGATCATGCAGTGGCAAGGTCTCTAGACTTTTCCTCAAGTGCCACGCTGGATGAAGTTGACATGGGCAGGGGTGTGAAAGTGAAATTGAACTCTCAAACAGTGGAGAGTAATATTGAGAATAGCTCCTTACCTGATAATCTGGGCTCTCAACTCTCTTCGTATTTGGGGGAGTTTGGAAAGGAAAAGGAGGCACTTGATGCAAACACAGTATCAAGAACTACAAAGGTAGCTGGGCTACATGAACTTGTAATGCTAGCAAAACTGTAATTTTCTTAACAAAAAAGACAAATTTGCAGTGGAACCAGCAACAAAAATCAATGTGCAAAAATCTGCTCCAAAAATATATGAATTTGGGCCGGTATTTCCGTAACATTTAAACAAATTCAACTTCTCCCCACACCGAGTTAACAAAACGAAACGAAAAACAAGAAACCGAAGAGAGCGATACCGCGTAAATTACAAGGCTTCTGAACAGGTGAAATAAATTCGAAAAAATAATCTGATCATTATAATCTGAAGTGTAATACTTACGAGCAAGTCTTCTGTCCGCCTGATGCTATGAAGCATGACCTCCGAAATGCTAATGAAAGGAGTCGCTCTGCCCAGTCCAACCAGAACGAAAAAATCCAATATTTTATGTAATCCTGCACAGGAGCCCCGTAAGGCCCGTTAATGAGCTCCGCACAAGGTGGTTGAACATTTATTTGTTCCTTATCTAATACGCGCGTGGAAATGGCGGAGGACAGGTTGCATTTCCCTCTTTTATTTCCAATTTAATGCTCAACACCTGTCCTCTTCGGTGGACCACTTCCGGTCTCCACCAGTAAATGTGTTTTTTTTGAGATATTTTATTTGATCGATCATATGGAAGCAAATATTATTAAAATTGGATACGAAATTAAAGGCTTAGGATAAAAAAATGTTTTTTTATAACTAGCTGTCAAATTGGCGCTCCTACGTGGCAAGGAATTGGCTCCATGGACTCGCAAAAACTTAGGGTGTTCGCATACGGCCCTTCTCCCTATCTTGTCTCGCACCCAAAATATTCTACCAAGATGGTTTCCGTCGCATTCACCTTGGGGCCCAGACGCCCGAGCATCTATGTCAAGAGTCTAACCTATGATTTCCTCCCTTTTTCGCCATCATATCATCAAGGGGAAAAAGAGCCGCCGCATCTCGTTGAAGTTCACTTTTTCTCCCGCTCCATCTTTCCTTCTCAATGGTTTTTTATTTGATAATGCATCAAAGTGTTCAAATAATTACGCTTTAACAACATAGGATGTTCTATTAGATCTAATAAAAAATTAGGGCTTTGTTCTTGATTTAATATACTATGCAATAATGATAATTCAAATCCTATCAAAATAAACAATGTAATCCTAAATCATATAACTATTGTATTTTCTGAAAATTTGTCAATGGTGAATTATTAAAGTATCTATTATGATTATAGAAAGGAACCAAGATTCTACTATCGAAATATGTGACAGAGTGCTCAAAATGCATATAAAGTAGATAAGGGTGTCATCACGATCTGTGTAAAATATCATGATTTGGAACTCATATAGGACGGGGTCAGTGGATGTTATAAAAATCATGCCAAAACCTATCCCGTGGGCTACAAGCTGTCCCATGTACTTACATGGTTAATTTGGATGTTTGGATCTAATTTACATATATATGATATTTTTATTTCCAACTCCACATATTTGTAGTGAATGTTCTTTACTGAGATATGACTTATCCTTTTGTTGAGTAAATATTTTTTAAGGACAAAATGTAGATTTCATCAATGCTTGCAGGATAAAGTCCCTTTACTTCAAGATGGGGTGTCTCCCATTTATTAAAAGATGGAAAATAATGTACACTAAGCTATCTCCTGGGGTGGTAAAAATTGGAGAATGTGCAAAAACACCTTTTTTGCGACTACAAAAATATCTATGAGAGAGGAAAATATAGGTAAGTGAGGATAAAAAAGTGAGGAGGAGAATCTTTCCAGCTTCCAATCGTAAGACATAGGTAAACATATACAAATTATAAATAATATGAAACAATAATAGATATTGACACAAAGTTCAACTGCTGATTTTCATTCCATTTCAAAAGGCACAAAGTCCTTATGTCCTTACAAAATTGTCATACATTTGGCTGAGTGAAAAGAGGGAGAATGGAGGAAAATTACTAAGTAGGAAATAAAATAATTACAACATGCTATAGAGAGCAAAAAAATGATCCCTTAGAATGGAGAGAACATTTAAACTTATAACCAAAACAAGTGACTCTTTGCATCCACATGACTCTTCAACTTAAAGTGTAATATCAACGAAGCAATAGAAACTTTAAGTGACTTAATTCACTTTTACAAAAGTTATTTCTCAATAGAGAAGTAGAATGTTAGAGAGAGAAAAATAGAGAGAGAAGGTTTCATTAAAAGAAGATTTAAGATGAAGTTTTTATCTTCCCTCATTGTGGAGATGAATGTCAGAACTGAATATGATATTATTTAGATGCTTATCTAATCAGGGGCACATATTTTCTTAATGAAATCAAATTTCTTTAATTACAATCCAAATAAATTTCCATTTCCAATAAGAAGACATAGGTAAACATATACAAATTATAAAGAATATGGAACAATAATAGAGATTGGCAAAAAAATCAAGTGCCAATTTTCATTCCATTCATAAAGAAAAAGTCCTTATGTCCTTACAAAATTGTCATACATTTGGCTAAGTGAAAAGAGGGAGAAAGGAGGAAAATTACTAAGTAAGAAATAAAATAATTACAAAGATGCTATAAAGAGCAAAAATGATTCCTTAGAATGGAGAGAACATTTAAACTTATAACCAAAACAAGTGACTCTTTGCGCATCCACATGACTCTTCAACTTAAAGCGTAATCTCAACGAAGCAATAGAAACTTTAAGTGACTTAATTCACTTTTACAAAAGTTATTTCTCAACAGAGAAGTAGAATGTTAAAGAGAGAAAATAAGAGAGAGAAGGTGTGATTAAAAGAAGATGATCTAGGATGAAGTTTTTCTCTTCCCTCATTGTGGAGATGAATGTTGCAACTGAATAGGATCTTCTTTAGATGATTATCCGATCGTGGCACATATTTTCTTATAATTATAAATGACGCTCCACATCTTGTCTATAATGATTATCTATGGTCATGCGTGGAAAGAACTCTTTTGAATCTTCATCTTTGTGAGAAATGATAGACTACACAAATCAAATCTTTGTCATGAACATAATATCTTGTATACCACACAAGAAAAAACTTATCTTGCAATCATTAGGAAGCATGCACTCACATCACCCATGTCCCATAGTCGGTAAGAAAAATCACACCACGAGCTCTCTTAGATTTGATGGTATCAGAGATTCCCGAGAATTCTCAATGGCAACATATTAATCCTTTGAATGGAAACACTTCCTCTTTGTGAGACTAATCAAAACTCGATCGAATGAACACTGTCTTAATGAAGAATACGAGTACTTCTTATTATGTCCCCTAAATAGAGGATGGTAAAAAGATCACTAATACAACATAACCATGGATTTCATCATATAAGTGATTGTTTGATTCAATTATATGTTTCATATTAAAAATCCTCTTGAGAACTTTGGCTTAAGTTAGAAAATGATTTTTCCTTTCTTTTTAGGTGTTTACATTGACCCTTTATGATGCTTTTGGCTGCAACGTGGATGCAATAATCATGGGTGAAGAACTCATCTAAATCTCTTGTGAATGGAATTTTTTGAAATATCCTTGAGAGAAGAAGTGATGCTTCAACTTTGATACAATTCCCTTGTTAGAATCAATGGGAAAATGTAAAATCCAACGAAGTGGGAAATATACTTTGAAAAAATTAGTGCTCCATATATCCAAAAATACTCCACATCATCAGAAAATATATGGACCAAATTAAATATCATTTTAAGAGGAATATTTTCTCCAAAATTTATGCAATTTGGCTCACTGAGTCACTGGGAAAAAGCAAAACAAATTTTAGCTATTATGGGGGCCAATGAAGCTTTTCAACTGCAACCTTGATTAGATCACAATGAGATCAATACTTATCTGATACATATGAGAAATTTTCTATTTTAAACATGTTTCCAATTAGAAGAAATGATCCACTCTTCATGAAGTTCTCTTATCGGAAATGGAAAAACAAATTCTAGTTGCACAATGAGTTTTTGAATGGTGTTTGCAAGAAAAAATGGATCAAATCACATAAAATGAATCCTCTTACTCCATAAAATCATAAATGAATCAATATGAAGGTGTTTTAAAGGATAAATGATGGGAAAAGTTTCATGGTATTTGGGCTTGATGTTTGCAAGCTACAAGTATTTGAGTAAATGGAAAACTATGGTAAACAAGGGTTTCTCAGCATAAATTTTATATGATAAAATGAAAATAATAGCTTGTTACAACCCTCATGTCTTAAATAATCTTGAAAGTTTTTTCATGGAGAGCAAGAGTGCAAAATTTCAAGGTTTTTGGTAGTGGGAACACAAGATACAAACAAATATTGTTTGAGCATACATAGGGTATGGAGCTGGCTTTTCACGGATTTCATGGATTTTATAGAGCAAATGATAATTAAATTTTATTATAAAATGAATTTGAGTTGGTCAGGAGGTGCATTAAGTGATTTTGTCTTGAATTTTGGAGGAAAAACACACTTTTAAAAGGCACGAGCAACTTCAAGAAAAATGTTTGGTTTGTGGAAGGAACTTGATGTTCCAAAAGTGCACTTTTGGTTCCTAAGTGGAACCAAAGTTAATTTTTGAGTTTCATAAGGAACCCCTAGGCACAATTTTTGTTCCCAAGTGGAACCTTAAGTGAAAAGTGCAATCTCAACATCAAATTAGAACACAAGAACCAATAAAGTGCATGTCAATGAGCAAATAGAATTTGGAACTCACTTAAGTTCCCAAAAGTGCATCTCAACTTCAAAATAGAACCAAAGAACTCACTTAAGTTCCAAAAAGTGCAATCCCAACATCAAATTATAATTTGGAACTCACTTAAGTTCCAAAAGCACACTTTTGGTTCCCATGAGGAACCTCAAGTGAAAAAGTGCAATCTCAACATCAAATTAGAACCATGGACCCTAAAAAGTTCCCAAAAGCGTATTTTGAACCTTCATAAGGAATCAAGGCACATTTTCAACTTAAAATTATAACCAAGAGGTTCCAAAATCAAATTTTGGGCTGTGAGGAGGAACTAAAGTTCCCAAAAGTGCATCTAGAGGTGTGAGCAAGAATTGAATGGTGAAAATTTCATTCCCGGATTAAGAGTAGGTCTTCCAAGGCCATATGACAAATGATATTGAATAGAAATCACCCAATGAATCTATTACCACAATTTAAAATGGTTGAAAGTTCTTGATTCTTGATGTTTGATGTAAATTCAAAAAGTGAAAATAGTAGGCATAACAGGGCAACATGTGGTTTTTGGCTAAAAATACAAAATAGTGATTGATTCAAGATTTGCTAAGGTATGATCTCCGAAATGAGATCCATTCTAACCCTTTGTCACTTTCCACTACTGCATCTACCAAAATCCCCGGGCAGATGGGATAAGATATACATATTCTATAAACTAACCCATGTTGCCTCTTTCGTCACCAATATTATGGGCATGTGAAGGACTCCATTATCCCTTTTTTATAATACTAGAAAGGTTCCCAAATCCATTCTAAGATCTTGAAACCTTCCGTGCAAGTTAATACTTCAATAAGGATAAGGCTTTACAATTTGCGAAGGGTTTCTATTTCCAATGTATCCAAAACTATATTTGAACATAATGGAATGTAGTAGACCCTAAAATATTTCCATTTACTATGGTATAGACTTCTGGAACCACTAGAGGATCCTGAATGCTTCTTCACAATTTGACCTTCCTTCAATGATAGAGAACACATTTTCCTCAAAAGTGCCAATAGTGAATATGTTTCCAAGACTATTAAAAAGCTCCCAAAATCTTCTCAGAAACTATAATGTCATAAGTAGATTCGATACCTTTCCAATGATTGAAATCTAGGATCCTTAAACCACTTGGAACTCATGAACCCTTTCACAAATGTCGGTACTTGTAAAGACCATTTTGACAATTTTGATCAACTTTATCGAAAATATCAAAATATTTTGTAGGGTTGTCAACTAAATTTCCTAAACATTTTACATGACAACACCTTGCTTGAAACCTTATATATTTCTCTTGAGACCTAAAAATAAGTTAGTAGAATTTGGGATAGATTGCCTTACCGCACTCCTATAGATGTGACGAGTATTGTGCTACATACATACTACCACCACCACTACCACCACTCCTACTAATACCATGAAGAGGGAATAAGCCCACATAGTTCCCAAACCCGTGATGGGATATATGTGATATAAAATAAACAATATAAGAGGGATTCTTTGATATGAACCTCACACTTGGAAACACAAACTTGATACTTTATTTTTTTCTCATGATTGATCTCGTGTTTGATCTAGGGTAGTAATATAGATGTATTAATAATTTTAGTAGCTTGATGATGAGATATTTATCTATGGAATATGATGATTCAATGTTTAATTTTTACCAAGTTATTAAAGTGAATGAAATAGAGGATACCTAGATTCCATTAATAAATTAGGGTGGATGTGTTTATATATGTATTCAAATAATTTTCCACTCAACCAATCCAAAATGCCTCTTTTGACTTAGCTAAGTTGCACATTTGAAATGATGAAAATTTGAGGTACAAGGGACATGTTCATGAAAGTGGGATATTTTTGTGTCCGAACATGTACTAGACCTAAAATTTGTTGAGGGTGTGCAAGGAATTAGTTCTAAGTCATGTAGAGGTTTGCATATATGTTATATAGTAGGTATAACAATTCTTGATGAGGTGAGTTAGAGAATAGATGTCATATAGTGGGATCAAGATAAGGGATGCGGCAAGATGGTGCTTCAATTGGTTATTTGTATAAAATGGATAAATGTCAAGATAAACTCCAAATTGGTAACACTTTATTATGGTTTATTATAATTTCCCCTCTTATGGGGGAAATTGTAATAAACCGTTACAAATACAATTAGATTTTTTTGTTGCAAATAAGAAAATATTTTTAATAAAAGCTTTTTGAATACACAAATAAACAACAAACTAAGAATATATAATTATATTACAAAATTTATGATAATTTGATGCAATTCACTCTTTTTGATAAACATATTTTCATTCTCTATAGGTACTTACTTAAATATATTGTATTAAATAAACATTGAATTAAAAATTAGATTATTAAACTAAACTAAAAAACAAAAAAACAAATAGATACATATAGTAAAAACTTATAAAATCAACTAAGAGTCCTTTTAAGCCCCTTTTCCCTAAGCAATGTGTAATTAGACTATTTTTAATCTTGTTTGTTGTTACTTTTAAATAACCATATTTTTTCTTTTTATTTAATCTTCTTCTTATTTTCTCGCATAATGTTTCTCCACCATGCCAAATGAAGATTATTTCATTCATGTCTAATTTTGTTCTTTATTTTCTTGTATGCTATACCCCCTAAACCTTCTAAGGGTATCACCAATCATTTATAGTTTCTTCTTCTTTGGAAGAAATTATTTGTAAAAAGTTACCATTCTAGCAGAGACAATGCATTTTTTTGGGGAAAAGATGGCCTATCTAGATGAGTTAAACAATTATAATTAGCAATGTATTTATTCACTCATCTCAAACAAGAATGAACATTCTCCCATTCTTAATTTATCCATACATCACCATGATCATTGAACCAAACTAGTACTTTTTTACTCTCATGTGAACCTATTTGGTAATAAGGGAGAACATGTATTGTTGATTCAAATTCGTTGTTTGATATAGATTCAAGGTCATCATTTGTCTCTATATATCCATAAATCTAGTTCTCTCTTGACTATTGTTTGAGCTAGATGAGAACTCATCAATTTTTTTGAGTTTTTTTGGGTGTTATTTTAAATACCGTAAAACAATGACACCATCCTCAAAAATACAAATACAAAAAAAATAACTAGTAACTAAAGAAGAAAATGATAAATCAACCAATTTTTAGTTATATCAAAATTGTTAATTCTTTTAGAAATTAGAGTTAAGGTTTGTAAATTTTGAAATTAAAATGGGGAAATCTCGAGACATTTAAATAAATCGTAAAAGAATAATGAGATCCCACAACCTCAAAGAAATATCCATTTTTCCCCTGATAAATCAAAAGAAATTCCATAAAAATAGGGATATCCAGTCCATATCCAAGTACTACAAGAAGATTCAACATCATAAACATAGTGGGCGTAAGGAGGCGAAGAGAGGATATCATCAATGAAAGGTTTCAAAAAGGTACTATTATGTTAGGCATTGAGGCATGCTTATGAGTACTAAGAGAGTCCTTTAGGGATGGGTGATAACAAGGTGGAAAGTCGTACCGCAAGGGGAGGGATGGATCATAATTAGATATGATATCATCTCGGGTCAAAAATGGAGGAGGATCAATATGTTGTGTGTAGTATCATAAGTCAGATATGGACCCCATTAGAGGGATGATAACCATTATGCTTTCAAAAGCGTGAAATAAAGCCATGGATAAACAAATAATAAATGCAACAAGAAATAATATACACACACTATGATAACCCTTAGATTTTTAAAATAAGATCCAAAAATGAGCTAGACAAGACCTTATATTGGGTGAAGTTTCAAAAATGTCGTTCACTAAATTTTTACATCCTTTTTAATTTTTATGGATTTATGTTATGGGAATGCAAAAAAATAGAAAGGAATGTAAGGTTATTACAGAGGTATTTATAATTAATTAAATTCCAACACTAACCATGTAATATCATAATAATGTATTAATACTTGAAATTAGCGATAATAATATGCTACACTTGTTCAAATACACAAAAAGGAAGACACACTTAGCTATATAAACTAATATATGAGAGATCCAGTGCACCATTGGATAAATTGGGAGTACTTGAACCTAGAGATGCTCCATTTCGAGACTACAACTAGAAATTCCTTGGTATGGAACCATATAACTCTCTTAAGTTTAGTTTTATGGTCATGGGCCTATTGTATGGTATTCGACCTCCTTGGAGTGAAGTTCTATAACTTTGTGTGACCTTTGGTAGTTTATAAATATGTTTCTTTGTCAAACCCTAATTGTTGTATAATATCAAAGCTATCTTAAATCAATCGAATAGAAATCAAACCCTAATTATGGGTGGGATATAATGCAAGAAGGTTAGTGTTTGGGTTGAAGTGCAATCCATGCACTACTTGCATAAG
This sequence comes from Taxus wallichiana var. yunnanensis, assembly GCA_018340775.1. Classification (NCBI taxonomy): domain Eukaryota; kingdom Viridiplantae; phylum Streptophyta; class Pinopsida; order Cupressales; family Taxaceae; genus Taxus; species Taxus wallichiana. Next base: position 896,236,152 of record CM031239.1, read on the forward strand.
TAATAATTTGAAGAGGACTCAAATAACATATTGGTGTGTGTTATTTTCCACATCATTAGGTGAGTCATCTCACTTAGGTGAGATCGTAGGTCCATGTGTCATTTAGGGGTCATTATGAGATTCTCTTACGCGTCAGTGCGTCACGTCAGTGTGTCATATGCGTCATTGGGAGTTACACTTCTATTATGGGAATGTAACTCCCCCTCTCTACTCGAGTTGTCATGATTGTAGCACTGGGGGTTACTCAACACCTCCTATATGTACACCCCATTTGATCTATGAGATAGAGGAGAGTTTTATGGCTTAACCAGTTCTTGCCCATGTTTCAAATCTTTGCATGCACATTTAGTTGATGCTCGCTCCTCCCGAGATCTCTTCACGCTTGCCGTTCGCACGTCCGTTGATGTGCACGTCGTCCCTCGTGATCCTCGCTTGCGGGTTTTAAACCCTCTTTCATGGTATCAGAGTGGATCTTGTGGATCCGTGCACTCCTTGGCATTTTCTTGTGTGTTTTTTGGCTTCCGGCGTGATATCCAGATTCTCGTTGTGTGTGTCGTAATGGATTTTTCGTTCGTGCATTTATTGCATTGATTTCGGGTGTTTATACCTCCATTCGTGGTTGTTTTTTTTTGGGTGTTTGTGGTTTTCCAAATTTTGCATGCGGTCTTTAGAGGTGATTTGTAGTTTTGGGTGCTGTTTGAGGGCTTAGATCTGAGTTCGAGTGTTTTTTTGTTGAGGTTTTGAGGTTTTGAGAGTTGGTTATACTCCTACTTGGACGTGCTTTAGATTTTTAGGATTTTACACTCTGCTTGCTTCCTTGCATTGGCTTCATCCATCTTCTACAAACTCATTTTTCTCTCAGCATCATTTGGTTTGGTCTTTGACTGAATGGTTAAACGCCTTTGCTTTGGCTTATGTTGTTGAGGGATCTACTTATTTTTCTTGTTGGCTGGATGTGGATCAGACCGACCCTCTACTCATCCCTTGTGCACATTGAACTTTGCACCTTTTTTTTTAGGCTCTTTTCCTTTGTTTTCCGACATATGCACTCATTTTTTGGGCTCATGCATTACTGAACTCGCCAAGTTCATTTGCCTTGAATTTGACTCGGACTTGGATATTTTTTTGAGCTCGCATGATTTTTTTCACCTGCCTATGTTTAGTATCTCACAACATGGGTTTTACCTTTGCATGATCTGTTTGTGCATTGATCTAATGATTGGTTCATTGGGCCTGCACTCCATCTGGTCGGTTTTCTCTCCTACCAGCTCATGCATTGTTTCTTTTGCACTCATGTGCTCTTGCGTTGCTGTTTGGACTCCCATCTCTGCGTGTTTGAGCTCTCTTTGGCATTGATCCTCTCTCCGCATCCATGTTCATGCATTACATCATTTCGTTCCACGTCCTCTATTCTCGGTTTCGTTGAACACTACACGCCTCATCAACTTGGCCATTGCATTGAATCTCTCGGTGCTCCTTGGCTCTATTTCGCACTTCTGACTTTTGCAGCCTTACGTGGTATGCGTGCATCCAACTCGAGTGCACTTGCCAAGTGCGACCGCTCTAGCTCACAATCTGCGACTACTTGGCAAGTTGCCACATGCAGCTTACTCAACATTTGCATTTTTGGGTTCCCCCACATGTGGCCGCGGGAAATCTGCTCTCGGCACTCACTCTCACCTTGTGCAAACCTCAGCACAGATCTCCACCATCACCACTTCCACTTCAAACACGTGGCTAAACCGACTTGGCTCGCACTTTTGGTCTTTTGGTCAACCAACTCTGCTGAACTTCCTCCACCTAGCTTGGCAACGTGGGCCCCTCCCCGTTCCTTTTTAAAATTGTTTGTAGGTCAAAAAAATTCCTCATTTTTAATGTTTTGAGGCAAAACATTTATCATGGCATTGTAATTAATTTTTAAGGCTATTTTTGGCTTGTATTACTCATCCTTCCTTCGAGTGTCGAAGACGGAGGGCGAGGTTCGGGGTTGGCAGGAGGCTAATCCCCCCTCGTAGTAAAAAAAAAAACTATGCCTAAAATTTGATGCCGTTTCCAATGAGTACCCACACGATACCCTTTGCACCCATCTCATGTACTTTTTTAATGCGTTTGTTGTGTTTAGTGACATTTTCCATCAGTTGCGGGAATCGTTTTAATGCCATAACTTTTGACTCACTGCTCATTTTTGAGCGCTTCTTTAGTCAAAGTTGCATGATTTTTCACACATTATGTGATGGCATTTTTTTTTTGTAAATGCACTACTTTATAAAGTGCCGCATTTTGGGGGTTGATTGTACTCTTGGGCTTTCACACGCAGATGCATTATCGGCCGAGTCCGACGTCTTGCTTTGTGCATCTTGCATTTTTCATCATGGAGAGTGCTCTTTCTAGACTTGAGCATCGTAGGATCACTTTACAGCCTCCGCCACTTCTCACCGGGAGAGGGAACTATTCAGCTTGGCGTGCTTCCATGGAACATTACTTCACCCACGAGGGTCTTTTACCCTTCTTGCTTGGGCCAGTCTGCTCACCCGCTGATCATCATCATCTAGAGGACTTCCTTGACACTTGTGACCATGTCTTTGGTCACATGATGATGCATGTCTCTCGATCTCTCTGGTTTCACATGGCACACTCAGATCCACCTCACCGTGTCTGGAGCATTCTTTAGTCCCTCTATGGAGACCCTTCACATACTACCACCATTGTTGTTGCTTGCTGATTCAGTTGTCTCCTCCATTTCTTCGTGTGATGGTAGTTCCACTGACATAGACTCATTTGGTTCTACTTCT